>OX335671.1:0-1200000 GCA_946894065.1 Acleris literana
AGGTTTTGCCTTTTCGACATACCTAAGAGCCTTTTTTTGCAATATTAGAACATGATTCACATCAGCACTATTACCCCAAACCTCGAGGCCATACCTTATTAAACTCTCAAAATATGCAAAGTAGACTGTTTTAAGTACAGAAGAGGTCAATATTTTTGATAGATTTTTTAAGGCGTAACAGGCGCTGGCCAATCTTCTTTTTAGCAGACTTATATGGCTTGACCAACGCATCTGTGTGTCTAGTTCGACACCTAGAAACCTGACATTATCAGACTTTACTATGGGTAGGGGCAAGTCGTAAGTCATGCTATTCGTATGTCTTAGAAAAGGGAAATATAATGTTTTATTCAAGTTAATTTTAAGTCCATTACAATCAAACCAGTATATGAGTTCCTCCCAAGTCTTGCGAATTTGAACCTCAAATACTGAAGCATTTTGATTTTCAACTATAATACTTGTATCATCGGCATAGAGGTAGGCTGTTCCATATGTTATATTATATTGTAAATCATTCACAAAGACAATAAATAGCAAAGGACCAAGGACAGATCCTTGGGGGACCCCACAGTCAAGTGTTTTTCTTGCAGAATTAACAAATTGAATACACCCCGACCTATCTATATCAGACATTTGAACAAATTGGGCTCTGTCCGTCAGATAAGACGTAAGAAGTTTTAATATAGATCCCCTAATCCCGTAATATTGTAACTTGTCTAACAATATTTTATGATTCACACAATCAAACGCCTTACTAAGGTCACAGAATATACCAGCACATTTATGATTCTGATTAAGATTGGTCATAACTTGCCGAACTAATTCAATAATAGCTATTACAGCGTTTCGATTTTGTCTGAAACCAAATTGTTGCGAGCAGAAATAATTATTTTTTTCAAAATGACCAACAATCCTGGTTGCAATCGCCTTTTCAAAAATTTTTGCTAGAACGGATAACAGCGAAATAGGGCGGTAGTTATTTATGTCTGTTTTGGAGTACTTTTTATGTAGAGGAACTACTTTTGCCATCTTAAATTGGATAGGGAAAATTCCATCACATATGCATGCATTATATATATGACACAACGGCACACACAAGACTTCAATGCAATCCTTGATTAAAGTTGTACTTATATCATCTGGGCCACAGGAACTTGTATTTTTTAGAGATTTGACAATGTTAATTATTTCTAACTCATCAATAGGCGACATGAACATGGATTTGGCGTTATTAATGTGATAATTTTGTAAAAGCTTCATATGCTGACCGCTATGTTCCGCATTGATTTCAGCAACCTTACCCGCTCCAATAAAGTAGTCGTTAAAAATGTTACTTATTCTAACAGGATCATCGCATATTTCCTTACTCATGTTGTCCAGTAGTTTAATTGTACCTTTGCCTGACATGATATTTTTGCCTGTATTTTCATGCACAATATTCCAAATGGCTTTACTTTTCGATTTTGCTTTTTGTATTGTATTTTTAACATGTATGTTTTTTGCCCTGAATACAAGTTTTCAACTAACATCATAGTTGATGTATCTAATGTCTTAGTTGGTGTATCTATCGTCTTGTTAGGCTCGTATGGGACCAAGACGCTTATGCTCAACAATCACAATCTTGTTACAAGCGACCAATTATTATTTTCAGTGTTGCATCAATTTTCATCCCTATTCGTTTGTGAACTTTTTCCAGGGACATATAGCAATAGGTATCGTCCGGCAGGTACGCGGGCTCACCTGCGTGGCGGCGTTGAGCCACACGTCGGTGGCGAAGCGCGGCGCGCGCGCCGGCGGCGACAGGCGCGCCAGCTCGAGCGAGAGGAAGCCGGCGCCGGCCCAGCAGCCGCCCGAGCCGCCCGCACGCGCCACCACGCGCCACCCGCCCTCTGCCGACACACCGCACCCCCATCCAACCCATACAGTCTAAACTCAACAACATAATGCATGGTATGAATCTTTAAGAGATAGGTACCTAGGAGATGTATACCTATACTCGTAAAAGTTTTATGCCACTATTGTTTGAATAAGCCTTCGGGTAAATAGGCGACATGGCTGCTTTGAAAGAAGCACAATCGGAAAGTCCAATTTTCGAACACTTTATCAAGCAACTGGGGACAGCTATCGGTAATAAATAAGTAAACCAATGTCTGTGGTTAATTGATGAGCACTAGAAAACCACCAAAAATATAAATGAAAAAAAAATGTTAGAAAAACAAATACTTAACCGCCTTCAAAAACGGTAAAAATAACTTCTTTTAAAATGGTAGTAAATTGGCACTAAAATTATAAAGCCCGCGTGCACGTGAATGTTAAACCTAGGTTAACTTTAGGTTGACAGGTTAATTCGTTAAAATAGATAGATCTCATAATATATGAATCTGATATTCGTGAATAATTAAATTAGTCCTTAAATTTAGTCCAACTGAAGTCGATATCGCACAATATTTTTGATCAATGGGCGGTTTTTCAAGGCAACAAAACATTAATACATTTATTTTATTTTATATTTTTATACTTACTGTGCCGGTAGGCACGTTTCGTAATTGTTATCAATTCACGTATTGATGAATTGCATTTAGATTAGATATTATCTGTACGTGTATCTAGTGCACATTAGTGAGTACTGTAGTAAGTTAACATTGTATATATACGCATGTGTAATTGTAATTAAATTAGATTGAAACTGACTGACAAAGTGGTTACTCTCTCACCCCCATCAACATGGACATCTCCGGTAAAGTGGTGACCCCGACAAAGAACACTATTCCGTCTGAACAATGATCGCCGCTACCCTGCCTGACGACCCACCAATAGGGGGTAACCACCGGTACAGTGGTGACCCCGAAGAAGAACACCATCCCGACAAGTAACATTAACGCCGTTGTCCTGCCGCAAGAAGAAGAAATCAATACAAGAAGCAGGAGGAAAATTAAGCCAGCAAGTTAGAAGGTATCAAGGAGCGCAAATTATTAATTTACTGCAATGTCGCCCCCGAAGACTGTCGCAGGTACGAGTACAGGTTGGAGCGTTGGATATCAGCTGTAAACAGTCAACAAAACAAAACAGATGATTTTACAAACTGTTTGGCTAGCGTCGCGTCACAACTCGCAAGAATGCAATTTGACATAAATGAGCTACGGCACGAGCGCCGGCGCAGCGGTATGCAGATTGTGACTAGGGAATGCAAATAACCGGTTTTAACCGATTTTAACCGGTTATTTTCACACAAAAACGGTTAATAACCGGTTAATTTGCATTCCCTAATTGTGACTAGTAGGCATTCTTCGTAAATCAAGGTCAAGTTCGAGAGGAAACTAGCAATTAGAACATAGTATGGTAATTATTATTTTGTTTTTGTAAATATTTATTTGGTTGACTGTGTAATAGTTTCGATATCAGAAGTTTTGTTTTACCTTCATGCAATGCCGTGAAGATGTTTAATATCTCAAATGCGAATTAATTCTTGGGCTATCGGTCAATGAGCCAAGAATGTCGCCAACTGAGAAAAGTTTGTGCGTTCATGCAGGGGCCATGAGATGTTTAATATCTCCAATACGAATTAATTCTTAGGTTATCGTTAAATGAGCCAAGAATTTCGTAGAAATTGAAAAGAAGTATTGTGCCTTCATGCAACGGTCATGAAGAAGTATGTTTACCTCTAACTAATGCGAATTGATTTCTTAGGTTATCAGACAATGAGCCACGAAATCCGCTAACTGAGGAAACACTTGCTACCCCACGCCAATTACCGACAAAGAGTCGATGAAATTTTGGTGTAAATTATTATTTTAATGAAACATATTGTCCATAACGGCACACTTTACACAGTCATACCATCGAAAATATTTCAGTAGGAACTTATTGTACTGGAGAATATCCTTTTAATTTGTATTTATTTTCTCTTGGGGGGAGTACTGTGCCGGTAGGCACGTTTCGTAATTGTTATCAATTCACGTATTGATGAATTGCATTTAGATTAGATATTATCTGTACGTGTATCTAGTGCACATTAGTGAGTACTGTAGTAAGTTAACATTGTATATATACGCATGTGTAATTGTAATTAAATTAGATTGAAACTGACTGACAAAGTGGTTACTCTCTCACCCCCATCAACATGGACATCTCCGGTAAACTTATTATAGGAGAGAGATAGAGGGCAACTCCCAGCACACACTGGTTGTATTCTCTCCCAAAATTGTAAAAGACAGAGATAGAAAACACAAAAAAAAATACGATTACGTATAATAATATACTAAAATAATTTATGTTGATGAACTATGTATCAAATAATTCTTTTTATCAGGTCAGTTTTTGCATAATTGACAAGAGTACAACAAGGACTACATTATATACAACATTCAGCCTTTCCCTTAGCCAACATTCATCTTATCGTTTTTTTTGGTCACAAAAGTATCCGTGAGCGGGTAAAGCGCTATAACGCAACCAAAATTTTGGTCTATTTTTGCATTTCTGACAAAAGTACACCTAGTACTTAATTTATGTACAACATTCAGTCATTTCCCTCGTTATTTTTGGGAACGATAACACGTTTTTCAGCCGCAATATTATATGGAGAACGCAGCCACTGTGCACAGGCAGACCGACATATTTGGCATCAAGGAGTTGCCTCTATCCTGTAAACCGAAAATAATCCATTTCCGAGATAGTTACCAGAGTTGTTGTGACCTCTTGGTCCATAAGAAGAAGAGCATATAATTATAATGATTATAGTAAGGCTGAATTTCCTTCATCATCCACATCGGTCGCAGACGACGGTCCAGCGTACCGTCGGTCGCGTATGCGAAATAAAAGTCCCGCAGCACGAAACCGATCGCTGTACGGAACAGTTTCTGCTCGCCTGCGCTGCGCACGTGCGTACAGCCTCCGGTCAGCTTTGCACTCAGCGCGCAAAGTGGTGTATAGCGCGTCAGCGCACCGACGTACGCGGCGCTGACGAGTGTGACCGACGCTCACCATCAGCGGTGCGTAGCAATAAATCTGCCGCGGATGTCAGCGTCTCTGTGCGGTGTCTCATAGAAAATGGCGTATATTCGTACGCTCGACCGACGTCAGCGACGGATGTCAGCGTAGGAGAAAATCAAGCCTAAATAAAGCACCAAGGCTTGGCGGGCTACTGACCGCGCGTGGGGGCCAGCACGGCGAGCGCGGCGCGCGCGGCGGCGAGCGGCGCGGGCCCCCCCAGCAGCAGGCGCGGCGCGCGCGGCGCCCACTCGGCGCGCGCCACGCCGCTCCAACCCAGCCACGCCACCGAGCCCGCGCTCTCCTGCTCCCACCGCCCGCTCAAATACTTCCAAATCTGAAAATTAAAATTTTATTTTATTGACTTGGAGGATCAAATGCCTTGTGGTTCTGGAACATCCTCGATGTTAATAATGTGAGATGCTGTGGGCCCTCATTTTTGATTGAAATGAGGGCTTACCGCGCTTATCGGCAATAAATACTGCGAGATTTTTTTATTCGTATAAAAACATATCATTAGGAAGTAAATGAAAATTCACTTACGGTGAAAGAGCAGTCGTCAGCGGCAAGCGCAAGCGTGTCGCCGTCACTCGCGAGCGCCGCGGCAGAGAGGCGCGCGGGCGGAGCGGGCGCGGGCACCAGGCGCGCCACCGGCCGCCACGGCGCCGCCGCCGCCGCGAACAGCTCGCGCCACGGACACGCGCCCTCTGCAACCAGTCACATTCACAAATCTTAACGTTACAATTACCACGATCCCAATACAAACATCGCATCAAACAATACACATCTTACTATCCAAAGTCTCATAAAGCGATATTTATAGTTGGGGATCCAAATAGGAGACGACCTTTTCGATAAAAAGTATTATATATCAAATTTAATATGCTAAGTAATGTATGGCGAATAGGTTGACTGAAAAATTTCAGTCCTGTCCTTACTATGATTAAAAAAAAACAACTGAAAAAATGATGTTTTTGTTAAATTGCTATTCCTTGTTAATTAGACCAATTGCATACTAATCGAAAGCATGAAGCCTATAGAATTTGCAAAACTTAGGTGGACTATTTTTTCCCGTCATAACTATTGGGTAGGTAGGTAGGTCGGTACTAATAATTTGCACTAAACCTAACGTTTGCATATTCTATAGGCTTCATGCTTTTGAATAGTATGTAATTGGTCTATTTAACAAGTAATAGCAATTAAAAAAAAGTACATTTTCAGTTTGATATAAGTAAAATACTTTTTAACGAATAAACAGCCCGGTGAAGGTCGTCTCCTATTCGGATCTTAGAACATTAAGAAGACGTTAGAATGTTGGGTCCATTCCCAAGAAAAGATTTTGAAATTTGTAATGAATAGGTTGTATCCTACATCGAGATACAGGTACTTCAGCACGGCTAGCACATGTTGTCCGCGACTTGTTTGTCGCTCGGATCTCCCTTTCCATCTAGACTGTAACTATAGAGATGCACTGAGCGACAAGCGAGAAAATACAACTTGTGCTACCCGTGCAGTCCCGGAAAATTGGCCCGAGTAGGTCTATTCTATTCTACACGGTAAAACCATTATTGCTGTAGACATGTTATCGTATGGTTATTAACTCGGCTGCCATTACTGTGTAGTAAATAAGTAAGAGCTATCATAATAAAAGAAGAATCAACATATGATTCGCATATAACAGAGACAATTTTTCCGCTAAGCCGACCAGGAAGCAGAACCAATTGTGTAGTTTAAAACATTTAACAAAGACACAAAACACAAACAAAGGCTTTTACTATACAGGGTGATTGGAAATTCGCCGTATTCCATGAAAGGGGTTATTCTACAGCCTCATTTGTAATGGTTTAAGTCCAGTCAACCAGGGGTCAAAACTCATTGGTTTTCGAGTTATTCACGTTTTTAGATATTTTTTTAAAACACCCGCCTTTCGACCTAAGACTAGTAATTGTGTAAAAACTTCGTCATTTAGAAATAAAAAAAATCATTTTTCAAATAGCCAATAAACCAAAGATTACGAAAAATAAAAATAATTGCCAAAAAAAAAACAAAATTTTGCAAATAAAAGCTTATCTTCTTGAGGTACAAGGCACAGCAGATTGCCTTTGGGGACACAAACAAACTAATGAAGGGTCATTAGGTTAATTAATTTAATTAGTTTCAGTCTTCAGTTTCTTATCTTAATTTATTAACCTAATGACCCTTCATTAGGTTGTTTGTGTCCCCAAAGGCAATCTGCTGTGCCTTGTATCTCAAGAAGATAAGTTAAGATAAGAAACTGAAGACAAACTAAGCCCTCGGGGATCCTAAAGAGTCAAGTGCGCTAAGTCAAGTCTTCTACCTGTTCTGCTATTATTATTATTAATTGTTTTTTAGAATTAAAATGTCATAAATTATACCTTTTTAGAAAGCTTATGAATTGAGCAAACTATTCCTGTAATTTGTACGCGAAGTGTCGTACTTTTTTTCTGGCTATGCTTTAAAATATTACAAAATTTGGAAAATAATTACTAGAACTTCTAACTTCAAATCCTTTTATTTGCAAAATTTTGATTTTTTTTGGCATTTATTTTTATTTTTCGTAATCTTTGGTTCATTGGCTAGGTCTTTGAAAAATGATTTTTTATTTCTAAATGACGAAGTTTTTACACAATTACTAGTTTTAGGTCGAAACACGGGTGTTTTAAAAAAAAAACTAAAAACGTGAATAACTCTAAAACCAATAAGTTTTGACCCCTTGTTGACTGGACTTAAATCATTACGGCGAATTTCCAGTTACCCTGTAGAATAATACTATTATTGAATAATATTATTATAATAGTGAAGTGAGGTACGCACCGTACAAGTCTGCGAGCGCCCGCAGCGCGCCGTCATCTGTAGGCGCGCGCTCGCGCAGCAGCCGGCGCCAGGCCCGCGACGCGCGCGCCGCCTCGCGCCACGCGCGACAAGCGGCACCGGCGCGCGCCAGCTCCGCACCGCCCAGCCACCCGAATGCCGCCTCCAGCACGCACGGTAGCCGCGCGTGCCGCTGCCACACGCCCTCGCCCTCGCTCTCCACGCACACCATCCTCACAACAACACTATTCAAACACTACACACACAACAATAATATGCAACACTCTGAAGCGGTTAATCGTACCGCGTCTGCCCGAATGCAAGTAGGGCGTGGGAATGTATACAAATAGAACGCAGCGCGGTCAGCTGTGTGCTGGCGCCGCGACAGAGTTACGTCACTTACGTAGCACGTTACGTCACGCGTGGTTGTTGGTGCGTCCCTTTGTACGCAGCAGGTGTGAATGCATTGTTCAAGATTCTATAAGATAATTTATTCCTGTTTTTAAGAATAGTGCGTCTTATATAACCTTGCACAATGCATACCTACACACCTATAGGTAATATATTAGGATTGAAAAGTTTGAATGAAATTTGGCTATTTCTCATATTGGGTAATATCACAGAACAGATAAAACCAGTAGAAGTGTGATGTCGTGTGCGTGTCACGTGTGGCATGGTTATGCGGAGTTCCGCGCAACCTAACATAGTTTGCCGCGATCGCTTGTGCGTGAAAGTTGTGCGACTAAATATTTCTAAAATAGGAAATAAATCCAGAAGATAGCCGCACCAAAAACATTTTCCACGGTGGCGTGTCGTTTTTATGATAGTGTGAGTATTGGCGACATCAGGTCTGATACTAAGCGAAGCTCATGGCTTTTCCACTGTTTTGTCTATTCCGTGGGTAATATTTATCGCGAACGACTGGAAATTAGATGAAGAATATAATTATGATATAGGTACATACGTATTTTACGCAAATGAAGTCGCGGGTAAGAGCGTGTCATTAGCTGGCCAGTATTTAAGAATTGGCCGATGATAACTTATTTTCCATCGACTTTTTTGTTGTTTTTAAAACTTTCAATGGTTATGCTGTTAATAATTAGGTTTTGGCAAATACATTTCAAGTTTTAATTGTGTAACTAAGCATGATACTCGTTTTACATTAGTAAAATCAAGTGATTTATTTCAAGTACCTATTAAAAAGAACTTGGTAAGTTGGGATTGCGCACAGCCATAAAAATCAGGTTATTAATAATAATTGTAAGTGGAGTAGTGCTAGTTAGAAATTAATAAGTAGGATTTTTATTTAAATAATAAGACCTTTAATAGCTTAAATTAATGAATATTGTGTAAATTATTTGAAATGATACCTAATTATTATTAACACGACGGTGCGTATTCCCGGAGTTAATCTCCGACCGTGTAGTTCTTACCTCTTCACACAGAAGCCAGTAATATAAACTCTTCTGCGGTTTCACGCGGCGGTCGGCGGGTTCGGCGGTTCGCAGACCAAGTCGCGGGCAGAAGCTTGTTACCATTTCCTTGTACGAGAAAAGCACAGATGAGAAAAGCCACTGGCGCGGCCGTCCACTCTGTCAGTGGATTTGTGAGAAGGGCGGGCATTATGTTTAAAAACCCTTACTTATTAAATTGGTCTGTTTCCGCGGGTGGGCCATAAAAGTGAGCTGGTTTTAATTACGTGGAGTGCCGAGGGTGGCGCTGCGGCTTGCGCCGGGGCATATTCATAGTTTTATCAGGAAAGTCATTGCAATATACAAATAAGCACCGTCTCACGTCCAAGGTTCTGCTCGCAAGCCAGGAACTGCCGCAGACCACGCCCAAACCATCAAGTGCCGCGAATATGCATTTGCTATGAAACTTTTGAGCCTTGGTCATCTGACACAAATAAATTTATCAAAGAAGTGTCAGACAAATTAATCGGCATCTCTGGCGACCACAGGCAAGGCTCCTTTTTTGCCCAAAGACTGAGCATCGCAGGGCAGCGGGGTAACGCTGTGAGTGTCCTCGGCACGATGCCGCAACTGGGTGCATTGGAGGGTTTTATTTTATAAGTTATGAGTAATACAAATTTAATATTTTCGTTTTATTCAATTTGTTTTTATAGAGTTTCATTAATAAAAGCTATTTTAAAATAACTAATTAAAGAATAAAAATAAGGATAATAATATAAGTGTAGTTTTATCTGCAGAAACATGATATTCGGAACGTACCTACAGGTTCAGAACCTCGTCGTAGCTATCGAGCTTGACTCAAACTTGGCCGGCGTTAAATATTGGTCACTTTTAGGATGCCGTGAAAAAATAGAACCCTTTACCTATGAGACCACACGTGGCTGCCTGCATATCCATCTGTCACAGCCAATTTGCTCTGAATGTACAAAACCGATTTAGTTGCAATTTGAGATACATAATGTATATCTGTGACCAAAATACTCCCACAATTTTTGCTCCGCGTCCTCGCGGCGGCCCTCCCTACTCGTACAGCTGAACAGTTTAATTTGGAGCAGGCTCCGCTGTGAGCGCTGCTCATCGCTCGCTCGAGCACACATTTAAACTTCCCTACACAATGGATGCACAACCATGGCCCAAAAACACGAGGGTCCTATGTTCTGCCACCGACACACAACAAAATCAAATCATATTTATTATATACACCGAGTGGTTACTCGTAGGTACATTGATTAAATGGCATATGATTTTTAGTACCCGGAGAACTCAGCGTCGCTCGGGTTTAAAACTATAGGCTGATTGTAAAAGGTACCTATCATAAGTAATATGGGGGATATCACAAAATGACATCCCTACAACCGTGGTTGTAACTTATAGCAGCCTGATCAACCGATTATTCGACTGGAATGTTTAGTCGATGTGAGTGAGCTGATGCTTATAATGTAATTACGGGTAACGAGCGGCGCGCGGCCGCGGCCCGGACAAACAAATCGGTAGCGGCGTAATTAAGACCGCCCGAAAACATAAACACGTGATCATAACTCAATTAGCGGTGCAGCGGGCGGCCTTTGATGACGACGCTCACACTTCACTCATGGTACGAGTAAACCCGAGTCACGGTCTTCGCGGGAGTAGACCAGAGGTGTTATTCTCTTATAAACGGCGCTTCGTCAATAGAACGAGTGAACGCGCCACACCGGCGAGTTTAAGTAGTCCAGTCAGAGCGCACAAAACAGATTTTAGCGCGTGCATTCTCAAATTAGGCAGCCTTTTTTAGCAACGTTCGATGTTATCGACAGAAGCCCTGCTGCCTGATTGAGAATGCACGCGCTAAAATGTGTTTTGTGCGCTCTGACGGGACTACTTAAACTCGCCGGTGTGGCGCGTTCACTCGTTCACTCGTTCGACCGACCGAGCGCCGTTTTTAAGAGAATAACACCCCAGCCAACGCGCCGAAGGTTCGGAACAGTCGGAAGTTTTCATTAATCCACTCGTTCAACATTGTCAAATACACTTATGGCTTTTATATAGGAGAACGATTCGCAATATAATATTTCAAATTTCAATATTTTTAATTACAAATTAATGTTCTTTGGCACAAACCATCTTCTTCATTTGTCTTTAGCAGCAATTCACGTCACTCAAGTCGCTCCACTGATATATGAGAAAGAGGTAACTGGGGTAGTTAGTCCCAGCGAAAATGATACGGATCCCTCTCGGCGATACTTGCCTCAGTTTCAGTAGTCAACGCACCAGTCGGTTTTCTAACCTGAAATACGACTGTATTTTGTTTATTACTCACTCTAATTGATAGGACATTTCTTAGACAATTTTCGTTCAGATTCCTTTATTTTGTTTAGTGCTTACTAAGTATAGTGATAGGACATTTCGGTGAAACTTACTTCTTTATACGTCAAGTAAATAGAATAACGCTGATCATTCGCCAAAAATAAGATAAAGACTAGATTTTCATGTCACTAGATTGACATTAATCGCGAGCTCGCGATGGCAACACCTACTCGTCGCGCATCGCCAGTGAGTAGCACCTTCACCATTCACGTCGCGTTATGTTGGCATTCATTCATTTAGCAGTAAGTGTTTTACGACGTCACCAATATGATAATAATAAATAAGCGAGTCTGTGGGCTTTGTATGGTTGCGTTTCTTGCGTGACAAAATATGGATAATACATCCGTCACTCTCGTACTTACATACGTGTCAGAAAGTGACGGATATTTTATCAATATTTTTTACGAGATAAACGAAGCCATATTAAGCCTTCTGGTTAAAAGAGATTCGAATA
Organism: Acleris literana; assembly: GCA_946894065.1. Classification (NCBI taxonomy): domain Eukaryota; kingdom Metazoa; phylum Arthropoda; class Insecta; order Lepidoptera; family Tortricidae; genus Acleris; species Acleris literana. The sequence continues at coordinate 12,088 of OX335671.1, forward strand.
GAGACCCAGAATTAACTAAATACTAGTTGTAATCGGAGTAAACTCAAGACATTCGTGTTTGTAAACTTGTAAGTGAATTTAATTGACTATTTTATAGGCCGCATTTCACCACACTTGGAATAAGACTTACTCCGAGATTAGTCTATAAAAATTCGGCGTTTATTTTAGGTTTAAGACCTTATTCCAGTTTGGTGGAATGCTGCCTCAATGACCAAGCTGTGATTTGTCAACAGCCTGCTTTCCCGGCTCCGTAGGGCACTCACAGCAGACTGTCCTAAATTACTAAGCTATAGCTATCACATTTGAATTTATTTCAGATAAACTACGTCGATTTTGAGCTTGTAGGTACAATCATTTCAATTGAACAAAACCGAATTAGTTGTAGGTGTAGGTGCATATTAGAAAAAAATCAATGACAACAAAATTCGTTGTAATATAATTATCATTAACTCTGCTAACAAGACCGAATTAATTTTACAACTAACGAAATTAAACAAAGTAACTAGTCCGATTCGCAGAAAAGCGTACAAAAGGACTAAGGGTCTCCCCAGACCCATCGACGCGGAATCGGCTTGAGCCGGTAAGAAAAAGTTTTTTGTCTATGCAATAAGAGTGAAAACGACGTCCTCCGTTCCTTACGCCGAATCGAGCCGAGCCAAGCCGAGCGACGTCGTTTTCGCTCTTATTGCATGGACATAAAACTTTTTCTTACCAGCTCAAGCCGATTCCGCGTCGATAGGTCTTGGGAGACCCCAACAAGAAGCGCACTTCTGTATGGAGTGCGTATGATGGTGGTTTCCTAGTACCACCCGCAGTACTGGCGGACCTCGAGCACGGCGTTGTTCACCAGCTGGCCGTAGCGAGCGACGCTCACCACCTGCCCGCGCGCCGCGATCTTCACGCCGGGCGGCGCGGTCCAGTCGCACACCGTCGCCACCTCGCCGCGCAGTACCATGAACCTCGTGGCGCAGTTCTGAAACATCACCACGTAGCCAATCATCAAACACTTTGTTAACCTTTGTATGCCCCGTAACTTCGTCACCCTGGCGTGGGTGGCGAGCCTCAGAACTAAGGGCATGGAAGCGGGGGTCCGCCAAATACACTCACGTAAATTATACGTTAGTTAGGATGGTAGCCATGTACTTGCTATAAAAAAGCTGTAAATAAATTACGTTTCTTGAGACTAGCACTCATTGAGCAGAATAAGAACCAATTGTATTTTTTATTTTAATAAATAAAACCGGCCGGGTGCATGTCGAATACACATCAATTTAGGGTTCCGTGCCACATTCAACGTAATTTTATTTTAACCGGCGCTACTAACTTAACTTCTCGACTTAAAGGGATTGAATGGGAAGACCATTGCACACACGTTATTCCTAAACGACTTATTATAACATATATGTATTATTATAATATGTAATAATTAGTTATAACGCATTTATAACCAATGTTGACGAAATGTGTCAGATTGCAGCTGCAATCAACTCCCAGAGGAGCAGTCGAGGCTGAATGGCCGCTTTTATACCTTATTTATTTTCCTTGTACGCGTAAGCAAAAGCTATACGGCAATCTATGGATACCTTGGTCAAGCATACGAAGTGTGAGTAAAAAACAATTACAAATTGCCGTAAAATTTGAATTGTTGATTTATGCAATATCCCAGTGAGAATAAGTCCAGAAATAACTTTACTTACATCTTTTAACTCATAGTTCAACTGCTGGCCGGCATTGGGAGGGAGTGGAACCAATGGTAACACGATTTCGGTGCCCTGTCGATCTCCTGCAAATAAAAAGGCCTATAATACTACATTTAAAAACGGGTTAAGAGCATGCCGGTCCACGCCCAATGTAGGCTCTGTAGCCGTTACAAAAACACAAAAGACTTTCAATAGTCAAAGCTAGTGTTCTATTTAAAGTCATTTGGTGCTATCTTCTTTATTTTTAGTATGTGTCAATAGGTACCCACTACCGCAAGTAGTTATTTCGGTAGGTACACAAGAAGTAATGAGGTTTACTTATCCGTTTAGTTAAGGGAAAAAGGGGATGTACCTTTTAGTCGTGATAGTTTTCCTTTTAAGTTCGTTACTATGTGTTTTTGTTTAAGATATTTTTCAGATTTTTATAACTAGGGCAGCGAATATTGCACTTTTCGAGATCAATATTTTCTAAATGGTCGCCCAAATTTAAACATGTTTCATAACATGGACTTAATGATTTTTTAAGAGCTATCCAATGACACTTTACTCGCTGTCATAATATATAAAAAAAACAGAACTACACAAACGAGATTATATTACTTATTGTAATTGATATAAGTAAACGCGGGCGTGAGGTGCGCCGGCGCGGACAGCGGCGCTAGCGCTACGCAAGCGAGAGGACTGGTTCTCTCTTAATCAGATGATTAAATTACAGGAGAATTAAGATTTACCAGATTGATCTGAGTTGCATAATGTTTGTGCGCAGGCAGCGCACAGCAGCGCGGCGCAGGCGAGCGCGAGCAGCGAGCGGGCGAGCGGCGACATGGCGGCGGCGAGTGGGGCGAGTGTGGCGACACGCGCCGGCGCCGCTTTATTTACGTGACGAGCAGCCGTGACTTATTTTAAAGTTCGCTACAGTAACGCTGTATTAGTAACTACTTATTACACATATTATATATAACCAATTCAATTTTAATATGTCCTGTAACTTTTTGCAGTCAACCGTTAAATAGGATAGATTAAAAACTAGCAAACTAACCACCACTGTTTCATGATAACACATCAAGTTTCCTTGGCCGACCAGTATTTAATAGGCCCCGACGTGTTGCCCTGGATTGCACACACTCATATCAATACCAGATAATTAAATGATTACTCATGAAAGTTTAGGTCGAGACAATTATCAAATATACTTACATCCGCAATCCGGAATATTTAACCGACTTCAAAAAAGGAGGAGGTTATACATTCCACTGTATCTTTTTTTTGTGTATGTTCACCGACTACTCCGTCAATTGTGGACCGATTTTAAAAATTCTTTTTTGTTTTGATATAGTATACTTTCGAGGTGGTCCCATTGTCACCAAATCTGGATCTGATGAGAGGATCAGTGAGGATATTGTAGGCAAAACATATAGCGATTTCAGTATATTTATTAACAAATCTAGCATTTGCATTCAGAAATGGTGAAGTGGAACTGATGATGAAGACCACAGATGGCCGCCGGAATTCCTCAACGGTACCTATCCCAAGGGTGGCGATAAGATAACTCGATTAAGATAGATGAGAGACTACAACGAAGAACATTTACTTGTTGAAATATGACTATGAATTTCCCGCGGCGTTACTTGCGGTGCGCTTGAAATAACTTAAAGCTTCATATCAACTAAGTAGTGGGACTGCGTAACAGCGTATTATGGTCACCAAAAAGTATAAAATAAAATAAATAGTTTTAAAAACAAAAAAACCGCCTTCAAAAACGCAAAAAATAACTTTTAAAATTGTAGGTACCTAATAGGTTAGTCCAACTGAAGTGCGCGACCACAATATTTTCAACAAAAAGCCGACATCAGTTGGACTAACCTATTAGGTACTTTACCGGAGATGTCCATGTTGATGGAGGGTGAGAGAGTAACCACTTTGTCAGTCAGTTTCAATCTAATTTAATTACAATTACACATGCGTATATATACAATGTTAACTTACTACAGTACTAACTAATGTGCACTAGATACACGTACAGATAATATCTAATCTAAAAGCAATTCATCAATACGTGAATTTATAACAATTACGAAACGTGCCTACCGGCACAGGTACCTACAATTTTAGAAGAAACTATGTTTTGCGTTTTTGAAGGCGGTTTTTTTGATTTTTAAAACACTTATTTTATTTTTTGATTTATTGACTTCATGGAATCAGTTTACCTCATCGTACTTTATTTTACAAACTACCCTCGTAAAAAACCACCACCACCTGAACTGTACCTATGTTTGTTCGACGATTACATGAGTATTTTTGATCTGATCTTTATGATATTTATTATACAAGTTGAGCAGATTAAGGCCTCGATCAGGGACCAGCCAAAGCGCCGCGATGCGCGGGCAATTCAAACATTATGGCGATACGAGTATAACGAGCCCGCGTATCGCGCCGCCGACGCCTCGTGCGCGCCGCCGCCGGCGCCGGCCTCTGGACGAGGCCTCAGATCTGATTCAGATTCAGTTTCAGATGGGTGTCTTCAAGAAAAGAGCTTACAGTTCCCTTGTTAGTCGTAAACCGGCAGGTGCAGCGGGTCAAATGCGATGTAACTGGAAACTAAAGACTATAATGGCGGATTTTCTACGCGGCAGCTTGGATTGATGATCTTCCCTCCCTGATCGCTTTAATTAACAGTGACCTCGCGGTTATCCGAGACTGGGCGGCTAGTTTCGGCTTGAGGATCAATATCAAATATCAAATATCAAGGGACGATCTCACACAAATTGACCTAGTCCCAAACTAAGCTCTAGGCTTGTACTATGGGTACTAGACAACGATATAAATACTTATATAGAGAAATATATACTTAAATACATAGAAAACATCCACGACTCGGGAACAAATACTCGTGCTCACCACACAAATATCTGCCCTTACCGGGATTTGAACCCAGGACCGCTAGCTTCGTAGGCAGGGTCACTACCAACTAGGCTAGCACGTCGTCAAATCAATGCAAGAAAGTCGCAGGCAATTATCGTCGGTAGCCCTCATTTCATCGCAAAGTTGTCGGACCTCATGATACCTGAATTGATCTTTGATGGTACTGCAATTTCTCTTTCTTCTTCAGTCAAAAATTAAGGTATCATAATGGATCAGACCCTTTCTTGGTCAGTCAGGTAGCTGCCGGTAAGTCGTAACGTCTATGGATCCGTCCATTCGCTTAGGCGCTTGCAGACCTTCTTTCCTCTCCACACCAAGATAATTCTTGTTCATTCCCTTCTCCTCCCTCTCCTTGATTACGGTGATATCGCGTATCTGGACTTAAATGAGGATCTGCTCAATAAGCTGGAACGCCTCCTGAACTTATCATTCGCTATACATATTTCTGGGTTGCGAAAATTTGACCACGTGTCTCATTGTCGTGCACAGCTTGAGTGGTTACCGATTCGCTTTCGAAGGAATGTTCACATCCTGTCGTTGCTTTTTAACATCCTTTTAATTATCTTCATAACCCACCCTACCTTTCTGAACGTTTTAGGTTTCTGGCCACTGGATCTCAAAATCGCTTGCGTTCGAGTGACAAACTTTCTCTTCCTTTCCCATCTAATAAATCCAAAACCTATTCTAAATCCTTTTTGGTTCACGCTGTGCGGTTGTGGAATTTATTGCCTACTGAAATTAGGCAGTCTCAGTCTGTAGATTCTTTCAAATCTAGACTAAACAAGTTCTGGCTTGACACTTGTTCTTAAACTTTTTGCTGCTTATTGTATATGTTTATATATTTTATCTATTAATTATTCATAGAAATTTCTTTTAGTGTTGTACTTATTTGGCTATTCGTTGTAATTAATTATTTCTCAATCGATCAAAGGTTAACCGGAAGAGATCCCTTTAAGGGATAAGTTCGCCTTTGTACATCCCTGTTATATTTTTGTCTATTCTATAATAGTTATCTCTTTTGTTTGTACAATAAAGTGTTTACATACATACATACATACATACATGGTTAGCTTAATTTTTTTGAGTATACTAGATCTTGGAAATGTGTATTTTATAAATAAGAAATTAACCATTACTAATATAGCATAAGAGGTGACATGATCGGAAGTAGTCTGGTGCCTAGACGGATTTTAATTTTAAATTCAACTTGTCAGTTAGATTACACTAACCATATCAAAACTTTTGCGATGACAACACTTTGTAATTAAAATCATGCCTTGATCAGACGACGAGAGGCCGGCTGCAGCTGATACTCGAGTTGATATCAGTGCAGTGTTCTATCTAATAATCTCTCCAGGGCCTTTATTCTACCGGGAAAAACATTGCCTTTGGCGTGTTATCGTATTTTTTTTAATTCGGCCACCATTACTATCTAGTAAATAAGAGCTATGGTAACGTTGTGTTACCCAGTAGAAGAGAGGCCCTGTTGTCAGGTGAAGCCGGGTCCGCAGCGAGGGCCTGCACTGCTGAGTGCCAACTCGCATCCGAGTCGCGTTTGGCTCATTAAATTAGCCTATTTTTACGCATTTTTTACGTATTCTTTTATTAAAATCATAAATGTAAAAAATAAAAACTTGGCACAATGCGTAATAGTTTAATTCCAATTCCAAACCTAAAATAAATGTGGATTTTATTTGAACAAAAGAAGATTATACAAAGACAATTCTCAAGTTATAGAAAAGTGTACCTAGAGACATAAAACTTGGAGGGGCGCTTCGCGTATAATGTTACAGTTGGTGGGTAGCCCCCGGTTGCAGCCGCGCGGGCAGGCAGAACTCCCAGATCTCCAGGGTGGCGGGCGGATCCAAATACCAGTTACGGTGCACACAGATTGTTGTCAAGTTATCATATATCTCCAAGCCAGGCGGGACGACATAGTCGCACGCCGTCGCAGACAAACCGACGAGTTCATAATTACTGCCGAACTGACCTTGACAGACCTAAAACATGGGTTAACAAATCAACACCTTTTCAGTCGCTATAGTTTCGCCATGTCCATCCGTCTGCCTGTCACAGTCACTTTTTATCTGAAGCTATCAAGTTTAAAATGCTCGATTTTCTTGTCTAAGTAGTAAAATATCTACACAAAATAAGTAAAATAAAATAACCCTACTTGGCCATCGGGTGAAAAAAGTAAATAGTGATTTCAGTTTTAATCTAACACCATCAAAAGATTCCAGTAAGAAAGCTCCTAAAAACAAAACTGGGCACGAGATGGGCACGAGCATATCTGACCATGCTCAGTGTAGGGTCCGAAGACGTTGCTAGGCAACAAGTAGCTCAAAAAACAACAAGTATCAACTAATTCTCTATTTAAAGTTATTTGGTGCTGTAATATTCGACCAACCTGGAATTAGGTCTTACCATAGGAATAAACAATAACTACACGTAGAAGCGAAACTACCGGCTTCCGGCGCGCGCTCTACGCGTTAGATACCTACCGCCTGGCGACACCTGAGGTGTCTAGTCAGTCAGGGGTGTCACACACAGAATATATATTAATATGCAAAAATATATATCATAGCAATACATCTTACGATATACATATTTTCCGTACTAGTTGACAGAGTTCACACACGCAGCTATAATTATGTATGTTAAATAAGCCATGGGAAAACATTACTGCAGTCTATTTGGCTGTAAAAGTGACAAAAAAATGATTAATAGATAATAATAGTATTTTGCAATAAAGCTTTTTCAACTTAATAAAAATTCAAAGTAATGGATCCGAAAGGAACGTAAAAAGTAACCCAGACTAAGTATAAAACTTATTGAGCTTAATTGATTATCATTTTAAAGGTTGTTTATACAATCATTTCCTTGTTTTATATGGATGATTAATAGCCACATAAGCCCTGTAATTTTCTGGAGATAATCTTAATATCGTCAAAAAGTATTATTACCTGATTGAACGTAAATGTAAAAAACTTATTTTGCAACAATGTTTCCACGTTAACTAAACTTGTATAACACATCCATAAACCGATTAAAATATTTCGCAAGTGACAGCCCTAACTTTGGGCGCGGAAGACAGAGGGGCGTAGCGAGGTGAAGGGGGAAGTAGGTATTTAATACGCGGCATTCGGGGCCTTGGTAAAGGAGATTCGCTTCTTCGTGTAGTTATTGTTTATTCTTATGGTCTTACCTAGATTAAAGGCCTGTACAGACTACGTTAGTGATTTAGTCGAGTGGAGAGTATTTTAGTAACTAAATGTGTCTGAACAACGAAAATGTAGTAGAGTCGTGTTCTTCTCGACTAAAATGCAAGTAAAATACTTGCTACTCGACTAAATTACTAACGTAGTCTGTACAAGCCTTAAGCTCCGAATTTGTATTATACTAATCTCGGAGGAAGTCTTATTCCAGTTTGGTGAAATGGCCTAAGTCGATTTAAGCAGGTATAAACGTTTTAGTCGCCTGTATCTCGTCATACTTTTTCTTAAAAAATCGTTATACGAGTATCAAAAAGTTTTTAGAATCGGTATGAACCATCCTCATAATCTTATTATTTTAATGAGGACTATACCATGGCACTAATCAACGTTAAATTAGGGTTTTTTTTTAACATTATTCATTTATTTTTCTGTGATAGCTAAACAAAAAACATCTGTATGAACAATTTTACAAGACGGCAAAAATAAGAGTTAGTTTTGTAAATATTTGGAGCGGTGTGGAGAAAATCTTGATGCCCTAATAAATTTTTTTTTATTGAAAATTAACCTTTGGTTTATCATTATGATTTTAAGGATAAACAAGTTATCTTCGCAGTGGACTTTTTTATTTCCAGCTCGGTCACCAACATTTAGGGTGGCTTTTTTGGCCTTTTCCGGGATTATTGAGGCCTACAAATAAATACTGTGATATTAGCTTTTAGCAATTATCAAATAACCTAGGAAAGTTATATAACATTATTCTGCCGAATCCGACATCATACTGACGTCGAGACGGCGAGACTTGTGTACTATAGTTATTTTCATAGTGTTATGAGTTATGGAATTTTACTGTGGGGAAGAGCGGCTGACATCCAGACCATCTTTGTATTACAGAAGCGGGCTGTACGTGCTATATATCAATTGGGGTCTCGTGTTTCGCTTAGGGATAAATTTAAAGAAATCAATATTCTTACAGTCGCGTCGCAGTATATCTTTGAGAATATCATGTATGTACGCAAACACATACACGAGTTTAGGCATAACCGCGACGTTCATAATTTAAATACTAGAAATAGGGATAAGCTCGCTCTTCCAGGTCACCGTCTCCGTAAGGTAAGCACTTCGTTTGCAGGGAACTGTATATGTTTCTACAATAATATACCATCTGATATCGTCAATATGCCGTTCAATAAATTTAAGTCTCACATCAAGCGCTGCTTGTTGGGTAGGGCATACTATACTATAAATTTGTACGGAACCCTCGATGGGCGAGTGCGACTCGTACTTGCCCAGTTTTTTCATTGTTATCTCTTCTCCGGCAGCATTTTGTTTTCTTCCCTACTTTATGTTGTTTTGGTACGGAACCCTAATTGCGCAAGCCTGACTCGCTGGTGACCGGTTTTGTCAATGTATCCCTGGGTGTTATTCTCTTGAAAACGGCGGCGGTCGGACGAACGAGCGAAAGCGCAACGGCGAGTTTAAGTAATCCCGTCCGGCGAACAAACAACATTTTAGCGCATGCATTTTCAATTAGGTAGCCTAATGTGGAAGAAGCGAAAGAGATTTGTCAGGATCGTAGCAGGTGGGAAGAAGTGGTCTCTGCCTACCTCTCTGGGAAACAGGCGTGATTTAATGTATGTATGTAGCCTTATACGTTCGAGAAGCCATGCTGCCAAATTGATTGAAAATGCCTATAAAATGTGTTTTGTTCATTCGGACGGGACTGTTAAACTCGCCTCTTGGACATTCACTCGTTCGTCCGTCCGCTCGTCGTTGTTGAGAGAATCACACCCCTGTTTAGCCGCCGGGGGATAAGTGCAAACATATATTTACTTACATGATCTTTGTTGCCATTCCCGTCCCTCATATCAAAGCAAATCGTCTTGCCTAGGGAGGCGTTAAGGTATATCAAAGGAAGCTCGATTTTCTTGCCATTTATTCCTGCGGACAAAAAAGGCAATTATATAATATAAAAAATTTGATAAACATCATAAAATAAACTGTATGTTGTTATTTGGTAAAAAATAATGTATTTATTTATTTATTTTATTTGAGGAGATTCAACAGCTATACGTAACATAAATAGAAACTAAAAACAAATGTAGAAAGCTAATCATAGGTTCTCACAGACGGAACTAAATTAGCAGTGATTAACACCACAAAGCGCGCGTTGGGGCGGCGCTCGTGCGAATGAAGCCTTAGTATCCTATATCGTGTTTTTATTTTTATTTTGCTTTTGTTTTCTTTTAAATTACTTGTAGTGTCTGTGTCACCTTCCGTGTTTTCCCCGAGCGGTCCCGACGGAAGACCAGCGTTGGCTTTACGGCCAGCACATGCTGAGTTGGGCCCGTTTCACAACAATTATACTTATCTGTCGTTTCTTTTCCTTATTTTTTATTTTATATTTATGTGTTATTGTTGTGAATAAATATTTTCTATTGTATTGTATTCTATTCTATTCAAATAGCCGGTTCTACAGCGGACGTTCCGCTAAAGCACCTAATATATTTATTTAGTAAGTATTGACCATAGTTTTAAAATATTGTCTATTTTTTATGTTAAGAATAAAATAAATTGAATTGCTTACTCCGTCGATGAATATATGCAACTGAAATTTAAAATTATTCTGGTTTGGTTTGTCCTTTATAACTTTTCGTATATTTGACGTCGGACACTGACCATTTATTACTTACTTACTTATTTATTGCTTACTTCATTCTCAAAAAAATAATAATAAATAAATAAAAACAGACAAATAAAAAATACCATAAAAAACTGCCAGATGATGACCAAAAAAGCGAGTGAAAAATTATATAAGTCCAAATACGTCGAAGACCGTGGCATAGTGCGCAGATATAGGTTTTAAATCCACACATTGCCTAATAACCTGTTTATTATGACCATTATGTTTTACGAATCATTATGTATTTTGACGCCATGTTAAATGTTTATTTTTATTTTAGACGTCTGTTTTATTCAAATGTGTGTAGGTATGCGTTGAACAAATTATAATAATAAATAAAATAAATAAATTATAAGTACCTATTTCTATTTTGGACTTTGTATATTATCATTCGTACCCAGTGAGAACACAATATTACGTCGGATAAAGCAAAATAGTTTACCTTTGGCTTTGCTATTGCATTTATCTGGGTCGTATTGTGCGCAGGCGGTGTACAGCAGCGCGGCGCAGGCGAGCGCGATCAGCGAGCGGGCGAGTGGCGACATGGCGGCGACGCGTGGGTTGAATAGGTTGAATGAGCGCACGCGCCGGCGCCTTATACTTTTAACGAGCCGCTAAGACTAATTGTAATTTTGCTACAGTAACGCTGTGTTGGAAACAATTTCACAGAGATAAAAACAATTTGATTTTATTAGACATAATTATCAACGGGCTATTAACCGGGATAATTGTTTGATTTGATGTTGATTTAATTACCAAGGTTGGTGCGAGAAGCGGTTTTATCCGGTTTACCGCGTCTATATACATTGTGTGTGAATGATTGAGCGTGTACCTACGCTCTGGAGCAAAATGCTGAGCCCTGCCCCTTTTCCGGCATCGCAGTACTTATTCTGTTTCATGTAATACTTCTACGTTTATTAAGTTACCTATTTAAGTCGCTATTGTATGTCACCATGCTTAATTTGTGATGTCGAATAAAGTTTTGTCATTTGTCATTTGAATCACCCATTTTTTCCGAGCAGAGGCCCTACTTTTAAAATCGAAGTTCGAAGTTACGTGGAAGTTACGTTAGTCGCCATCCCTTTCTCTCGATTAAGTCTCGAATGACGTGTGACAGGGATGGAGCTATAACTTCAAACTTCAATTTTCAAAATATTATGGCCTCTGATACGTGCCCACCTTCATCGTAAATTTGAAATATTTATAAAAGAGTTTCAAAACCCTGCAACTTTGCATTAAATGTGGTCAAAAATGTTCAGAATGACCCTATGGAACTTTGTTCCGTAACGAAATGGGTAAAACGGTCAAGTGCGAGTCGGGCCGCGTACTATTATTTAATTGTCTTTAATACAGCGTTGCACGTGGTTTTCAGTGAATCAATGTTTCCTCGCTTAATTGTGACTGCGGGGCAAATCCGAAATAATCACCTCGCAACGCCGATGTTCCGCAATAACCATATTTAGTGTGAACCGTGAAAGTGTTGAACGTGGATTGGCTACAGGGGTTATACGTTTTATAAGCCATGCTGTCAAATTGAAAATGCACGGGCTAATAAAATGTGTTTTGTTTGCTCGGACGGAACTACTTAAACTCGCTGCGATTTCGCTCGTTTGTCTGACCAACCGCCGTTATTGAGAGAATCACACCCCAGTTTCGCCGGGGCAGTCACGTGACGAGACGATCGTCCGTCGTTGAACAGAGTAGGTATTATCTTAGGAAACTTCTTTGCCTTGTCTTAGGTAAAGCTGGCCAGCTTAACTTGACCCGCCGAGCGGGCCAAGTTATGATTGTCGTGCGATATTAGAGGCGTATAACTAAGCGATGAGGCTTCCGTTCATTTTTTTGGATGTGTTATTCCAGACTATAATCTATCTCTATGCCGAATTTCATCTGAATCCATTCAGGCGTTCTAGCGTAGACAAAGACAAAGACAAAGACAAAGACAAAGACATTACATTACATTTATAGTTAAGTAAAAAACATCCAAATTTTCGCATTTATAATATTACTAGCTTAGGCCCGCGACTCCGTCCGCGTAGAAGTCGTTCATCGCTGCTCCCTCGGAAACTGTCCAATTTTCCGGGATAAAAACTATCCTATGTCCTATTCCAGGACCTAACCAATATGCGTGCCAAGTTTCATCTCGATCCGTTCAGTGGTTGAAGCGTGAAAGACGGACAAACATACACACTTTCACATTTATAATATTATAGTTTGGATAGTAAGAAATAAGATAAACGTAGATAAATTCGTATAAATTATTTTCAAGTTTTTCCTTTGCATGGCACTTTAACAAAACCTTGTTTATAAAAATGTTTTTTTTTCTATATTTAATGTTTAAATATTTTTATTTTTTCAAGTTTTTGCTGATCATGTTTCTAAGTCTGCTAGTTTCATTGAATGCTTCATTGTTGCATGGCCATTTCCTGTTAATTTAGTACAATCTAGTTCCTCAATCAGGAGCTTCTAGCGATTTGGCTCTACTTTAGGCCACGTATGCTTGGCCAGGAGCGAAGACCTTTGAAATAGACAGCGGCATGGTCGATGGTTCACTCGACTACGAAGAGATGTATCCACTTCTTACCTTATTGCATTGAAACAAGGACCAAAAGTGGATACATCTCTTTGTAGTCGACTGACTGTACTAAGAGATGTATCCAGTTCTCATCCTATTGTATTGAAATAAAGACTAAAAGTGGATACATCTCTTTGTAGTCGACTGACTGTACTAAGAGATGTATCCACTTATCACCTTATTGAATTGAAATAAGGACCGAAAGTGGATACATCTCTTAGTACAGTCACTCGACTACGAAGAGATGTATCCACTTCTCACCTTATTGCATTGAAATAAGGACCAAAAGTGGATACATCTCTTTGTAGTCGACTGACTGTACTAAGAGATGTATCCAGTTCTCACCCTATTGTATTGAAATAAGGACTAAAAGTGGATAAATCTCTTTGTAGTCGACTGACTGTACTAAGAGATGTATCCACTTATCACCTTATTGAATTGAAATAATGACCAAAAGTGGATACATCTCTTTGTAGTCGACGGACTGTACTAAGAGATGTATCCACTTCTCACCTTATGGCATTGAAATAAGGACCAAAAGTGGATACATCTCTTTGTGGTCGACTGACAGTACTAAGATATGTATCCACTTCTCACCTTATTGCATTAAAATAAGGACCAAAAGTGGATACATCTCTTTGTAGTCGACTGACTGTACTAAGAGATGTATCCACTTCTCACCTTATTGCATTGAAATAAGGACCAAAAGTGGATACATCTCTTTGTAGTCAACTGACTGTATTTTTAGTACTGTGTAAGCCCAGAAAGATATAATTGGCAACATCCTTTATTCAGTGACTCTATTTTGCAACGCAGAAGTTGCACCGATAAGGTGAACACCATTCTACCCAACACCATTTTAACCCTCTTATAACTCAAAATATAACTAACACAAACACTTGACATATAGCTTCTTTATTAAATCTCTTAGATTAACTATGTAGAACTCTAAATTTTATAAATACAGCTCATGGGTGAATTTTTAGAGCAGTTTTTTAGATGTCCCAAGGCTTTAAAAAAAACCAGTGGATATTCTACGAGAAACATATTTTTTATACATTAAACAGGATAAAATACAACGAGGCATAACATTATAAACACTGCTGCTTTATACCATAGATGGGGAAAAAAATACGAAATTTCAGATTACTAGGAGCAGTAAGTCTGTGACGCCTGTCCCACTCGCGGTTTCCTCCAAACAAATAAGTATAACTTTACTTCTAGTCAGCTTATTAATAAGTTATATACATTATTAGAAAGAAGAATAAACAACGCGTTTAAATAACCATTACTCATTGCTAATATTTTTTCATTTAAAAGTATGTTGACCTTTTGTCTTTGCCCCACGATTAGCAACTATTTTATAAGGTTTAAACACCTGCTGTTATCTAATTAGTCGACGTACCTACCGCCAACTCTGTGGCCCTATTGAGTCGATCACTAGATCTGCTTCGGTCGTTCAGTGGAGTGGACGAGCTGTTGATGAGCATTGCGACTATATCGAGGTAAGTCTTTCACACGGCGTATTTGGTTCTCTCAAACGTAATTTCCGTGGAATATTATACAAGAATGTACAATGTTTTTTTTTAGTTCATCTTTTAATATTTAATAGTATACTTTGATATAATTTACGCGAATTGGGCGTATATTTATTGCGCAATTTGTTTAGTAGTTATATTTAAAATACTTAATTGTCGTCAACTCGGTGGCATCATTTCGGTGGAATTTCTGTTCACCGAAATGACGATTGATGTTATGATATGTACAAAATGCACTAAAATGCATTATAATTGCTGTTAAAAAAGTTAACACTGTTAAAAAGTTATCATGCTCACCATGATATTCAAAACACGTCTAATGCTTGACATAACCCTGTTTCGAAAATCATCACGAAACTATAAATAAATAAATAAATGCTATATAAAAACAAAAGTTTGTGGGTTTTTGTATGACATATGTAATAATAATAATATATTAAGGTCGTAATATATAATTTCATATTGATTTTCTAAGCAGATGTCATTTCGGTGGTGAATTTTTTTTTCAAAATTTAGTAGCTACTAAAGTATTGTTCTTAAATCGGTGCCTCATATATATTTAATATTCTTATTTAAATATGTAAACTATCAAATGATAATTATAATAAAATTCTAAATATACCGAAATGACGAAAAACCATGCCCTCAAAAATTCACCCTCATACGGTTATTGAGATATTAGTCTAAAATCGTCATTTTTATCTCTGACATCATCTCTTTCTCAACAAAAACCTAACCTACTTCCTTACAAAAAGCTTGACGTCCAACTGGTTAAATGTGTGCATACAAAGGAAAAAATCTGAAAATAGTATTTTTTTTGTTTTTTCAAAGTGTAAAGTGTGTGCCTTGCCGGCGCAGGAAATAGCTGTAAGATTTAGTTGATGTTATGTATGTAATGGTAATTTGTTATAGATATATTTTTTTTGGTTTGCAACTATTCTATTTGATCAGCATGAAAAAACAGCACTTAAATCAATTGGTCAGCTTGTAATTTTATCGTCGGCCATAAATAAATTACCGTGCGCAACACTCGGTCCGCAACTAAATCAAATGTTATCGGCAAATTGATCCGCTAAATAAATAAAAGCGATACAAAATAATTAATTCATGCACAAAATTATTAACTGGTCAGCGAGATTATCAGATTACACAAATGGTTAGCAGTAAAATTTAAGTGGTCAGCAGAAAAATCAAATTGGTCATCAGAAAAAAGGGTTTGTGTTGAAAAATCGGCAATTTTCTAAATGTGGAATAATGTTAACATGAAGGGTTTTTTAAGGGTATCATTTAATCGATCAGCAAAATATTCTTAGTTTGGTGAACAGAAATATGTATTTGGTCAGCCAAAATAGCTAGTTGGTAAGCAACTAATGGTTAGCAAACATTTATAAATCTGTCTGCAATTAATAATATACTGAACTGCTCTAAATCATTTTGGTCAGCAAATTAAATATTTGAGCTGCAATGAGCGATCCACAGTTAATCAAATTTTGGTAAGCAATCAGTAGGTAAGCAAAATATTTCATTTTGTCCATCAAAAAAAAGGTGGCAAATTTACTGCCGTGCCGGCAACGCACATATGCCAAACCCACCATCAAATTTACAAATTTAACAGAGTCGACGGAGCTCCGCTGACGCGGAGCTCCTATTTCTGGGTTGTTCTGGCCCTCCGGGCCTGATATAAAAACGAACCTAACCTAACCTACCTCATATTTATGATACAAATTTTGGTTAATCTAGGGTGTGATTGTGATTCCTAAATTTGTGTGACAAAACGTAACTTGTAATTACTACTAGCCTCAAAAATACCAACGCTTGGGTGCTCGCATCACGTGGTCTGAGTTCGCTCCGCCCGCAAATAACGAACACTGCTGATTTTTCAAACTAAACGCAATCCACTTAAATATTTATATAGATAACCATTCTTTTAATATGCACACCTCTCAATTAAACTGCTTACAGACATGTTTTCTCTGCTGACCAATTATAAAATCTTGCTGCCCAAGTAATTATTTTGCAGCTCGACTGTTTATTAGGCAGACAAATGGCCAAAGAAGCAGATTGATATTGTTTAAAATGTTAACCGTTTGTGAATTGTTTGCTGCACAAGAGTTGCAGCCCGATTTTTATTTATTGCCTGCCAAATCTTTGTATGCTGCCCAAATGAGTAAATTGCTTCTTTATTTTTGCGAATCAATTTGAATAATGGCTGACCATTTAATTACTTCCCGTTTTTTAAATTGAACAAATGTATTTCATATCTGAATTTGGTTTATTAATTACGTAATAACAGTTAATTGTACATCGAGGAACTGTAATAAGTTATTTAAGGATCTAAAAACAGAATCAGGGCACCACGTTTCCACGTGGTCTTGTCTGTCCCCTAGGGTGTTTTTGCAAAGTGCGGAGCCAGGAGCTCACGAGTAAGCCCTGGGCACGTTTCATGAAAGATTGTAACTTGTAATACAAGTAGAAGTATCTTTTTAATACGTACGGTTGGATAGATATTTCCGCTTATAATTATAAGTTATTTTATATCAAACTAGCTGCTGCCTGCGACTTCGTCCGAGTAGTATTACAGTATTAGTTATTCAGTCATCCCAATGTTGTGGGGGATTTTGATTATCCTTATTCCCTCGGAAGCTTTTAATTTTTCTCGGATTAACAGTAGCCTACGTGTTAATCTAGGGTATAAGCTATCTCTATTACAAATTTCATCCAAATTCCTCCAGTCTTTTAGTAGGATAGGCCCCTAAGCAGATAAGTGCACTAGGCCCGGTGTGCAGGGAGGGGGGAGGTGGCGTGCGAAGTGAGCTGGCGCCCTCCCGAGCAAAGCAAGAGTTCAGTGTGCGAGGACGCGAAGGAACAACGAGGCAGAGTTCTGACGGGAGCCTTTAATTTCAGTACCTATTTGTTTCCAGATACAGATTATTGGCACTGTATTACACTGCAACCTGCTTAATTCTTCTTCGAGTTCTGCGATCTTATCGTCGTTACGCAGCGGCGGCCGGAAGTTGTATGTTGCCAGGGCCGGTGTTCATTGTTTTAAGGTAGCCAGGCCTCTGCCGGAGATTCCCTGTAGCAGCCCCTGTCTTACAAGCGGAACTCCTTTTCTAGCAAAAAGAGTTAGAAAGAGACTTCCGCTTGTAATATGTAACTTGTAGCTTCGTGAAACAGGCCTCTGGTCATATACAGATTAAATAATATTGAATGATTTTTAAAACGGCACCTATAATAAAACCTATAATAAAACCTATATTTAAACCTATAATACCCTATAACCTATAATAATATGAGTAATAATTATTATAAAAAAATACTTTATGATTAACAATGTAATGTAATAAAAAAAATAGTAGGAGTTTACATAAAGTTTCAACAGTGAAGTTATTAATTAAAATTTTCGGAAAACTGAGTATTATGGACTAGGTTAATAGCAAAATAAATTGTAGGAACGAAAACTGTAGGAAAAATATATTTAGGAACAGTGATCACTAGGAGTACAAATCGTTAGGAAAATCAATTTTGGGTGATGAACTTTAGCGAACCCAATATGGACCCGAGTTAGATAGATAAAAACCCCCGATATAATGGTGAACCCTTCCTTCAGTGTTGATACCTATCTCTTAAACGAAATAATCGATTCTGCTTTCAAATAAAAAAACCGTACCGAAATCGGTTCGCCCGTTTAAGAGCTACGTTACCATACACACATACATACACATAGCAGTCAAACTTATAACACCCCTCTTATTGGGTTGGGGGTTAAAAACTAGGTTTGTAAATTCCATTTATTGTTTATTTATTGCTCCAAGTAATATTTTCTTGGAAAGGAGAATGCCCCTAGTTTTTCATGATATCAACAACATAGGTATTTATTTGATAATCGTAAGAATTTAACCACGTTTAAGGCGAGAGAAACGTTATCGCATTTTGTATAATAATAATACGTGAAGAGAAGAAGGGAGAAATAAAAACATTTTATTTATAACACACCTATATAAACTATTATTAAAGCGAAAAAAAATCGTCGGTCTTAGGCAGGATTCGAACCTATATCTCCTCTGGCTATCATCCGGGCCAATGCAGGCGCATAAGGCTGCGGCTCCATGAGGCGGAGATGAGCGGAGTGGAGCGGAGCTGTGCCAATATTAACCAATATAATCTAAACTAACGTGCGCAAGGCGCGGTCGACGTGACCGCATGCCCCTTCTATTGGTTAATATTGGCACAGCTCCGCTCCGCTCCGCTCGTCTCCGCCTCAGTGACGCCGCAGCCTTACCAGTTATGCCACCAAGACCCTATTTAAGATCCACGAAATTAGAGATCGATTGCTTGCTTGCTCGCTTGAAAAAAAAATGATGCACACCTATATACTTATTAATGTATGTTGTATCTTGTTGTATGTTTTTATGATGGAATAAATGACCTTCTGCTGGAGTTTCTTGCGGCGCTTCTTCTCCGCAATGATGGTCTTGTCCGAAGCGCTGGTAGATTCACTCTATATTACCGACGAGTAAAAGAGCCCTCATGTGGCCTATTTGCTGATTTTTTTTTTAATTTTTTTTTAAATTTGTCTTATTATGTTTCTTAGTGACCTCCGCAGCACCTTGACAGAATTAAAAAATTGTTGGATCGGTCTTTATCCAAGTAGTTTTAAAATATAATATGTTATTCTTTGTCAGGGTTCCGTACCCAAAGGACCCTATTAATATGCCTACGCTGTCCGTCCGTCCTAACTTAAAAGAGCTGTATCTTTTGAACCGTTATAGACTGCGGGGTGTTTTTTTTTCAAGAATATTATAATAATGTTATTTCGGCAAATTTCCTATTTTTTTTGAGAAAAGATGCTTATACAAGAAACATTATTTTTTCAACGTATTTTTATAATCTTTTGTTAGTTGGTACGGAACCCTTGGAGCGCAAGTGCGACTCGCACTCTTCTTTTTCAATTTTAGAGCCTGTAGAGGTGTGACTGAGTGACTTTCTAAAATACGAAAAGACAATGCCAGATCTTGGCTTAAAATACTTTTAAAAAAAAGGCTCGTGGATACGAAATATGTTTTGTATGAAATTTAAATTAAGCATTTTATTACTTACACGAAACGAAAATAGAGCCATCTATTAAGATACTTTATAAATAAGACAACTTGCTTGCGTATGTAATGTAAAGTAAAATAGGACAAGTTCTTCAGAAAAACGAACGCCATAGCATTATTTTAAATATTTTTCTACATCAAATAAACCCAATTCTATAATTATCCGTCACAATTTTTTGTTAGGCCAAAGCTTCTATGGAGACCTGGCATTGTCCTTTAAGGGTTGGTTAGTTCATTTCGTGTTGAAGAAATCAAGCCCAGTCTTTACTACAAAATTTCAAGTTCTAAGTCAGTCCTGGGAGGCTACCATGACATTTTATGCAGTTCAGGTTTACGATGAGAGTAAGAGACACAGCTCTATAACTGCTATAGCACTATCCCTTACACTCGTCCTAAGCTGAGCTGCAAAAGTAGCTATGTGTTGGTAACCCCCTGATGCTGCAGCCTTGTTTGCTTGATGCCTGTACATATATAGAGGACGTCTGTCGCCTGGTCAAGGATAACCGGCATATTTCACTCTTCGCAGCGACACTAGCTACACTAGCGCACGACACACGAGGGTTCAATACAGAGTAATTGGTTTTATCAACCTCCTTGCCACACGTAATAAGAAAAACTGTTATAATGTAGGTATATACACCTAAAACAACTTGCCAGGCGAAATAGGATTGGAAAGTCGATTAGATTGCAAATTAAGTTGGCTTCAAGAAAAATGATTTTATAATGTTAAGGAATATTTGACCCAGTAAAAGCCTAGCAATAAGAAAATAAAATTTGATTTTAGATGTTCTAACAAAACTAATCCGAGCTACAAAGGTGGTGGTGGGACTCGTTGAAGCTTGTCTTTGTGATATCTACTTGTTAACTTGTTAATTTGATCAAAAATATTAAAGACGTGATCCAATACGTAAATGTTTATTTCCAATAATTTCACCACGCTTTATTGTTTTTAAAATATAACAGACGAAAAATATAAGGTGATTTTGTCTGATTTGTGGAAAAGTTTACATACAGACATGAAACCTGGAAGGGCGCTACGGTGTGTGAAATGTATAATTTGGCGGGATTATCTAATGATCGTATTACGCGCAGTACTGAATGACTTGTAGAGTTGCGTCTGGTTCGTCATAGGTAAAACGGTTGCGCGTCACTTGGACTTTTTTGAGGTGATCAAATATGATCACAGTGGGCGGTGCATTCCAGTCACATGCCTCCGCTGTCTCGCCCTGGAGGACCCGGCCCTTCCTAGCGCAGTTCTGAAACATGGACAACATAATAATTGATCAACAAACCAATTTACATTGAGTCGTCTTTTGGATTCACACCTATGCTGTCAGTCAGTCAGCTGTGATTTGCATTTAATACAAAAAAAAAAGTCAAAGAGCACATGACGAACTCAAAAGGATAATTACAATGACTCCAAGTAGTTCTTGAGATACAAGCGGTTAAACTGCTTATATCTACTAAAAACACCCGCGCTCAAAAACGCTAAAAATAACTGCTTTTAAAATGGTAGGTAATAGGTCAGTCCAACTGAAGTCGGTTTTCGTTTTGGTTAGAAATATTGTGAGTCACCGATTTCAGTTTGACTGACCTATACCTACCATTTAAAAGAATTTATTTTTTGCGTTTTTGAATGTGGTTATTGTTTTTAAAACATTTATTTTATTTTACCCTTCATTCATACCCGTGTGGTTGCCGGTTTAGAATAATAGTGCTGTACTCCATGTCTTCCCGTTGATGTCGTAAGAGGCGACTTAGGGAATAAAGGCTTGTAGTACTGTTAGGCGATGGGCTTGCAAC
The DNA here is from genome assembly GCA_946894065.1 of Acleris literana. NCBI lineage: Eukaryota > Metazoa > Arthropoda > Insecta > Lepidoptera > Tortricidae > Acleris > Acleris literana. The sequence continues at coordinate 33,620 of OX335671.1, forward strand.
TTGTCACTAATAGGCTGGTAAACATCTAAGCCTAATTGTGCAAAATGTGGTTACAGAATTTATCAACAAGATTTTAGAGTTGTTGGTAATTCTGTAGCTCTGCCTACCCTTCTCTGGGAACGAAGGCGTGAGTTTATGTATGTGTGTATATTTTATTTTATATTTTTTAGTGATTATAATAAACTTTTATGTAGTCCCACTTCTTAGTTGATATGTAACTTTTAGAAATTTCAAGCTGGTCTCAAGCATCGCCGCGGGAAAGTCGGAATCATATTTAAACAATTAAATACTCTTCGTTATAGTCTATATTTTATCGCCTCCCTTGGAATAGGTACCGCTGAGAAGTTCTTCAGACCAACTGAAGTCGGCGACTCACAATATTTTTAATCAAAAGCCGACTTCAGTTGGATTGTCCTACCTACAATATTAAAAGAAGTTATTGCCTGTCTGTACAATACTTTAAAAAGGAAAGGGTTAATTATTGTCTCCAAGTTGTCTCTGTTTTCAGTTAGTGTGTCTACCACAATTTGCAGGTGAATTATTAGAGTTCAGGAAATATGAATTGGCTGTCTGAAATCTTCACTAAGATCTTTTTGTTAATATGAACCAAAAGGTAATCGTAAAACTGCCCTCGTTCTTCAATCAGCACAGTGGGTTGAAAGGTTAAGGTTAGGTTAGTTTAGGTTAGGTTAGGTTAGGTTAGATTAGGTTCAGCGGCGAGGTCTCCGCTGCCGCTACACGCCCCAAGAGGAGAAAAAAAGAAAAAGAAAAAACCGAAGGCGCCTCTACAGCACCCAGCGGCCTCCCAGCCGAGGGCGAAGTCAACATCCAACCCTGGCGTTAAAAAGGGGACAAAAACGCCCAAGCAGTCCAAATTGCCCTCCCAGCAACATAAGCTGGGCCCCGCGCAGCAAGACGTGCCTTTGCAGCCAACGGCTGGCCCATCTGGGAACCGGGTTACCACTGGTGACTCCTGGTGTGACGTGGTGCGTAAAGGGCGTAAGGTGAAAAAACGCGGGGAGCGTTTAGCCCCTCCCAAGGCTTCTAGAGCCCAAAAACCGGGTCGTAGAGCGAAGCCGAATCTCTCGGCCTCAAATTCTGCGGTGGTGGTCATCACCTTAATGCCTGAGGCCGAGAACAGCGGGGTAACATACGCTCACGTGCTTGACCGGGCGGAAACGAGCATCAGCCTTGCAGAGTTTGGCATTAGCCGCATAACATTCCGCCAGGCAATTAGCGGAGGGAGGGTGCTGGAGCTGCCAGCTAACGCCCCCGCTAATTCAGCAGATCAGCTCGCGGAGAGGCTCCGCACAGTGTTGCAAGAGGTGGCTACCGTCGTCCACCCCACAAAGTGTGTCGAGGTCCGCATTTCTGGGTTAGACGACTCAGCTACGCCTCAGAAGGTAGCCCAAGCGGTAGGAGAGATGGCCAAGTACTCCCCAGACCTTATCAGGGTTCGAGAAGTGCACTCCGGCCCCAGGGGCATGGGTATGGCCGTGCTTACGTGCCCAGTCCTGGTGGCTAAGGCTTTGGCTGATGCGGGGTCACTTCAGGTTGGCTGGAGTTCAGCTAAAGTTGAACCTCTGCCCCAGAAGCCACTGCGATGCTTTCGGTGCCTTGGCCTGGGGCACACTGTACCCAAGTGCCCTTCGTCGATTGACCGCAGTAAGCTGTGTTTTCGCTGCGGCAATGACGGGCATATGGCGAGGGGCTGCGAGGAGCCAGTGCGTTGTGCTGTCTGCGCAGCCGCAGGAAAACCTTCGCAGCACTATATGGGGGGGATGGATTGCAACCCCCCTGCCAAGAAGGCTTCGGCGGCCTCGACTCGGGCCACTTTTAGGGGAAAAAGTCCCGTCATTGTGCCCACCCGCCCCGATACTTCCCGTGCTGGTGGCTCTCAAGTCACCATCACGCGTCTTGCCGCTGAACGCGGCCAGGAGGAAGATAATATGTCTGAATAAATGTCCAGACATGTTAACTTCCTCCAAGGAAACCTTAACCATTGTGCCGGAGCCCAAGACCTGTTAATGCAATCCGTGGCGCAATGGGAAATAGACGTGGCCGTGGTCTGCGAACCGTACTTTGCCCCCCCTCAGTCAAACTGGGTAGGAGACTTAGAGAGTACGGTAACAGTCCTGACACGAGCCGGCACGGGTCCCCCTCTCACGGTGATCGAGAGGGGGTCGGGATTTGTGGCGGTTGGATGGGGAGAGTACACGATAGTGGGCGTGTACTTCTCCCCCAACCGCACCCTGGCGGAATTTGAGATATTTCTCGACTCCGTCAGGGCAGCCGTAGTCAGGAGGTCGCCAGGGAGCATCCTTGTCCTAGGCGACTTCAACGCAAAGTCTCAGATGTGGGGAAGCCCTGCCACGGACCCCAAGGGAAGGGCCGTCCAGACGTGGGCCCTGATCTCCGACATGGACCTCCTAAATAGAGGGGAGGTCCATACGTGCGTGCGTTGGCAAGGCGGGTCTGTGGTGGACTTATCATTTGCCACACCGGCTGTCGCAAGCCGAGTTAGAGGGTGGAGGGTGGAGGAGGGGGTGGAGACCTTGTCTGATCACAGGTACATCAGATTTGAGATCTGCCCCCTTCTCGTGAGTCAGGCGCTCCCTTCTAGGGGCCCGAGCCGCTTTCCCCGCTGGGCAGTTGGCCGACTCGACCGGGAGTTGGCCGAAGAGGCGGCCATAGTGGAGAAATGGTAGGCCTCTGGCACCCAGGTAGCGGACGGAGATGCAGAAGAGCTTGCCGGCCGCATGCGTAGTGCCCTTACACGAATCTGCAATGTGGCTATGCCCCGGGCACGCCAAAGGCCGCGGCGGCCCCAAGTATACTGGTGGTCGCCCACAATCGCTGGCCTTCGAATGGACTGTGTCCGGGCGAGGCGAGCCTATACCCGGTCTCGGAGGCGCAACGGGTTGGACCCTGAGCGGGAGAGCCGGCTGCGGGTTGCCTATCGTCAGGCGAAAAAGGCTCTGCAGCTGGCTATTAGCCAGGCCAAGACCCAGGCACGAGAAGAGATGCTGGCTGGCCTTGACAGGGATCCGTGGGGGCGCCCCTATCACATGGCGCGGAGTAAGCTCCGCGCCCAGTGCACTCCGATCACAGAGACCATGCCACCGTTTCTCCTTGGCCGGGTTATGGAGGAGTTGTTCCCAGACCCCCCCGAACATACTCCTCCTAGGATGGCTTCTGCCCCAGGAGGTGACGGGGTTGAGGAACCAGATATCCCTCCCATCAGGGGGGGCGAGCTGGGGGTGGCCCTCGACAGGCTTCGCGGCAGGAGGACCGCGCCTGGACCCGACGGGATCCCAGGCCGGATCCTGGTTCTAGCCGCAGAGCACCTGGAGGAGCAGCTTCGGGCACTCTTCGACGCGTGCCTCCGTGTCGGACAGTTTCCGAGGGTGTGGAAAGAGGGCAGGGTGTGTCTTCTTCCGAAGGCGGGCCGACCCCTAGACGAGCCGTCAGTATACCGGCCTATCGTGCTGCTGGATGAGACGGCCAAGCTTTTTGAGCGTATCATCGCTGCCCGTCTCATCCGGCACCTCGAGGAAGTGGGCCCAGATCTATCGGAGCCCCAGTATGGCTTCAGGGCGGGTCGTTCTACGATCGATGCCCTGAATGCCTTAAAAGGCCTCACGATGGAGGCAGTCAGGGCAGGCGATTGTGTTCTGGCCGTCTCCCTGGACGTGAGGAATGCCTTCAACACCATCCCGTTTGAGATGTTAGAGGAGGCGCTTCGTTTTCACGGAGTTCCCCTCTACCTCAGGCTGGTGTTGGGTGCGTACCTCCAGGACAGAAAGGTCCTGTGGGAGGGCGCCGATGGTGAAGTCCATCAGCGACGTGTCAGTTGCGGTGTTCCACAGGGATCGGTTCTTGGTCCTGTCCTGTGGAACATCGGCTTTGACTGGATGCTACGGCAGCCGCTGCTCCCCGGGATGAGAGTCGTCTGCTATGCAGACGACACGCTCGTGACATCTCGGGGACGAACGTTTGAGGCGGCCGCGCGGCTGGCCTCGGTCGGCACGTCGTTGGTGGTAGAGAGGGTGGAACAGTTGGGCCTCAGGGTGGCGTTCCACAAAACAGAGGCCCTTCTATTCCACGGACCGCGAAAAGGGCCCCCTAGAGGGGCCACTATAACTGTCCAAGGGACGGTGATAGCGGTGGGGGCCCAGATGCGGTATCTCGGCCTGGTACTGGACGGAAGGTGGGGCTTCGGGGCGAACTTTGCACAGCTCGCTCCGAAGCTGGTGAGCGCTGCTGCTGCCTTGGGTAGGCTTTTGCCCAATCTGGGGGGGTCCGCCAACGCCTGCAGACGCCTATACTCCGGCATCATCCGGAGCATGGCCCTGTACGGGGCACCTGTCTGATCAGACGCTCTCACCGCCAAGACCAAGACTCTCCTGCGACGCCCGCAGAGAGTCATATCGGTGAGAGTGGCCAGGGCATACCGGACGGTGTCTTTCACAGCGGCGACGCTGTTGGCGGCAGACCTCCCGTGGGAGCTTGCGGCGGTGGTGCTCACCAGGGTACATGAGTACCGGGTCGAGACGAGGAGGTGGGGCGACCACCCTGACGCTCTGGAGGTACAGAGCGTCAGAGAGCTCGCTCAGGAAGAGGAAGTAAGGAGGTGGGCGGAAGCGTTGGAGGCCCCCGTAGCCGGCTTACTTACGGTAGGAGCGATCCAGCCCCACCTGGAGAGGTGGGTGGCCAGACGGCACGGTGTGCTCTCCTTCAGGCTAGTGCAGGTGCTGACTGGGCATGGCTGCTTCGGAAAGTACCTGCATCAGGTTGCCATTAGAGAGAGCACACCTAGGTGCCACGGGTGTGGCGCACTGGTCGATGATGTGCGCCACACCGTGGAGGAGTGCTCCGCATGGGGACCTCAGAGGTTCCTGCTCACTAACACCGTGGGCGAGGACCTCTCGCTGCCAAGCCTAATCAACACCATGCTTGGCAGCCGAAGAGGGTGGAGGGCGGTAACCTCCTTCAGCGAAGCAGTCATCTCGCAGAAGGAGGAAGCGGAGCGAGCCAGAGAGACCAGTGGCCTCGCTGACCCGCTCCACAGACGATGGAGGGGAAGGGCAAGGCGGCGCTACGCGCACCTTCTTCCCCCACCGTAACAGTGCGCTGGCCGAAGGGGTCAGGGGACCCCTTCGTCCACCGGGGCGCACCGGAAGTCTGAGGGTGCCTTGGTGAACCAAGGCTCCCTCCCGGAGTAGTTGGCGTTGAGGTGCCACAGCCGAGTGCGCTTGTTCGTGGTCGCGTGGCACCTCCCTGAAGGACGCAGATGGTTCACCGCTGGGTTTTTAGTGGGTATTCCGGCCGTTCTCGGTTGGCGAGTCCCACATAACCATCCCAGGTCCCCCTGGACCTGGGTGGTATGCGTAAATGCATTTCCCCAGCGAGAAAAAAAAAAAAAGAAGGTTAGATTAGGTTAGTCTTAACGCAGAAAAAAAGATCGCAAAGTTGATAGCAGACGGCCAAATCATATTTCGTGAACTACTTATACCTAATTGTGTGGTTGACGAGGTGTGCCTGGTCTCGTTACGGATGTTGTCGATAATACTTACCTATTACGTAATCTAGTAATATGATAACATGCCAAAAGCAATATTGTTTTATCGAGTAGAATAGCCACAGCGGGCCTAGTATGGCTGCTCTATATCGCGTGTCAAATGTGGATAAAGCATCCGTCACTCTCGTACTTATTTACGTGGCACGAGGTGACGGATGCCTTGTCCAGGCACGCGATAAACGCAGCCATATTAGGGCCCCTGAAATAACTTTACTTACATCTGGTATCTCAAAGACTACGACCGGGCCGTCACTGGTATGAATCTTGATTTCTGGCAACTTTATCTCGAAGCCATATAGTTTTCCTGAGGACAATGAGGTCAAAATTCAAATTTCTTTATTTCAGGTTTCCCCATAGAATCGTTACTAAATGTTCCTTATTGCATATATTAGTAGACTACATTTACATATCAACTTTAATATTTTATAATTTTATAATTTTGATGTCACAACTTAGTATAAACAAAAACAATAATAATAAAAACAATTTAAATGTAACCCTAAATCTACTTTATCGTACCAATACCTATATTAACCCAGTCAATTAATAGTACATTACTGCAGAGACTGGGAAATAAGCCGTTGCGGGACGCAAGCTGCAAAATTAATTTGTTTGAATATTATTTATTTAAGCTGATGCAGTTTATTTTTCCGTGGATATAAAAGATTTATAGAAAAAGGCCACGAGTATAACACTCAACCTATCATAATCAATCAAAAGAAGCGTAGCAAGAAAAGATGAAAAAGGTGTCCAACTGCTTAGACCGGTTCTATAATATTGACCCCATAACATTAATCTTTCGATTTGGTTTGTCCATACCGTTGTTTTTCATAATCGTTGTTCGTCATGTTGTCTTCGGTCATTATTTCGATAGTCATAATTTTCTTTCACCCCTTTTAGATTTCATACCGTTATTGGTCACTTTCAATGTGGTGATTGTATTGAAAGGTAGAAATTCAAAAGGAATATTATTATTTTAAATAACACTTACAAGAATGAAAAATATTAATCAGATAATTTTAGTACACCATTATTTTGCCTATAGTAATTTCATAAGGAATATAATATTATCTTGAATAATGATACAAGGACAAATAGTATTATGCATAAATGATATTTGGTAAGGAGTCGCAGTTCTAAAATAACCTAACCTTCTTTTCTGAGAATCGGTCGTTGTTTTTTTTAATTATTTCAGAATACAAACAGCCATTTAAAGTAAAATTACGTTAAACAAATTACTTAAAAATGGCCTAAAGTTCCCTATAACATTACACTAAATGTGTTAAAAGTATAATTTAGAATTGTACGCCTTTGATGTTATCTGTGCCGTGTCTCTCTCTAATCTGTGTCATCAGTCTATGCGAACGTGCTCTTACAATAAATAAATTTATTTAATTTATTTACCGATTTGGGTGAGGACCTAAAAGTTGGACCGTAGTTAAGCGTAGTTAACCAACGAAGTCGAAAAAAGTTCCGTTGTGCGACGTAAAGTATCCATACAGTTGTATGGCTAATTTTCGTGTCACAACGGAAAAGTTTCATAGAAAATTTAATTGAGTGAGGTAGCGTGCCCAATGTTTTGGTCCTTACCCGTTTACCTCTCATTAATTTATTAGGTTATGGGCCCATTAGGTAATTTAAGACATTTCTTAGTTATGTTCTGCATAAGTGTTCAAAATTTTTTTGCAAGGCGGTGTTTTGTATGTATGACATGTATTTATTTCTGAATTTTAAAATTAGTCCTTTAAAACATTAGAGAATAAAACGATATGAATAAAAATAATGGTAAATATAATAATATGACCTCCAATATATATGAAAAATAAACGGTATGCCTTTTGATATTATGCTGATCAGTTTTATGACTTTTGTCTTGTATGATATGCAAAATTATTATACTTAATCATTCTATTTATTTCGCGTTATACCTAACAACTATTATGAGTCTAGACCTCGTTATCTCAGATCAGTGAAATATCACAAATGTCAAAATAGGGGAGTCTGTGGCCAATTGGAACAATTTTATTTATTTATTTATTTATTTATTTATTTATTCTTTATTGCACAAAAAAACAAATTAGAGTACAAAAGGTGAACTTAATGCCTAATGGCTTTCTCTACCAGCTGACGTTTGGGCAAATCAGAAATTTTTGGTAGGCGGTGCAATATTGTATGAACGAAAGCATTGACAATACTATAAAGTATAAACATAGGCACATGCAAATAAATACATACGTAAATCTATACATAAATACAATAAATACACATATAAATAAATAAATAAATATATATATATATATATATATATATATATATATATATATATATATATATATATATACATTTATATAAAATTATAAACACTAAAAGGATAATCATAAGATGTCAGTTCAATGAGGAAAAGTGTGCACGAACTAATTTCTTAAACGTATAATTTTATTAGGGGGTGTCCCCTTGTTTTACAGACAGAAAAATTACAGAATTTAGTTTCACAGAAAATGTTTCATATACTATTTGGTCCTTGTATTTTTGCTTCGAATATATTTTTTTTTAAACTATTTACTTGAAAGAATCAAATTCCACAGAAAATCAATTCAATGAATTTTGTAATTTTATTTTTTCATTACACAAACTTATCAAACAATATAATTATTTTTTAACGAATATTGTTTGGTCAGTGTATTTTTTCATAGCATTTCATTTTAACGGCAACAGTATTCAAAGTCGTGGGAAACTCAATATTCTGTGAATAATTTTTGTGATATAAATATGAGTGAGCGAGCGAGCGAAGCGAGCGACCAAGACCTCTCTGGGCAGAACCGACTTGAATAGGTTAGGTTAGAAGGCTATGGCGGGAGCGAAGCGAAGCAAGCTCCCGCCTTAGCCTTCGAGGTTATTTTTTTTATATCCCTTGAATAAGCTATGCGATACAAGTTGATTGTAAATTAAAATCGTTGTATGCGTTTATATTATACGTAAGATGAACTTGCTGTCTGCAAAGTAAGGGTATGCTTTTTTTCAAACGTTTCATTTCACACACCTTCACAAACTGCACCCAATTCTATAAGTTGATTTTATTGTTATTAAGTTATATTTTAAATAAATAATATGAGAACAAAGAATATTTAATTTGCTATTCTATGATATGAAAAAAGAAACATTGATTTTTATTTGAAATAAAAAACGATGATTTAAATGTCTTCAAAGTAATTATTCTACATATTGATTATTCTATGAAATGATAATACGAGAAAAAAATTATATGAAATGAAATTCTAAACAACTTCTGTCTGTAAAATAACGCACAACCTTATTAGGGGCTTGCCTGATTGTATAATATTTATTTCAATTTTATTGGCAGTCTGAATAGTATAAATGGCACTTTTAAAAAATAATGAAATGTACTTAAACCTATTCATAACACAAAATACTATTGGTGCGATTGGGAATCTGATAACAAACATAGTCATATACACTTTCGCATTTATAATGTTAGTAGGGATAATAGGGATATACATACGGAATTAACTGAAAAAATATTTTGAATTTTGCATTTTTTTGAGTTATTCGACCCGTTAATAAACACGCGTCGACCCACCGTAAAAAAATCGTCTTGTTTCAACGCATTTTGCAGTCTTGACCACAGAAAATGGATGCTGATGGTCCCGTTTTAAAATTTTGTGGACGGCTGTACGACTAATATCTTACAACCCCCCTGCTTTTCTAGTGCTTGAGCCAACATTTTCTGCAAATTGGTTTAAGATCCTTTCTTCCGTTCTGATGTCAATACGAGGACGAGGTCTAACAGTATTAACCGGAACGCTCTTTTAATGTTACGCAGTCTGGTAATCGCCCTTATAATTAACAATAAAGTGTCACCAGTGAAATTGATATCACATAAATCTGTCACGACTTAAACATTACCCACGGGTGATAGTTACTTTTAGGGTTAAAGGACTTTGGAATAGGTAAGTTTTATAATTTTAAAAAATAAATAAAATTAAAAATATTCGACACATACTAGCAAAACATGTGGTAAAACACTTAACTCGACTTGGCCATCAACTGGTTTAAAGAGATAGATTTAGTAAGTTTACATACTGTATAATGCCCGTTCGAATATCTTAATATTCGAGCCTTACAGTCCACACTTAAATGTTCTTGTAATTTGTGATTGTAATTTTTTAAATAACAATTACTTTACTTACAATACATATCAAAGTGCCAATTGCCCCCATGCTTCCCTATTTTGACATCACTGCCCTGAGATAACGAGGTCTATATGACTATTGAATATTATGACTAAAAATAATAATCGTTACCAATTTCTGACTTTCGAAAATCGAAACAATAAAAGTATGCTAGTTGAAGGGATCCCGCTTAGACCTGCTGCTGCTTACCCACTAAATTCCTGGTTTACGATACGTTTGTACGGTATGACTTAAACTAAAAAAATTTAGACCATCACGAAACGTCAAAGTTTCTGGCCGGCCTAATTATATTAGACGATACATGATACAATACTTGAAATTCACCCTGTTTATCAGTGGTGCAGAGAGGCGGGTGGGAGTATAATTGTGCGAAGGCAGCATGTAGCAGCGCGGTGCAGGCGAGCGCGAGCAGCGAGCGGGCGAGCGGCGACATGGCGGCGGCGAGTGGAGGCGATACGCGCCGGCGTAGCTTTATAAAATATGTATAATGAGTTGCCAGGACTAATGGTGACGTTGGCCACAGTAACGCTGTGTTAAGAACAATTTCACAGAAATAAAAAAACCGTTTTGATTTAAATAAGTTTCATGGCTCAGAAGAACCAGAGTAATCTGGTTTTAAAATTATTATTTATCATTTGTCATCTTGCAGATTTATTCATTTTAAGTAAGTAAGCATGTCAGACCAAGCTCAGTAAAGGGTTTAGTCTGCCTGTTTCCACCAACAAAAATATCTACCTTCAAACACCATAGAAATGAGCTAATTTTCTATCATCATCATCATCATCATGTCAGCCGAAAGACGTATATAAGTGAAATAAACTTATATCATAGTCTAAAAAGGTTTTTTTTAAAATTTATTTCTATTTTTAATGTTATTTGGTTTATGATTTATTTATTTATTTATTACACAATAAATCCACAGCATAAATTACAATGTAGTGTGACAACTTTTAGGTTTTAACAGAACATTGGCCAATTACAGATTTTCATTTTCACTATACATAAATATAACAAAAACATTAAGGCGAATAGATCCAAACAAACTGTAGTCGACATTAAGTAAATAAAGATAAAGAAGTAATAAAAACACAGGTTAGGCATTCGGTAGGAATCACTTACCTTGTGTCTGCATGTGTGCGCGAGCGCGCACGCGCGCGCGAGTGTGTGTGTGTGTGTATGTATATGTGTGTTGATTTGTAATGTAACTTGCCAAAGACCTCGTTACACCCTCCCGAAACAAGTTTCTGCCATGATAGAATGTATAAAGTGATGGAAATTGCTTATTGTATGTACAGTCAAGGACTTTAATTGTTATGCCACTATGGAACCCTGTCGCATAACGTTAATCATTCATTTAAGCGTAATTTCTGTCATGTGGTTTGACGCTGTCATTATGACAGGGTTCCATAGTGGCATAACAATTAAAGTCCTTGACTGTACGTAAAACACGGCTAGTTAAACAATTAGATCCATACCTTGTACGGTTCAACGGAACACCAATAATGTAGTGTATCTGGTACGTTTGGTGACCGCCGTGAGTCGCATGAGTGATGGAGTTAGTTCAATGCAGTCCAAAGAGCCAGAGCATGCAGAATGAAGCAGGCAGCAGCATCATATCGTGAGTAGTTCTTCGATCATTAAGATTTAACATTCTATGGAATTTAAAAGACACATCGTATTTTTTTCATTTTAACTAGACAACGGTAGTTTAGATATTTAAGAAACCTATGCTGATTTTTTTCTATGCTGTCGCAACAGGTAGGAGCTGCAGTACTCAAGGACGCTGCCACGAACAAAGTATAAGATTTTAATACAGCGCACGTCCTGAAAGAGTTCGGTGACTCTCAGAATAAAGCCAAGATTCCGATACCCTCGATCCACAATTGCCGTATAATAAGCTAAAAATGACAATTTCGAGTCAAAAAGGGCACCAAGGTCTCTTACAGTTTTTACTTTTTCCTCTTCGATATTATTAATTGTATATTAATATTGTATAGGAGTAATTCGAGCTGAAAAAACTAATAAAGATGCATTTAGAGACATTAAATAGTTATGCGGTTGGTCTCGTAATACTTGGAAAGATGAACTAGATCTTCTTGGAGAAGCAAACATTCTGTCATGGATGTTATGTTTTTGTATTTTTTTAATCATCTACATACAAAAGATAGCTCGAGTTCGAAAAACATTTAAAAATGTCATGCAAAAACACGAGATACAGTAGTGGACCGAGCAAAGACCCCTGCGGAATGCCGGACGGAACCGACACTAAACTTGATCTTGCTCTACCTACAACTACAGGTTGACTTTTATTTTTGATGTAAGATTCCACCCAGTGGAGTAAATTACCACATATTCCGAGGACCTTCAATTTTTGTATCAAGATGAAGTGATCCACACGGCCGTTTTTTTTTAGAAATCCGTGTAGATCACGTCAACCTGATCACAGACACTGCTCCATACCATTAAGAACATCAGCCGAGAACAATGCTAAATGATTTTTAGGTAGTAGGTGTAAACACTTCAGTCGCCTGTTACTCAAAAACCAATGAAGTCTATTTTGTCGTGATAATTTTCCATTTCAATTTGTTATGTGCTTTCGTTAAATATACCTACATTTCAGATTTTTTCTATTTTTAGTTTTGGCAGTAGAAGGGACGCGTAACTATACAAAAAATACACTTTTAGTGTTAACATATTTTTTATTACAATATTTTTGTCACCAAATCTAAAAAAAATATAACAAAATTCAAAGTATGATTTTTAAGCGATCATAAAAACAGTGCGGGTATTCTCGAAAAACTATCCAAGAATACCTCACACGATGCTGTAGCATTTTATTATTTAATCGTATAGCATAATGTAAAGACATTAGTACAGGCAAATATGAGGCTACAAAATAAATTGAAAAGATTTAAGCCACTCAGTGCAGCATAAAAATAATTGTTTAATCTTTGCTTAATAAGTATACAGCTTAGTCTAAAGTACTGAAATCTATAATTCACCCATCACGTCAAACATACATTATGTATAGACAGACTCTATTGTCAGTGGCATAGAGGCGTGTAAATATTATTGACTTCTTGGTAGGGTGCGGTTGAATCAGTCCAAAAACTTATTGTATAATTTGTTTTAACTACCTATGAAATATAATAACAAACGTTAGCATCAAAACAAAATATTTGTATGTATTTTGATAGCATAACGGTCAAATAGTATATAACACTCATTAATCATAACAATATACTTATTGTATAACATTCATTAGATTACAAAATTAATCGATTGTAACGGATCATTTAGAATTCAGAGATCAATACGTAAAATATGCAAAATCAGTCACTGAGACGTAAAAAAATCGTATCAATACTTCCTCGACTAATTGTGACTGCGGCGCAATTGGAAGTAATCACCGAGTAATGTCGATGTTCCACAGAAAATATTTTTATTCCGTATGAACGTGGATTATCTACAGTTTCGCCGTGTAAACCTCTAGAGTCATGCCTCATGCGCTGCACCAGCGAGGCCACCCCAACAGCATCCTCGAAGCGTACTGAACGCGCTGACTATTCATGGACTCTGCGAGTAGTTGGTCCACAGGGTGCACGTGTAGAATGTGTGACAGTAAGCCTTGAAGAGAGTGACTCTAACATCACATGAGCACTTAGCAAACCTGCGGACCAACATATTAGCTCTCACCACAAGGGTTCTACGCTTACGCTCAAGGTTCAAGTTAGAAAGGTTTGCGGTGACCTAGTGACCAAGTTAACCAAGTGACTCTCTTCAAGGGAACTCCTAAGAGCCTTACTGATAGGACCGCTTTCTGTTTCTTATTTCCAGCCTTGGAAACAAGAGGCTGCCTTTTATAGTGTTGTGCCTTGGTCGATGAGTAGCCGCGTATGCCTCGCATGTGCTCACCTTTCGAGAAATGTTATTGATGCACACAGCAGCACTATGTCGTCTGCATAGCTTATTTTATTGACAAACTTGCCATTAAAAGAGCAGCCGACGCCGGCAACGCTGAGCCTTTTTGTACAGACTAAAGAGCCGAGGCGAGGTCAGGTCCCCCTGCCTCTAACCACACTCCGTACTCCCTCGAAAAAACACTAGCTAACCTAACCTAACCTAACTTAATTCGATTGGTCTGATTATTGTACCAAAATTGAAATAGGCTTCAATACAATACAATACAATTTCTATAGGTATACTAGTTTCCCTACGCATTTCTGACCTATATATAGATACTACCCGTCTATTTCACCATCCTGACAATGACACGATGTGACAGGTGACATTACAGTGTACATTGCGCAGTTTATATTCAAATTCAAATTCAATTTATTGCATGAAATAATGTTACATAGATCTTAAAATTAAATATAACAGTTCATTATTTCGCCGTTAAGGCATGCAATTTGTATACGAAAATCATAAATTCCGTATATACAAATACACTAGCATCATAATTTAGGATTGAGAAAATAAAGTAAAATTAAAAATAATAACAATACTTTACAAAAAAGGTACAAAATAATAAAATTGATATGATACATTACAATGGTACATTATATTTCATCTCTTAAGAGAAGTCTACATTTTGTGAAAAAATCTTCTAATGTGTAGAAAGCTTCTTCAACTAACAATTTATTAACTCTGGCAAAGAATTGATTATTAGGTAAATATGTCCATTCAATAGGAAGTGAGTTATAAATTTTAATTGCCATCTGATAGCTGTTTTTACGACAGAGTTCTAGCCTACATTTTGGAGCTAGTAACGCCTTTTGAGTAACAGTACGTTTATGTACATTACATTTTTTTTATAAAACGTGTGGTATTCGTGCTAACAAACTTACAAACCTCCAGTATGTAAAGGCTCGGGACTGGACTATATGAATCCCACTGATATAGGAACTTGTTAACTTTGCAATGTTTGCCGATTTGTCACCTGCCACCTATCACCGTAAAGGTCTGTACCCACTACACCGTATCATACCATGACCGTAATAGGAACGTGTCAGACAAAAAAATATTCTTTGTATTGAAAAGTATGAGACTATGCCTACTCGACCGTTCCATCACCGACATTTTAATACTAAATTACCTTCCGGGCCTGATACGTTTACGAGTATAGTACGGTCATGGTATGGTACGGTGAAGTGGGCAGAAAATTTTAGGATGGTGTAATAGGGGGCAGTCGAATGCTTTCGACAGATCCAAAAAACACGCATAAATAGGAGTTTTTCTCGTTACATAGTACTGAACGGTATGCTTGAGTCGCAGTATAGCTGTTGCAGTGGAGAGCCGAAGTGAGTCTCATTCAGATTATTGTGCCTAGAGGTACTTATACAGCGATCAAGCAAAACGTCCAGCACCTTGGATATGACGGTAGCCACTAGTAGCCAGAGAGATCGGTCTGTAGCTGTCCTTTCGAAGGCATCCGCCATCTTATTTTGACCCCTGACGCAAAAAGAGGGATGTTTTAAGTTTTACCGCTATGTATGTGCGTGTGTGTGCGTGTGTGTCGTCTCACTATGTGTCTGCCTGTGGCAATTATTGAAACGGTGAATCAATTTGTATGCAGTTTTTTTTATTTGAGAGCATGTTTTCTAGCTAGGTTTGCCCCGCCTGGAACACCTTTTCCAATATTCAAATTATATATATATATTGCTCATACATAGATAACAGCTTGTTTTTCGTTTTGTAACCGACTTCCAAAAAGCAGGAGGTTCTATGTTCCACTGTATGTTTTTTTTAAATATGTTCACCGATTTCTCCATGAATAATTGACCGATTTTAAAAAATCTTCTTTGGTTTGATAGAGTATACTTTCGAAGTGGTCTCATTGTTATCAAATCTGAATGTGATGAATGAATCTGATCTGATGAATTGAGGGAACTCCTCAAATATTGTAGGCATACATATAGCGATTTTAGTATTTTTAGTAACAAGTCCAGCTTTTGCATTCAGAAAGTATCATTTAAAGCAGTGAAACTGATGATGAAGACCACAGATGGTCAACGGAACTCCATACAAATAAGACATAGGTGCCGAACCCTCGATGCTCGAGTCCGAGTCGCACTTAACCGGATTGAGAAGTTGTACAAGAGCATCCGTTGGATTTTCAAAGCTTTTGTTTCATTAGACTTATTAAACATAAATAAGGTAATTTAAATAAAAAATAAGACTTGGCCCAATGTGTTAAAATTTATTTCCATTAATTCAACCCATTTTTATTGATTTATATAAAACAGTCGAAAATTATACAAGGTAATTTGTTTGATTTGCAGAAAAGTATAAAGACCAGAAACTAGGAAGGGCGCTGCTGTGTGAAATGTTAAAATTGGCGGGGTTTTCTAGGGAGTGTATTATCTCAGAAGCAGTACTGATCGACTTGCAGGGTGGCGTCTGGCTCTCTTTGGTCAAAGTCTTTGCGCGACACGTGGACTACTTTTAAGTCATTACTTATCCACACACCGGGCGTTGCATTCCAGTCACACACCGTCGCTGTCTCGCCCTGAAGGACCTTCTTCTGCCTGTCGCAATTCTGAAAAATGGAGCAGCAACATAGTGGAATATAATAGACCACCACCAGTGCAATGGGCATCGGTCCCGAAATGCTGGCAGCTACGTTGCTACGGTGCTACGTTGAATGGCAATGCTTAATCTTTGTGCCAATTAAAGGACAGTAATTTACTGCGTTTTTTATTATGCTACACGTTAATGAATAATTTAACATTTTTGTGTCTCGCATGATTCATTGTGTTTTCAGCCGCTGTAAAAAAGGAGGTTATCAATTCGACACGTATGTATTTAACATTATACGACCAGCAATATATGGTCATGAACGGCGAACGTTAATTTGTGACCCATTCCAAGAAAAATATGCTTGAAGTCGTTAATGTCATTGGAGATGTCAAGTCATTTGTAACTTTTAGGAAACTCGACCTAATTAGTGTAGAATGTCAGATTGACTTTGGACCTAAGGTGAGTTGAGTACCAAATTTAAGTCTTCGACTGTACATATTTAAACAATATTACAGTAAAAAACAATTCACCCAGTACTGCAGCTGTATATTGCAGTAGCTCCACTTCCATCTATTCTCTGATAGAACCTCAGACATTGAAAAATATTCACTCAGAATGAGTAAATAAATAACTTTACTTACATCTGGTATTTCATAGTCTATCTCCGGGCCTAGAGAGGTCAAAACCGGAATTTTTGGCAAACTGATCTTGATGCCATCTAATGTTCCTGCGGACAATGAGTTCATAAAATACTATTAGATAATTGTAAATAATAAGAATAAGATATTTAAGATAATATGTATTTGTAAAATCATTTATTCCCAGACAAAAACATAAATGTAAAAAATAGCCTAAATACTCATTTTTTACACTTTTAGCTTATATTATTCAATAATTTTTAGTCACATCTTACTTCTACTGCGTTTATACCCCTATTGCGATCGAATTGTGTACAACTCGGCCAACTTAACTGGTATCTATGGATCATGACAATAGAATTATCATTATGTAAATAATTCGATAATAACAGGGTAATAACTTAATAAGGCAATGTGGACTAAGGCCCAAAAATATTTCCCTTTCTTTACAAAAACTAGTTATGAAGTTACGCTGTGAAAAAATAAAAGCTTGAAGTATGATGTGCTCTCTAGTTGCAGTGTAGATGTACTTCCCATGGTTTTGATTGTGGAGTAGTATGTGTGCGTGGTGAGATACTAGAGGTATCCAAAATTTGAAGTTAAGTCGGCATCTAAATAATCACGATCAGCCCCTATACTATCCCTATACTAGGCAGGACATTTTTTTTCTGAAATATTATTGTTTTTTTATGAATGAATGAATGAAATTATAGAAATGTATATTGTTTCCCAGGAGACATACTGCCAAACTATTTCTCTCTGATCTCGTGCTATTTCTTTGAACTATTTGTCTCTGATATCTCTCTATTTTGTCTACAAACGTTCTGACATGCGAAACAAAAAATTCACGTGTACATATTTTTTTTCAAAATTATTCGCAATAGATAATTTTCAGAAATTGAGAGAAAATATAACTTTACGGTAACTATATTCGCTGGAGCTCAAGCAAGAAAATTTACGTGGATGATTTGAATATTTTTCATAAGCTGATGCACTTTATTGGTCCGTGGGTATAAAAAGTGCATAGAAAAATGCTACGAATATAAAAAAAGTCAATCGTTCTCATAATTGATCGAGATCGTTGGTAGGCTAGGGGCTTAGGATGTGGATGTAAAGTCCATGACTTTAATTGACAACATTTCAAAATAAAAAGCATTTTTGTTTTTTCGCGTTTATAATAGCTGGTTAAAAATTAGACTACCCGTGTTTCTCGGTTTTTATTTATTTAACTTAAATTCGTCGTTAATAATTTACTAAAGAAATAGTCATTAAAAAGACCGTATATATACAAAGTTAGGAATACTGATGTCTTGATCTTAGCATGATATAAAATAAAAAAAGTAACTTTAAACAGAAACAGAACTGACTGTCATGTCATGCCACTTGTCGACAATAACAACTGTAACAACATAAATTCGTCGACTTTGGGCAGATTGCGGCTATCGGCTTTTACAAATCCGTTAGTCACTTTCATTTTAATAGCGTATATCAAAACAATAGTATTACGAGAATCCAAAGCTTGTCGTTAGAATCAAGTAATCCGTCAGACAGATGAAAAATTGACATGACAGTTGTATATTTTTTTCAATTCCTATGGTAATAAATGGACTAAGGGCACTATAAGTGTATTCCTATCATTCGCAATCCAACTTTTTTTACTGCTTTTCCTAAATATTAAAAAACTACTGCATAATAAAATCCAAAAATATTTTTACTGTAATCAGCAGTTTAAAATCTACAAACGGTATTTTAATTTACTACCTTAGCACATATGAATTGTTGTCAATTGCTTAGAGATCTCTGTTGAATTACTGGTTTACGCTTAGTTGATCCGATATGATTTTAACAGTTTACATCACAAACACAGTTTTTGAAATCACGACATGTAAAAGTGTCCGTACGGCCTACTTACACTATATGATATAATGATTATATATGAGTTGAAATTCACCAGCTCCAACAGTATGGCAATTAGGCGGGTCCAATTCTGCACAAGCGGCATGCAGCAGCGCGGCGCAGGCGAGCGCGAGCAGCGAGCGGGCGAGCAGCGACATGGCGGCGGCGAGTGGGGCGAGTGTTGGCGACACGCGCCGGCGCAGCTTTATAAATTATAATGAGCTGCCAGGACTAATTGTAACGTTTTTTGCGCTGTGATTTAAACCATAACACAAATATAAATCTAGTAATTTTTAATAGGTTAATATTTTGGACGTTAAACGATTAGGAAAGATTACTTACACAACATAAAAAAAAAACTACTAAAAATAGGTAATTTATTTATGTATTTGAACGTAAATTATTTGTATGAAAAAAACGTTTTAGTAAATTTTGACAACTTATTCTGTCCCAATTTCATTTGTTTCATACAGTGAAATTTTAATGAACTAAGATATTCTCTTCAGCATACATTTCAACAACGCAAGAAAGAGCATTTGTTATTATACTCCTATCTTCCCAAACCAAAAGTTTAACACGAAATTTATTACATTTTAAGCTAGTAGGCTGTAAAACGCCTTGTTTATAGAAATAGGGCAAGCTCAGTCTGTTGGGATTTTCATAGCATACCATGTCAACTTTAATAAAAAAAAATATATCACAGATACAATTATGACACTTTCATGCGAGACGTTGTCGAGCGATTTTCGACATTATTAACTTTATAACTTATGTTATGTCATATTAACATTTCCGATTTAGTCAACCTTTTTAAATTATTATTGACTAAATCCATGTCTATAAGTACATATGATTTCATTTTTTTTAAGTAATAAATTATAATATTTCTGGATGGCGACATTGTTAACTTTAAAGAACAGTAAGATGAAATTTGAAATCTTGTTATATCTGATAGAAGATTTAGAATTGTTAGTTTGCTATTATGATATCAAACTAACAATTCTAAATCGAAGAGAAATATCGAAAGGTTAAAAAAACACTTTATTAATTCATCATCATCATTAAAAAGATCGCGTAGTCGTTAAAAACATCAAGGGTCATACCCCATTTTGTATGGGAATTTTCAGATTCACAAAATTCTTTTAATATTAGAACAACTTAGCATTGGTAAACAGTAGTTCATCTTCAAACATGGATATATCGCGCGGCTTGCATGTTTAAATAAAAGTAAGGTGCATACACACTTTCTATTGTTATTTTATCGAATAGCTAAATGCATTTAATATTTGAATTGCACCTGTAATTTTTCACAACTTTTCTTTATAAATCATACCAAATGTTATTAAAACCTGGGCCTCTATTCTACTGGGCAAAAACGATATTGCTTTTGACGTGTAACTTGAAATGAATGACCATGACTTGACAGTAATGCCGAGTTTAAAACAATATCATAATACGTCAAATGCAATATTATGGTTTTACAGTATTGGGGTAGTCTTGACGTTTAGACGATCAACACAGTTTTGTTAGTGGTCCCGAATAATTAGACGAAATATTGGTATAAACTGTTATTTGAAATGAGTGTTTTATATAGAAATAACCGGCCAAAGGAAATAGAATCTAGTAGTGAAATTTATTTTATAAAAAGTTGTGCAGTTTCGGAAATATCCTGGTGTTAAGTTAAAAAAATATATGAATCATCGCAATTCGTTTTGGGCGCGAGCAACGGACAGCAGCCGCGGAACGTTATCGGGGGCTGAGACTGCGCGGCGCCGGGCTGAGTTGTGCGCCTACCCTCCATCTACCGGCGAGTATTATTCAAACATACCCAAACAGAACGCAATCAGTAAAGAAAAATGGCTCTGAGCTGCGACAAATGTAATGAAACCATAATTAATAGAGAGTTTCTGGTTTGTTCGTCTTGTAAATTACACTATCACCTTGACTGCTGCAATTTATCTTTAAAAAGATTTCTCCTTATGAAATCGGAAACCAAAATGTCCTGGAAATGTAGGCCCTGTCTGACAAAACCCAATATATCAGACGAAAATGTTACTTTGCGTAGGACATTTCGCGCAATGATCCCGACGAATAATTCATTTGATATCTTGTCTAGCGTATCGATTGATGAGGATGATACTGAACAATCTTCTCCTTTGTCTGACCGTGAATTGAACAGAAGTTGTCCGGAACGATTGTGTACGTATGTCAGGACGGAGGAGTTAAAGAAAACTGTATCGGACCTACAGGATAAATTGAAAATAGCCGAAAATGAAATTGATAATTTACTCGCAGAAAATTTCAAATTAAAAGATAAGTTAAAAAGTTACGAAAGCAAAGTTAGTCGTCTTAAAACCCTGAGTAAATCTATAAATACAAATAAGAAAGGTTCAAGTAAGCAAAAAAACACCAAAAGACAACTCGCTAACAGACAGAGTTTAGATCAGAGCTTCGTCGAGTTAAATACACAGCTTACCACCCGAAATGACCCTCCTGCTAAGATTTCTCATGATCCAGACCTTCATATATCGCCCATCCCTATTAAAATTGTCGGATCTACAAATCTGCCTATTTCTGTTTATTTTCATTATAGACCTTGAATTACGATAACTTTCATCCTCCACTAATAAAAATCTTGATTTTATGGATAATTTACAAAATACGCAGATGTAAAACGTCGGATCTGCCTTCGCTGTCAGTTAACAATGTCGGATGTTACTCTCCGACAAAGTCAGCGGGGTGAGCGGGGCGGCCGAGCGAGCGTAACTGCCAGTTCTCACTTTGTTGGCGGGATGACTGCACGTGGCGCTGTTATTCATTCTTTGCGACAGTTATTACGTTTGTTTTGTTGGTTCGAGCGATACAATTATAAAGATGTTTACAAGATCAGCACGATTAGTGAAATTAGCTACAAATAATGGTCACGGCGAACAAATTGAACAGGAAGAAAATAAAGAAGAAAATCATGTTTTGACCAAACCAAATGAAGAAGCAGGTAATTTGTTTTAATTTTACATAACTTTAATGACCTTTTATTATGATAGTTTATTTAAAAAATAATTGCTTAATAATACTAATTTTACCTGATCTTTTAATGATTTTAGCTATTGTATATATTAAAATTGTAGGTTATGCCACATCTTACTTTATTAATCGATTTTATTAATGAGTAAAATGTCAGATCTACCATATCCAACATTTTTAATCGTTAAAGTTAAGTATCAAAATGTCGGATCTACCACTTCCAGCGTTTTAAATCGTTAAAGTTAAGTATTGAATTGCCGGATCTCCCACTTCCAGCATTTTTAATCGTATTAGTAGAAACTAAAATGTCGGTAGTACCACTTCCGACGATGTCAAATATTATCACCAAATATTTAAATGTCGGTAGTACCATATCGAATATTATTAAGCGTTTTAGTATTAGCTTAAATGTCGGTAGTGTTATATTTCATACAAACTTTTCTAACTATAAAAATACGAATAGTTTATTTTCTAATTCTATTTCATTTATGTTTTACTGATAATGTTATTTTTAGCAAATCGAGAGTCTCCTCTACCGGAAACATTTCAAAATGAATACATTCAATTACAAGAATTACTTGGCGATGTTTTTAACGACGATAACGAGACGTCCGAAAAGGAAATGCACTCTTCAGAACTTGATTTACCAGCAGAAGAATTGGCTATCAATAATTATGAAAACGTCATAACAAATTCATCCAGCTTGGAATTGATGAGTAAAAATGATGAAGATGTAACAACAGATTCAGCTGTCTTAGATCTGGCTTGCAAAAATAATGAAGATGTTGTAAGTCATTCAGCTAACTCAGAATCGTGTAACAAAAATAATGAAAATGCAATAATGGATCCACCTACCTTAGATCTTAATAGCAAAAATAATGTAGAGGCGATAACGGTAAGATATTTTATCTTTTTACTCTTATGTGATTAAACGTGATATACTTTATTTAGAAAATATATACATATATATGTTTAATATATCGGCTACAAATAACTGTTTTTTTCTTAGTCAATGAAAATAAAGAGGATTTTTATTTTTAATTGTGATACCCATAACACTAGTGTTCGTTCAAGCTACTTAACCTAAGGGCGGATCTTTGAATGCAATGTTCTTTGATATTGTCATGTTTGCAAGTACGTCTTTTTTTTCAGATTCAACCACAAGATAACATTGATGGTGAACATAGTGCAGTTGTGACTCCAGTACCATCTCCATCACCAACACATTCTCATGATAACAGCTCCAATGACGCATTTTGTATTAATTGTTCTAATAACGATAGCCCTCCAATTTTGAGTAACGATGACCTGTATGGAAATTTGCCAACACCTTCTGCGATCTCCACTACAAGTTTTAACACTCCTACTTCAGCGAAGAGTGTACAAACACGTCAGTCTACTTTTAAAAAAGATAAGGGTAAGAAACGACTTCAACATAGAGAAAATTGGGTGGTAAATAAGAGAAAATGTGCAAAAAACCAGGGGAAAGGTTTTATTAATTCTAAGGGAAAACAAATACCAGAGAAACAGTTAGGAAATGCATGCAATGAAAAGTGTCGTCTCAAATGTTTTAATAAATTTGATGAAGAACAGCGTAGCAAGATTTTTAAGAAATTTTGGGATCTTGGGAGCCGTCAACGTCAGTGGGAATTTGTTATAAGGTTTACGAAGAAAATACCAAAACGGCGACAAACAACAGAAATTACTAAACACGAACGAAAGAATACATTTTGTTATTTCCTGCCTAATAAAGATTCTGAAAAGATTAAAGTATGCAAGACTATGTTTTTGCATACAATATCTGCTGGCGAACGTATTATTGCTACCTCATGGCAAAAGTGTGATACAGAAATTGGGGCGGTTTCAGAAGATCGACGGGGCAAATATCAACACAAGAAGAGAGTTTTAGACGATGAGATGACAAGGAGCGTTTGTGATCATGTCAGATCATTTTCGTTGGTGGAATCCCATTATATAAGAAAAAGCTCTAAGAAGTTATATTTAGAAGGGGTGAACAGTGCATCTCGCATGTACATGTTGTATGATGAATGGTATGATTCTGAAAAATACAATAATAAAGCTAATAGTAGACAATATATAGACATACTAAATGCAAATTTTAATATTGGATTCCATAAGCCGAAGAAAGATATGTGTGATATCTGCCATATATACAAAAATAAAGAATTTCCCACCGAAGAAGAAAAAACAGCATATTTAAAGCATCAAACATCAAAAAAAGCTGCCCGCCATTTAAAACAGCTCGATAAAGACGAGGCAATGTCTAACGATGATGTTTTAGCAGCTACATTTGACTTTGAAAAAGTTTTAATAACGCCTCATGGAGATGTAAGTGTATTTTATTACAAGAGGAAGTTATCAACCTTGAACTTTACGGTATATGACTTAGCTAGCAAAAAAGCAACATGTTTCATGTGGCACGAAGCTACTGCTAAACGTGGAGCAAATGAGGTCTCAAGCTGCCTTTATCAATATATTAAAGAGCACACCTTAAGAGGTATCAAAACTTTTAAATTTTGGTCCGATAACTGTACGGGTCAAAATAGAAACCGAATTGTTTTTTCACTGTATTTATACGCAGCGAAAGAATTTGGAGTGACGATTACTCATCGTTTCATGGAAAAGGGTCACACCCAGAACGAGGGTGACTCTGTGCACTCCACCATCGAACGTGCCAGTGATCGCAAACTCATTTATGTACCAGAGGAATGGTATTGCCTCGTTAGTTGGGCCAAAGTTGAAGGTCAACCTTATATCGTGAGAGAGATGGAAAGGTCAGAAATATTTAACTTTAAGTCTCTGCTGCAAAACAAAAATTGGACCAAAAACATAAATAATGAGAAAATACAATGGACAAATATAAAGGAAGTAGTCGTACATGCAGAACACTTCGATAGGATCGAATATAAATATAATTTTGATGAGGATCCAAAAACTATCGTTGTCTTGCGATGTGGTACCCGAAACCAAAATAGAGTGTCTCGCGAATTTCAAATAGAGCAGGCATATGAAAGGGAACTTCCAATAAATAAACTTAAACTTAAAGATTTACTTGATTTGTGTAAAAGTGGTATAATTCCCAATAAATATCACGGATTTTATGAAAACTTAAAATCTGAAAATGCAGCAGAAATAACATCTGATGAAGAATAAGCTGAATGCAATTAAACTTTTTTTTTAATTAAAATATTTTTCTATGAAGCTATAAAGCTGTGATGATTACTTTAGTGCCATTTTTGTAGTTACTATATTAAATAATTTAAGGTCAGAGTTGATATTAGAGGTAATTACATGGTGATAGTTTTTGGTGTATGTACCTAAAGATACATTATTGGTGCTGTGACGTAATGATTCCCCAGGAGCCATTGCTTATAATAGTCACTAAAAAGTGATAATAAGATACTAATTGAGTTACAAAGTTGATTTTTATAGTTTGTTTTCAAAGCTTAAGCTTTAGTTTTAAGTTCATAATTCGATCTCAGATCTCGTTTTTAAGAAACTATTATAATAACTAAGACAAAGATATTTAATTTTTGATAAGTTGATTTATGTTTCATATTAATAAAAATAAAAAAATGAACTTTTGGTATTTTATTTACACTAAAAATTACCATACGACACTCATTTATTTAAAATATGCATTGAACAATGTCGTTACTGGGACTTGCGACAAATTGACATGGACGTGTCGGTGAATTCATACAAGTAGGAACGATGGAAGTGGCACTTGCGACAAGTATTCACTCTATTCATACAAATAACAATGTCTGATGTGGTAGTTATGACAAATACGTATTAACCTTTCTCTGTTAAAGAGGTCACAACTGAATTTTCGCACATTTACAAATGAAATACTGGTAATTCTTAATATTGTCTTAAACACAATTAACTTGTACAGCAATGCTGCAAAATTTTATAAACCTGATCAATATAGGTAAAAAGATATAAGCAAAAAATACTTTGCATCGCTCTCCTATAAAACTGCTAATTTGTAGATCCGACAATTTTAATAGGGATGGGCGATATCACCCATTAATCAACCGTTACTTGTTAGTACACCTGTGGCAGCTAAATCTACAAAAAATTACTTGAAGAGAAGCCTTGCATATACATTTTCGGTAATGAGCATGTGCGAGGATTGTCAACACGACTAGTTCAATCGAGGTCCGGCAAGAACAATGACGAATACAACGTTACAGCAACGGTTAAGCCTCACGCACCAAGCTCGGAAATCTTTATGTGTCTATATTCATATCAGAAATTGTAACAAAGAATGACATTTTTATTCTGTCCGTGGGAAGTCATGATAAAAATCCCTATTTATTATTGTCAAACACATGTAACATCTTAACGAAATTCAAAGACAATAACATATTTATATTAAATGTGTATAACTACCGCAATTATTACAATAAATTTATAAACCACGAATTACAAATGTTTGAAAGAAAATATGCAACCTGTAAAATCATTGAATTATTTAAAAATATAAATTCAAAAAACTTTTCTTTGGCATTTTATCTCGGTTGGATAAGTTATAAGATTGATGAAGAGATTGTCCTGTTAAAAAATAACTTTGCAATCAGTAATGTTTCTTTGAGTGAAAAAAACACAAATGCAGCAAATAGATCGAATAATTTTTTTCGTCTCTCAAACTAGAAATGTCCCTGTGCCAAGTGATAAGATTTCGGTCTGTACCTCTGTTTGCAACTCAAATACTATGACGGTTCTAAACCAAAACATAGGAGGGCTGTGCGGCAAACTGGACTCTTTGGAGATGGCTTTGCAGGAATTTTATGATAATGGTAAAGAAATTGATGTGGTGTGTCTTAGTGAAACGTTCGTTCGTAAGAGCTCTGAATGTTATGTCGTTTTGAAAAACTTTAAGCTAGCTTCGTCCTACTGTCGTGACAAGGGAAGGGGTGGAACTTGAATTTTGATTAAAAATATGTATGAGACTAAGATTTTACCCTGTATTTCACAA
This sequence comes from Acleris literana, assembly GCA_946894065.1. Taxonomy (NCBI): domain Eukaryota; kingdom Metazoa; phylum Arthropoda; class Insecta; order Lepidoptera; family Tortricidae; genus Acleris; species Acleris literana. The sequence goes on from OX335671.1 coordinate 60,497, forward strand.
CTGGCTACTAAGTTTTACTTTGAATGCTGTGGTATTGAGGTCGTTGGCATGGGAATAATAATTGTCAATATTTACAGAATGGGTCCATATTGGCTCACCTAATTATTTTTACTCATAACGACTCATAAGTCCTAATTATCGCAACTCCTAACGTATTTATTTCAGCAACTGTTACATTTTCAGGATTTTTATAAATCAAACCTAACCTAACCTAGTCTTATCTACACATTGAATATTTCAGAACTTCTGAAAAGTTTACGGTTCCAGCGGTATAAAAAATTCATTTTCGGAGTTCCGATAATAGGAGTTGCAATTTTAGTTGAACTTTGGCGCTCCCAAAATCCCAGAACAAACCAAGTCTCATGTTGGCATTTTTCTGCACAAGTTTAATAATTTATTACATTGTTTGACATCTAAGTACAAACATAACAAAATTATAATATGTGGTGATTGGAATATCGACTTATTAAAACAGAACCCTTTTGCTGCAGAGCTCTCTAGTACGCTTCAGAATTATGACTTTGTCGCACATATATTGGTCCCAACTAGGTTAAATTCCTGCATTGACCAAATTGCGAGCAATGTTAAATCTGCTCAATCAGGTATACACCACCTAGGGCTTTCGGATCATGAAACTGCCCAATCAATAACCCTGCAAGTAAGGAAACTAAACGCCATCACAACTTGGTTTGAGTACAGGCGAGATTACGGTTCTGATAACGTACGAAAGTTTTGTGAATGCTTATCGGCTCTTTCGTTTTCGGATGTAATACAGTCAACGAATGTTACAGATGCGTTTACTTGCTTTTACGATACAATGCGTCTATTTTATGACTTATGCTTCCCTTTGATCAAGGTTAAAATAAACAACAAACCGAAGAAAAACAAGTGGCTCACAAAAGGTTTAAAACAGTCGTGTAAAGTTAAACGTACGCTTTACTTTAAATATAGATCCTTCAAACTTAACAAACTCCAAAATAAAATAAAATTTAAAAATTACACTAAGATTTTAAAAAAATGTTTAAAAAATTCCCAACAAAATATTAATAGAAAATTCATAAAAAATAGTAAAAATAAATGTAAAGCTACTTGGGATACGATATCGTCCACTATAATGAGCAAACTGCATGAAAATGACATAAATATAATTAAATATAATGATGAAATTCACTCTAATCCTACTGACATTTGTAATATTTTTAATAATTATTTTATAGATCTAACATGCAGGCAAAACTTAACGCCGGATAACTTATCTTATAAATGTAATTTGCGTGACTATAGTCCCCATACAATGTTTTTATTACCAATTGACGAAAACGAAACATATAATATTATTATGAATCTCAAAAATAGTAAATCCAGCGGATACGATGACATTACCACAAAAAATTTAAAACTATGTGCCCAGTTTATAACGGTGCCTCTTACTCACATCATTAACTTATCTTTCTCTGATGGGGTCTTCCCGCAAGAATTAAAATATTGCATAGTTAAACCTTTGTTTAAGAAAGGGGATAAATTAAATACAGACAATTATAGACCCATCACCCTAGTCCCTATATTGTCAAAAATTTTAGAAAAGGCCGTAGTTAAGAGGATAAATGGGTTTATAACTAAACATAGTATACTTTGTTCAGAGCAGTATGGTTTTCGCAGCGGCCGTTCGACCACGCTCGCGTGTTTTGACCTTGTACGTGCCATAACAGAGAGTATTAATGATGGAACCCCGGTTGTGTCAATATTTTTAGATATGTCCAAGGCTTTTGACTTTGTTGACCATTCAAAACTTCTACATAAACTTGCGGTATATGGAATAAGAGGGAAAGTGCATGATTGGATACAGAGCTATTTGACAAAAAGATTGCAATGTGTAGAAATTAAGACAATTTCAGTGGGTGGTCCAAGTATGGAGATGTCAAAACGGGTTTATAGATCTCAATACAGAGCTAACAATACAGGAGTTCCGCAGGGGAGTATTCTAGGGCCTTTACTCTTTCTTCTTTATATCAACGATCTGCCGAGAGCCATCTCACAAAAAGCCATTATGTTCGCTGATGACACAACAATTGTGGTAAAGTATGAAAGGATGGATACATTTGAGTTTAATATTAATAAAGGACTGTTTGAAACTATTAATTGGATGAATAATAACAATTTGCGTATTAATATCGATAAGACTAAATTAATACAATATAATTCATATAATTCTAATTCTATACCTCTTACAATTAAATATAAAAATGAGACAATCGAGGCAGTAGATTCAATTAAATTCTTGGGCATAATGATTGACAAGCACCTAAATTGGAAAGACCAAATTAATCAAATATGTAATAAATTGAACCGTTTTGTGTTCGCCCTTAAAAGGTTAAGAGATACGGTTTCTATTGAAGCGGCGCTAACGGCTTACCATGGATATGTGTCTTCAGTACTCAGTTATGGCTTGATTCTGTGGGGAAACTCAGTGGAGTTTGATAGAGTATTCAAAATTCAAAAAAAGTGCATAAGGGGGATGAGTAATGCTCGGTTAGATGACAGCTGTATCCCATTATTTAGAAAACTGAATATTTTACCACTACCATGTGTGTACATAAGAGACGTATGTGTGTTTGTCAACTCCCACCCAGAATATTTTATGAAACGGAGTCAAGTCATTAAAAGGCAGACAAGAGCACGTATTATGTCTCTTTTGTACAAACCTCTCTGTCGGAAGGATATGTACAAAAGAAATATATTTAATATGAGCATTGTAGTTTTTAATCAATTACCGGATGAATTAAGAATGTTGTCGGGAAAAATGTTTAAACGTAACTTGACAAAATGGCTGATGGAGAAATGTTTTTATAGTGTCAAGGAATATTTAGGGGTTTAAATTTGTATTATCATTGAGTAGAATTTATGAAATTGGGAAAGTATTATGAAAATTTGTAGATTATTTACAATATTTGTACGCTTGCTTGCATGCTGAATACAAGTGCTTTAATTTTATAACTAAGACCGTGTATTACTGTATTCTGACAAATAAATGGATTTGAATTTGAATTTGAATTTGAATTTGAATAGAGGTCCTGGGCCTATATTCTAGAACGTTAAACAATATTACTTTTGGCCTGTTATTGTATTGTCAACGTTTTCAAATCTCTTATTTACTTGACAGTATTGGATTGGCGGCCAAATTTAAAACAATACCATAATACGTAAAAACAAATTTGTTTAACGTCATAGAATAGAGTTAGTACAATAAGAATTTTGATACCAAAAATCACTTCAGTTTAGTATTGATGTGCGTTTTGTTTTTATCTTTTATTTGTCTTGCAAGTTAACCCAGATTTTGTCAGATTGAGTTATCTGGGTATAGTGTTTCGAGAAGTGTAATTACACTACCGTAATTTTTTTTATTGTAGTGGTGTTTTGGCCTTGAATTAAAAACCGCAGTATAAACGATTAATTTCTATTACTTCCGAAGTTTTTCTGTTTTTGTGTGGTTTTTTTATTGTACTGTTCCTTGTTTTACTTTTTTCAAGTTCAATAATGATTATTTGTATTATATTTGTGCGTTACATGAGGAAATGAGGAAAACTTAAAATAAATAAAATGTTAACTAATATTAAAATGCTAAGTATTTTAGAAATCTTATTTTGATTGTTACAAAAAACAACGAGTTTAGTTTTCTTAAAGGTGTGATTCCGCACTCAACTGCAGGCGGCAGCAGCAAGCGACGCGCTGCCGCGGCACTAGATACTGGTTTCTATGAACTACCTTCCGCAGCTAGCGACGCCTCGCCTGCCCTGTACGCTACACTGTAGCCCGAGAAACACCCAGTAGTACCGCCGACGGTCGAGCGATGATGTCGAAAATGAGTTTCTTCGATTCCAAAAAAGAAAAAATGAATACCTGGTTGCCAAATATCCCAAATTGTACATTGTATCCCACAAAGAATATTCTAAGATATTATTCGGAATAGTATACTGTCGCGTATGCCTGCAGCCAGCTACGGAATCACATCTTAAATCATGACAATCGTCCAAAACAAATTATTTTAAATTTGCTGATTAAAAGGTATATAAATAAAATCGATTTATAACCGTAAAATAAATCGTATCAATGTTCCACAGTTAGAAACGCATGAACTTGTTCATAAATTGGGCCTCTTTCACTGCGTCTGATGGTGAGGCTTTGTCCGGGCCCTTGACTAATTCTGAGTGTGGCGCAATTTGGAATATCACCGAGTAATGACTATGTTCCGCAACAATCGAGTTGAGGGTGGATTTGCTACAGTTTCGCCAGCGATAGTCACGCGGCGAGACAATCATTCGTCGGTGGGCAGCGAAGCGCGCGCACAGAGTCCGACCTTGTAAGCCACGAGCCTTGCCGGCCCTACTGACTGTGCAATACATTCTGACTGCAACTTGTGACACATATCTATGTATTGATTATTTCCGTGCGCTTCAATATATTTGAAAAAACTCAAACCGACTCGGCTTTGACTTGAAAACTGACCAATAATCAGTGAAAAAAGAGTGAAAATCATTTTACTTTTTGATTTATTTTAACCACTTTTTGTTTTTGAAACGGTACAGAAATCAATGTGAGATGTCAGACGAATGCTGTTTCTTTGTTAAAAAAACCCTACATTCAATAAAAAAAGTTTCGTACGCCTCCTTGATATCGGAATTATTTCGGAAATGTGACAATGCTTTAAGACGTGACGGAAAAGCGAAATTAATTTAAATACAGAGATAAGACACAATATAGAACCAGCAATGACTTTCCTCTCATTTTGACTTTTACTTTAGAAATTAAACACAGCTTTGGGGAAGAAGCATTGCTTTTGTGGAGTCTATAAGCTTCTAAAAGAAAAAGAAAGTATTGTGTGCGCCGAATTAACACAACACGAGAAGAACAAGGCGAATTCAGTAGTATTTTTCATGAATTACTTAGCGACGAAGAGCGATTCTATAATTTATTTTCGTATGTCTATAAATAGCTTCAATGAACTATATGATATCACAAAATGTGATATCGAAAATCCCATTGCCGCGGCAATTTCCAGCCAAGCTTTTGCTTTTTGTCATGATTTTGTAGTGTACATTGCATGACTTAAAATCATAATTATATTAATCTCCTATTCAATAAATTTTCCATATTTGCAATTTCAGACATCGTGGCGAACGTGGCGTTCTCTGTCTCGGTGGCAAAAGAACTCTAGAATGGGGCGTTCCACTTTGACCGCCGCAGTCTGACCGCCTGTTGTGAGCGTTATCGCAAGGACTCAGTATATTCGTAAGAACGCAGAACTCTGAATGCGGAACTCGGAACTCTAGACCGCTCCCTGTCTGCGCGGGCTTTAACCATCCGCAAAATAGCTCAAGTAGATTTGTATTTTCTTTACTGCCTTATCAATTTATCCACAACTGAAGACGGTTTCTGCGCGCGTGAGTTTATATCATTATTTCTCGTTATATGCTTTTTTTAATTTATGACTTAAGGCCATTTTTTGGGTTCTATTATTTTATCAAAACACCTCTCAACGAACGTAACATTACGTAGACTTGTTTTTCTGGTGGCGGTAAAATCAATTACTCACGACTTTACCTACGTGGCTTTCAAAGCGCAGCACGCTGTCTATGAGCAGGCCAAGGTTACTTGCTTCCATCACCCTTTCTATCAGTTTGCCCATGATAGTAACAGTTCATCCTGTTGTGGCATAATTTTGTAAGTAATATTTTTTTGTGGCATAATCTATATAGCCATATTAGGCAATGCGCATAAACTGTTATCGCAGAATCTACATTCGCATAGTTTGATTACGCAGAATTACGTTAGTCCGAATATTATTCAGTCATATTTTTCATGCTCCGAATCATGTCTTCGCATAAATTAAATGAGCATACATATAATTAAATGAGAAATATGTTTTTCATAACATTGTTCGACTGAATTATCGACTGACGTCAAAAACGAACGTAGCAGTAGACCTTATAAAAGTTCAAAATTCTAACCTAACCTAACCTACTTTTCTGGTAGCAGTCCGTTTTTTTAATGGTCGCAGTTCTAACCTAAACTATTTTTCTGGTGTCAGGTCGTTTTTGTAATGGTCGCAGTTCTAATCTAACGCAACCTACTTTTCCGGTAGCAGTTAAGTTTGTAAGTATGCCAAGTTATATTCCGAATAAAATTATGCTAAACAGAATTATGCGTAAAAATAATCGCTCATAATAATAGTGTGCAAACTTAATTTCGGGATGTTACAATAGCTGTATGTTATGCCAGATAGAGGGAACCCGATAGTAACATCCCCGGACGCCAGGCTATCTAAAGTTCTACGGCTGTGATGCTTCGATTCAAATATTTGGTCTTTTTGTGATTGAGAACCAGGCGCCAAGTAGCAATACGATCATGGTCAGCATTTATGTTGTTGCAGCAGCGTTGACTGTATTTGAGAACGTATTAGAAGTGTAAAGTTGCAAGTCATTGGCGTGGAGATGGTACTTACTACTTTTTATACTGGTAACAATGTCAGCACTGTACAATATAAAGAGTAGAGGACCCAGGATTAAACCCTGCGGCACTCCCCTAGTCACAGACTAAGAGAAGACAGCAAAGCATGACGCTTTCCGAAGCTTGACTGCCTGCGCACGACCAGACAGTCAAACCATCTAAGCGCAGCAACGACAAACCCGTAAGAAGATATCTTAGATAATAGCAAGGGCAAACTAATGCAATCGAACGCCGTACAGAAATCTAAGAGAACTAAAATAGTTCTTTTGCCAGCATCCCGAGCCTGTAAGATGTTATCGAGTACATCGAGCAATGCAGCTTAGCAGTCGACCGATTCCTACTGTTACGTACGTGGGGGTAGGTAACTGATAGAAATGCACGAATACACCGATAATCAAAAGTAGACTTTAATAACGCACTCACTTAAACCGTTACAAAACAATTATCGCACAATAAACTTCGAACACTCAGATGATCGCTCGGGTCGCTCTTATTCGCACTGATCGCTTTCCAAGTAAAGACTGACTCGTCGCAACCGGTGTCCGCCGTTTTATAGTTCCCGAGTCCGATTATTCTAAAACGCCTTCCGGAATGTTCGATGTACTTCGCCCCGTCAAGGTCGATCGAGACTGTTCGTTGCTGGAATGTTCTACGCCTTACTACCTTGTTGTTTTTACGATCGCAATGACCTTGATTCACGGATCTGGATGAGTCTGGAATGTTCCGCGTGTTGCCGTCTCATTTCGTGTTATCTCTTTCACACATTTCTGGAAGGTTCTCAGTATAGCTGTCTCTTTCTAATCGTGTTATCTTTTTCACACACTTCTCGAAGGTTCTCAGTATTGCTGTCTCTTTCTAGTCGTGTTTTCTCTTTCACATACTTCTCGAAGGTTCTCAGTATTGCTGTCTCTTTCTAATCATGCTATCTCTTTCACTCTTAGTAGAAAAATGCCATATACTGAAATGTACTTCAAAGGCCCAAAAGGGGTCCTGAAAATGCCTGAAAATGGGTTTTCAGGTTATAGCGTAATCTGATAGAGGGTGGCCTGAAACGGACTGAAAACATGTTTCAGCCGCCTGAAAACAACGGTAAGTTGGTCGAAATTTTGATAATCTGGTATGTGATAGAGCTACCTCTGAAACGGACTGAAACGATATTTCAGCCTGCTGAAAACGCTTCTAAAGCACCAAAATTAACGATAAAAGATGAGACGCCTTATGCCATCGGCGTAACACTACCCCCTCCTAAGACATGCTCGTCCCGAGCATTATTAGTTCCGTAATATCTCGCCAGTCGGTCAACGTGGACAACCTTGCAGGGACTTCGCTGGCTCCGCTGTATCCGATACGTAACGTCGTTGATCTTTGTGACTACTTTGTATGGCCCTTCCCAATTCGGTGATAGTTTCGGGGATTTCCCTTTTTTTCGCATGGTGTTATGCAGCCATACTAATGAACCTTCCTCGAACCCCACTTGGTTAGATTTTCGGTCATAACGTGTTTTCATCTTCGCACTGGCTTGAATTCCGTGTTCACGAACGTGACTATGAACATCGTCTATCCGATTTCGCAAATCACTGGCATACTGGGTGATCGATTTCGGCGAATCTGGAGGAAGTCCAGTTAAAAGGTCTGCAGGTAAACGAAGTTCTCTCCCGAAGTTCACGTAAGCTGGGGTGACAGCTGTACTTTCGTGAGTTGCCGACCTATATGACATTAGGAAGAGCGGAATATGCCTATCCCAATCCTTTTGGTGACTTTCAACCACCTTGGCCAAATGTCTTTCCAGCGTCTGGTTGAATCTCTCGACCATTCCGTCCGATTGTGGGTGATATGGCGTTGTCCTGGTCTTATGAATACCCATAATTCGGCAAGTCTCCTGGAACACCTGGGACTCAAAGTTCCTGCCTTGATCACTGTGAATTTCGAGAGGCACTCCAAATCGACAACACACTTCCATCACTAATTTCTCCGCGACTGTGACTGCTTCTTGGTTAGGGATTGCAAATGCTTCAGGCCATTTGGTGAAGTAATCCATTACAACGAGGATGTACTTGTTCCCGGAGTCGGATGTTGGAAACGGGCCTGCGACGTCCAAAGCAATCCTTTCCCAAGGTGCTCCAACGTTGTACAACTTGAGCGCACCTCTACTGCGTGTTTGCGGCCCCTTAACTGATGAGCAGTTTGTACACTTTCTGCACCAGTCTTCCACATCTTCACGGCAGTGAATCCAGTAGAAGCGTTGCCGAACTTTCATTAAGGTCCTCTTCACTCCAAGGTGCCCACCGGAAATTCCGTCATGGAAGGATCTCAACACATCACTTACCCTTTTTCTTGGAACAACTACCTGCAGGTGAGCATCCTTTCCATTTTCCGTCTCCCATTTTCTGCACAGTACGCCATTATGCATGACCAGACTTTCCCATTGGGCCCAGTAGCTTTTTGTTACAGTACTCATTGGGGCTACTTCACACCATTTCGGTTTGGGAACGCCTGCTTTGATCCAATCGAAAATGGGTTTAATGTCCTGATCTTCTTGCTGCGCTTGTTGCATGACTTCATTACTCCATTCTTCACTTACAGTATCAGTCCGCAAGATTCTCACACAATCTTTGCCCTCTTGCCTTACACAATGTTTACAGTCATCCGGACAAGGTCTTCGGGAAAGCGCGTCCGCGTTGCCGTGTGATTTTCCACTGCGATATTCAATGATAAAGTCATATTCCTGTAGTTGTTCAATCCATCGTGCTACTTGACCCTCAGGATTTTTAAACTCCAATAACCATTTCAAAGCAGCATGGTCAGTTCTGATACGAAATTTGCGCCCAAGCAGATATTTACTGAAATGCTGTAATGTCTTGACAACTGCTAGCAATTCTCTCCGAGTGACGCAGTAATTCCTCTCTGGTTTGGATAGTGACTTACTAAAGTAGGCGATAACCACTTCCTGATCTCCTTTCTTTTGTGACAAAACTCCTCCGACACCAGTATTACTTGCGTCTGTGTCAACAATAAAATCATTCTCAGGGTCTGGGTATCCCAATATCGGAGTTTCACAAAGCCTTTGTTTGAGAACGGCAAAAGCTGCTGCACACTGATCATTCCAGTCAAATCTTCGTTTCTCTTCCGTAAGCTGGTGCACCGGCTTCGCTATATCTGAAAAGTTTTTCACGAAACGTCGATAATATGAGCAAAGTCCCAAAAAGGCACGAACTGCTGTCTTGTCCCTCGGTATAGGCCAATCCTTAACGGCACTTATCTTGTCAGGATCTGTCTGGATACCGTCTGTTGACACCAAGTGTCCTAAATAATTCACCTTACGCTTGAAAAGTGAGCATTTTTTTGGGCTGAGTTTCAGGTTCGCATCTCGCAGCTTAGCCAAAACTTGCTCCAATTTTCTAAGGTGATCGTCGAAGTCTCTACCAACAATTATAATGTCATCCAGATATACCAGGCAAGTATCTCCAAGTAGACCAGCAAGTATTTGTTCCATCAATCTCTCAAAGGTTACTGGTGCATTACACAGTCCAAACGGCATAACATTGAACTGCCACAGTCCCTTTCCGGTCGAGAAGGCGGTTTTCTCCTTATCGTGGTCCTTGATTTCCACTTGCCAGTAGCCACTTTTTAAATCCAACGTGGAAAACCATTTCATTCCATTTAAAGTGTCTAACGTGTCGTCGATTCGTGGCAGTGGATAACAATCCTTTTTGGTTACATCGTTAAGTCGGCGATAGTCAACACAAAATCTCATGGTGCCGTCCTTCTTCTTTACCAAAACTACCGGTGAACACCAAGGACTTGTTGATGGCTCAATAACTCTGTTCTTCTTCATCTCTTCAATCATGTCTTCCACTTCCTTTTCGCGAGCTACTGGAACTCGCCGAGGACGTTGTCGGATAGGCATGGTTCCGCCAGTGTTGATCTCATGTTGTACAACTCCAGTTCTTCCAATATCACCGTCGTGCGCAGAGAAAACATTGCTGTAACGCAGCAGTAAATTACGCGCCTTCAGGAGTTCTTCCTTCGTGAGATTGTTTTGGCAACCATCCAATAATCCTGTAATGTCCATTCCTCTACTTGCAGGTTGTCCGCTTCCATTCGATCCCTGGCAACTTCGTATCCAAGAAATTTCTTCGCAAGTCCCGATAAGGCTTCCTTTACTAAGGGCATGTTTAGAGTCGCTGAGGTTTAGGACCCTTATAAACGCTGCAGATGACGTTGTCACAACCGTGCGAGCTGTTATCCACGGTTGACTACCATCATTTTTTTCTACTAATACGCAGCGATGAGATCCTCGTTCCGTATAGTGTGGTAATTTCACAGGAACTAGGGCTTGCGATTTTGGTTGAAGAATGGTTCTTCTAGCACAGTAGACTTGTCCACTCACGCCACCTTCCATAGGGACTTCATCAACCCCGAATTTCAGGACTCCACCTTTCAAGTCGATTTTGCAGCCATGTTTTCTCATAAAATCCAATCCAATAATGCAATCGTCGATGATGTTAGCAACGATAACTTTGTGCCAGTAGTTCTTTTCCCCAATTTGCACCGCCACTCCTTTCTCCCCCAGGACGGAAATGTACTGGCCGGTAGCCGTTTGCAGCTGAAGATGCTTGGGTCGGACTAGATGATCTCTGGTTAAATGTTTCAGTAGCCGAGAACTGATCACAGTCCGAGAAGCTCCGGTGTCTATAGTAAGGTGACATGGTATTCCACCAATTTCTCCTTTGACGACCAGACTGTTCCCATCATTCGCCTGTGAGATCATAACTGGGACATTTTGACCACCAGCCAGCACTCGTCCCTTAGTCCTGGCTTCTACTCGTTTCCCTGATGCGGCTCTAATGCATCAGAGCCCGCTGGCCTCTCCGTTGGGCCTGTTGTATCTCGTTGTGTTCTATTTCGTTTTGGGCAACTAGATTGTATGTGCCCGCATTCTCCACACCAATAACACCTTGGCCCAAATTCACGGCGAGGAGCAGTTGGCTCCCTGGCCGAAACCTCTCGCACCCTAAAAGGCCTCGAGTCCTGGCGTACAGCTTCGACCTCCAAGGCGTGGGCAACTGCATCCTTCACGCTCCCATGATGTCCTAGTCGCAGAGCAGCTCTGACTTCTAAATCACAGATTCCATCGATGAAGGCCTGTACTAGCATGCTGTCCACAAATGAAGCCGATGCACTTTGGTACGCTTTCCTGACCAACTTTTCTATTTCCAGGGCCCATTGTTGTAATGATTCATTACGTCCCTGGGCTCGATCCTTAAGCTGAGCTCTAAAGACGTGCTCGAGATGGCTGTCACCATAACGTGCCTCCAAAGCTTCAAGGAGGCGGTCGTATGTCTTATTCTCTCCCAAAGCTTCCAGCACGGTGAGGGCTTCATCTCGAAGTGCCAAAGTTAGAGCCGTCTTCGCCTGGTCCTTGTTCCAGCCATTCGCCTGGGAAACTGACTCAAATTGGAGTTTATAGGCTGTCCATGACGAAGTCCCATCAAACGGTGGCGCCTTAAATCTTCCAGCAACCGGGATAGAGGTTTCACAGTCACACCCAGGGGAACCATTGGCCACTTTGATTTCCAGCTTTTTCACTTCATTTCTTATCGTCTGGAGGCGATTTTCGTGGTCTTCAACTTTCTCATTAACTCCATGAAGTCGGTTCTCAAATTTAATGTCCATGTCGGTGAGTTTTCCTTGGACCTCTGTCATTTCCTTCTTCCATTCGAAAGTCGCCTCTCGTACCTCTAGGAGAATTCTCGATTGTTCCAACTGAGATTTCTTTTGACTCCGTAGTTCATCACGGATAGCTCTCGATTGTTCTTCTTGGAACTTTTTCTGACGTTCTTGGATAATTCTGGATTGTTCCTCCTGAGCTCTGAAGCGTTCCTCTTGGGCTCTAGATTGTTCCTTCAAGAGGATCAGAATCGTGTTGAGGTCGATTTCCGGCTTAGGTGACACTGTTGTAGAAGCCGGTGCAGTAGCGGTGGACGTACCGGCGGCAGCCGCAGAATCCTCAGCTACAGTCTGGCTTCGGGTTTTGACACCCTCCTGCTCTTGATCTCGCGGAGTTACTGGCATTTTCTATCCCACTTCTGACACCAAATGTTACGTACGTGGGGGTAGGTAACTGATAGAAATGCACGAATACACCGATAATCAAAAGTAGACTTTAATAACGCACTCACTTAAACCGTTACAAAACAATTATCGCACAATAAACTTCGAACACTCAGATGATCGCTCGGGTCGCTCTTATTCGCACTGATCGCTTTCCAAGTAAAGACTGACTCGTCGCAACCGGTGTCCGCCGTTTTATAGTTCCCGAGTCCGATTATTCTAAAACGCCTTCCGGAATGTTCGATGTACTTCGCCCCGTCAAGGTCGATCGAGACTGTTCGTTGCTGGAATGTTCTACGCCTTACTACCTTGTTGTTTTTACGATCGCAATGACCTTGATTCACGGATCTGGATGAGTCTGGAATGTTCCGCGTGTTGCCGTCTCATTTCGTGTTTTCTCTTTCACATACTTCCCGAAGGTTCTCAGTATTGCTGTCTCTTTCTAATCATGCTATCTCTTTCACTCTTAGTAGAAAAATGCCATATACTGAAATGTACTTCAAAGGCCCATAAGGGGTCCTGAAAATGCCTGAAAATGGGTTTTCAGGTTATAGCGTAATCTGATAGAGGGTGGCCTGAAACGGACTGAAAACATGTTTCAGCCGCCTGAAAACAACGGTAAGTTGGTCGAAATTTTGATATTCTGGTATGTGATAGAGCTACCTCTGAAACGGACTGAAACGATATTTCAGCCTGCTGAAAACGCTTCTAAAGCACCAAAATTAACGATAAAAGATGAGACGCCTTATGCCATCGGCGTAACACTACGAAAACCAGGCTATAGTTCAGGTAGGATGCTGTGTTTCTCAAGGTATTCAGACAGATTTAAGGTAGATACCTTATTTCAGAATTTTCAATAAGTCAACCACAACACTTCAAAAAGCATATAAATGTTGCAGCGGGCCGTCAGGGCTTCTATTCAACACGGTAAAACGGTAAAACAATAATGCTTTTAACGTGGTATTGTTGCTTCAAAGTTACGATAGTTCTTATTTATTTGACAGTTGTGGCGGCCGAGGTATAATTATACGATAATACGGCAAAAGCGGCAACCCCTGCTCAAATTTTAGAAGGACTTAATTATCACTTATAATAACTACACTTTACTTAATATTTTTTCATTATTATCTAACTCTTCGTTATCAGTTGTGCGCGGCAGTCCCGACTTCCTTATCAAGCAACGAAGCAAAATTAAATGGTTTAAATATGTAATAGTAGTAATAGTTTATGTTTTTGCTCCATTGGTGCTTGCGGTGAGCTTTAAACACCCTAAACTCTCTATTATTCATTGAGAAGTGAGACTTCATTATGACATAATAACATATTTTCGCATACTGTAACCATTAATCTTAATCACGATTAATATCCCGATTTCGTTTTAAGACGTGTGAAAATCGTGTTATTTTAAAAACTATGTACGGCACAATTTATTATCACAAAAAAGTGAAAGACATAAGTTTTTTTTTTTAAAACAATGAACCCCCTCCAAAAAAAACAAACCAAAAACCGACTTCAGTTTGCCGACCTATTTACATTTAAAAATATATTCTATTATTGTTACTTTTTTTGAGGCTGTTCATTATGTTCTAAACAAAACATTTGACCTCAAAAGTTGTTTTTTAAGACTGTTATTTATTATCCTTATCTTACTCTGGGAAGTCGACATTTTGTATTTTTTTATTGAGTTAATTTCATGTCAAAATGGAATGTTTTATGTCCTTGTCGCACAATCTATTTAACATATATATGTAATAAATTAAAGACTTTTATAGAATGCGTTAATTTTAATTGCAATGATTTAAAATAATCTCATTAATTAATTTTACTCATACAGCGAGAATATACCTACAAAGTAATTGCATAAGTAGTTTATATAGGTACCGCAGAATCGTGTTCAAAATACTCATGGAACATGGATTGCCATTGCGGTGTTGTGTTAGGGAATATTAAAGCTCCAGGCCTCACACTGTTTACTTATTCCGTGACGTTACAGTACTGTCTGATCAAAAGGGTGGCTTCCGGCACCGCTGGTAGCCCACGCGTAACGTGGACTGTGGCGCCGCCGTCAGTTATCATCACGTAGGGGCGGTGGAACCAGTCACACACCATCACCAGTTCGCCATGCAGGATCATATGCTTGGCTTTGCAGTTCTGAAACATAGTCAGCACAGCATGAGATTTCATAAATCAATACATTCAAGGTCATCTTCATCATCTAATTGTGCAAAATTGTGGTTACAGAATAAAATTATCAAAACACTTATAGGGTTGTTAGTAATTCTGTAGCTCTGCCTACTCCACTCTGGGAATGAAGACGTGAAGGTATGTATGTATGTATGTATGTATGTATTCAAGGTCATCCCTCACTCCTCTGGCGCAGCAACGAAAAGGGCAAATGCTGGTCGCCAACAAGGTCGTTGTCTACGCGACGCCGCCCGGTGTAGTGTCGACAACGAATGGAAGAGAAAGGGTAGAAGAGAAGGATGCGCGCGCGCGCGGTAAAGAGTAAAGAGGAGGTGGTGCACTGTAGGAGTGGGTTGCTGACTATTTTTAAAAAATGCTGCTTATTTAACCTTTATAGCGCCAAAGCCAGCAAACCACGTCATCGGAAATTTGTGGCACTGACGTCAAACGTCGGCAATTGCCGTCAAACTTAATACGCCACAAAACTCTGTGGCGCCTGAGATACGAGTACGTCGCATTAATTCGCTGCTTGGCGTTCAAAATTTAAACATTTTAATTTATTATTAGGTTTTGTTTTGTACATATAAAGACGAGGCGAAAACTGCGATATTGCGGCTTAACCAAGATAAAAGTGAACACTGAACAAACCTTGACATGCTTTTTACCCGAATACGGCGAAGCAAAAAGGAGGTTTACGATTTTAATAATAATAATAAATATGAGGGGGACGATGTCACACCAACTGATCTAGTCCCAAACTAAGCTCTAGGGCTCTAGGCTTGTACTATGGGTTCTAGACAACGATATTACTACTTATTTTGACCGGTAAGAATGTATATATTTAATTTTATTGTGTGAAGTGGCGATGTATGGATACGGTAACAAGGTAGAAAGATATACCTAGCCTATGTTACTCAGGGATGATGTAGTTTAATTTAGGTTATATTTTAAGTCAGGGTCCCTCTGAAAATCAATGCTGCAGGTTCATTGCGACACAATGCTTAGAACGTAATGTCTTCCATTTACTTCATATTATTATAAGTTTTAATTTAACTTGCACTGTATGTTTGTAATTACTCTGTGTACTAATTACTCTGTAGCTTCCTAATACCCTGGTACTCTATAACGCCATTATGAGCAATAAGGACTTGGATATGTCAATTGAACCGTTTAATATTGACGAATCCTCACCCGATTATGTTACCCAACGCCAGGCTAGGGACAAAGCGCAATCAACACCCATTATCAGCAACCAGTTTGACGAGTTTAGAGTAGAGATAAGGAAGCTGATAACTTACTTCACCAATACCCAAACAGCTGAGCTTCGGGAGCTTAATGCGACCATGAAGGAAATAAAACAATCAAATGAAAATATTCAGGCCTCGATTTCAGAGTTAACTATGCAAAACGAAGAGTTCAAAAAAAGACTTAACCAACTAGAGACACATGAAAATGAGCATAGAGACTACATCATATTCTTGGAGAGTAAAATGGAGGACCTGCAAGTTGGTAATCGCAAGGCCAATTTTGAGATAAAAAATGTGCCAAAAAAACAAGGTGAGACTAAGCAAGATCTAGTAGGGATGGTTGTGCGCTTGTCTGAAAATTTAAATTGCTTAATAAATAAATCGGATATTAAGGACATCTACAGAGTGCGAGGAAAAAAACCTGATCAGAAGAACACCCCAATCATTGTCGAAACGAATTCTGCTCTACTGAAGTTTGAAGTTCTTAAAGCAGCAAAGGGATTTAACAGCAGACACCACGGCAAACTTTGTGCCAAACATCTTGGTCTTACTTCTCAAGCGGATACCCCTATATATATCTCAGAGAACCTAACCGCCAAAGGCTCCCGCCTGAATTTTTTGGCGCGAGACCTGGTAAGGTCCAAAGGCTACAAATTTTGTTGGACCTCATACGGCAAAGTCTACGTGCGCAAAAACGAAGCATCTGCAATAATTTTAATAAAAAGTGAAGATCAAATCCACCGCTTGCTAATAGAAGAATGACTAACCGTTTGTTTCGTAAGATATTTATTGCGTCTTTCTAAACTGTCTTTATCTCCTTTAATTATGTTATTAACAGTATTTCTGTATAAAACAAATAACATAGAACTCACCCACGCACACAACAACACACCTACACACTCATGTACTCATAAACCAAATACTCACTCATACACACACACCTCTCAAAACTCAATCTTAGTGTTCTCTCACATACATTATCTGCTATCATACTTAGAAAAACAATACTTATGTGTAAGCGAAGTCGCGTTCTATAATACGAACCGGTTACTATCACTGATAAACCACCTGCACCATGCTATCCCATCCACGACGTGTTTAACTATTGCTTATAAAAATGAGTGACACTCTACAAACTCTGAATGAGATAGACAATATCAAGATAGCTCGAATTATTGAATGTGATAGTACCGATGAAGTCACCAAACAAATACATATAAACAAAAATGACTTGACGATAATCTCACAAAACATAAGAAGCATATACTGTAATTTTGATAATTTTTTGATTACACTATCATCGTTTTCATTTCAAACTGATGTAATTATTCTTACCGAATGTAGACTAAGCTCTAACAAACCATTACCACAGCTTGATAATTATAGTACTTACTTTACAACATGCCAGTTGAACCAAAATGACGGGGTGGTCGTATATGTCAAGAATAACTTGAAACATACAGTTCGCGAAATAAGACTAACCCAAGCATCTTGTCTTCAGCTGGATGTTCTGAATAATACTATATTATGCATTTACCGATCACCCTCAAACACAAACGCAGATAATTTCATTGACTCTCTAAACTCACACTTAGTAACACTAAACTCTAGTAATAATCTTATAGTTGCGGGGGACATTAATATTAATATTAGGACTAAACCGATAGAACCTTCTCATGAATTTAAAAATAGAAACTCTTACCTAAACATGTTATCTAGTTTTGGAATATTAGCCGGCCATACAAACCCTACCAGGGAAGCAAATTGTTTGGACCATTTTATGCTTAAAATTAAAAAAAGTAAATATTTATCAACTATTGCAATAATAAAAACTACTACAACTGACCACTACACAACGTTTCTCTCACTCTCTAAAATAAAACAAAATCCAGTAATAACGAAATCTAAAATCAAAACTAGTTTTGAAAATGCCTTAAAATACCTACAAAATATAAACTTGTCTAAATTTATGTTTTGTAATGACCCTAACATTCTAACTGACAGTCTGATAAACATTTTAATTGAATGTATAAAAGAAAATACTACTACTACTGTGATATCAAGTAAAAATCGCATTATCAAACCATGGATTTCTCCCGGACTTTTGCGCTGTATACGAAATCGAAATAAATTACAAATTAAAATGAGGAAAGATCCTTTCAATGAAGTATTAAAAATTTCATACAAACGCTACAGAAATTATTGTAATAACCTAATTAAAAAACTAAAAAGACAATACGAAAAAGAACTTCTAGCTAAATCGGTTTCAAATAATAAATTACTTTGGAAAAATATTAAATCTCTAACTTACACTAACAAATCTAATAAAACTAATACAGAACTACTGAATATCAAAATAAACCCGACTGAATCAGCTAATTTTATTAATACATACTTTGTAGATATTGGTAGAGAACTCGCTCTTCAAATTCCTCCTAACACACAAGTGGAGAAAAATGATTATCTTAACAATCTTTCTACTCACCCCACATCATTTGTGTTACTACCTACTAATGAAGACGAAGTCTACAGTACACTGATGAATTTAAAATCAGGAAGTGCTCCGAGTTGGGACAATATCTCCACAAGTTTTTTGAAGTACATGTCTAATGAAGTAGTCCCTATTCTAACTCATCTTTTTAATCTTTGTTTTGACCAAGGCATTTTTCCTAATTCATTAAAAAAATCCCTGATAACCCCTGTGTACAAGAGTGGGGACAAAGACAACGTCAATAATTACAGGCCAATTTCCGTGCTACCAGTCATATCAAAAATTTTGGAAAAGCTTATAAATTCTAGACTATTAAAATATCTAACAAAATTTAATTTATTATCTACTTCCCAGTTTGGTTTTAGACATGGAAAATCAACTGAAGACGCAATAAATGCTCTCAGTTCATTGATTGTAGAACAAGTTGACTTAAACAATAAATGTATGACAGTTTTTCTGGACCTGAAAAAAGCTTTCGACACCGTCTCTCTCCCTACTCTTATACTTAAATTGGAAAAGATAGGTGTTAGAGGAATTCCGCTTACTCTATTGGAAAGTTACCTTACTGGAAGAAAACAAAAAGTAAAACTGGAAACACATATCAGTGAGGACGCGGATGTTTTATTTGGCGTTCCTCAGGGGAGTGTATTGGGCCCTACGCTGTTTCTGATTTATATTGACGACCTCTGTGACATGAATATTCAAAACGCAAAAATCTTTTCATATGCTGATGACACTGCCGTTGTCTTCACTGGTAAATCGTGGGACGAAGTTAAAATCAATGCCGAACTCGGAATGTCACAGGTTTCAAAGTGGCTCAGACTCAATTTATTGACATTAAATATCTGCAAAACAAATTATATATGTTTCAGCATAACAAGTAACACACAACCTAAAAGCGATATGAATCTCAAAATCCACTCTTGTAAACCGAATGGTATCTGCAGTTGCCCTGCTATCGAAAAAGTTGCTCAAACAAAATATTTGGGAGTATTGATAGATGAGCATTTAACGTGGTACCCTCACCTTGATAATGTCATCAGTAGAGTTAGGAAACTGATCTGGATCTTCCTGGGGTTAAGACATATTGTACCGGTTAACTTAAATATCACACAAACTAAGTCGCGTAATATTTTGAACGAAATTTACGTGTCCCTGGTACAATCTGTCTTGGTGTACTGCATCCCAGTCTGGGGAGGTGCGACAAAGACTCGATTTCTTGACCTAGAACGCGCACAGCGTGCTCTGATAAAAGTGATGTACTTCAAAAAAGTTAGGTACCCCACTGAAGCCTTATATCAGATCAGCGACCTCCTGTCTGTCAGAAAACTTTACATATTGCAAACTACCCTAAAAGTACATAATACTCTACCGTATAACGCAAACTACACAAACAAAAGAAGGAAACACAAAGTAGCAAAAACCCCAAAAACAAGAACTAGATTTGCTAGTATACAGTTCTACAACAGATCGGCACATATTTACAACAAAATTAATAAAGAATTAAGTATCTATACTAAAACTTACCAGGAATGTAAAATGATTGTTCTAAAATGGATAAAATGCAAAACTTACGAGGACACAGAGATTTTACTAAATTATATGAATTAACACACACACACACACACACACACACACACACGCGCGCACACACACGCACACACACACACACACACACACACACACACACACACACACACACACACACATACACACACACACACACACACACACACACACACACACACACACACACACACACACACACACACACACACACACACACGGGCATCTAAACCCTTGTTTACCTGTACTTACCTATTTGCTATTATTATTATTTTTTACCTGTTTTTTGTTATTTAAAAATAAACTTAGTTTAAATGTAAATTACACACTAGGTATAGTCATAATGTACTCATGTTCTACTTTAGGAAGAGCGGAGTCTCCTGACACAAGCAAATTATTGCTTACTAGGAAACTCCATCCCCTATTTTATAAGTACTATGTATTTAAAGAAAATAAAGAATTTTGAATTTTGAATTTTGAATTTTGAATTTTGAATTCGTCCGTTTAAATTTGCAAGTCAATTTTGAACCAGTTCCTGTTGACGGAATGGGCTGAAATTTGGACCACATATGTAAGCCCGGTGACAATGCAATATTATATTCCTTATCAAACAGCTGATCTGATAATGGAGTCGGGTATACTTTCTAATTGGTTTCATTTTCAACACGTTAGGATCTGATGATGGGATCTTGGATAAATCAAGGGAATTCCTTAAATCTTATAGGCACACCTACAGCGATTTTACATTTTGTCTTGGAAAGCACTATTTGGTAAAGTCAATCAATCAATCAATCAATCAAATGTTTATTGCGTAACAAGCACACGTCAAAAAATACATTAAAAAGTAAAATCAGTAGGTACGATAAATTATCAAAAACTAATTCCTAATCATAACAAAAAACACACTATTTATTCAATTAACTAAGTCACCTATACTTATATCATATTATTACCAATTTATATTTAATATCAATATTTACACGTACATTATTATATTTATTATCCATTAATTATAAATTATTTATTATAAAATTTCTTAACACTGTAAAAGGCCTCTTTTAAAAGAAAGTCTTTTAATTTTTTTACATATACCTCATAGGAAGGCGCACTTTGTATTTTCGGTGGTAGGCTGTTATAGATACGGACACCTACCGCGCGCAATGAGTTGGAAGTACGCGCCAAACGGACAAGTATCGGTCTTATTTCGCGATTAGTGCGTCTCTGTTCCGGCCGACGAATATGAAATTCCTCCTTGTGCTTGAACATATATTTAGCAACTTCTAGAATAAAGAGTGCCCAGTGCACAGTAAGTATTCCAAGTTTAACAAAATAGGACTTTGCAGGTGAGGGTGGCACTCCAGCCAAAATTCTAACAGCTCTCTTTTGCAATACGAACACCCTATCCCTTTCAGCTGCCAAGCCCCAAAAATCAATGCCGTATGCCAGGATGGAATTAACATACGCATAGTACGCCATTCTCAGGTTGTCAGGGGACAATGAGCAGGTGAGTCGGGACAGAGCGAACGATGCCTGCGCTAGTCTGCCAGATAGAACATTCTATGTGTTTATTCCACTTTAAACCGGTATCAAAGTGAAAATCCAAAAAGTATGCATCCTGGACTTGAGGTATGTTGGAGCCGTTTATAACAATGTTAAGTGGGGTTGAGTAATTGCCCTCTTAACCAAAAATGCAAAATTAAGGTCTTTTTTAAATTGATTTTGAAACCATTAACGTCAACCAGTCATTCAAAGTTTCTAGTGTTAATTTTACGTTGGTTTGTAGGTCACAGAAATTATTGCCGGAAACCACTGCACACCCATCGTCAGCGAACATAACAAAACCACCATTACGAGAAAAAGAAAATTCCCAACAGCTATTTCTTTCGATAAGTAGAACTGATGATGAAGACCACAAATGGCCACCGGAACTCCTAAACGGTACCTATTTCAAGCGTGGCGATAAGATAGTTGAGCGACTATGAACTATGACAGAGCACATTTATGTTTAAATATTATAACTACCCACAGCGTTGCTTGTGGCAAACTTGAAATGTTGTATAGTAAAACTGAGACGTGGGAGTGGAAGAGATAAAGTATTCATTGAGAAGTGGGACTACATTTAATACGTACGCATTAAGAGCACTAAAAGTATAAAATTTTATTATGTTTAAAAAAACAAAAACTCACCTTCAAAAAAGTTATTTTTGGCGTTTTTAAAGGCTGGTTTTTGTTTTTTTAAACCATTCTTTGTTTAAACTTATTCTATTATTTAAATTCAGTGTGTGTTGAATAAATATTTTCTCTTGTATTCTATTCTAATATAAGTAAATAAACCACTTACATTCGGTATATCAAACTCCCCCGACTCTTTTACTATGATAAGTGGCAGAGTGAGTTGTTCGCCTCTATATGTTTTTCCTGCCAATAAAAAGGCCAATAAGATCCTTATAATGTATGATAAGACTTCCAGATTATAATCATAATAAACAGACAAAAAAAAACAAAAAAAAAACGCCATTCAATTTTAATTTTAATAAGTATCAAACATCTCGCCATGCTATAAAATTTTAACTTAATAAACAATTCTTTATTCCATCAATTTTGGAGTGCCTTAACCTAAACTGTTTAGTTTCAGTTTAGGCGCTTCAAAATTCCGGATTCATATCAGCCGTAATAATATGGAAGGCTAACTAAGGGGCACAACGGACTACTAGTTCCTCAGCCGATAGACATTTAAACGGTAACCCATCATAGCGAATTTTCGGTGGAAATGGTCAGAATTGGCAAATATAGCTGAGAATGGCGCATGATGACTTCGGCCTCCAAACCACACCAGTACAATCTCATACCTATATCAAAATCTTGAAAAATCAAAGTGCCGGCTTAAGTATTGGCTAATGAAATCATAGGACTGTTAAAATTCACCTGTTTCTTCTATGGAGCACAATGTATGGGCGCAGGAGGGGCGGAGTAGCGCGGCGAGAGCGAGAGCGAGGAGCGAGCGGGCGAGCGGCGACATGGCGGAGGCGAGTGGCGGTGCATGCTTCAGTGTCGCCTTAAAAAGAGCAGCCATGACCAATTCAAATATTCGCTACAGTTGTGTTGTATCAGAATCAAACATGAAAATCTATTTAATTTTAATAGTTCTTCCAGTTTTTTAAGTCAACCGTCAAATATGAAAGATAAACTTTTAGAATACAGACAGCGATTTGATCCGCACGCTTGCTTTTGGCTCCATTATGAAGTCATTCCCAGTTTTTGAAGTTTTCTGAATATATTCGGAATATTTTCGTCTCCTTTACAAAAAAATCTTGCAAAATATTAAAATAAGTATGGTTGACAGATTTTATATTTATTGGTACTTTTGGCTCGCTTATATACCTTGAAGTTTGGTAAAATTGCCAAAATACCAGGTCAAAATCTGCATTTTTAAATTTACTGTGAAATTATACCTATACATGTCATCTCTTCTTCATCGTTCCCTCAATGCTGAGGATCGTCATACGATCGTATACATGTCATAAACTATATTTAATATTTGTCTTATTTAAGAAAAACAAAAAGACATAATCAATCAATTCACATGTCTCCTAACGCACGCAGTTGAAACGTTTAATGATAAGTGCTTGTTTTATTATTTTGTGCTATTAATGTAATTTCCCAAGCTAAAAAGTTATTTGTTTGGATAGGAATCCGATTCATTGGGGTTGTAAGAGTGTGTGAGGAACTCGAATATGCATTTCGAGCTCTTAAGTATGGAGATCTAATAACTTTACTGAATTGAGTGAGCCAAAGATATTTAAAAAAAAACCTATATTTTTTACATATTTTGCTATTTTAGATCTCAATGCATCTTTTGATTACTATTACATAAACATAAAAACAATTTTTATTTTTCCCATACTAAGGTGACACACGCTACTGTCCGTCCGTCCGTCTTATCTTTAAACAGCTGTATCTTTTGGACGGTAATAGACAGGTAGAGGGTTGACTATTTTATAGAGAATGGCCGTTTGTCCACCGCCAACGTCAACGTCACGACAACGAGAACGAGATGACGGCGCCGAAGTAGCGGCACATACATTTACTATGGCCGCTTGTCCACGTCGATCACCGCTAGAAATCGTCCCGATATTATGACCGGCCAATGTACCGGCAATACAAAGCACCTTTGAACTTGTCCATCACCGCCGTCAACGACACGACACCGATAACGAGGTGACTTTTTATTTTTACCGACTTCATAAAAGGAGGTTCAATTCAGGTTGAATCAATTCGATTGTATATTTTTTATTACAAGCTTTTATTTAATTGCAATGTGTATGTACGGGTCAAATCTTGCAAGTTAAATCTGACCCACTTCCCGGTCTCCGATGAAGCTGCAAATTTGCATACACCTTTAGTTCTGATGACAATACAATAATATAGCACCATCGAGCTGATCTGATAATGGAGACGTGGAGTGGCCATAGGAAATGCAAAATTACACATGATAAATTCGGTTCACTGATGTTTGACCAAAAAATTATTGACAAATGTTCATTTGACAAACAACGTTTCACCAAATGATCATTTGGCAAACGAGACATTTGACAAAAGTATCATCTTACAAAAACTCACTTAGCAATTGATCAATTAGCAAACACTACACATGGTAAATGTGTTAAATAATAAAATGTCAATTGACCTTTTTCCATTTCACCAAATAATATGTTTCGCAAATTAAGCATTTGTCCAAATGTCAACTAAAGGACCCATATTTGGTTATGTAACATTTTGCATTCAACATTAGTTTCCCTATTTCTGGGCAGAAAAAAAAACAACCTCGAAGGCCAAGGCGGGAGCTTTGCTCCCGCCTTGGCCTTCTAACCTAACCTATCCTTATCGGTTCTGCCCTGATTCGTCTTTGTGCAAATAATACATTGTACCAAACGTTTTTAGACCAATAGTAGTTTTGTCTGATAACTCAGTTGTTTAATGTTCAGTTTATCAATTAATCATTTATAAAATGTAAATTTAACTGTTGATCATTTGGAAAAGTAAATCATTTGTAAAATGACTATTAGTAAAATGATCAAGTGACGAAACATTTTTTTGTAAAACGTTGTTTGTCAAGTGTCATTTTGTCAAATGACTTTTGGTCAAACGGCAGGACACCGATAAATTCGTCGTGTTAGAGCTCGTTAGAAACGTCTTGACAAGTAGAATAAGTTGTCGCCGGTTGAGTGCAGCCATTCCCTAGTTTGTTTTATTTCTACGCACTACCACTAACAGCTACAACAATTGACTGAACCACCGATATCGTCGCGGTGGACCAACAATAGGGTATTTGCCTGATATTAAATTTCATACATTAATTTGGATGATATATATAATTCAAAATCAAATTTTAAATTAATAAATAATTCAAAATCAAATTTGAAATTGGTAATGAAATAAAAAAGTTTTTTTCTATTTTTATTTTTTTAATTTATTTAGGCAACATACAGTCTTATAAGTATTACAAAAAATACATTTATAGCCTTTTTAAAGCTTTTTGTCTATCTCTTTCTCACGAAACGATGTTTTGAGTGTAATTCATATGGCGGTTGAGTAATATGACGTCATAATATGACTGTATTTTCCTCTCTGTCTAAAAGCAAGTTTTAAACATTTATATCTTTCTTATTTTTAACATATTAAAAAACTATTTATACTAGGCTATTCGGAAGGTAAAAAAGCTTCAATTTAAATACTAATAACAAATTAGGCAAATACCCTATTGCCGTAACGATATTTTGATATCGTCCATAAAAATCTCGTCCTCGTTGAAGTCGTGCGGTGGACAAACGGCCTATGTGTTATTAAGGCGATTTTTCTAACAAATAAAAATAATTAAAGAAAGTTAAATAATAAAATACAAATAACTTTTTTTAAGTTCTTTTTATGTTTGCATATTTTGTATACTTATATCACTTTTTCTATTTTTTTTGTACTCGCGTTTTATGACTAACAAAGCTTCTTGTTATGTCGCGTGAAGTTTGCACTAACTATACTAAGATTGTCTGGAAGAGATCGCTAATTGGCGATAAGACCGCCTGTTGTTTGCCTGTGTTATTTTTAATTGTGCCCTTTCTCTGTAATATTTTTGTTTGGTGTAAAGTGATAAAGTGTTTTGTATTTGTATTGTATTGTAATATTGTGGCAGTAAAGATTACAAATTCTTATTCTAATCTAAGTTTCCCGATCAGAGAGTTATCACGTGGAATCACATAATTATAAAATGTAAAGGTAATGAGCTTGGAAAGTATTCAAGAAAGTATTTCACGTTCGAAGTCATAATACTTAGCATTGCAAGCCTTTTGCATACGAGTAACATTATCTGCTTAAAGTGTCAATTCTATCGTTAGCAAAAAACAGATGACATCGACATCTTTAAAATAACAGTAAAAAAGCACGAATGAACATAAAACAAATATTTTTCCGGGAAAAAATTGCCGTTTGAATAAACAAAAGAAGGCTTAACAATCGCGCGGACGTCGATCAATTATAACGAACGCACCCCTCCCCGCGGCGGGCGGGGGCCTCGATACGATGGTTTAGGTTTGGCTGTACTAAAACGACATATCATGTGAAATGTGTAATGTTTTGTATCTAAACACTTTGTTTTCAATCAATCAATCAATCCTTTATTTTACATAAAACATGGTATATACATACAGGTCTTAGGTTAGTAATTAGGTATCACATGTTTGGCCGCCAGGGCAGCACGTAAAATTTTACAAAATAATTCATAATTTTACTGATTAAATTTCCAATAAAGTGTACAGGATAAATAATAATTAAAAAACAAAGTGTATAACACCATGTCAATCTAAGTCTAAATATATATAGAGGGGAGCTTCGAAGACATTTCTATGTACCTACACTACATTTTTATAACCAAATTTCACCTACCTACATAATTTAGTTTTTGTCTCCGTCGTTTAGATACTCATCCACCGAATAAAAGCATTTTTGTATAAGCCAGCTTTTGAGGTCTCGTTTGAATTTATTTAGAGGCAGTTTTTTTAGTGTCTCAGGTAACTTGTTGTATACAGTTATGGCCATACAGTATGTGCTCTTACCATATAACCTAGTACGTTTTAGTTTGGTCTACTGTAGACTGACCAATGACGAATCCGATGGTGCGTCTTTAGCGCAGTAAAGGTCAACTAGGCCGGTCGGTCTTGTCTACTTTTGTTGTACAACGGCCAAAGGAAAATACCGAGATTGGATAAAATTTCACTCAAGTGTGTTTCTTCTTGATAAAATTAATATAATAATACTATTATATATATTCGGGTCATTATTTCAGCGTTTCAACCGCTTCACTTTTGTGGATAATGATATAATATAAAAATAGGTAGATATGTTCCCTATACGGTATTCCGCGTGTAAAAAAGGCCTGGTTTAAGCACACATAATCAGTAAATATTGCAATTACACACTAATTCATAAATCACAAGTGAAAGCAGGATGGTATGCTAATTTCCGGGAGCGAAACAGAGACGAGTGTATGTTGCTCTGCAGACTAGTTCACGGTTCCGGCGCAAGACTAAGTAAAGGTGTACCAATTGGCTTGGTTTTAGGGTGCCACTATCGAAGTGCGTATAACATATCTACCTCTTTTCACTATATTATATCATTGTTTGTGGATATATTTTTAAAGAATTGGGCGTATATTTTGATGCCGTTTTTGGATATTCGTTAGATGTCCGGTAAACTTAGATACCTAACCAGAAACGAAATCAAAATCTGCAGCCACTTCAACAAAAATATGACCACGAAAGTGACTCGGAACAAACGCCCAAATAATTACCCATTCCACCTATTACATTATCAATCACTGCCTACTGGGCCTCTATTCTGCCACGTTCAACAATATAGCTTTTGACGTGTTATCGTATCGCTTTCAACTTGGCCGCCATTACTGTCATATAAATAAGACCTATCAAAACGTTAACAATACGAAAAAAGTTGAAAAGCGACATTGTTTGACGACGTAGAATAGAAGCCTTGTGCAGTTAAAAGTCAGGCAAATGAGCAGAGAGATTAAACTACCATCGTGTAACTTCTTTTCTCGTTTCGAATAGGATGTCATAAATCATCATTATATCCCAAACAGGACCTTTATGGCGCCTCACTACGAGCAGCGCGCATCACTAGCGTCGCCCTATCAACGGAAAAACACAGCTGTCTTACTCGTAGCAGATAAATTTTCATATCGCGACCGTATAAATCGAATTGTAATTTTAATTGAATCTTCTTATTCGGAGTAAAACTTTATATCTATTCAAGTGTTGCATATTTATTATTAACATAGCGTCCGTACATTCTCGCTATACCTTTATTCAACTCGGTATAAACCATATCGTTTTTAAACTGTCATTGTATTGTCAACATTTTAATAGCTCTTATTTACTTGACAGTAATGGCGGCCGAGTTAATAGTACATTAGTACAGAGGCCGGGACAAAAGGGGTTGCCGGCCGTTGACATATAGACGGCCGAGCAAAGCGAGGCCGGATAGTTCTGAGGCGGGCAACCCCATATTTCCCGCCGAGGTATGTTTAGTGCTTTTTTCAAACATGCAATAAAATAAACAACAAAAAAAGTCGAAGTTTTATTTTTATAGTACATTTTAATACGCATAGTGGCAGAATGTCATGATGCCTGTGCCACTGCCTGTGCTGTGTGTGTGTTTAAATTTATGTGGAATGGAAATTAATTAATTAGGACTTTGCCGGCCTAGGCCTGCACTATTTGTATGAAATTCCATTAACGACCTCTTGTCCTAGCCGAACCTGAAACGTTATAATTCGCAGCCTATTATAAGGAACATAACATCAATTTTTCATTGCATGTTTGAGAAAAAACATTACCATGAAGAGGTCAAATACGATTTGGATTTTACCGTCTAGAATGGAGGCGCTGTTTGTTTTTTCTACAGTGGTTCACGGAACATGGATGTCCCGAGCCCTTTAAGAATAGTAATTCGGCAAGAGTTCGCGCCGCAGTAGGTGACGGGCCCGCTGTGCATTATTATTTCTCGCATCTGTTTGTGTTTCGGCTAATTTGCATTTATATTGGGCTCGTGTCTTTTCGGCGGCGCGCGCGGGCGCAGCCTCCAAATAAATGGCACGGTTGAGAAGACGCATTCCTTAAATAAAAATAAAATCGCATAACGCAAATTCTCATTGTACTCGTACTATCCTGTGATACCAAATTTTGATTTGCTTCATTTGTGGAAGAATCATCTAAGGATAAAAAACATAAATACCACGAAGTTTCTGATTTTTTCGCAAAAAATGTTCTCTCCTAAATGGGGACCTAATGACTCGCCGACAATTATTACGCAAATGTATCGTTTCGCAGAATTTTCATTTCGTAGAAAGCTAATTTCTGCTGAAACCTTATTGTTTTCAGATTATTTTTAGCATGGGTTACGTGGGTTAGGGTAGACCTGTGACCACCAACCACCTGTGTGTGTATTTAGGAGGGTTACCTAATGATTCGCCGACAATTATTACACAAACGTATCGTTCCTAAATAATGAGCTACTTAGTTCGCCCCGAGCTGATTCATGTTTGAACCTAAATTATACTCGTACCTATTGGCTAGCTACTCTACTACCAAATTTTATCAAAACTGCTCAAGTTGTCGTCGAAAATTCAAACAACTATACAGATAACATCTGCCGCCTAGTATGGTTGCGTTTTGCGCGTGACAAAATTTGAATAAAGCATCCGTCACTGTCGTACGTATCAGAAAGTGACGTATGTTTTATCCACATTTTGTCACGCGATAAACGCAGCCATATTAGGCCCCCTATGCTAGCGTAATATTATTGTTAACATCCAAATGAACTTAATCAATAGTACCTATTAGTAGCTTCTTCCCGCAACTCCGTCCGCGTGCAAGTTGTCCATGAAACTAATGTCATCTACGATTACACAAATAATGTATTTTTAAACTTAGTTCGAGTTTAAAATTAAAAACCCGTGCTTATTTAACACATGTTTTCATTCAGCCATTCGAACCATTCGTGTCAGCTTTAGCGAAACGACCTAACGATGTACGAGGTATAAGTATGTACAAGACTGGAGCTATTGTAAAATGAAATCGGAAAGAAACGTCGAACAGACAATTGAAAAGTAACGGGCGTCGGATGTCGCTCGTCTCCGGCGCCGCTCGCCCGCGCCGCGCCGACCACGCCGCGGGCTCGGCGTGCGACGCGTGACAAACGCCATCCGACGCGCCTTTGTCCCGGGATGCACAGCCATTTGTACCAGTACATAAATATAAGAGCGAAAGCTGCTGCAAACTTAATAAATTTATTCGAGATAGAATGGAACAATAGAATTCTGTTCGAAGTTTGTTATTTTTTTTAAATATAGCTAAGTTATCCTTATCTAACCTTACATATCCTACTAATATTACAAATGCGATAGTTTGTGTGAGTGTTATTTTGTTACTTCTTCACTCTGCAACGGCTCGACGGATTTGAATGAAATTCGAAATGGAGATAACTTATACCCTGGATCAACACAAATGCTACTTTTTATAATGGAAAATTTAAAAGTTCCCAAGGGAATAACGACGAAATCAACGCGGATAAAATCGCGGGTTGAAGCTAGTATGATTTGATTATAAATGCGAAAACATACCTATTCGTTTGTTTGTTCTGTCTTTGCGGTTAAATGCCTCAGCCGTTGACGTGAATTTTGGCACAGAGATGGTTTATGATAAGGCACTCGTACTTTTTATCCCGCAAAATCTAAGAGTCCTTGAAAGAATAGCAATAACCGACTTCTACGAAAATCGAGTCAAAAGAAAAAGCAACTTGTTTGCGCTTAAATAATTCGCTACAAGCTCGTCGATACGTTAACCGACAAGCCCTCTAACTGTTCCTTGCCATGAAGTACAATTACCGTACTCGCTAGCGAGTCGAATGCTCTGTCCCTCGCACTCTATAAGAATACTGCGAGGTCTGAGGGACAGAATATTCACTTGCTAGCAAGTACGTTAATTGTAACTCATGGTAAGTGTACTGGTGTTTGTAGAGATACGGTAGAGTTAGGGGTCAAATTAGAACAGCACGATTATATTATGTCGGGCTGACGATGCAATAAAACTAATAAAATAACTAAAGACCCGATACACATAAATTTGAGGAATCTTTCGAGAAATAACTTGTAAATGTTTTGTTTCCCTTCGGCCGCGTACGAAACCGCAAGTTCGTAACCAGTTACGATAGAAGAATTTTTATTCGTTGTACGAAACCAGTTGCGATCGATGATTTTTTATTCTGTGTACGAAACAAATTGCGATTTTTTTTTCGTAATTCAGCAGTTTCGACGGAGCCCCGCGTTGCGGGGCTCCTATTTCTGGTCTGTTTGCCCTTCGGGCATCTGAAGATAACTAACGAACCTAACCTACCTAGAGTTTTGCGATCGTAACAGGTTTCCAACAAGGAAGATTAATTCTTCGATCGTAACTAGTTTCGTACAAAGAATAAAAATTCTTCTATCGTAACTGGTTACGAACTTGCGGTTTCGTACGCGGCCGAAGGTTTTTGTTTACTTACTTACTTACTTATAGGTATTGACTGTTTACTTGTCTAATTCGTAAAGGCAGCAGTTTCGTTTTGATATTCAGCATAAATTAATTTAGATTCGCGGCGCGGTGAGAGATGAGGATGGATGGCCGACGCTCTGACTAAGGAAAGGGAAGCTAAATGTAATTGTTTTGTATTCCAGAATACTCCACTGGTGATCTCAGGGGTGAAGACATTCGATCACTCGACGGACAGATCGACAGAGAGCCGTGTGTTAAATGAATAAAAACAAAGCTCCTTGTGGTAATGCTTTTAAGGCACATTAGTCTAACTCTTCGCGAGGTCCTTCGTTGGATATCAGATTAGAATTGATTAGATGAAGATAGTTTTCTGATTTTCTCCGCCATTACCAGGATCTTGTTCCATACATCAAAAATGATCGGTACGTCATATCGTTTTGGTTCTGGGTTACACATTTTCTAGATATAGTCTTGTAAAACTGTCAGGCGTTAGGATTCAAAGCTAAAATTTAACACTGTCAAATTCTGTATTTAATTATCGACTTACATTTTTTAGTAAAACAAATGTATATATATCGTGTGCTCGTGACTACGATCGTGCAAAATGATTCTTAAAAAAAAAAACAAATACATTTTTTTATTGTACGTAAATACACGACGATTGATGAAATGGCATAACTATAATTATAAACTTGTGGCGTAAATGTCTAAACGGGGTATCAAAGTCCCCACGTTACCACACCACGGATTTGCCGACCGCGTCGCACAAACCGCGGGCAAAGAGGCCGCAGCGGTCGGCAGCCGGCCGCCGGTGCCGGGGGCTGATCCGGCCGCCGGGCCACCCGGCCGGACGGCGTAATTAGCAAACGTACGTAGTTCATGTTTAGATTGTGTTGTGACACCGAAAGTTTACACGATGCTGGATACGAATTTAATGTTATTTGGACTGTCAATTTGCCTATGATGATTTTTATTTAATAGTTGAGTATGTTATTTAGATAGGAAATATAACACACAAGTAATGATATTATAGCTCACAGCAAGGATTGAATAGATAGAAGCTGAAGGAATAAACAACAAATAATGTTAGTTAAAGAATAAGGCAATGTTACTTTTTATTAAATATTTTATTTATTAATTAAGCAATAACTACCATATATGAATCGTAAAGCATATGTGAATGAAACTAAGCTTATATATCTGTATATGTATAATATATGTGTATATATATATATATATATAAAGCAATAACTATACAACAGCAACAACTATAATCATAATACTAACATACTTAATTTAACTTTAATTTAAGCATAATAACAACAAATGAAATATTATGTACTTAGCTCAATCAGCGACCGTTTCGTATACAAAGGGCACTCTAGCTCAGGACTTGACCATAGGTCTGTCCACGGCGTAGTCTTAACTCCAACTGCCCATCTTGACAACCGACCTGCTTTTATAAAGCATCCCCACTATCCCGCTCCCTAGCTCAGTTCGACAAACAACACGTGGTGTTTACCAGTAAAGAACACCTGTTGTTTTTCAGTAAGAGAACACCTGGTGCTTACTGGCAAAACAACACGTGGGGCCCACCTGGCAGAATATCACGTGGTGTTTGTGTAGCGAGTACATTTTTAGGTCTCGAGATCAACAATTACAAGAAATTATAATAACATTATTTAATATTTTTAATAATATAACACGGCCATTCTGATATGTACTTCGTTCCCTGAAGTACCATTAAACAATTCGAAAAAAATATACAAAACATCCTACTATATGCAGCATCACAGTCTTACTTCTAACATTAAGTAGACCTTGTGAGCTTTCCAACTATTACAATTGGCATTATTGTCTCACTTTTCACATTAAGTAGACCTTTATAATGCAGTATAACATCTACAGAATCAACATTATGGTGTATATCACTTGTCACATTAAGTATATACATAAAAAAAACATAACTTACATTTATACACACATTGGTTATAAAAGTATTATACCTGATGGAAGTATATATTTCAGTAAATTAAAGAAAAAAAATCAATATTAAGGCAAATTAATAAGATGTTACGTACCTCCATGAGATAATATATTACAATAATTAAGGCTTGGGAATTAATAATCACATTATAATTAACTTATATCTTCTACAATCGAATTTTCATCTGTCCATTCTCCTGGCCATAGCCTTAATTTATCTTTGGATACAGTTATATTTCTAAGATTGCCTACTCCCCTTAGAGCGTACCTATCGTGTGGAAGTATATTACTTATTTCATAGGGACCTTTAAATCGGGGACTCAGCTTACTTTGGCGCCTATGATCTTGGTTTACATACACTAAGTGGCCTACCTCGAAGGACTTATTATTCCGTCTTACGGTATCAAATCTATTTTTGAATTTTCCTGATTCACCTACTAAGCGTTGAAACGCTAATTCTCGATCTGCTCTTAAATCAATAATTGGTTCCGAGACATTTACCTCATTCAAATGAGCTTGGATAATGGGTATGTTAGCATTGCAACCTAACAGCAAACGCATTGGTGTAAAACCGGTAGATTTTTGGACAGTAGTATTTATTGACTGTTGCACCCTCCACAATTCGCTCGGCCAATCTGACGATCCAGAACAAGTACTATTTAACATATCAGTAACCGTAGCCACATATCGTTCCACCTGACCGTTCCCCCTTGGCGTGCCTGTGGCGATCATGTGGTGTTCGATTTGTAAATCACTGAACAAAGATGTTACTTGACGAGAACTAAAGTTAGTACCTCTATCAGTTATTACTTTTGTAGGAGTACCAAACAAGGTGATAGTGTCTCGGATTATCGGAACTAATTCTTGAGCCGTGAGACTTCTTAAGGGTTTTATTAAAATATATTTAGTAAAGCCGTCTACTAGAAGAAATATATATTGATATCCTTCGGATGTCTGTGAAAATGGGCCGGTGCAATCTAAATGGATTGTATGGAAAGGTATAGGAACCTTTTCTATTGGGTGCAAAAAACCCTGTTTAGGACCTGAATGACTTTTTCTCTCAATACAAATTACACAGTGTTTTAAATACTTGCGAACGTAAGCAACCATTTGAGGGAACCAAAAGTATTCTCGTAGTTTCGATAATGCTTTGTCGAATCCTACGTGACAGTTTTCGTCATGAAAAAGCTGCAGCAAATTAAATCTACATCCCTTTGGAACGTAAAGTTTGAATTCGTCGGGTTGAATTTTATAAAACAACAAATTATTTTGCAACACATATCGATTTGAATCTAAATTTCCAGCTACAACTTGAGTCATCAAGTGTTGTGTCTCGGGGTCACTTTGCTGTGCTATCTCCAACCAAGATTGAGGATCATCAATGAGATTAACTAAATTTGGTGAATTATTGTAAGGTCCTTTGTGGCTGTTTAATGTTGAAGTTAATACTAAAAGTTCACCTACAGAATTATCTACAACTGGTGTTTTAACAGGATTTCGACTAAGAAAGTCCACATGTCCAATATATTTCCCTTGTTTATATACAATTTCGAAGTTAAAATCCTGCATAAAGGTCCACCAACGAGCAACACGTGGGGACAAATCCCTTTTATTCATAGTAGACTTGATGGAATTGAAGTCTGTAAAAATTTTGAATTTTATGCCCAGAAGATAAACTCTAAAATGCTTCAGAGCGTTATAGATCGCTAATGTTTCCAAATCATAGGAACAGTATTTTGACTCTACGGGAGTAGTCCTCTTGCTGAAGTAGGCAACTACTTTTTTATTATTGTCAACTAATTGTATTAGCATAGCGCCATAACCCAAAGAACTGGCGTCCGTATATAGTTCTGTAGGTAGTTGATGATCAAAGACAGTTAATAATGGTTTGCTCGATAAATGTCTAATAACAAAATCTCGTGCTTGATCTTGTTCAGGACCCCATTCCCATTTTTGAGTGATCTTTGTGAGTTTACTTATACAAGCTGTTTTAGCGGCAAAATCTGGGATGAATTTTCGGAAATAACTTGCGAGGCCCATAAACTGCCTGACCTGTTTAACGTTACACGGGGCAGGAGAATTTACCAGTGCCGCTACTTTGGCATCACTAGGCTTAACACCCTCTGGTGATATATGCCTTCCCAAATACTCAATATCATTAACAAAAAATTTACTTTTCTTTAGGTTAATAGCGAATCCTGCAGAACAAAGCGCCTGAATAGTTCTTTCTAGATAGTCTAACCCTTCATCTATCGTAGAAAATGGAATAAGTATGTCGTCTATGTATACTAAAACAAATTTTAAATGGTGCACAGCTTTTGCAATTGCTTTTTGAAAAACTGCTGGCCCATTACAAATTCCGAACGGCATTTTAAGAAATTCATAATGCCCATTAGGTGTTATGAAGGCAGTATATTTGATTGACTCTGTGGAAACAGGGATTTGATAAAATCCATTTTTCATGTCTAAGGATATAAAGAATTTTGCTTTACCGAGCCTATCGATCTGATCTTCGATGAGGGGAAGCGGGTATCTGTCTTTTTCTAAGTTTTTATTCAGAGCCCTAAAATCGACACACATTCTGTCTGTACCGTCTTTCTTTTTTACTAATATTACAGGACTTGCAAAAGGAGAATCGCTTTCACGAATTATTGCTTTATCCAAAAGTTCCTGAATTATTTTATCTACCTTCTCTTTCTCAATCGGGGCCAACCGATAGGGTCGGTAATTAACAATCTCATTTTGTTTTAATCGTAATTTTAATTCGCCGGTTCGTACTGTACCTACCTCATTAAGAACTAAGGGGTACTTATCAAAAATACTATTTATTTTCTGT
Organism: Acleris literana; assembly: GCA_946894065.1. Taxonomy (NCBI): domain Eukaryota; kingdom Metazoa; phylum Arthropoda; class Insecta; order Lepidoptera; family Tortricidae; genus Acleris; species Acleris literana. The sequence goes on from OX335671.1 coordinate 97,022, forward strand.
TGTAATTCTACAGGCAAGTGTTTTATTTTCGAAGCTAGTTCGCATAAATTGGATGATGGTGTGGTTATCAAGTTTACCTCTGTTAAAACCTCAAATGACTTTCTTATTAGCCGGCAACCAGATGAATTGGTAACTATTTCTACATCAGGGTAACTAAGAGCATTTCTTCCTATGAGCAGGTCATAACGGAAAGCATCATCTCTAACTACGTTGATATCAAGTTCTAAACACATACTCTCAAATTGAACCATTACAGTAATTGTGGCAAATACATGTATCTTGTTTAATCCTATACCATTTACAAATGTAGATACAGGTAGAAGGTGACATCCTAATTTTTTAGCTATAGATTCTTTAATGAGGCAACAATTGGCTCCTGTATCAATTAAAGAGTCAATTGTCACTCCATTAATACGAACTGGGGTGAGATTCAATTTCGCTTGTCTAAAAAATGTACTTCGTTTGTAGGAACCGTGACTAAAGAGGAAGATGTTATTCGTTGCTTATGAAAGCACACCGACTCCGTGTGGCCGACTTTTTTACAGTAGGTACAAATTTTCACCTGTGATTTATATGGCTTAGGAGTCGGTGGGGTTTGATTAGCTACTTGCGGTTGCTGTGATTGGGAAGAAGAATTTTTAAAGCATTGCGATTGTACATGTCCAAATTGGTTACAAAGGTAACATTTCTTATCAGCATTAAACCTAACTCGTTTTGCCCCACTGGGTCCTGCACCACTGTTCGTATCCTTATCTTCTTTATTGGATTTCGCATAAGTCGATACCAAAGTAATTAAAGCAGAAGTTGTGCTAACACCGCTATTCAAAGACGCCATCCTAACGCCAATATCCCTAATACCTCCACAAATCAATTCTATTAGTTGAGTCTCGGTGAAAGAGATTTTAGTGTTCCTTAATAATCTTAATTTTTCTCTGACGTATTCACTATACGATTCAGATGTATCAGATGTGTGTAATACGGCTTTAGTGAGTCTTTCGGACAGATTTTTCTTTTCAGGGTAAGCGTCAAGAATATCTGTGCGAAAATTTTCCCAAGACCTCCCCTCTAATGGTTCCCATGACTCCAACCAGGACAAAGCAGAGCCCTTAAGGGCCTGACCCGCTTTTGCTGTAGTTTTAATGCTACTCCATTTGAGGTCCTTGGCAAGAGCTTCTATGTTGTTACACCAGCTCGCTGCTCCGCAATCGTTCTTGTCAGGATCGAATACTGGTAGAGCAATGTCGTCGTCGTTTGAATGCGGCTTAGCAACAGCATCCCGGATTGCCGTCAAAAGGCTTGTAATAGCCTCTGCATCCATTCTGAAACATTTTTATTTTTTTAGAATTTTGTGAACCCAAGTGATCCCACTTCTGATGTTATTTAGATAGGAAATATAACACACAAGTAATGATATTATAGCTCACAGCAAGGATTGAATAGATAGAAGCTGAAGGAATAAACAACAAATAATGTTAGTTAAAGAATAAGGCAATGTTACTTTTTATTAAATATTTTATTTATTAATTAAGCAATAACTACCATATATGAATCGTAAAGCATATGTGAATGAAACTAAGCTTATATATCTGTATATGTATAATATATGTGTATATATATATATAAAGCAATAACTATACAACAGCAACAACTATAATCATAATACTAACATACTTAATTTAACTTTAATTTAAGCATAATAACAACAAATGAAATATTATGTACTTAGCTCAATCAGCGACCGTTTCGTATACAAAGGGCACTCTAGCTCAGGACTTGACCATAGGTCTGTCCACGGCGTAGTCTTAACTCCAACTGCCCATCTTGACAACCGACCTGCTTTTATAAAGCATCCCCACTATCCCGCTCCCTAGCTCAGTTCGACAAACAACACGTGGTGTTTACCAGTAAAGAACACCTGTTGTTTTTCAGTAAGAGAACACCTGGTGCTTACTGGCAAAACAACACGTGGGGCCCACCTGGCAGAATATCACGTGGTGTTTGTGTAGCGAGTACATTTTTAGGTCTCGAGATCAACAATTACAAGAAATTATAATAACATTATTTAATATTTTTAATAATATAACAAGTACATATAACTTTTTACTTATGGTAGACCAGTATTTTCAAATAAATTTTGTGACTTTATACTAAACAGCAATAATTTTATATTTAACGCTGTAATCAAACCACGCAAAATTTAGGTATATTAATTTCACGTTCTTCGCCCGGATCCACATAAAGTCATCGTGTTTTATTTTAGCGTGGCAATATTATGTGACCTCTTAATAATTAAATACTAGAATCTCTATCGACTGTCGAGGCCATTTACCCGCTACTTCATCCGTGTGGAAGTTACTACTCCCTCAGGAACTGTTCAAAATAAAAGTTAGAAGGAAAAAATCAACAGACATGCGGTCAACAATTATTTATAATTTCGTAATAAATGGGTACACTCAAAAAAATGAGAGCCAACAAAGAGAGATTTTCACTTAGTTGGCATAAAATGAATACAATAGTTAAGATATTTAGTTATATAAACCAAAACTGATATTAACAAACAGGAATTTCTTGAGTGATTCAACTAACATCTTAGTTGATGTATCTAACGTCTTAGTTGGTGTATCTATCGTCTTGTTAGGCTCGTATGGGATCAAGACGCTTATGCACAACAATCACAATCTTGTTACATGCGACCAATTATTTTTTTCAGTGTATTTTGTGCGGGTGTAACAGCTATTTTACTCAGTATTGGGTGACTGAAATTTGATAAGAGGTGTATTTTATGGAGCTTAACGATTTTTTTGTTGAGTTTTCTCTAAAAGATACACTTTATCCTCACACATTTCAGGCTCGTAGCTTGAGTGGTTTGGGCTGTGGTACGTAGGTAATTCAGCTGCTTCGTTTAATTAATAACATTATACTAACGACCCACCCTCGCTTCGCTTTAGTTTAAATGAGTTTTTTAGTAATACACGTAAAATATAAGCCGGAATTTATTGTACATTTATAACCTTCCGTAAAAAAAACGGATGGTGAAAATCGAATTCAAATTAGTGGCAGCAGGCTTACTTATATCAAGTGTCTAAGACAATAACATTCATTATTTCTCGTAGGGCCTGCAACAGTAATTATTTGACGATCTACGAGTAACAAAACCTTTAGTCTTTGTCCCTAGGGCGTCGGAAAATTAAAACAAGTGACAAAAGAAACCGGATGGTAGCAATACAGCGAAAGCTACGTTGAATACTGGATCAACAGCGCGTTGGTTATTGAAGAGATGGTATCGATCAGACAGTAAGAATACATTTGGGTGATGAGCAAGTACGTTAGTTAGATTTGGTACGAGTTGTTAGTTTCAGTTGTGTTTATATTTTTTAATGAGTTCCTAAATGACGTTATTTAAACTGTGTGTTTTGTTGTAAATTGTTCTAGATAATGTAATTTATATGATTATAATTTGTACGCCAGTCTATTGGCAAATTGTGGAGAGCCTATGTTACTCGTATAATTTAAGACCATGTTCTACACCCACTTTTGACAAATAAACTTATTCAATCATTCATTCATAAATGTGCGTTTTAAGATTGACCAAATACTGACTTGTTGTTCCAGTTCAAGCTTAAATAATTTAATTTGGTGCGAAGCCAAATTGTGAAATATTGTGATATTGAATTAAATGTCAGAAATTTTTAAACCTCAACCATATCTTATCGCTTAGTGTGTTTTTTGCTGACACAAATTAAAAAACATATTTTATAGTTTGATTTAAAAAATCATTTTTAAAATGGAATCGTTTCCCGCTGCCAACCCATTGTGTAAACTCGCGTGAGCACTCGTCTCTGGTCTGTTTTTATAAAGCTCAAAGCTTTACCGCGAACTTCGCCAGATTTCAGCAAAGCTATACGCCGCAAAAGCTCCGTTATTTTGCTTCGCAAGCACACCGCGAACTTTCTTCCCACTAGTTTGTAGTCCAGCTTTCTTTCGGGAGTAATGAGGACGAGGCATCGCTTCAGCTCTCGTTTTGAATGAAAATGTTAAATAAATGCTCAAAAGAAATATTCACCGAGGCACGTTACTCTCAATTTTTTTTGGTAACTTACTGTGTCTATTCATAAATATTCATGCAGGATGCAAGTGAATGGGGTGTTACAATTAAAATCAGTTTTTACGTCATTCTACTTTTCCATGCTTAAAATAGAAATGAAAATTTAAGATCCATTTAAAAAAATCGTAGTTATCTTGAGATTATTTTACAGGAGCCCCACGTTAAGTCTTAACCAGGTCTCACTTTTTACTGTAAATTTACCGCTATTTTTGTTCTTTTTCTATATAAAACAAGAATTTGCTGCTCAAATTATCACTGCGTTACCAGTCTCCACGTCCCCTTGCAAATAACGACCACTGCGTTACTATATTGTTTTTTTACCCGACCCCACACAATTTGGTATAAAACATTATTCAGGTACGTAGATCATAATCTGAAAATTGTGTGCATTTCTAATGTCATCTAATTTTGTTGAAAAATATTACTTTAAACAAACGTTCACGTTAAGGGACGTTTTCTTAGGCATCAAAAAGAAGAATGGCCCATTTATTGGATGCTTCAAATGCTGAATTATAAAACATTAACACTCGTAGTTTTTAATTCTACTCGTAGAACTATACCTACGATTGTTAACAAGATCTTGACTGCATTACAAAATACAACAAAATTAAAATGTAATGCAATTTTATTGTGAATAGTTCGCCAAAATCAAAATCTAGGAGTAGTCAAGTCTGATGTATTTATCTTTGCGAAACTTTTCCTATCACTGGTACTTAATTGTTCAAATTTAGATGTCATTAACTGATATTGCTAAGATTGCCATAGGACTGGCTGGGTGGATTAACAGCCGACTTAGAGCTATCTCACCAAGTTCCTATTATTAACAGCAATCCATCGCAAACTAATCAAAAGTAAATGTCACACTCAATTCCTCGATGGCTTGACAACCTTACTGTATTATAAATGCGAAACAACAACAGTAAAATCAAATCAAAAATCGTTTAGGGACCTTAGACCACATCTATTCTTATTTTAGCTACCCAACACTTTCTGAGTTAAATAGGTATAGGTGACAAACGGACAAATACACATTATTTTTGCTATAGAACTATAACAACCGGCCAATTGTGAGCCAGACTTACACACGAAGAGTTCCGTACCACGGAAAGATATTAAGAACTAGCGAAAACCGCTCAACGATTTTAATTTTTAATTTAATTTAAGTTTTATTATTTGTTGTTATTGCAATATAAATACACACTCTCTAAAAGTTACAACTGTCTACCTATTACGGTACGTACAGCCCGCTGACAGATAGACACGTAGACAGACATACGGACAGCGGAGGCGTAGTATTAGGGTCCCGTTAGCACCCTGGGTACGGAACCCTAAGAGGTAACGATTCAACCGATTAAATCATAAATAATCCGTCCCGAAAGCGGCGCGAGATGCCGGGCGCCATGTTGTTTGCTCGCGGCGCCGTTCGTTCCGTCGAACAATATTTATCTGCCTTATCGCGCCACGCACTGTAATTGGATGTGAAATCAATTTGCTTGGAAAGCTAACAAGTTCTGTTACAAGTCTTCGGATTAACTACAGAATCAAGAACATGCACATTCAATAGAGGTATTTTTATCGCAAGAATTTAAACATAATTATCTTATTTTATGCTTTAAGATTTTTGCAAGCGAGATATTGGCGAAACTAACATACGTGTCGACGTTCGTGCCAAGCAGCAGTGTTCGCATTGTTATGTTCCGGTGTGGGGATAGGACAAACATCCATCTAGGTCCTCAGGGTTGGCAACGCATTTGAAGTCTTAGGATTCTAGTCTTGAGAATGGTAAATGTATATGAGTTTCAGATCCCACCTACCATCAGGGTGGCCTAAGTGCTCGAGAGCCTTCTCCTTTCCATGAAATAAGTAAACGTAGTTAACTGTCATATGTACCTAATAATGTAACGTATTTGTTCTAGAAAAAATAAAGTAGGTAGAATTAAACGGAATTTGTGGCACTTTACTTGACTTGTATTTCTCACAGCCAAACTGACAAATGGACATATCGTTTCCCAACCGTTTCATTTGCCAACCCGCTTTGTTTTCTGTAACCGTTAACCGAATATTTAACCGAAGTTACAGAAAAAAATATTAATATTGTTCCAGTGAATGCTAAGTGCTCTTCGCCCGCTAGTCGGCTTAAAATATAATAAAAAGACAAAACGGTGCACAAAACATATTCAAAAATGGCTGCACTCGCGTCGGGTATTGGATTAGGGCCGCGTTTTAGGAACTCGTCGCTTTCGGTTTATGCCAGCGACTTTTACATGTTTAGGCACACGTCCCACTGCCGGCGAGGAAGCGATTAGCTATTGACTATTTTCTCACTAGAAAACTAAAAAAAGATATAGATTCCGTGTTAAAAAAAGCGACACATAATATTTTAGTGGAAATATGTGTGCCAAATTGTATCGTTTCCCAACCGTTTCATTTGCCAACCCGCTTCGTTCGATTTCAGGATTTTATAAAAATTTACGTAACCTAACCAACAGGGTTCTACACGCTGGTACTGAAATAAATACTGAAATATTTACAGTTACTTACAAGAAAAAAAATGCGTTGGCAAATGAAACGGTTGCGAAACGACACATTTTGGCAAACATATTTCGGCCAAACGGCAGGTTCCCCTCGCTTAATCACAATCGTATTAAGCCAGGTTTCGTGAAAATCGGGTGGGCCGTTTCAGAGATATCAGCTCTGTGAGTTTATTATTAATCGTGTTCAAGCCGCTAACGCACTAAGAGCGGAGACGACTAAAAAAACCTGCCCAAAGCGAGGTGACGGCGTTTTTAGTATGCTGCCCTCCTAACAAAAAGGGCGCATGTATCATCAAACCACATATATAAGTAGCCTTATTTCTTATACAGGGGGCTAAATTTGCTTTAACTATCAAATGGCACATGCGACCTTTTTATTTATTTAGAAGAATGGGAACGCGCCGCTTCTGCTCTCAGCGCGTTTGCGGCTTTATCGATGTGGATAAATGTAGATAAAACATCTGTCACTTTCTAACCAGTATGTAAGTATGAGAGTGAAGGATGCTAAATCCACTGCGGAAAAGGCCATAATAATAGGTGCCCTGAAAGTAGGGGTCACCGTTATATTTTGAGTTTTCATCTTGATATTGGCAACAACGGAGTCGTTGTTGGTTTGGTGTAAATTGCAACTTCGTACATTGTTCATTCGGATTTATATTGTGTCGGTGATGGCGCACTTCGCGGTGATATTTCTCAAACGAATCGCTGTAAGTATCATTAACCGTGAGTTATCGCCGACGTGCCCGGAGTGAGCGGGACGGCAGACGCGAAGGAAGTAAGCAAGATAGATGACTCCGCGGCGACTTTAAGTTGCATTATTAATAGACTGAAGAATTTGGCACCAAATGGCAAAATACGGACATTTTAAGGTTGCGAAAATGTTTTTCCCATTTTAGGTATAGAAGCTTTAGGTTCACATCTCGTGAAGACTAGCTAGCAAATACGATCAGATCGCTTTACGACTACATCTAGATCTGACTAAGGTCGAATTTTAATTCCCACTGAAAAAATGTTAACAAAGTTACGTCACTGTCAAAGTGACATGTCAGGGGATCTCAAAGTTTGGGCCAGCAAGAAATATAATATTAAATTATCATTTCGCTCGAACAGTGTTATAAAAATAAATTCTAGAAATAATTGAAATAAAATCGCACAAGTGAGTCACTGGAAACGGTGACGTCTCACATCAATCGAGCGGCCCTCAACTTGTTGACACAGGTGTATCGAGTCAATGATACCAGTGCAATAAATAAATTATGCATACAAAAACAGTTTATTCGTCTTAAATTAATACAACAAATAGTTTATATCAAAATCAAGTTTGCCATCAACAAATTAAATTCTTCAATCTTGATTACAATGTATTTGTTTTATAGAAAGTTGATTTCTTTTAAAAGTGGAAAGTATAAATATTTTGAATACTGCAAATGTTTTTAGTTAACAGCAACACCTTTGTTTACATTTTTTCTGTGGAAATAAAAATCCGATTTTACATCGGTTTGTGCTTAGATCGCAATACGACAAGATCGCTTTGCGACTACACCTCACAAAGTCCGAGTTGCAAAATGACCACTTCGTTTGCGTTACTAGGTAGGTTAGGCTCGTTAGGTGAATTCAAATGCCCGAAGGGCAAATTGCCCAGGAATAGGAGCCGCCATGCGGGACGGTTTTTTTTAATTAAGCTGTTTTTTTGGATGGTTTTTAGGTTCCATGAAAATCGGTTGGATTGTTAATGTTATTATTATATCAGCTCTCAAAGAAGGGATCGCCATCATGTCAGGGTTTTTTCTTAAGTTATTGACAACGTAGTTAACCTAGTTAGTAGTGACCCTGCCAACTCATAAGTTATTATTACCTAATACTTACGTAAGTTATTATGCATGTGAAAGTAACTCTTACCTGTTACTTTGAAGACAATACGGCTGAAGGGACAACAGGAACACAAGGGAAGACAGGTTGTGCCCCCGATAGTGTGTGAAATAACTGAGAGTGCACTTGAACTGATTTTTAGGATGCCTTTATAGACAAATCAACATCTTTACTGATTACATTTGCCTTAAACTTGGCTAAGTAGGTGAGTATAAGCAAGCCATGCGTGGACAGAGTTTTTGTAAAAATGAGCGTCACAATAAATCTAAAATGAACAACTATAATTTATCGTTAGCAAGTACAAAAGTCCCGCGGCGCCGCACGGCTATTCCTTACCGCAGCCCTCGACAATTAGTTGATATTGTATGTTCTTCGCCAGCGCGCCGGGAAACGGCTCCTTAAAACAGACCGTCTATTCTAGTCGGCAATATTGCATTTGACACGTTATGGTTTTTTTTTATTTATTGTTTTGCTCCATACTATAAAAGTCAATTTTGAAACAGTTCCGTCATTTGAATGACCGAAATTTGGAATACATACGTCTGGACTCGTCTTGACTGAGATGCCCATCTCGAGAGACGTCAAAGTAAACGTCAACCCATAGAAAGCTGTCATTTTTGACGAGTCTTGTGATTGACATCTCAACCAAGATGAGTTTATTAATACGGCCCTAAGAGTCTGTGGGGCTAGACAAGTTGCCATCGAATACAAACGCTAGCGTTAGGTGATCACCTGTGAGGACACTGACTCAGTTGACAGTTTCTTCGCATAGTTACCGCCCATGGATACCGATGTTTATATTGTGATAGTGCTCGTGTTGAATTCGACCTGTCAAGATAGTACCGCGTAACGACCGTAGTTGTCAAAACTATCACTATTTGATTAGCGCGAGTGATAGTGATCACTTTAAAGCGTGTCAGTTGTAACGAGTGATATATCACGTGACTATCTTACGTCAATTCCATACAATTTTCAAAGCGACAGGTGATCACCTAACGCTAGCGTTTGTATCCGATGACAACTTGTCTAGCCCCGCTGATCTGATAATGGCGTCGGATAGTGGCTTCAGAATTTCTGCTGTATTTAATCTATACCAACGTAGATTGCACTCCTAAGTTTATTCTACATAAGCAAAGAATAACTGTGCAGAGTAAGGTCCAGTTGGCAACAACACAAGCAGATTGTTGTAAAGATTAAATTGACCAAACCTTTTGAGAATAATACGAAAACCTGTCAGTTTGTTAAAGATTGACATCACCGTATTATGTTACTTGTGTTACTCTTGCTAGCTCCTAGGAGTCTAGTGCTGGGCAGGACATGAATTTAAAACGACTTTGAAGGAGCTCATTTAATTAAATAAGGTGGTATAATATCGTATCTCGAATGAGGTGAGGTAGTGCTACGTACGCAATCTTACTCACACTCTTTCATCTATTTCGGTCGTTTCCCTTGAACATCACCTTTCATTTTCAAAACATCAACAATAAGGCGGGACATTCGTACTAAGTGAAATGTTATAACAATCTAACAAAGATAATGTGACATTTCAGGCGCCTCATGTAATGTGTAGCTCAACACAACAAGGGTCTAGTTTAACTGGTGTTTCAAACTCGCCGTCCATCGTTGTCTTTACGCTAATACCCCCCCCACCCCCCGCCCCGCGCCGGAGCGACCCCCGACGTAAGGGATACATCTTATTTATGGTTCAATTTGAGGGAATTTGTCTGCGGGCATAAATCCCCGCAGGTGGGCGGTAAATCAGTCCACACGCGGAATGATGGGCTCTAGGCCTTGCTTGCGAGTTCCAGAGGGACGTTACTGATAATAATTAAATTAATAAAAACCCCGTTATAATATACCTAGTGTTTTCGTTCCGTGAGTCCCTGCCGCTGGCTGAAAACCACCGCAGTAGGTGTCGGACATCGCATTTTGCTGACCCAGTGTCTGTTTCACTGCCGCAAGGACGCACATTCCGTACTATTCCTGATTGCCTTCATTGTTTTTTTTATTCTTGATTATGTGTGTCTTATGGTTAGTGAATAAGTTTTTTTCTTCGTCTTCTTTATATAATAGCACTGCGGGGGCTAAAAAAAACTAAAGTTTCAGGACAAGTAATATACAGAGATTAAACTTACAATCATCTATGTTAGTGATACATTAAATAATATATTATAATAATATATAATTTTTAACATAACCTTACATCGAGACTAATGCAGTGATTCAAAAGAAGTAAATGCTACACTAATTGGAATGAATTGCAAGTAAAAAATACTATTAATTTATTTCGATTTATTTATTTATTTATTTTTTTAAATTTGTATTATTAGAGTCTGTGATTTTTCCATTATGTTTATCTGTTTATCGTGCATTTTATGCATGATCGCATAATAAATAAATTATAGCATATTTATATATAAAAAAACAAGTTTTTTTTTGGAAATTATATAATATTATGTTGTAATTTGATGTAACATACCAAAGTCCAAATTATGACACTTTTGATTATATAAGGATTCATTCGGAGCAGCAGCTGTCTTTATCTTGCAGATTGGCGTTCAACGTGGTAGAAATAATCCATTAAAATAACTTATTTTTTACCATCCTTTCGCCCGCAATTCCTCATAATAATAATATCTTTTCAATCTTGACTTGGTTTCAGTCCTTCACCATCCGGTCCCCAATATAAAGAGCAGAGAAGGGACCCCGGGCATTATTCCTCCCGTGATTCGCCGCGTCCTAAACAAACGCCGCTAAATCTGGAGCACACATCATAATAGTGGCTGTCCCAGTTCCGCATATCAATATATATTTTCCAAAAGAAACCGTAGTTAGATTTTGTTTTTATATATGTATAAATACATACGCATTTACGGTACACGATTTTGTCACTAGGATAATGAATGAATAATGGATAGCAAAGGCAATTTTAAGAAATCTTTTTTTTACAATGTTTGATTGATATGGCGGCACCAGTTTTTTCCGCAATAACTAACAAACATGAATATATTGATTGAAGGCCATGTATAAAAAAACATTAGGGGACAATCTGACGAAAATATACGTATTTACATATATCAATAAATAAACAAATAAATGTCAAGGGACCACATTTCGAATGAAAGCTAGTCCTAAACTAAGTACAACAATAAACATACATAATAGAAAAATAAAATACTTAAATACTCAGGAATAATTTCTAATTACTTACACAATCATTTGCACGTAGGTACCGAGAATGGATTCCGAGATCTCTCACAGGTTAACAAAACAACTAAGTTCATTGCTCTGTCAAAAAGTAGTATCTTCAAAAAGTTATTCATATAAAGTAACGTATTGTTTTCGCCTAGTCAAGTCCAGTTCAGTGACAGTTCAGAGTGTCCTTGGGCGCCCTCAGCTCCTCTAACACTTGTGGCACTCTCGGCACTCTTCAGCGCTAGCAGCGCCCTCTAGCGCCCTCTTACAGCTACGAGGCGCCACATGCAGTCTAACAAGTACTTTGTAAGTTTGCTTTAACTGTTACTATTGTTTTAGAAGCGGATAAGAACACTAAATTTTGTATGTTAAGACAGGGTGCTGTTTAGTTTGCACAATAACTATTAGCATAAAAACATATACCCTTATTTATAAACGCACTATAAACCTATTTTAGTTAAAGTTTGTTTTGTCACTTTCTGTCATAATGCAAATGTCACAATGTCAGCTAAGGATAAAACATATTTTAATTATTGTGCGTTTAGTTATAATTATTGATCAAGATTTACAAATACTTAAAAATATAATACAAAGTAACAATTAAAAATTAAAACTAAAACTGGCAAATTAAAAATAAATAAATAAATTAATTAAAACTAAAATAAACCTAAATATAACTAAGCTAAAACTAGAAAATTAAAACTAAATAAAAGCTAGAAAAGAAAGGGCCCCCGTGGCAAAGTACCACAGATGCCAGCAGCATTTCCTCGTTGTATAGCAATACTCATGCGTTGGCCGAGGAAGCTGCCAGCTCTGTGGTCTCCAGTTGTTTCTATTAGCCTTTTTGAAATGTCCTTAAAAATGCTAATAGCACTGGGTCCCCACGGACCAAAGGTCTCGACGCCGCCGTAAGGAACAAAGTGATATTCTGCGCCGAGACCCTTATACTTATTGTAAATAGAGAAGTATTCTTCGTTATAATTTGATATGCCGTGTAATTTAATACCAAACATTATTATTGAGTAGTAACATCTAAAATCTGATATTATGAATAAGATGGAGTTGTATAATCAAATTATGTTATTGCATGCGATTAAATAAAATTCACATTCACTCATTTATCATAATTATGTATAACTTGTTATTATGATTGATGACGCATTTGAAGTCAATTTATTATTAGTGAGGGTAAGTTAGAACCAGTGATCGGATCTAGGATACAATTTAAGACCGTTATTTTAACATGGATATATTATGAATATGACTTACAATCCCGCGAATCTTTTTGTTACCTACCTTTATAAAAAGGTAAATAACTCGTAATTTTACTGCATAGAAGAACTGAACGTAACTTGCACGTCTTGTCTTTTATGGTATTTTTATTATTTTTATTTGTTTATTAGGTTAACCCTCGACAAAAGTTATTAATTATTAACAATAACCCATTTCCCAAAATCCCGGGAAATCTCGAGTCACATCCATGTTAAGCATAACGTTTGAGGTCGTTCACCCCAAATTGCATCCTAGATCCGATCACTGGTTAGAACTGTTACAACCTAAAGAGGTTACAACAGTATTTGTCAGAGCTCGCAGGCATTGATATCTTTTGTAGTAAAAATGTAAAAGGTCTAATAAATACGACACGGTTGTTGAAAATAAAGACAATTAAATGTACGTCTTAAATGGTCTTTGCTTAAAAACAATTTAAATAGCATATCTGCAGGCATTGCATTTTGATAAGGTAATTATCACAGGAGAGAGAGTTTTTTGAAACTGCAAAAAAACTCATATTGAAATCAACGTTTATGTATAATTATATGAATATTTAGAAAACAAAATATGAGCTTGAAACATAAACCTAAAATCATTAATTATACAACGTTAATCAATTAAATATAACTCCAATTTGCTTGAAGAATACCAGGCTAAATCTTAACTTTCGTTTGGACGTGCAGATGTCCCTTCTACCCAGCAGAGCTCACTACCACCCTGCACCCCTGTGCGCAGGCAACAATTTGTGGAGTTAATCTTTAACCAGAAAGCTTTTTCTTTTAATTTAAGCCCATAGAGTGCAATGAGTGATGACGTTGCGCTACGCGCTGTGACCTAATTAATCACAACCAGAACCCGTCAGGACAGCCTCATCACTTTTTAACGTGTAAATACGATGGCAGAGTTTGTATTTCATTCCGAAAAAACACTTGATTAGGCTTCATATCACTATACAGACTTACATTAAATCACGTCTGTTTCCCAGAAGGGTAGGCAGAGACCACTTCTTTCCACCTGCTATGATCCTGACAAATCCCTTTGGCTTCTTCCAAATTTATATCACAAAAAATTTATAATACGTTATTTATTTTATTTATTTACATTCTACTTTATTTTCAGGGGTTTTAATCATAAACTAATCATAATCAGCTCTACTTTGACATTTAAAAGTAGGTATATGCGCAAATATTTATCATTCAAAAACAACAACAAAAAATTAGGAGGAAGGATTACTTGTTCAAAAACATATTACTTATTTTCTAACATCGCAGCTTCAAAGGCTGGTTCTGTCAAAAATTAAAACGTTAATTAAGTAGTATCATTTTGTCAATTTTGTTTTCGAACTAGATATTCGGCTCTGATAAAGAGGTCGTAAGCGTCCAAAACTGTTTCAGGCAATCAAAGGTACAAAAAAATTACTATATTCGTATTACTTCCTAGCCTTGTTATACAGCTTTACCCATGCAGATAATGACAAATGCATAATTGGTTACATGCCCATTGAATGAGTTTGCTGTAATACCCCACTGTGACGTCAAGTATAGCTTATCTAAAGACAGCGCTGATAATGCAGACACCGGAGGAGACCGAGGGCCCTCGGCAGGAGCACCCGCGGGCTCGAGAAGTTCGAGACAATGGTCCCGCCGGAGGGAAAATATTGACACGGGTCGTGATTGGCCCTGTCGTGACGCCATCTTGGCTGGCTAACACGCTTCAATATTAAAAGCTTAACTAAAATAAATTATCTTAATAAAACTAGTTTTATAGTGAAAGAACCGAGTGATGCCGTTTGGGGGCTCAAAAATATCACCACCAAAGAAGAAACAGTTACTTGTTTACTTAAATAACAGCTTTGTTAAAGTGTTTTCAATCGACGAAGTCCCGCCCCTCTTTTTTACTTAATTTTACTTACGTTTACACAATCGTTCAACGTCAATTTAGGTAACAAGGCGCGCCTTCGTGGTTTGAATACACTATAAAGCATCTTCAAATATCCCAAATTAATCATTAAATAACTTATACATTTTGTCACTAATAATCTAAATTCTTATCATGAATTATTTTTACATTTTGTTACCTGTAGATATAAGTGACGGTAACTTACAAACAGATGGCGCTAGGTCCAGTATTACACATTGTTAGAAATATTAGAATCCTCATCGTTATGATATTGTTAAAGTTAAGATAGCTCACATTCACTGGTCAGTAAACGCGGCCTCGTAATAAAGGACGGCCTCGAAAGGATGGGTTCAAAGAAAGTTGAATAGAATAGCGGTGTCTATAAGAACAAAATTCATTTTAATATTGTACTTGAGATGGCCGGTATCTTATATCCAAGTACACAAGTACACTATCAAGAATAATATTGTAAAAAGTGAAAAAATCTGCCATTTCTCGTCACCTGAAAAAGTAAAATAAGAAAAAAAAATTAATGTTTGGGAGCATCATAACTAAACTGATATATGTCTCTAGACAAGAAGCTTTCTAAGAACGTTATAGTTATTGAGAATGAATAGGATAAACTTAAGCTGCTAGACGGGGAGGTCGAGCACTTTTGTCTCTATAATTTTTGACAGTTTTCGACAATCGTTTACGTTTGCGTTATGCATCTTGTCTAAATACCCTAAGTGGAGTGACTCGAAATTAAATAGGTAATATAGATGTTAATTCTTATGGCCTTGGATTTTAAGCAAATCTCTCGAATTCACCTAGTCCCAAACTGAGCTGACACACTGATTATTCATCATAATTTCAGCCAGAAGATACTCACTGCTGGGCATGGGTCAAGGGTCTCCACGAGGGCCAGTGTTGTGCTACTCGCATCCAGCACTCATCCATCCTCCTTCCCTCAATCTACACCAGTATCCCGTCCCTGGAAGCCACTTTTAACTTTGCTCGCGGCGGTAACGTGTTCCAGAAGAAATAAAACGACCCTCTGCTTAATTGGCAAAGTGTGCGATGATTTTGTTCCTTAACCCTTCTTTTTAAATCCAAGTAAGATGAAGTGCAGAGTAGGTAAAAGTGTTTAAAAAAATAATTTAACAGTCTTCATGTCTTTATTTACGACCTTCGCGATTTTTTCAACACCAATTTGTAACAAAATGAAAATTTTAAATATCTGACTGTGTGTTTTTTGCTATACCGCTTTGTTTACTTAATTTTTTCTTTATTTTGAGTTGTGAAACTTTCAAAGCTAGCAATTTTTGTGCCGATTCTTTTAAATGGAGTGCATAGTTTAAATTTCAGGAACAAAATAACGAAAAATACTTTGAATATGACTCTACCGATTCAACTCTGCAGTAGTTTTGTGGAACTGAAATAAGTTTGAAAAGTGGGATTTGTGGAGTGTAAATTGAAGAAGTGGATTTCAGGAACGGGGTTAGATCTCAGACCAGACTTTATGGGGGGCCCGCCCAATGCCATGGATAAAAATGATACACATACTTAAATAGAGAAATGAATCTTGAAACAGAGTCAGAAACCAACACTCGCACTCATCACACAAATAATTTTAATATTTACTTACACAATGAGGCAGCCTGAATAACGAGAGTCGATTCCCACTTGTACTCGTAGCTTCCAGCTGGAAATGGTCACGAGTAAGTATAATAGGCGTCAGGTAACTATACCTAAGTATGGAATGTATTTGCTTGTTCGCGACTTCGACTGCGTAGAACTTGTTTACAAGATAATATGTCGATCTTTTATTACTTTCAGGACTGTCTCTAATTGATTTGATTACTTTCAAATGTAATCTATAAAAAGTTGAATTTTCGTTTCCAACTGTTTCATTTGTTGAAATGATATATATTATAATGTAGTAAGAAATTCATATTATTCTGAATTCAATTGTTTTTTTTTTAAATGTTCGTTTTCTAATGGAAAATGTAACTGTTACAGAAAAAATTAACACATTGAACAGAAACGAAAATGTGAGCTTTTAAGTACATTCGTTATACTTATTACGATACTAAAAATGGAATAATATAGGTATTTTTCAGTTTTATATATTTTAAAACACAGGAACATAATTTGTCTCTATTCTACTGGGTAAAACCATATTACCTTAGAAATGTTATCGTATTGTTAACGGCACGATAGCTCTTATTTACTTGACAGTAATGTCTGCCGAGTCAAAAGCAATATTGTTTTAACAAATAGACCGATAGAGCCTCAGTTCATAAATCAAATATCTTAATTGAACAATTCTACGTGTCTACTTAACTGATTCAAAAGTAGAAGATTATTCATAGCTTTATGCAAAATATTTTGGTACCATTCAAGTATAAATAAATACAATAATTACACATCTTCCTCACTGGAATTGTTGTTAGATATATTCAAAAGTTCACAACTTCTTCCGGGCAAGAAAATCTTAAAATTGTTTTCAAGCCATTCTGGCAGGAAACATATTGCGTTATTACTGATGTCCAGATATACAAGCTTAGGCTTGTTGGTCAGCAAACTTTCTGGAAGAATTTTAAGTTGGTTGTGGCTGAGATCCAGTCGCGTGAGCTCTAATTGTTTAGTCAGTAAGTGCTCGGGAAGTGAGCTCAGCGCGTTGTGGCTTAAATCAAGCTCGGTCAGGAGAACGGCGTCAGTCAGCAAATTATCCGGTAGCGCGCGCAATTCCGGCAGCCATGAGAGCTGCAACCGCCGCAGGTTGACACATCCAACCAGCCAACCTTCTCGTAGCTTATCCAACCATCCACGTAATAGCGACAACTCCTCCAATTCACTACAGTTTCCGAAAATCCGCTCCATCGCGTAAACATTGATGAACGTGGCCTTTCTTAGCCGCGGCAGACCAACCAATGCCGCATCTGGTGCTTCCAGGGTGAGATCTACCAGCGCTGGTGCTGACCCCACCTTACTCGCCTCGCTCAACAACGGCTCTATAATGACAAGCTTTTTCAATTTCGCAAAAGTTTCCAAGTCAGGAACCTCCTCAAAACCTGTCTCCGAGAGTATGAGTTCTTCAATTTCTGTTAAATTTTGATACTGTTCGCGATCTATCGAGATTTTGTGCAGCGTAAGACGTTTTAACGAATTTAAATGACTCGTACCTTCGAGTTTGACTAAGTGTGCTGAGTGGATGCTCAGTTCTGTGAGAGATAGGCGAGAGAGTAAATGTGTTTGGATTTGTTGGTTTCTATTCAAGCTGATTGAGAGTTTGGCGATTGCTGGGTTAATGTTGAGGAGGTTGACCAGTGGCTGGTTTCTTTGTGACAGTGGGCAGTGGAACTCTAGTGCTTGCACGGTCATCGGCTCTGGAATATGCAGCGTGGGATGATCGTAGGGACGAGTGCCAGGCGCACATTTCCATTGCAGCGTCCCGTTGTAGAATGACACTGTCAACCTCTTGCCTGCAAAAAAACAATGTCAAGATCTTAAGTTTTCTCAGCCTTGTATCATGTTTTACCACATGATCACTAGTAGTTTGTATAAGTACTACACAAGTAAGTAGGTATGCTTATTTAGAGCCTGGGAGTACCAGGTACGAGTACACAGGCCCTCTCTTCTACTGGGAACACCTTATTGCTTTTGATATGTTATCGTACTGTCGATGTTACAATAACTCTTGATAGTAATGGCAGCCGAGTTAAAAATAATACGATAACTGCCAAAAACAGTAGGGCTTTAGAGTGGACTAACCATTGTTCTAGGAACCCGAACCCGGGAGATAGTGGCCAACCTTACAAGGCTAGATAGCTCAGATCAGGAGTGTGCAAAATATGATAATTCATGTTTAGTAACAGTTGCACGGAAAACGAGATATGTCAACTTTTCAAAATTTTGATCACCGACACCATTTTGAATGCCATGACCACAGTTATAATAATTTTTCAGTTTCGTTTACTTTGAGAGAAAGCTTATTAAATTTACTTTAAGACTTTTAATGAAATATTTCAACTTGAATTAAAATATTATAGTGTTTGTCACTCTCACAACCAAGACAAATCTTAGGAAACTTCATGAGGTAAAATCCATCAAACCGATTAAACTGCAGAGGGTGCCAGAGAAATAGATACATACATACACTCAAAAACCATAGGCCTCCTCCTAACCACACATAATATTTACCGTTATAGGGAATCGAACCCGGAACCGACAGCTATAAAGGTAGGGTTTTTTTGTTTGTTGTTAATCGCCTGAAGTGCCAAAGATAAAAGTCCTTGCTTTTGTTTGCTGTTATTAATTTATTACTTTTAGAAAAGAAAAAGGCCCCTTTATCAGAGGTGAAAATCCCTTCCGGAGACCTGAAATGGAGGGCCCAGGTACCGCCGGGCTCGCACCGGCTAAAAACACCAATGCCCCTATTACCAACTAGAATTTAGACTCCCGCGGATACTACCTCAGCCAGTGCTGAAAGGCCGGAGGAGAAAGTCCTTGCTCCGGTTACTTATCCGCGGGGTTTATAAAGGTAGGGTACCTTGGCTAACCACGTTTTTAATAGATACATAAATAAAGTTATAAATTAAGATCAAGGTTCGTACCATCAACAACGTATTCTCTGACTTCCCAGCCATCTCGCTGGTAAGACTGGACCACTCTGCACTCGTCGTTATAAGAGTCACAAGTCGGCCATGACCACTGAGCGTGCATAACCTGAGCTGACGCCACCGATACCAACAATAAAAGAAACATTTTGGGACTTGGAGACACAACAGTACTGTTTCAAACTATATATAAACTGTGCATAACACAAATTGATACCGTAATGTATGAATAATCTACTAGAAATTGTATTTGTGAATTTTATCCTCATTTATTGGGAAGGAAAACGTGCCCGATAACTACAACTTGGTCGTCTCTTTTATAACACTCTGGTGTAAGAGAGACAGTCGTAGTTCATGAGGAAATATCTGATAGGTATTAGGTTAATGTCATTGTGTTGTATTTTTAGTAACATTATTCACTACTTTGTCCACGTTGACCATCCCACGGGAACAGTGTATGTTTTCGAGATAGAAGGTAGCGTTTGTTTTAATTCAGGGCATGAGCTATATGTATTCCAGAATTTGTATTTAAATCAGTTCAGCCCTTTTAGCATAAAAGAGTACCCTATGCTCATACGTAAACTTTTGCATTTATAACAATAGTGTGATTGTATGTATGTATGTAAACACTTTATTGTACAGACAAAAGAGATTACAATTAAAATATACAAAATTATAGCAGGTATATTACAAAGGCAAACCCTTTAAGAGATCTCTTCCAGTTAACCCTTGAGCGACTGTCGACAGTACCAGGCAGTGAAGTCATGTACTTTAACCTCCTCCTGAGTCCGGACTCATAAAGAGGTATGTTATAAGTTTATCATTCGCAACTGTATGTTTATCTGTGTATCTATCTGTGGCATTGTAACTCCCAAACGGATGAGCCGTGTTGTTTTATAAAACTAGTATAATCGGAACTATTTTCAACAAATTTTCGTAAAAATCGGTTGTGTCGTTAGAGAGATAGGTCCGAATAGGGGTCACCATTGCATTTTTTATCTATTGACTAATTAGCAAGGCCTGCTCAGAGGTGTGACTTTATTCTTTCCTCAAGTCCATGGTCCGCCGCGATGCCGTATCCTAATATCCCTTCCATTTGCTAGATTGAATAGAAAACTTTGAATTCAAAATTCGAAAACCTAGTAGCTATTTTGCTATTAAAATAATAGTTTTCACAATCGTGTTATAATAGAGAGCTTTTTAGTTAGTCTAGTACCGTGTTTAGGCCACGAAGCTTGCTTAACGAAATTAAAAAGCTTGATTATGTCACTATTGTGAACAATACTTTTTGTAAGAGATCATTAAAATTAATAATTAAAGTGGTTAGTTTTTATTTTAACTTTTTAAGCTTAGCTTTGAAAAGAAAAGTTATCACACCACCGGCGTCCGTAATGTTGCAGTACTGTGTTCAGATTGGCTAAATACTAGCCAATCACAAAGCGTAGTTTTTTTTTATGCCCTGGATACAGCAGCAAGTTTAATTAGATTTTTGACAGATCACGCGACTCTGCTTCGTTCCGAAACGCCATAGATTGGCAATATTGTATCGGATCGAGTGTGTCCTTAAACAAGGACACATATTATTGAAATACGAAGTTCTATTTTCAAATTTTTTTGGTTGTCTAGAGCGTATCGAAACAGTTATTTTTGCACCAGTGTTGCTATTAATCAAATATTTGAGCTAAAAAGTATATTTATTATTTATTCTAGAAACGTCATTTAAAATTGCTTTCATAAAAAATTAATTTTATTATTCAACATCAGTTTGCAACATCTAAAAGTAATACGAAACAAAAATTATCAATAATATAAACAAGGCCTCGTTCTTCACTCTGAAACAAAGTTGCTTTTGAGGTGATATTGCATTGTCTGTTCAGTAAATAAAAGCTATCAAAACTTTGGAAATATGGAAATACGTCAAAAACAATAAAGTTTTACTATGTCGAATTTCAGCCCTGAAGGCTTAATGAAGTGGCATTTCACGAGCGGGAATGATTGCACAAATAATTTGTAAAGGATTGACGTTTGAGCCATACCATGAAATACGTTTTATATTTTAATTGCCTTAGTACCATATCGAAATTATACAAATTACAAACATAATTTAATTTTGTAAAAATACATTAATTGAATCGAATACATTCGATTTGGATGGGCGATAAATGGACTATTTTATTTTTATAAATAAATAAATAAATATAAATAATATCGGGGGACACACAAATTGACCTAGTCCCAAATAAAGATCTAAGTTTGTACGATGGGTACAAGACAACGATAAACATACTTATATACATAAATACATACGTAAATACATAGAAAACATTCAAGACTCAGGAACTAATACTCTCGCTTATTACACAAATATCTGTTCTTATCGGGATTTGAACCCAGGACCGCTAGCTTCGTAGGCACTGCTGCTTGGCGTTAGGTTAATTCTGTTTTTAACCGACTTCAAAAAAAGGAGGAGGTTCTCAATTTGTCGGGTTTTTTTTTTTTTTTTTTTTTTTATGTATGTTCCCCGATTACTCGAAGACCACTGGACCGATTTGAAAAATTTTTTCGTTGTTCGAATGGGTATACTTTCTAGTTGGTCCCATTGTCACCATATCAGGATCTGATGATGGGATCATGGAGAAATCAAGAGAACTCCTCAAATATTATAGGCACACCTATAGCGATTTTGGTATTTTTCACTGTAACTCATGCATTTCCTTTTGAAAAGTACTATATGGTGAAGTGGAACTGATGATGAAGACCACAGATGGCCACCGGAACTCCTTAACGGTACCTATTTCAAGGGTGGCGATAAGATATTTCGATAAAGGAAGTTGAGCGACTATGACGGAGCACATTTAGGTTTAAATATGACTATGACATTCCCGCGGCGTTGTCTGCGGCGAGCTTGAAATGTTCTATAGTTTCTTATTAATATTTAGAAGTGGAGCTACGTAACAGCATAAATAGGATCACTAAAAAGTATAAAATAAAATAAATGTTCAAAAAAACAAAAAACCGCCTTCAAAAAGCAAAAAATAACTTCTTTAAAATGGTAGGTAAATAGGTCAGTCCAACTGAAGTCGGCGTCCAACAATATTTTAACCAAAAGCAGACTTCAGTTGGACTGACCTATTTACCTACCATTTTAAAGAAGTTATTTTTTGCTTTTTGAAGGCGGTTTTTTTTATGATTTACTGTCACTCGACATTGGCGAAATCACTGCGGAATACCGCGGTGGACAGCCATTATTAAAAAAAGAAGAAGGATAAGATGGTGGTAGCAAATCGGACGGACCCTCTACAAGGTTCCACCACCACTGGTGGAAATGAAATGAAATGAAATAATATATTCAGTACATTGGCCACATGAGGGCTCTTTTACACATCGGAAATATGTAGTGAATCTACCAGCGCTTCGGACAAGACCATTTCGTTAAATGATTTGTTTTTGTGCAATGAAGAGTTTACTTACTTACTTACCATAATTGCGTAGAAAAAACGCCGTAAGAAACTCTAACAGAAGCTCATTTTAAATAAAAGGTGTGTGGGTTCTCCATAATGGTTAATTATATGGTACCTAGCCACTGTTTGTTCGTCCAGGGACGTTTCAGTAACAGGTTGCCGTTTTCACAGGCGACAATAATAAACCGTCGGAAGACAAGCCAGTTTGCCTGTCTAAAAAAATACCCTTTCGCAAAATATTTATAATTAAATTTAAATATCGGCAAGTGGAACCATTACCGGTTTAGCAATTAGATTTGGGTGCACATTAGCGAGTGTTGCTTTAGGCTATAAGGGCTGCGCCGGCGCTCGCCCGCCACTCGCCTGTGATCGCTCACCTGCCACTCGCCACCATGTCGCCGCTCGCCCATTTACTGCTCGCGCTCGCCTGCGCAACCTTGTGCTCTTGCGCAGATGTGCCTAAATTACCTAATCCTTGCGTCGAACTTGAAATTGGTAACTATTCATAGTTAAATTCACAATCTGTGCAACTAATAATTCCCTTTATTTATTTTTTTATTTATTTATTTAGGAAGACTTACGTATTAATACTAAGTAAAAATTAGGTATACATATATGACAACTTAAAATTGCTGCTGATAAGTCTCCGCATATTACAAACTATATCACAAAGACATATTCACTGTGAACTCACTTGGTGGGGTTAATCTAGTTTACATATTCAATGAACTAATGACTGAATTTTCTTACAATTTTTAGGGTTCTCTAAGCCTCCGTTGTCCGTCCGTCCATCTGTTTGTCGGCGGGCCGTATCTTATGAACCGTCATAGGTAGAGAGTTGAAATTTTCACAAAGTGTGCAAATATTTATATAATATTGCCGCTTTAACGACATATCCAAAAAAATTAAATTAATATAAAATTATAAAAAATAAAATAAGTTGAATTAAAAACTAAAGGGGGCTCCTAAACAAGAATGAAAGTTCTAAATTATATGACTAAAAATTAATTTAAAATGTACTTATTAATACTTTTACAGGTAATAAAAGCCATACACTGCAACCTGATACAGTCGAAGTAGAATTTCTCCTTGAAGAAGACCTAACCAAGCACTTGGTAGACATACCAAACGTAAGTATACCATTTCAGATAGAATAATCGGCAGCTTGCTTACCCTCCATGGGTAATGCAAGGCTATAGACAACCACCGAAATTAAGGGAAATGTATAGTATTGACAGAACATATTTTTGGAAAATTTTGCAAAAAATTTTAAAAATCCGTATAAAAAATTTAAGTCAAAAAACTCATACAAACTTACCCGATGCCCTTCAACTTCGTTTGTTCTAGTCTTGTAGTGGTATGGTGGTCGGCGTCGTCGGTGCGATGTCCACGTTGAGGCACCAGAAAATCATCGTGTGCCATCTACCTTGGGTACATCTCTACGATCTCGGTCAAAACATCTTCTCCCCTGTGGTGGCATACTGCGAAGGCGATGGTTGTAAAAATCAACAAGTTAAGGTTCTTCAATACTGTGAATTTCAACCCCTAATACCAGGGTCTATCTAATGACTAGCAATCAACTATACTGTAAACATTTGGTTTTTTTTTGATAGACAAATTCAATGATCGGTTTTTCTCCTATTCTTAAAATGTTGCGTCTCAATCATGGTTTTAAGAATGTTATTTGGCAAGTAAAATAAACAATCCATGTTTCAAATGTTGTTTTTTTCATAAGACTTGTTTGCCCTTCCTCCAATCTCTTTCATTCCCTTTCCTAACCCTTGAATTATTTTCTTATGGATTCCGTCGCCGTATAAATACAAGCTAAAAAAGCATATTAAAAGTTATTTCATGCTATCATAGTCGATTTTCAGTAAATAGAAATCCAGACTAAGGAACAAATGAGCAAGAAAGTAGCTCTAACTTGTAAGTTTTCCTAATAGTCATAGTCATAGTCATGGTCATATACTTTATTGCCTTATGTTGTGTAATATCAACAGATGACATGATATTGTAAGATACTGTGTAGAGAACTGTTTAGCCACGTCAGGGCTCAAAACGCAAAAAAAAAAAGTCAATAAATTGGTTTGAATTTGGTGCCAAAATTTTTAAATGTTAGTATTATCTTGTTTAAGGACCCTTTTACTAAACTTAAACTGTCCGTCCGTCCGTCCGTCCATCCGTCCGTCCGTCCGTTTGTCCATTGGTCTGTCCTAACTTTAAAGAACTGTAATTCTGTTAAACCTTAAAGGATAGCGGATTGTATTTTGCAAAAAATGTATTATTACGGTGGATATTTTCTCAATTTTTTTTAAGATAGTAAAAAAAAATACCATACAAGAAACGTTATTTCTACATTTATTTTTATTTTTGTTGTATCATAATAAAAGTAAAACCACGGTAAAATACAAGCGTAAAATTTGGTATGATCATAGTACAATCCCGAAAAACGACAACAAATACTTAAAACCGGTCTATTAAGAGTTGGGCTCGTGCAAATTGTTTTATATGGTAAAGACATGACATTCAAATTGAGATATAATAATACCTACTGTACGGAACCCTCGGTGCGCGAGTCCGGTTCACACCTTGACCGGAGTTTTTTGCAGTTGGTATTTTTTTTTGGTGGTTAACGTTAGGTAATGTTAATAGGCTAGTGTCCTAAAAAAATCTAATCAGTCCGTCTTTTACATTATCAAAAAATATTGAACATGTATTTTTTCTTTTGTCAATTAAACAAAAAATTACCAAGATAAAGTGCGTTGAAGTTTCACGTGACGTCACGCCGTGGCACACTTTATACCACGTCGTGACGTCACGAGCCCCCACTCCCAAACTTTTATGCGCGTTATAATTGTCAAATTTGATTGATTTGAAAAAGCAAAAAATACGTGTTCAATATTTTTTGATAATCTTACTGACGGACTAATTAAAATTATTACTTTTTACCCAGGACACACCCCTATTATAAGCCCTGCAGCAATAAAACAAATACATCAAAGATATTGTATCACTTTTATTCAGAATTTGCGATAACCCCCTTTGCAATTAAGCGAAACATGTTAAAAGCGTTAACTTGTTTCGCTTAATTACATAATAAATTAAATTAAATGAGGTTATTTTACTTAAAGTTCATTTCATAGTTTATACTCGTAGTAATCATTTGTTTGTGTCAACTTAGACTAAGATAAGTTTCTGTTAAAAAGAACAATTTTGACAAGATTTTTAAGGAATTCAAACTCAGGGGGTCTATTTTTTGAAATGCCTCTATGCTAGTCTTTACATCGGACCGGTTGCCTTATTCTCACACCAAAGGACCACAATGCAGGCATAGATACTTGACAACATTTAAACTCAACATACTGATTTAGTTAAGAGAAAAGTTAAATAAAACCTGGTGGGGGGCTATTGCCTAACGCACTCGCAATCGTAATCGTTTTCATTTTGAAAGTAGAAGGCGAGTCTGCATACAAAGTGAAAAAAATTGTTCCACTTTGAAGCCGATTGCGATTGCGACTATTACGAGTGCGTTAGGCAATAGCGATGCTGGTTCATAAAGTAAGAGAGACGCGGCATTAGCTCTTCAACGGGGGGGCTGACTTAAAAGAAAAATAAGTAAATAAAAAACTTTAGAATAGGGTGACGGCACCAATGATGGACACTTTTAGCTGACAGGCACCAGTAATGGACACTTCACTCTTAATTCAAAACTCATACGGTTATAAATTGATTGTTGCAAAACAAATGAATAACCCTTATCTTCTGTAAAATGAAGAGTCAAGTGTCCTTCATTGGGTCCTTGTCCATTACTGGTTCCACCACCCTACGCGATTACCCGCAGCCCGTGGGGTAATTTCGAACACGGTACCACAAGTTCGAGAAGATGTGTATGGTGATTGATATCAGCGCAATATAATTTCTATTTAGTAAATTTAATTTGATAGCAAGTTGACATTGACGCTGACTTCCGTATCGACATCGAAAAGTAACGGTGAAGTATACTGTTACGCCGATGGCATAAGGCGTCTCATCTTATATCGTTAATTTTGGTGCTTTAGAAGCGTTTTCAGCAGGCTGAAATATCGTTTCAGTCCGTTTCAGAGGTAGCTCTATCACATACCAGATTATCAGAATTTCGACCAACTTGCCGTTGTTTTCAGGCGCCTGAAACATGTTTTCAGTCCGTTTCAGGCCACCCTCTATCAGATGACGCCATAACCTGAAAACCCATTTTCAGGCATTTTCAGGACCCCTTATGGGCCTTTGAAGTACATTTCAGTATATGGCCATTTTCCACTAAGAGTGACAGAGATAGCATGATTAGAAAGAGACAGCTATACTGAGAACCATCCAGAAACGTGTGAAAGAGATAGCATGATTAGAAAGAGACAGCTATACTGAGAACCTTCCAGAAGCGTGTGAAAGAGGTAGCATGATTAGTAAGAGACAGTTATACTGAGAACCTTCCAGAAGCGTGTGAAAGAGATATCACGAAATGAGACGGCAACACGCGGAACATTCCAGACTCATCCAGACCCGTGAGTCAAGGTCATTGCGATCGTAAAAACAACAAGGTAGCAAGGCGTAGAACATTCCAGCAACGAACAGTCTCGATTGACCTTGGCGGGGCGAAGTACATCGAACATTCCGGAAGGCGTTCTAGAATAATCGGACTCGGGAACTATAAAACGGCGGACACCGGTTGCGACGAGTCAGTCTTTACTTGGAAAGCGATCAGTGCGAATAAGAGCGACACGAGCGATCATCTGAGTATTCGAAGTTTATTGTGCGATAATTGTTTTGTAACGGTTTAAGTGAGTGCGTAATTAAAGTCTACTTTTAATTATCGGTGTATTCGTGCATTTCTATCAGTTACCTACCCCCACGTACGTAACATTTGGTGTCAGAAGTGGGATAGAAAATGCCAGTAACTCCGCGAGATCAAGAGCAGGAGGGTGTCAAAACCCGAAGCCAGACTGTAGCTGAGGATTCTGCGGCTGCCGCCGGTACGTCCACCGCTACTTCACCGGCTTCTACAACAGTGTCACCTAAGCCGGAAATCGACCTCAACACGATTCTGATCCTCTTGAAGGAACAATCTAGAGCCCAAGAGGAACGCTTCAGAGCTCAGGAGGAACAATCCAGAATTATCCAAGAAGGTCAGAAAAAGTTCCAAGAAGAACAATCGAGAGCTATCCGTGAAGAACTACGGAGTCAAAAGAAATCCCAGGAGGAACAATCCAGAATTATCCAAGAAGGTCAGAAAAAGTTCCAAGAAGAACAATCGAGAGCTATCCGTGATGAACTACGGAGTCAAAAGAAATCCCAGGAGGAACAATCGAGAATTCTCCTAGAGGTACGAGAGGCGACTTTCGAATGGAAGAAGGAAATGACAGAGGTCCAAGGAAAACTCACCGACATGGACATTAAATTCGAGAACCGACTTCATGGAGTTAATGAGAAAGTTGAAGACCACGAAAATCGCCTCCAGACGATAAGAAATGAAGTGAAAAAGCTGGAAATCAAAGTGGCCAATGGTTCCCCTGGGTGTGAAACCTCTATCCCGGTTGCTGGAAGATTTAAGGCGCCACCGTTTGATGGGACTTCGTCATGGACAGCCTATAAACTCCAATTTGAGTCAGTTTCCCAGGCGAATGGCTGGAACAAGGACCAGGCGAAGACGGCTCTAACTTTGGCACTTCGAGATGAAGCCCTCACCGTGCTGGAAGCTTTGGGAGAGAATAAGACTTACGACCGCCTCCTTGAAGCTTTGGAGGCACGTTATGGTGACAGCCATCTCGAGCACGTCTTTAGAGCTCAGCTTAAGGATCGAGCCCAGGGACGTAATGAATCATTACAACAATGGGCCCTGGAAATAGAAAAGTTGGTCAGGAAAGCGTACCAAAGTGCATCGGCTTCATTTGTGGACAGCATGCTAGTACAGGCCTTCATCGATGGAATCCATGATTTAGAAGTCAGAGCTGCTGTGCGACTAGGACATCATGGGAGCGTGAAGGATGCAGTTGCCCACGCCTTGGAGGTCGAAGCTGTACGCCAGGACTCGAGGCCTTTTAGGGTGCGAGAAGTTTCGGCGAGGGAGCCAACTGCTCATCGCCGTGAATTTGGACCAAGGTGTTATTGGTGTGGAGAACGCGGGCACATACAATCTAGTTGCCCGAAACGAAATAGAACACAACGAGATACAACAGGCCCAACGGAGAGGCCAGCGGGCTCTGATGCATTAGAGCCGCATCAGGGAAACGAGTAGGAGCCAGGACTAAGGGACGAGTGCTGGCTGGCGGTCAAAATGTCCCAGTTATGATCTCACAGGTGAATGATGGGAACAGTCTGGTCGTCAAAGGAGAAATTGGTGGAATACCATGTCACCTTACTATCGACACCGGAGCTTCTCGGACTGTGATCAGTTCTCGGCTACTGAAACATTTAACCAGAGATCATCTTGTCCGACCCAAGCATCTTCAGCTGCAAACAGCTACCGGCCAGTACATTTCCATCCTGGGGGAGCAAGGAGTGGCGCTGCAAATTGGGGAAAAGAACTACTGGCACAAAGTCATCGTTGCTAACATCATCGACGATTGCATTATTGGATTGGATTTTATGAGAAAACATGGCTGCAAAATCGACTTGAAAGGCGGTGTCCTGAAATTCGGAGTTGATGAAGTGCCTATGGAAGGTGGCGTAAGTGGGCAAGTCTACTGCGCCAGAAGGACTATTCTTCGACCAAGATCTCAAACTCTAGTTCCTGTAAAATTACCACACTATGCAGGACGAGGATCTCATCGCTGCGTATTAGTAGAAAAAATGGATGATAGTCAACCGTGGTTAACAGCTCGCACGGTTGTGACAACGTCATCTGCAGCGTTTATAAGGGTCCTAAACCTCAGCGACTCTAAACATGCCCTTAGTAAAGGAAGCCTTATCGGGACTTGCGAAGAAATTTCTTGGATACGAAGTTGCCAGGGATCGAATGGAAGCGGACAACCTGCAAGTAGAGGAGTGGACATTACAGGATTATTGGATGGTTGCCAAAACAATCTCACCAAGGAAGAACTCCTGAAAGCGCGTAATTTACTGCTGCGTTACAGCAATGTTTTCTCTGCGCACGACGGTGATATTGGAAGAACTGGAGTTGTACAACATGAGATCAACACTGGCGGAACCATGCCTATCCGACAACGTCCTCGGCGAGTTCCAGTAGCTTGCGAAAAGGAAGTGGGAGACATGATTGAAGAGATGAAGAAGAACAGAGTTATTGAGCCATCAACAAGTCCTTGGTGTTCACCGGTAGTTTTGGTAAAGAAGAAGGACGGCACCATGAGATTTTGTGTTGACTATCGCCGACTTAACGATGTAACCAAAAAGGATTGTTATCCACTGCCACGAATCGACGACACGTTAGACACTTTAAATGGAATGAAATGGTTTTCCACGTTGGATTTAAAAAGTGGCTACTGGCAAGTGGAAATCAAGGACCACGATAAGGAGAAAACCGCCTTCTCGACCGGAAAGGGACTGTGGCAGTTCAATGTTATGCCGTTTGGACTGTGTAATGCACCAGCAACCTTTGAGAGATTGATGGATCAAATACTTGCTGGTCTACTTGGAGATACTTGCCTGGTATATCTGGATGACATTATAATTGTTGGTAGAGACTTCGACGATCACCTTGGAAAATTGGAGCAAGTTTTGGCTAAGCTGCGAGATGCGAACCTGAAACTCAGCCCGAAAAAATGCTCACTTTTCAAGCGTAAGGTGAATTATTTAGGACACGTGGTGTCAACAGACGGTATCCAGACAGATCCTGAAAAGATAAGTGCCGTTAATGATTTGCCTATACCGAAGGACAAGACCGCAGTTCGTGCCTTTTTGGGACTTTGCTCATATTATCGACGTTTCGTGAAAAACTTTTCAGATATAGCGAAGCCGTTGCACCAGCTTACGGAAGAGAAACGAAGATTTGACTGGAATGATCAGTGTGCAGCAGCTTTTGCGGATCTCAAACAAAGGCTTTGTGAAACTCCGATATTGGGATACCCAGACCCTGAGAATGATTTTATTGTTGACACAGACGCAAGTAATACTGGTGCCGGAGGAGTTTTGTCACAAAAGAAAGGAGATCAGGAAGTGGTTATCGCCTACTTTAGTAAGTCACTATCCAAACCAGAGAGGAATTACTGCGTCACTCGGAGAGAATTGCTGGCAGTTGTCAAGACGTTACAGCATTTCGGTAAATATCTGCTTGGGCGCAAATTTCGTATCAGAACTGACCATGCTGCTTTGAAATGGTTATTGGAGTTTAAAAATCCTGAGGGTCAAGTAGCACGATGGATTGAACAACTACAGGAATATGACTTTATTATTGAACATCGCAGTGGAAAATCACACGGCAACGCGGATGCGCTTTCCCGAAGACCTTGTCCGGATGACTGTAAACATTGTGTAAGGCAAGAGGGCAAAGATTGTGTGAGAATGTTGCGGACTGATACTGTAAGTGAAGAATGGAGAAATGAAGTCATGCAACAAGCGCAGCAAGAAGACCAGGACATTAAACCCATTTTCGATTGGATCAAAGCAGGCGTTCCCAAACCGAAATGGTGTGAAGTAGCCCCAATGAGTACTGTAACAAAAAGCTACTGGGCCCAATGGGAAAGTCTGGTCATGCATAATGGCGTACTGTGCAGAAAATGGGAGACGGAAAATGGAAAGGATGCTCACCTACAGGTAGTTGTTCCAAGAAAAAGGGTAAGTGATGTGTTGAGATCCTTCCATGACGGAATATCCGGTGGGCACCTTGGAGTGAAGAGGACCTTAATGAAAGTTCGGCTTCTACTGGATTCACTGCCGTGAAGATGTGGAAGACTGGTGCAGGAAGTGTACAAACTGCTCATCAGTTAAGGGGCCGCAAACACGCAGTAGAGGTGCGCTCAAGTTGTACAACATTGGAGCACCTTGGGAAAGGATTGCTTTGGACGTCGCAGGCCCGTTTCCAACATCCGAATCCGGGAACAAGTACATCCTCGTTGTAATGGATTACTTCACCAAATGGCCTGAAGCGTTTGCGATCCCTAACCAAGAAGCAGTCACAGTCGCGGAGAAATTAGTAATGGAAGTGTGTTGTCGATTTGGGGTGCCTCTCGAAATTCACAGTGATCAAGGCAGGAACTTTGAGTCCCAGGTGTTCCAGGAGACTTGCCGAATTATGGGTATTCATAAGACCAGGACAACGCCATATCACCCACAATCGGACGGAATGGTCGAGAGATTCAACCAGACGCTGGAAAGACATTTGGCCAAGGTGGTTGAAAGTCACCAAAAGGATTGGGATAGGCATATTCCTCTCTTCCTGATGTCATACAGGTCGGCAACTCACGAAAGTACGGCTGTCACTCCAGCTTACGTGAACTTCGGAAGAGAACTTCGCTTACCTGCAGACCTTTTAACCGGACGTCCTCCAGATTCGCCGAAATCGATCACCGAGTATGCCAGTGATTTGCGAAACCGGATAGACGATGTTTACAGTCACGTTCGTGAACACGGACTTCAAGCCAGTGCGAAGATGAAAACACGTTATGACCGAAAATCTAACCAAGTGGGGTTCGAGGAAGGTTCATTAGTATGGCTGCATAACCCCATGCGAAGAAAAGGGAAATCCCCGAAACTATCACCGAATTGGGAAGGGCCATACAAAGTAGTCACAAAGATCAACGACGTTACGTATCGGATACAGCGGAGCCAGCGAAGTCCCTGCAAGGTTGTCCACGTTGACCGACTGGCGAGATATTCCGGAACTAATAATGCTCGGGACGAGCATGTCTTAGGAGGGGGTAGTGTTACGCCGATGGCATAAGGCGTCTCATCTTATATCGTTAATTTTGGTGCTTTAGAAGCGTTTTCAGCAGGCTGAAATATCGTTTCAGTCCGTTTCAGAGGTAGCTCTATCACATACCAGATTATCAGAATTTCGACCAACTTGCCGTTGTTTTCAGGCGCCTGAAACATGTTTTCAGTCCGTTTCAGGCCACCCTCTATCAGATGACGCCATAACCTGAAAACCCATTTTCAGGCATTTTCAGGACCCCTTATGGGCCTTTGAAGTACATTTCAGTATATGGCCATTTCCAACTAAGAGTGACAGAGATAGCATGATTAGAAAGAGACAGCTATACTGAGAACCTTCCAGAAACGTGTGAAAGAGATAGCATGATTAGAAAGAGACAGCTATACTGAGAACCTTCCAGAAGCGTGTAAAAGAGGTAGCATGATTAGTAAGAGACAGTTATACTGAGAACCTTCCAGAAGCGTGTGAAAGAGATATCACGAAATGAGACGGCAACACGCGGAACATTCCAGACTCATCCAGACCCGTGAGTCAAGGTCATTGCGATCGTAAAAACAACAAGGTAGCAAGGCGTAGAGCATTCCAGCAACGAACAGTCTCGATTGACCTTGGCGGGGCGAAGTACATCGAACATTCCGGAAGGCGTTCTAGAATAATCGGACTCGGGAACTATAAAACGGCGGACACCGGTTGCGACGAGTCAGTCTTTACTTGGAAAGCGATCAGTGCGAATAAGAGCGACACGAGCGATCATCTGAGTATTCGAAGTTTATTGTGCGATAATTGTTTTGTAACGGTTTAAGTGAGTGCGTAATTAAAGTCTACTTTTAATTATCGGTGTATTCGTGCATTTCTATCAGTTACCTACCCCCACGTACGTAACAATACGTAAATTACGGTATGAAAACGTGAGTTTATTTGACGCGTTCGTGCTATGGATAGGTTTAGATCCTTGAGTGCAAGTTGCTATACGAAAAACGCAAACGCGTTCGAGAAGTTTTTTGCATTAGTAAGAACACGTTTTCGAATAGTAAAAGCGATTCGAAAACGTGACGTCATTGAAATATTCGTGCTCGTAGTTTATTTTTGTCAAAAATCTCAGATGAATTCCCTCGATATTTCCTTCCTAGCCTCCCCTCTATAGTTTTTTCCCGGACATACATCTTAGTATATTTTTGTATCTTTACTATGTCGTATGAAAGTGATAATGATTTAGAAAAAATTTTATTGTCATAAATAAAATCTTATATTGAACATGTCACATTGAGACCTCCTTGTAGGTTTACTAAGCAACATGTACCACTTTTGTTATACAGTAAGTTACATATCTGTTGGGTATTTAAAAAACTGCCAAGTTAGGGCTCAAAATGCGTTTAGTGGCAATCAAACTGGTCTGGCTGTAAACTATCTAGTGCCAAACTTGGCACCTATTTAGATGTCAATACTTTCGGTGGCACATGAGAACTCGGTAATTTTTTTACATTTATGTTTTAGTGGGACCTTTATTATAAGTGAATTCTTCACAAAAAAATTCTTTAATATTAATAAAGGGTTTAGTTCCCGGACTTAAAGGAAAAATAATTTTTTAATTCTTTTTCCTACCTAATACGAGTAGGTAACGAGTAAGTAACGATGTATCCTAAGTTGATGCATGCTTTCCTACCTGCATATCCGGTTCACTAAATTTCCGTTGCCAATTATTAAAACCGCGGATAGATATGGTCAATTTACTTTAAAATATTATACATTATCACATCAAAATGTAAAATTTTTACTCGAAGTCTTGTAATCTACCCGTGGTTTGAATATTGATAACGGAGCAGTAACAATTTTAATTAAATAAAGATAGGCCCCATAAAGAGAAACGAATTACAAATTTCTGATAAACAAATTAGGATCGCGTCAAGCGTAAATACGACGGTAAAATAATTTAATTAAGTTACACACATTAGTGAGCCTGGGGGATAAATAGCTGCGCCGGCGCTCGTCCGCCACTCGCCGCCATGTCGCCGCTCGCCCGCTCGCTGCTCGCGCTCGCTCTCGCCGCGCTGCTGCACGTCACCTGCGCACGCCTCCCTTTGACCAACCAACCCACTCCACCCGCATTGCTGGGTCAATACTGCGACACACTTGAAATTGGTAATTATATTTCATTAGACTAAAGCTTAAGTTCATTACTGGTACATGTTCGAATAGACGTAAAAACTACGAGCAAGTGGGGACCTACCTTATAAAGTTAAAATGGTATAACTGCTTATTGATGTTGACTTGTATAAATATTGCGTTTGCGTTTTCTTCATGAAAACTAACATTATGTTGACGACATTATTCAAACAGCGGTTGGGTGTTCGAAGCATACTTTTTGTTAGGTTGATGTAGTAAACGTTTAAAATAAAGTGAAATAGTTAATGTTGTGATGCAATGCAACTTTTACAGTGCTGTGGATAATATTTGAAAACAACACATTTATTCATGTTTTTTTTTACAGGAAATGCAACTGTGGGACCCTCGAAGGACAGTGTCAGAGTCACACAGGTCTTCAACACCTCGCTAGGAGAGGAAGAATATTTGATTGATGTTATAAACGTAAGTTACTTGAGAATGAGATAGAAAACCGGTCTAGTGCTAGTCGGACTCGCTTACTGAGGGTTTCGTGCGGCCTGACTCACACCCGGTCAGTTTTTATTATTTATGTATTTCTTTAGGTTTTACCCTACGATCACACCAAAGACCTTGATTTTGGAGAAATAAAAATCTGAAAAATATCTTAAATAAAAGCAATATTTTTAGTGTTTATAACTTCTAAAAATCATCAACGATAACACTAAATAAGTTTAAATGTGAAATTAGTTCGTATTTTTTGTATTCTGAGGTAGTTTTTTGCGGCTTCGGAACCCTACGCTGAGATTATTCCGACAAGCTCTTGTCCAGTTGTATGAGGGTGTTGGAACCAGCGACGAACAAGGACCAATGATGAACTTTTGATTGTTATGTAACCATTTATAACATTATGGTCTTTGAATTAAGAGTCAAGTGCCCATTATTGGTGCCTTAAGCTAAAAGTGTCAAACATTGGTGCCATCACCCTAAGTTTGATAAAAAAACGTTTCGCCATTATATCGAGGGTGTTTATTTAAAACTTATTGTTTCAGTATTGCTCTGATCTCATCATTCGGGGTGGCATAATCGGAGTGCACTATGTAATGACACGCGAAACTGTGACGGTGTGTGCCGGCACTCCCGTGCGCGTGCTGGACGTCGACAAGGACGTGTTCTCGCCGGTGGTGGCAGTGTGCGAGATCAACGGACAGTGCGGCGACCTCGACGTGAAGGTCGACCAGCACTGCGAGTTAAGAGCAGTAGCCCCTGAACCGCGTTCATATTAAGCCTGGACATTTCAGAATATATACTGTGTTAAAATTTGCTTTAATCCTTTATTATTCTCTTGTATTCACTAACCTTTATTATCAGCTTGTGCCAATGCATATAATCTTATATGCGATCCTCTTGGACAATCCCGGATACCTTTTAAATCTGTAGGATTATGTTCAATTTTACCTGATTAGTTGTATCGAAAGGACGGTTATATTTTGTGACGAGTGTAAGTAGTATGTATTGTGTGTATTTCTTTGGCACGCTTTGCAGCCTACATGGCTTGGGGATCAAATTCGGTTTGGAATCACGAGTAGGCATCTCGACCCACCTAGAGCACCGACGCTCTCGCTAGCACGTACAGTTGGCCGTAGGTATACTAGTATTAAGCCGGAGCCCCACTGCTGCGCACGCTATGCACGGACACGCTATACACGTTGCCCACGTGGGTCCATTGGTCTGGATACGTGTGTCAACATTTTCACAGCAACCAATGCACGCACACGTAAAACGTGTGGGCCACGTGGTTACGTTGGTCAGCTGCGTGTGTCTACATTCCCCACTGCGGGCCACGCACATCAACGCGCGTGAGGGGGGTGCGACGCGCTTGAAGCCACCTTTCCACGGCAACACACGGGCAGCGTGGGTCGCGGTGGGGCTTTGCCTGCCACGCGCGCTAGCGTGTACGTGGCAGGCACTTCGGAACAGACCACGCGTGTATCAGTGACGTAATTTCGTGCGCAGCGTGCTCGTGCACTACTGTGGAAGTATCTACCTACATTTTCATACAAAGCATTTTTGTACCCACGTGTGTAGCTTGACCGTGCGCAGTAGTGGGGCTCCGGCCTTATAGCCGCTTTAACACATTCACCGCTAGCCACTGCTACGAGTGCTACGCTATAGCCTGTAGCAGCACTTTTGTGCTACGTAGAAAAAAACTGCTACGAGCAGTGTACCCGACTATCGGGTCGTTTGCGCTGAATGTTGAAGGTATTACTTTTGTGATTGTATCGTGAACTGCCCACAATGACATTTTGTGCAGTTCGTAGGCGCAGCGGCTGCAGAATAATTTTCCGGCTGAAACACAATAGTGGCGGTTAATTGCTCCCGTTAGCCCAAACGTTTAATGAACTGTCCAAATTGTCTTCCGTGCGGTAATGAGGGCGAAGAAGAACGGCCACGGCGGGAACGGGTTGCCAACCGGTTAGTCTGGTTGGTAGTGAGCCTGCCTGCGATGCTAGCATCCCAGGTTCAATTCTTGACTAAGGCACAATATGTTTATATGTAAATAGCTTTTGCCAGTGACTCCATCCGCGTAGAGGTAGTTATGCCATCTCTTTGCGATTTGTCCGACTTTCCGAATAATATTTTATTCGGAATCTATAAACTATCTTTGTACTAAATTTTACGTCGATCATTTTCAGGTATTGAACCGCAAAAACGAAATAAACACATTATTGTTTTATGCATTTAAAATGTGTAAAATATTAAAATTGAAATCATTTATTTCGTAAATTGGTCATATCAGGGTTCTATTACACGACTGTAATTGAGTAATCTGCTGTTTTCTGATGATGATACTTGAGTATGTACCAGTATGTCGTAGTCTACGAGGTAGGTACTCATAGATAAATCCAGAAGTTTAGTCTGGAACTCTGGACTAGGTCAACTAGTGTTTTATCGATACCTAGGTTTCTTGGTTAAAGTTTGCTTAGATGAAATAGTACATTGTGCATCAAGGGCGGTAAGAAGGGGATTGCTAACGAGAGACTATCTTAATGATTCGAGGAAATAAAAAAAAAAGAGAAAAAA
Source organism: Acleris literana (assembly GCA_946894065.1). Lineage (NCBI taxonomy): Eukaryota > Metazoa > Arthropoda > Insecta > Lepidoptera > Tortricidae > Acleris > Acleris literana. The sequence continues at coordinate 135,001 of OX335671.1, forward strand.
TACATACAAAATACACTTCGGAAACAACAATCAAACAAACAAACTCGACTCGCTTTTCGCGAGTTTGTCAACTTTTTTCAATATAATCTTCCACAGATAATGCTTAGAACTTCTTTAGTTTTTAAACTTGACTGGCCTGTCAGATTGTACCAATATTCAAAATGCAATTTAATAAAATAATTGCAAATGTCTCTGAAATAACTTTTTCCGAGCAAGTGTGATGAAAAGTATTTTATGTCCTTTCTCGAGTTTCAAGCTAAATCTATAACCAATTAAAAAACACGCATCCAAAGTGGTTCACCCATTTAAGAGCTACGGTGCCATAGACAGAGACAAAGACCGAGACACACAAACACATAGCGGTCAAACTTATAACACCCCTTTTTTGCGTCGGGGGTAAAAAAAAATGATCAGAACCGGTTGAACAGTTTAGCCATAAACGCTTACGTATTTTGAATATGAGTACCTCTAGATATACCTGGGCCTAAAAAGCCGAAAAACAATTGACAACATTAAAAAAATAAAATTGTTTTTACGCGTTTATAATAGCTGGTTAGAAATTAGACTACCCGTGTTTCTCGGTTTTTCTTTATTTAACTTAAATTCCGACCGTATATACAAAGTTAGGAATACTGATGTGGTGACAATGATACAAAATAAAAAAAAGTTACTTTAAGCAGAAACAGAACTGACTGTCATGTCATGTCACTTGTCAACCATAACAACTGTAACAACATAAATTCGTCGACTTTGGGCAGATTGCGGCGATCCGCTTTTACAAATCCGTTAGTCACTTTCATTTTAAATAGCGTATATCAAAAGAATAGTATTACGAGAATCGAAAGCGTGTCGTTAGAATCAAGTAATCCGGCAGACAGATGAAAAATGGACATGACAGTTGTATATTTTTTTCAATTCCTGTTGTAATAAATGGACTAAGGGCACTATAAGTGTATTCCTAACATTCACAATCCAACTTTTTTTACTGTTTTTCCTAAATATAAAAAAACTACTGTATAAAAAAAAACAAAAATATTTTCACTGTAATCAGCAGTATAAAATCTACAAACGGTATTTTATTTTACTACCTTAGGACATATGAATTATTGTCAATTATTTCGCTAGTGCCAAAAGGTTTCATTTTTTGACCCCGCCGTCCATCGAGATGCAATTTGCTGGTGTCCGTGTTATTATAATGCAGTCCCGGCGTCTGCGGCTCAGAGTGCCGACAATCCAATTTGCCTCCCCCCCTCCCCTCCCTTCTCCTCAAACCCCGCGGGCCATGGTCGCGTGCCAGCTCAGAACAGCTTCGCTTGTGACAAAAAACGCTTGACAATGGTACATCAGAGTTCAACGTATAACATCCAGAGGAAACCATCACTATTTTGTGAAGCACAACATGGAGCTTACAACTCCAACGGCCAGACCCTCAAATAATTTAAGGAGGTTTAAACCTGAGACATTTTTTAGGAGCACATAGGTCGCCTGATGAAATAGGGGGATTTGACATGTCTTTGGGGATGGTAAAACATTTTCAAAATGCCTGGCTCTTAGGAACTTAGGGAAACACAAACAGAATATATTCATGCTAGACATTTCGTCAGATACCCCACACCAGAACCCGGACCACTCGTGATCGTAAGATACAGATTCGAACCCCATCGGTTGCCATGAAACAATGAGTTCTTAACATTACCCGATGATCTTACATTGAAGGACTACATTGTTTTTCTTAGTATATTTCGCTATCATTTAAAGTTTTATTAATATTATCCTACTCTAAATTGGACCATATTGACCCCTGTGGGGTAAACGGCCCATCTTTATATCGTTCTAGCGACCCGCCCTCGCTTCGTTTCGGTTTATGTGAGTTTTCTGTACAACCGCACATATACCAAAATTAATTAAGTAATTTATCCCTATTCCCTTGGCAAAAAAGAAGCGTATTATGTGCGTTTTCAGAATATAATCTAACCCTGTGCCAAAAAAAAACCATCCAGACCCATCTAGCTATTCTGGCGTGATTGTATGATTTGTAAGAAACCTTCCGTGATAAATTATCTAACTGATGATGGTGAAACCCGTATGAAAATTATTTTTCACTTCTCATGCTCTTAAAATATTACTTTAGTGTCTGCACATCGGGACTAAAGCTTCTTATTAATCTCTAGGGATTAAAGTAATTTCTTTTTAATTTACTTCGGAAACCCCTAAACAGCCAATCACAGTGTTTGTGAATGGAGGATTATTGCCTTTATTGCCATTTTCAGTGATTGTGTACGGACCATTTTTAGGCCATGGAAATAACCTCAAAATGACAACTGTGCAAAAATATTTTACAAAACGATTTAATTTCGTGAAACGCGAAGAATAATTACGAATATGAATATATTTAATTATATTAAGGATGAAATCATTTTACTATGCATGGTGCAATTGGTATTAAAAATAGTTTTCAAGTTTGAATCTGTTGGCTAAATATACAAGCATTTAAAGCGGCACTGTACAAAAAAATAATAAAAGAAAAGAAAAAACCGCGGAACGAATTAGTAAGAAACTTTCTTATAATCAATATTGTAGTTTTGTAAAGAACGTCGTCAGTGCCGGATTGAGCAAGCACGGGGTCCGTAGCAAATTCTATAAAGAGACCCCGGTTCGCTTTAGATTACAGGTTGTGGCGGGCTCTTTTCTGCAACTGGGCGACTTAGATATGCGCCTATTTTGTGTGGGAGTTTGTTTTAGGTTATTCTGCTGGAGAATATCGACTATTCATCCTATCGTCCCTGATGGATATGAGTACACGCATACTGATGTAAGTACCAAAACAGGAGAACAGCGGCCTTTCCACGTAAAGATCGGACCGCGGGAAACGCCACGTCCCATTCCAATCTTCGCTCCGAACCGTACATTTTTACTATTTTACTATTACAGTTGCATTTACACGTACGGCTCGGCAAGAAGATTGGAATGGCGCGTGGCGTTTCTCGCGGTCCGAACTCTACGTGTACAGGCCGCTTTTTTAGAGGTTAGACGTGGGTGCGCGGGGCCCGTAGCATTTGTTACTCTTGCTACGTGGCTAATCCGGCAGTGAACGTCGTTTTTTTTCCTCGCATTCAAAGTGAAAAGTAGAGTGTTTAACACGAGACTAAACAACCATAATGACACTCGAACTATAGCCACTCTCGCTCGCTCGCTCGCTCGCGTGGCTAAATATCTCTTGTCATTATGGCTTGTTTTAGTCCCTCGTTGAACAATCTACTATCAATTGTTTTTAAGATTATCGTGAACATATAGACACGGGGGACTTTGTAATATTAGTGAGGACTGGTGATACCTTAGGCGACCCTCTGTCCCGCGCTAAGCTGCGCGGCGGCGCGGCGCGGCGCGGCGCGGTGTCGACTGGCGCCATTGTGCCGCTGAGTGCTATCGTTTGAGTGCGCCTCGAAATGTATTCCCAAATCCGGCCTTGCTTATCCGAAAGCCTAGACTAGTCGCGAACGATTTAAAACTAAATCAATTCTTCGAATGAGGGCGTTCACGGACGGATTGTAGCGTCTTCCTAGAACCCTGTCGAAATGACAGCAGCGTCAAGTCTCCAGAGAATTTACAACGTTATTAAGTATTGGTCTATTGTGACACGGTTTTATAGTGGCTCAACGAATGAAAGACTGTGACCGTATTAGAAAATAGTAGCATGAAAACCACCAAATTCACAACAATTGCTTATTTACTTTACTTAAACAGTAGCTGTTACGTTTGGTGTAGCGCCATATTTTTTTAAGTAATTGCAGTAATTTGTTTATTTTGAAGTGAAGATACCCTACTCATGTCTTAGCGTCTACAAACCGTCCAAGGTTCGATTCACAATATGGACAAATACCTATTGTTGATATTTTCTTGTTCAATTATCTGTAATAAGCATGTATATTTTAATTGTTTCTGAGTACATACATAGTACAAGCCTACAGCTTTATTTGGGATCAGGTCAATTGTGTTCGATTGTGCCCCAATATTTATTTGATAAGACTTTTTTTAAGTATTGCTGAGCGGTTGCGTTCTTGTTCGCTTTCAAATACAAACTGAACTCTGAATGGAGTCACGGCTATTATTCAATAACTAATCGATCACGATAAAGAATTTACGATGGGAAATCGAAAACAAATGCAATAATAGCAAATAAGAAAAATAGAAAGCCCTAAAGAAGGCCTTTACTTTACACGAGTTTCTTATCATCTTTATAGTACTGTTTTGCTTTCTAAATAAATCCTATATATTTTTATTTGTATAGAAACTAGGTTAGGTATGAGTATGAGTTGTAATTAAATTATTATCGATAAATAACATCTAAGTTATGTTATTTTTGTTTAGCTGTTTCAAAAAATATATTTTATGATTGAAGATTACATGATATAGGGTGTTCCCACATGTCATCGGTCATTTAACATGTCACCACTCGCCTCGCTCCTCGCGGTTATTCGCGCAAGACCAGATAGATAGATGGCTACACACTCTCGTCAACATAGGTATTAACAGACATTAATACAAAAATCCTTTTTTCTATTAAATAAGAAAAATAAATAAGAAATAAGAAGTATTTATTGTCACCCAAAACCAGTAAAAATACAAACAAAATTTTATAAAAAAAAGGTGTGACAAAAGGCACAGACTCAGCATGTGCTGCGAGCGCGAGCGAGTGCTCGAGTCTTCGCAGCGCTGGTTTTCAGTCAGCGCCTTTCCGCACTCAGTCTAGTATTTACTGATCGGAATAAGTAGTGCTGATTTATCTACACTCGACAAGTTTTAATTCCCGCGAGAGATGGAGAGTAGATAGCTGTGTGGTTGCCGGCTTAGAATAGTACCACTCCATGTCTTCCCGTGGCTGTCGTAAGAGGCGGCTAAGGGAATAAAGGCTTGTAGTATCGTTAGGCGATGGGCTTGCAACCTGTCACTAATACACTGGTAAAAATCTTAGCCTGTTTGTGCAAAATGTGGTTACAGAATTAACAACAAGTTTTTAGACTTGCTGGTAATTCTGTAGCTCTGCCTACCCCATTGCCTTGCCTTTGGGAATGTAGGCGTGAAGATAGGTATGTACTTATGTAGATGGAGAGTAATAAATTTACCATTTTTTTAAATACTACAACTAGATAAATTTGCCTTTTGATTAAAAATACTAAATGTGTATAAAATCTTGACATACATTATAGTCATCATCTCCTTGCCCTTATCGCAGTCATCTGGTGTCGGTGCAGCATGTCTTTTTCTTCCACACATATCTATCAGCTTTATCAGTACTATCAGTTCACTGTATTCCTTCTCATATCACTGTTCACACAATCAATCCATCTCTATTTAGACCTTCCCCATGCTTAACAACCCTTTACATTCAATCTCAAAACTTTTCTCTTAAATTTAAAATCTCATCATATACTCATATATACAGTAGTCAATTCCCTCAGTCCGCAACTTGCCTGGTTCTATTGCATTATTGCTGCTCTCGGCTTAGAGCAATAAACACTTCATTAGCGCCAACAAGAAAACTGTTTCTTTCGTTGCTTACCCGGTTTGCAATGTCGTATTAGATTACCTCCCCCTCCCCCCCCCCTCACCCCGCAGCCCATAATTTGATTTCATAAAACATCTTGTACTCGGTTTAGTGCAAGACGCTTGAACGGAGTACACAGATTTAAACAGTAGGAACTTGGGTGCAGTGCAATAAAAAATGACCACCAGGGTCTGTCTTAACTCATATACGCTCTTATTCTAGTAATTATCGTCTTAACCTAAACCATCGCGATGGATAAAGCAACCGTCATGCTCGCACTTACATTCTGGTCAGAAAGTGACAGATGTTTTATCCTCATTTATTCACATCGATAAACACGACCAAAAAAGGTACGAAGAAAGACTTTTAATGCCTCTTGCAGTCTACAAGATAATTTTAAATCCTGTTGGTTTGTTGCCAAACGCACTCGCAATTGCAATTATTTTCATTTTGATAGTCCGAAGGCTCGAGTCTGCTTTCAAAATTAATTCAATTGTTCCACTTTGAAGTCAATTAGGCAAAAGGCCCTCTGTACCTACGGGTCATATTAGTAAACCTGTCTTAGCTGAGATGCCCGTTTCAGTACATGTCAAAGTAAACGTCAAGTCATAGAAAACTGACATTTCTTACTTTGATACGAGCATCTCGGCTAAGATCAGTATTTTAATACGGCCCACAGAGTACGAAGCACTGGGTTAAAGTCAGGGAAACGCTTATATACGTTATCAGAAGTGAATGCATTAAGAATGCATCTTCCAGCTGTACTATATTGCGCATTAGCGTGTTATCCATGAGCTTAATCTTCTTAAGTTAATCAAAAATTAAGTAAGGTAAGGTCAAAAATAAAGTTTGATCAAATATAAACAAAATTTAATCCTTCATACTGTTTCATTCTGTGCGCTACGGAAGAGTCGCAGCGGAAAATGAAAAGTAATTCGCGGACGAGATGAAAATAGTAAATATCATATTGTGAGGCGACAAGCGGCGCGCTCTCCGGGCCTGGACGCCGAGTCGGAGCTCTGCGGCAGTACTCGAAAACGAAACGTGGGAAAATAAAGAATACAGGTTGGTAAATCTAAATGGCAATGGGAAATTCGAAAACTAAAAGAGTTAGGGTAAACTGCATTTAATATTAAAACAACACAGGTACCTACTAACCGGAAATCGAAGCAATAATCAGTCCTCTTTTTTCCTTTTCCTAAATCGAGGTCCTACAAACGGAGCAGAAACGGGCCTCTGTTTCGCATAATATTTTTCTTACTGTCAAGTGAATAAGAGTTCTTATGACGTCAACAATATGACTACGATAACGGAGCAAGAAGAGCTAATGCAATGTAGGATAGAGACGTAAACAGCCAAGCTGATGGAAAGTGGTAACCATCGCCTGTAAACTTTGGTAACATAATTTTAGCTTATATTATGCTTTACCGCTCCCAAAGAAATATCAACACGCCCTTTTTAAAATCCTACTCGTATCGCAGCGGGAAAATCTTAGTAGGTATCCTTTATTACAAATCCCTGTTGAACGCGCTAGCTGTGTCTATATTGACAGTTAAATTAAAAATAAAAGCGAAGATTCTCGACCTCTTGAGACGCGCTAGATGATTGGAAAAGGGTCGGATACTGGAAGCAGTATTCTGTAGGTGTTGTCGAACAGTAGTCGACAGGATGTAGGGTCTCGGTGGGTTGAGCCTTGCCCCGCCACCGGCGACACCATGGGGTAATATTTATTAACCGACTTCAAAAAAAGGAGGAGGTTCTCAATTCGTCGGGTTTTTTTTTTTATGTATGTTCCCCGATTACTCGAAGACCACTGGACCGATTTGAAAAATTTTTTCGTTGTTTGAATGGGTATACTTTTTAATTGGTCCCATTTTCAACACGTCAGGATCTGATGATGGAATCTTGGAGAAATCAAGAGAACTCCTCAAATATTATAGGCACACCTATAGCGATTTTGGTATTTTTCACTGTAACTCGTGCATTTGCTTTTGAAAAGTACTATATGGTGAAGTGGAACTGATGATGAAGACCACAGATGGCCACCGGAACTCCTTAACGGTACCTATTTCAAGGGTGGCGACAAGATATTTCGATTAAGGTAGTTGAGCGAATATGACGAAGAACATTTAGGTTTAAATATGACTATGACATTCCCGCGGCGTTTTCTGCGGCGAGCTTGAAATGTTCTATAGTTTCTCATTAATATTTAGAAGTGGAGCTACGTAACAGCATAAATAGGATCACTAAAATGTATAAAATAAAATAAATGTTAAAAAAAACAAAAACCTGCCTTCAAAAATGCAAAAAATAACTTCTTTTAAAATGGTAGGTCAGTCCAACTGAAGTCGGCGTCCCACAATATTTTAAACCAAAAGCCGAATGCAGTTGGACTGACCTACCATTCTAAAAGAAGTTATTTTTTGCATTTTTGAAGGCGGGTTTTTGTTTTTTTAAACATTTATTTTATTTTACGACTATTTGATGTCTTTTTTAAAGAAGTACATGTTTGCCCGTGACTCTGTCTGCGTGGAATCTGTGTATCGCTAATTCCTTGGGGTCTTGATACATATATTTTATTTATTTATTTAGGCAACATACATTCTTGTTAGTTTTTTTTTAGAATAAATGTTTTTTATGTCCGTCTCCAATAAACTGTCTGTACTAAATTTCAATGAGGTTTAGGTTTTTAACCGTGAAATTAAAGCACTGACTTCAGAAATAAAATAAACATGAATAACCTTAAACTGATGCCTTAGTGTAAAATTACAGAGAAGAAAAATATAAAACGTTTCAAAGAACAAACAACTTCGCTCCCTAGCTACTCCCAGTATGTTGAACTCAATGCACAAAACGGGGAACTATACAATGTTTTACATATAAATCCAGTCAGTCAATTTGCGCCTTCGCTATTGGCGCTGAATAGAAAGAATATTGGTAATCTGATCTGGTCCGGGATTGCGAGAGGAGTCAGGAGTAACCCTCGGCCGCGGGGGCGGGCTGAGGAAGGGGCGGGGGAGTATTAAAAGCGCTAAGCGGAACTGAGTGTGGACGCCATTTTAATTCCGTTATTGGAGGTAAGGTTCAGTTCTTTAATCAAACTTCGTATTACTATATCAAATTAAAATAAGAAGAATATTTTCTTTACACGTACAATTAAAGAGAAAATATGGTAGCGGGTGTTTTTAAAAATGTCGCTTTGAACTCTAGTATCAAAAGATTAAGAGCCTGTAATATACAGGTTTTTGAATCATTTTATAGCTTCTATATTTAATTTCATTGTCTAGTAAATACGAGTACGTCATAAATTGCGTAGTTTTACATCTGTGTCAGGACTAATAAAATGGTTGTCAGTCGACAATTTACTACATTTATCTAATTTAAGTGACTTCTGGGAAAGCTGAACGCGTTCTATGCAGACGAAGCCATAAAGGAAATACCTAGTGTCATACAATAAAGCGTAGTTTATTACATCTAGGTAGAACGTGTCCACATGGCCCTAAATAAATTAATAAATAAATAAACCTTACCGAGAATTCAACCCGGGGCTTCTAGCCTCGTAGGCAGGGTCACTACCAACTAGGCTAACGCCGTGACATTGCTTCGACCTGGGGGGTTAATATGGGGAGCCCCTTGAAATATCGACACACGGTACTGTAACGGAACAAACGATGTCTGTTCAGTTAATTCCTACAAAATCTAATATAACGTCTAAGAAATTTAAAAGTAATATAAATAAATGGCTTTAGAACAAACAAAATTATCAATTAGAATGTTTATAATTAAATTTATATTAATAGGAGATTTTTAGTTTAACTAAAGTACAAAGGAAATTAGAAATGTCTTATAATAAACAAAATAATATCATTTACATAGCTAAGAAGAAGTAAGATATCTAGATAAGAGAATAAACTAACAATGTTTAATTAATTTTTAATGGCATAGTCAGTGTAGCTGGTGGTCCAGGGTTCGATTCCAGGTGGACTTATATGTGAAAATGAAAAGTTAGACACATATTAATTATTTATGATAGCATATTTCTTTGTTTGGTAAACAATGTGTAAACATTAGTAGATTTGAGAATAAAGAGTCATTAATCTATTATCAGATATGTTAAAAATTAATATGTAGTCGTTTAAAATAATCAAATAAAGCTAAAACTAAAATATAAGAACATTTGCAAACAAAATTCAATTTTAAAAATGGCTGCCAAAAAGTGACACATGCCTGCTCTGTACAGGTGCCGTGAGGCAAGTGAGGCAAAAGAGGCTAAAGAAGCAAAAGAAGCCAATGAGGCTAACGAAGCAAATGAGGGAGGTTATTCTATATATACAATGACGCGTAGAGGAAGGGGCTTTTTGACTTTTGTCGCTTGTCACGTACGGACGTGTGGCTCGCTGGGGTTGTTTTGAGAGTAATATTTGTTTTAATTCGCGCAATAATTCTAGTTTATTGTATTGAGTTTTAGATAATTAAATTATTAGTTGGAAAATTAAATTAATTCGATAATTTTAAATTCTAAATATTGTAAGGGGGATTAGATAACAGTAATTCTTGTTTAGGAATCGGGAGCCTTTAGGTCTAGGTACCAAATACCTAGTGTTTAGGATGTATTAATTTTTATTTCTGTTACAGATCAAATAGAAGGAAGGGGACGATAACAATCGTTGAGGGTATCAGGTTTTGCCAATAACCTGGTGAGATTTGATCTTTGTTGGATTTATTTTCTCTCGTTGTTGATAATTCCGGTTCATATAGCCAGAGTTGCAATAATGAGGTTTCATTTGCTTATTTGTGATATTAATTGTTTGTTTAACTAATCATTATTTTCTGTGTACTTCCTTTAGGAAATTTTGGGTTGGTTATCGCTTGCGTCTGATACATTGCATTAATTATTTGGGGCTTAAGTGGTAATTAATACTATGGTGGGGAAATGTGTTTTGAATTCAGCTAGATTAGCACTTGATTGTATCAGAGCGAGAGGTCAGGCTACCACTAGTAAGTGTCTGACAAGTCCGAGGAAGCCTAACGGAGCCTCTGATTTGGAACTATTAGAGTCAAAAAGAAGCCTTGGGCAAGCCTAAATATCTTTTAAATCGGCACAGATATTTACAACAAAGCCTACTTATCCTCAATGTCAGCCTTAGAGGAACAAGTGGGGTCCACATAGTTGGCATGCCGGCGCGCACCCATGGAAGCCTTTTTGGAGTTGAGAATGGGTCCCGATAAATCTATTATTATTTATATATACTAAACCACACAATAGGGCGTCCTATTCATACTATCCCTGAGAGCCGCGGCTCATCAAAAGTATGGAGGGGGACAAGAACACGAGTGTTAGGTTGCTTTTATCAGCCGACTCAGCTGAACTTTACAGTTTACCTAGGGATTTAGCTAATTACTGGGAGAGGTAAGCCCATAGTTTAGATTTTTAATTTAGGCCTTGAAAGTAGTGTTAGGTTAACTTCATTGGATAGGGAAAATAGGAAATAGGAATTAAATTAGAAAACTTATAAAATTTCATAAATCTTAACTTCATAAATAAACTGAAGTATAAATTTAACTAATAGTTAACTTATAAAAGTAAAAGTAACTTTTAGTATTTAACTGTTCTAAAGAAATATAACTATAAATAAATACTAAGTAATAAACTGATTTTGATATAGTAATTCATGAGGAAAATATATATAAACTTGATATTTATAGGAAACTATTTATTGCCAAACTATAACATCAATAGTTAACTGACAGGAATAAGTCCTTAATTAGAATGAATATTTAATAACATCTAAGTTAACTATACCATAAAATAACAAGATACTATAGAGAGTATAATATGAATATAAAGCAAATCTAGAATATCAATAGTTAGCTTAAAGAGATAAGTCCTTTTTTAGGGTGAATATTTTAAAATATATAAAGCAAATATACCAGTAAATATTGGAGTGACTATAGTGAGAATTGTCTGATCACTTTCTTTATTATCCTTGACTAACATGAGGATTCAATCTAGCTAGAAGACAAATGACTTCTGAGTCCCGCTGTTTACTATATAAGATAAACATGGATACTTGGTGAAATTGAACATCTCATATAGTTATATAAAACTCAAGTCATATAAAGACTTATAAGTGAATTAAGCAATATCAATCTTGAGTCACTTTAATAAATATAATATAAATATATTATTTTGAGAAAATCACTCTAATGAAGGATAAAATAATCTACTGAATATTTGAGTAAAGAATGCTCATATTCCAAATCTTCCTTTACTATACAACTGACTGACTAATAGGACTTATTTGGCAAGGAGACTGTCCTGTCTATGGTGGATGTCTATTGAGGAGGACTAAGGTCCTGGGATAGCAATCCTAAGGCGTATGGTGGAGCCTTCCTTCCCTACGGGGGCCACAAAACATAAATTCTTAGATCTGCTTTATTTTAGACTTAGGTCACATAAGTTATACTATAGAAACATAATAATAATTTCTTTAGGAATTATATTTTTAGTAGGATGGCTTTCAACTAGATAGGAAACATTAATTCAGTTAGGATAACTAAATTATAAATAATAGATTGTTGTAATTATTTAGGTATATTTCTAGGGTGTATTAGGTAGGTAAAGTTAGGAATTAAAACAAAGACTTAAAGAATTTTAGGGTTACTTATGGATACAACTAATGGGTTCTTTTAAATTACTTGACGATCACGTGCCAAAACTAATTTACATTATAATAGATTGGTAGGGATAGTAAGAGAGTTAGGTAAATTATACTGAACTAATTAGGTTTAGAGATATAAGACTAGTATAGGTAGGACATAGAAATTACATTTGGTTAAATGTAGGGTTGACAGATATTAAAAGAATTAAGAACTAATAATGTTTAAGTACGAAATTTAAATTGTAGAGAAATATAGTTAGGTAGAGCAGAGTATTAGGGACTTTAGATACTTTAAATATCATCATCAAATAAATAAATATAAATCCAGGCTAAGGAAAGGTATTTCTACTAATAGTGTCTCTGAGACTAGGATTGTAAAGTAAGCGTATTGGCCCGGGCCTTTACAATTAGTTCTGCGTAGATCAGGGTTTAGGAGCTTTATTCGTGAAAACATTAAGGATAGACAGGTAGGTAGGTTACAATTGGTACACGTTAACCAGGATTTGGGAAACGTTGGCCGAGTGTAGGTAGGATAGTTACAGTACCTATTATTTTATCGAATCACCTTTCAACGAACGCATCATTTCGCAGAATTTTCATTTCATCGAAAGGCATTTCTTACCTCAGGGGTTAATATTTTTTGGTAGTTGCAAGTCTAACCTAACCTAACCTACGTAATTAATGTTTGAGATATCCTGAAAACATCTTGGTTTCAGCAGAAATTAGCGTTCGGTGAAATTAAATTCGATGAATTGATACAATCAATGAAGTGAAATTCAATAAAATGATTGGTTACCATCGACACACATTTGATCGAATGTATCATTTCATCGAACTTCATTTCATCGAAACCTAATTTATGCAGTTAAACCATATTGTTTTTAGGTTATCTTAAGCATGGGTTACGTAGGTAAGGTTAGGTTAGACCTGTGACCAGCAAAAAATTATAACCCATGCATTTGTAAATGCCTGTCGATGAAATGAAAATTCCGCGAAGTAAAAAATTCTGTGAAATGAGTTTCGATATTTCTAGGGTAAACCGTTAATATGACATATGCAGTTCCATTTACCCTGAGAGAAAAGGACACAGCTATATAACTCCTATAGCAGTGTCCCTTACGCTCAACGTGAAATGAACTTCATAGCCATGTCATAATAACTCTCTTGGCCTTTGCATACTAATAATGATGTATTTAAACCATTTTTTTGTTTAATTTTGATAATAATTTAAATTTTCTATTTTATGCTAGTATTTATTTATTCGTATTAGTACACAAATTAATAACTACTGTCCTTATCACATTAAGTAAATTATACTTTTACTTTCGTATCGCTCGTATTTTTCCGGATATAACATACCATAATGTCACTCGGGAATAATATAGCTTTCTATCTTTACTTAAAAATTACTTGAAAAGGTCGTTAATGTCTAAAGCGTATTATAGGATCGAGGACTATCTAACAGACAAAATGCATGGCCTAAATCCGAAAGTTAGTCAATAATAATTTATTCAAATGCAAAGTCTTTATCTTGTCTAGGGGACACCGTTGATGTAGGAAAACATATCGAAACTTTTATGTGGTCGTCTCGCACCATCTTATATACACATAAGGATGTGTTTTTTTTTTCTCTATCTCTCCCGTAAGATTCTTAATTGGTATGTTGTCCTGCTGAACTACGCATGTTATTTGATACTATATTTTACGCATGTTATTCCTCGTGTGGTTGCCGAGTTAGAATAGTGCCACTCCATATCTTCCCGTGGATGTCGTAAGAGACGACTAAGGGAATAAAGGCTTGTAGTACTGTTAGGCGATGGGCTTGCAACCTGTCACTAATACGCTGGTAAACATCTTAGCCTAAGTGTGCAAATTGTGGTTATAGAAATTATCAACAAGTTTTAGAGATGTTTGTAATTCTGTAGCTCTGCCTACCCCACTCTGGGAACGAAGGCGTGAGATCATGTATGTATGTATGTATTTAATTTAATATTTATAGCTTTATATAATCCTAGACTAAGTAGTACCATTGTAATAAGAAATATGTTTAAAAAATGACTGACTGCTGAGTTTCTTGCGGCGTTTCTTCTCGGCAGTGGTCTTCTCTTGGGAAGCGCTGGTAGATTCTTGACGTGTAAAAGTACCCGTGCGGCCTACTTACTGAATTAAATTCTTTTATCTTTTTATCTTTTATCAGTGAAGAACATCCGACTCGGATAGTTATATTAATTTACTCGTAGATAATGATCACCCATTTCGTTTCTGCACAAAAACATTCACCATAGTTTACGTGTCAACAAACATTTTACGAGTATCAAGCATTTTTCGTTTCGAATACACGTGTAGCGAAACCCGACGTTACATTAGCATACTGTCATTCAAAGGTAAAAGCCGCACTCTAGCAAGATCATACATTCACTTACTCATTCACTCATTCGTTCATTCGGTCTCTGATCGATTCCGCGATCGACACGCGAATTCACGTCACTTCACAAATCTCTTGGTTAAGTTCACATTATGATGAAGAGCTGGGTAGAGCCCCACTATAGTATTAGGCAAATAAAAAGTCTATCCTAACATATTGCATATCCATGAAGTTTCTGAACACTGATAATGTTTGTCAACATTATCAGTCAATATTGACACATTGCACAACCATAAAGTTTTTGAATATCGATAATGGATGACAGCTGCAGTAAAACAATGCTAAACTTATTTGTTGCGAGTGAATAAATAGTAATAACAGCATTATTTTACTGCAGCTGTCATCCATTATCGATATTCAAAAACTTTATGGTTGTGCAATGTGTCAATATTGACTTCTTATCTGCCTAGCATAGGTATATCAGTAGAGATTCCACTTTATCTTAAATCAAGCACTAAACCCCCTGGGTGTTTCAGGTGTCCACGGGCGACGGTGATCACTTACCATCAGGTGAGCCGCCTGCTCGTCTGCCTCCCAATATTATAAAAAAAAAACTAACTAACTGGACTTGTGTTTAATAATATTAAACGACGTATCATCGAATGTTAAGTGCAGTATTTAAATATCTTTCACTGGTAGAATAAAAAATACTTAATATAATTTATTGCAAATTTAAATTATTTTCACAAATCATTACAAGGTTTATCAAAATAATAATAATCACAAAGTGTAAAAACCACTTTTAACATGGTACCATTCTTACAGCTTTTCTTTCGGTTGAATTTCACAAACGAATGCCCTCATAGCACCATTAATGAAAGTTATCATTTAATGGAGGTATTCGTACAGTCAACAGCATAAATAAGTGATCATTTATGTACCTTGTCCCTTTCAATCGTATCACAATTTTGTATGACATTTCAAACACGACGTTAAAGTGACAAGGTACATAAATGATCACTTATTTATGCTGTTGACTGTACCATTCAAGTTATTTACCAAAAAAAACGACATACTAGGTTTACTTACAACATTAAACACTAAGTGCTTCTAATACTAACCGCCTGGATACATTTGATTTTCAAAATGTTATTAGGATAAACAATAAGTTGTTAATAATCAATTACTTACTGGAGTTAACACAAAACCTTTTCAAAAGGCAGCGCATGGCAGTGATGTTGATAAAGCGAGCACCATCATTTGGAATTGCTGCATTTTTCCTTGGTGAAAAATAAGGACCTTCATAACTGTAGGGTACTCTTTATAAAATAAATTGGTAAAATCTTTATCGGTAAAACCGTATTGCTTTAGACATGCTATCGTATTGTCAACGTTATGACAGCTCTTATTTACTACAATAATGGCGGCCGAGTTAAAAACAATTTCAAGAGCAATTAGATTTTGCCGAGCAGAACGGAGCCCCAGTTGTACGTTTCCTGATTTGTTGTCCGCTCTTTATTCACCGTATGTAGCATGTAGCGTTTAGGGTGCCTTTCCACCAGAGATGTGCTACGCTACGTTGCTATCCATGGATGTGTTTGATACCCACCAATCATATTCATTAGTCCACATAGCATAGCACTCGTGGAAATGAGTTCAACTACGCTATGTTTTTTATATGGAAAGATGCGTGCTGTGGATGTGTGCTCTGGATGCGTGCTGTGGATGCGTGCTCTAGATGCGTGCTATGGATGCAAGCTATGAATGGTCGCGATTGGTAGCTGCGCATCTTCCTCACACAGCTGCCTCGCGGCTGCGCATCATCCTCGAACGGCTACATAGCTTAGCATTAGTGGAAACGGTCACATAGTTTCGTAACGTAACTTTCATATCCTCGCAGCATAGCTTCATAGCACATCTCTGGTGGAAAGGCACCCTTAGTGCAGCGTCATAAGGTTTCTGAGTCGTTTACATCAAAGTCAGTTAAATATTAACGGCTAGGAGTGGAGTGCTAGTGAGCGCTAGTCTCACGTGTGCACTGCTCACAATGACGGCCGTGTGACAAGTCCTCGTCACGCTCGTCGTCACTCGACACTCGCACGTCACTTATGTCGTCATCCGCGTGTCTCCATTGACTGACGACACGCGATGACAGCAACACTTTGATTTCGTTTTTAGACATAAAAGTATTTTTCTCTTTGTGGTGTGCAAGAAAAAGTATTGTGTTGTATTTTTTTGCTGGGCCACTATGCGAATTAGATTACTGAAGATGAATTAGAAGCCTTGAAAATTTACCAATTCTATTTCTGGTGATATCCTTATTTCGTTAAATTCAATTTCCGTTTTTTTTAATTAGCCCTTTTTTTCACATAACTTTTTAAGTCCTATTATCGGAAGTTCAAAAATTTTTCTTATACCATTTTACATCATTATGATCACTCTTCATACTATTATTTTTTTAATACTAACGATTGGAACTCAAATTCATTTGAATTCATAACGCATAATGAATTGCGATAATTATGACTTAAAAAGTATGAACAAAAAAGTATGAGGAAAAAAATTATGAAGAGTGATTATTAATACAAATAGGTAGGAAAACAAAAAATAGGAATAAAATTTTTATGTGAGCCAATATGGACCTTAAACTATCTCTGTCGCTTTTAACTATTCTAAAAAAATGCAACCTGCGGGCGATAGTATGGCGTCTATATCGCGTGTCAAATGTGCATAAAGCATCCGTCACTCTTGTATTTATTTTAAACTAAACGCAGCCATATTACGGCCCCTGACAATATTAAACCACAGAATACCGGGTAATAAGGCCTTGCTTTTCGTTAGACTTGAACCTAACTACTAAATTCATTTTTTTTATTGGGACTAAAAACTTAACGTAACACAAGTATACCTTGTAGATTCGTTATTATACATTATGGTGTACGCTCTACTGGATCCACTAAATCCTCTAATTGCCACTGAAAACGATTCCCTAACTTCATCACTCGCGCAACATATCAAAAAGTTGTCCGGCGAGTTCAACCGATGCCCCGCAACTCGGCGCAACCTACGCAAATCTAATTCCTCGCGGATTCCTTTCTACACGTAATTACAAACGTCCGACGATTCCGGATTGCTTTATAATTGAATTATAGCCGTATTGGATTAGTCCGTAGAGGTTAGAAGTTGTTTCTAGATAGATATAACCCTTGTAAAGCATAAGTGATTCGAAGTTGGTAAATGTATATTACCTCCGTCTGTGTGTAGCGGTACAACAAGACGCTAACTTCTCGTTGCGTAACTCAGTTGCAAATATGGGACACACCATTGTAAGTAAATGTCTCGTATTCCCAACTCTGTCTATCCCTAACTACTTAGCAATCTCGGACCAGTCGCTTCAAAATACATTTAACTCGTTATCGATCTCGTATGTTGTAGTAAAATATTTATCATTAAAAACAGAAAACGACAACTATCACTTCAAAACTAGGTTCTTCAAAACTGTATAAGACTAAATTAAATTGTCTAAAAAAGGCTCTCGTGGTGTTGTGCCATCTAGCAGCATTTCATTTACGACTAACAATTTTATTTTTAATTTTTTTATGGCATGGAGAAGGCACGCGATCACTCAGGCTAACTGATGGTAAGTGGGATTTGAGACCCATAGACATTTGAAACCTCAAGACTACAATCTCAAAACAATGCTTAAAACTTGAAATATTTTCAAGAGGTTTCCTAATTTATTAAACTATTTTAGCAGTAGATATTACACTAGAACTAAAATTCCAATATGCGAAATATTACGCCTAGTAAAGTTAACCGATGAGGGCTGCTTTTAGTTTTGTCAGTAATCGGTCACATCGAGACCGGTCGTAAAAATGACGTTAGATTTCGTTCCGCCATGGTTACGGCAGTAAAAGTCGTAAATGAACATGAGACGTTGTAGGGCTCCATAATTAAATTATTTATTAAAAAAACGAATAATATTTAATTGCTGGCCGACAATATGATTAGATGAAACCAAATTAAGAATGAGAAAAAATCACATTTAATTGTGTAAAATAAGAAGAGCTTGATAAAATTTAAGACTTACTCAGAGGAAAAAAAATATTTTATGTTATTGATTTTCTTTTAATAGTCGTTGCCATTATGCAACCATTACGTAGCCTTATTTAATTAAATTATCCATAAAATATTTTTAATAACTTAACCCACTCGGCACTCCCGCAACAAATGGGATTGCCTAGCTTATATTATAGGTTACCATTTTTAAGAAACTATAAAAATAAAAATACGTAGAAAAAAAAGGTTTCTTGTATGAGGACACCCTTTATTAATTAACTTTTTAATTCGAAAAACCCACTTTCTATTACGGTTCAAAAGATACAGCATTTTAAATTTAGGGCGGACGGACGGACGGCGTAGGTTATATTAATATATTATATTTATTTTGTTTTCTTTAATATCTCTTCTTAGTAAGGTTGTCTGGAAGAGATCGCTATTTAGCGATAAGACCGTCTGTTGCCATACTTTGTAACTTTTTTGTGACTACTTTCTATGATGTTACTGTATGTGGTGTTCAATAAAGAATATTTGTATTGTATTGTATTGTGATAGGGACGGTTGGACTCTCTTCGAGTACGGAACCCTATAACCGAATGAATAAATACCCGTTAAAATCTCTCTCGTGGTTACGGCGCGCTAACTGCGGGCTATTCTTGGGAGCGCGCTCTTGAGCGATATTTCCCTTCATTAAAAACCAAGTCCTGCTTCACTAAGCGCGGGTTATGAGAGCAGTGCCACAGCCGACTAACTCAGCTGACTCAGTAACGGATTACAGCCATACTAGCTTTTTTAAATCCAAAATGGGTTTGCGTTTGACAGTCTCACCAGCGGGCCTAGCATCCGTCACTGTCGTACATATACGAGTCAGAAAGTGACGGATGTTTTATCCACATTAAGTCACGCGATAAACGCAGGCATACTAAGCCCTCTGATGTTAAGTGACGACAAGGTCGTGAGTGAAGAACTTGTTTATTGCTATAATTAAACTCGCGTGATAATTTCTCAAAGTTAAATTTCCAACTCCTACTAATATTATACATATTAAAGCTTGTGTGTGTGTGTGTGTGTGTGTGTGTGTGTGTTTTTGGTTTGTTACTCCTTCACGCTGCAACGGCTAAACGGATTTGGATGAAATTTGAAATGAAGATAGCTTATACATTGGATTAATACATAGGCTACTTTTTATCCTGGAAAATTAAAAAGTTCCCGAGGGAATAACGATAATCGAAATCTACGCGGACTAATATACTTGCGACCTGCCCTTGCGTCACTTGGGTTTATGTGAGTTTTCTGTAGCACCGAGACATAATCCAGAATGTATATTTATTACTGAAAACCTTTTTAAATCTATCTATTCATGAAAACCGCATTAAAATCCGTTGCGTAGTCAAAAAGATCCGAGTGTACATACAGAGGAACAGACGGCGGGAAGCAACTTTGTTTTATACTATGTGAAGTAGAAGGAATGAATGAGTGAATGAATGATAAGGGATAAGGGATCAGCATATTATGTTAATCACTCAAAGTCTTGCCTTTCAGAACACCGTAAATGCTACTAAAGGATATCGCAATTAAAGTCTCCTGTTAGTGGTGCGTAACTTTATAGGGAATGTTATTGTAAAAAAAAATTAGGTACAGTAAGTAAAACTTTTATTGTAATTTTATTAATATTGTATAATAAACAATAGTACACACATACTTAACAACGATCTGTAAAAATCACCAAAAAATCCCACAGAGTATAAAGTCTTACTTGTTGAATAATACTTTTAATTTAGTATTGTGTAATTAGAGTATCAACAAATGGAATATATTTTTAACAATTTTAGACCTCAGGATTGGCAACGCATCAACAGTCTTAGGAGTGCAGTCTTAACATTGTAATCTTGAGAATGCAAATGTCTATGAATCTCAGATCCCATTTTCCATCAGGTATGCTCTGTGCTCATTTATTTATTTATTTATTAGACTCACCACCAAAGTACACAGCTTATACATTGACAAGAAACATTTGACTTCTATATGCGATAAAAATATTAACAAGCACTAACGGATGGACTTTTTTAACTCGAAAATAAAACAGTTTTCGCTTTGCGTTACCACTGTGCGCCTTTGCAGCGACGGCAGTGAGGCAGCTGCGCTGCCGCGTGCATATTCATCGTCGGCGATTATGCCGCATGAATATGCGAGCTCGCACCCCGGTAATGCGCATGCTCATTTCAGGGCTCCGTGGGACTCTGGGCGGGCTCGGGTGCCATGTTGGACAAATTTGGCGTCAATAGTTTACACGAGATTTTTTGTTATTATGTTCCTATCTATTATAAGAAAATTTGGATACAATAACCCACTAGGTAATTACCAACCTTAGTTTGAGACTCATTTGATTTTCATCAAATCAATAATTTTAATATTGATGCATCTCCAATATGTAAACTTAGAAATAATCAAAAAGTGCTTCTATACGCTTGAATACTTCGAAGCCACAGAGAGACCAACAAATAAAGCTTTAAACTTAAAACCGCTTTCTTAGTGCGGATTTAAAAATATTTTTTATTATACTGTCGAGGCTGCAGCAATATAATATTCATAAATAAAATGTCCGACTAGCGCCCGTCGCACGGATTTAAATTCAATGTTTCTACAAAACTCGTTGAAAATCTGAAAATGTTGGATTTAGTAACAAATGAATATTACGGGACAATGTAACACAAATCGACCTAGCCCCAAACTAAGCTCTAGGCTTGTACTATGAGTACTAGACAATGATAAACTAACTTACATAGATAAATACATATACATATTAAACATCTAAGACTAAGGAACAAATACTCGTGTTTATCACCCAAATATCTGTCCTTATCGGTATTTATTCGAACCCGGGACCGCTAGGTTCGTAGCTCTTTCCGACCGAGCCTGCACGATCGTGCAAAAGTTTGCAAATAATTTCTTAATTTATGAAAATGAATAATTAAATTCATATCAATCCACGCGTCATCACAAACTCGTCCAGGGGCTGCGTTTATCGCGTGATAAAGTTTGGATAAGGCATCCGTCACCTTCTGACTCATAAATAAGTACGAAAGTGACGGATACTTTATCCACATTTGACGCGCGATATTGTCGCAGCCATACTACGCCCGCAGAAAGGGGCAGGCAGGGTCCCTACCAACTAGACTAACGCGTCTTCAATAATCACCAAATCCTGCATCGAAAACATCTAAATTTATTTAAAACTAGCTTCTGCCGCTAGCTTCAGCAGATTTCGATTGTTATACCCCGGCAACTTTTTAATTTTCCAAGATAAAAAGTAGCTTGGTGATCCAAGGTATAAGCTATCTTCGTTTATTAAATTTCATCCAAATCCTTTAAGTCATTATACGGTGAATGAGTAAGAAACTAACACACAAACTTTCGGATTGTATAATATTAGTAGTATTATTCATGAATTAATTTCAAAAAACACCTGTCACCTGCCACCTGTTTCGAAAAGCACTGCAGTTCCCTTTTGATTGAAATTTCAAAGCAACCTGGGGTCAAAGGCATTTCAGTTACCGTCAAAGCAAACTAGACAGACCAATTTACGAGGAATATTAGAACTCCGCGCTGCAGAAGTGAGGTGGACGACATTATGTTGGCAATTTCTTGAGTATTTAACTATGTAATATACCAGTCTACATACATACTAAAACTAAATGAATATATGTGGCAAAGATATGTAGATAAAAAGTGAAATTCGGCTAACAAAACATCGCCAAGATGCAAACACGCACGAAATAAATAAGATCTACGAAAATCTTAAACATGTGATACAATGCAAAACAATTACTCTTTACTGCACACCCCCAAATAATCAAAAATATATTTATCATGATACTTAACCATAAATTCAAGCTTATCCCACTCAAATGGAGGCCTTGTTTAACGCAATAACAATAACGTCTTTTAACGAATAATTTAAATGATCTTCGTCTTGAACAAAGCTTAATCAATATGCAGGTACTAAATCTCTAAACGTTCCTCTAACTAAAGCTCTCCCGCGGGATGTCCAATGTCGAAGTTGCTCTAGCTCTTGAGTTCCGAATGCTCTCGGATGAAGTGTCGCGACACCAGACACTTGAGCTGCAAGTTGCGGCAAGCTGATAGATTATGTTAACTAAACTTCAGGTAAGTATTCATCTAGGTTTATTTAATGTTAAAAATTACATAGAAAATACATGGTAAGTGAAGTACATTATGATAAAAATTTGCTAAATTGGTAATTACAGACATTAAGTTTTCACAGTTTATGGAAGGTCGTGATGGGATTGCAGACGAACCGAGGGTCATACTCCAACGTATTACGCGAATTTTTTAACAAATTTGCGAGAAAAATAAAATAAATTTCATTGACGTATAATATTATGTACTATTTACTTTACATTAACGCACTTGTGTATTTTACATTACAATTATTTCAATGTAATGTTATAATATTTCACAACATTTTGTGAAAGGGAAAGTAGAATATTTTTTAAGAAATCACAACTCATTATGCAAGAAAAATAAAATATATTTCATTGTCGCATGTGCTTTTTACTACATTAACGCACTAGTGTGTTTTACATCACACTTGAAAATTCAAAACGTTGCAATATGGACCACTTTGCTAGCAAGTGTGTTGTAAATTCTTGAAAACCTCAACCAAGATATTGTATATTAAATTTATATTACAAATAATATAACATTTTGTTTGCGTATTTATTTATGAATGACATTAATCAAATGGACACCTTATATTTTCTTCTACCATACAGAGGCATAGACAACGACACAACACAAGGTTTTACATTTTTGATAAATGTTAATTTATTTTTAGTACAATTTGGATGGACGATACATGATACAAAATCCTTCGATAGAGAAGGTAATTTTACTGACCGAGCGAAGCGAGGGCTAACAATTAACTGAGCCGGCATTTGTATGTCTGTTCGTCGATAACTCGAGAACGACATAGAGTTAGTTCTCAGCAGAAATTTAGTTTTTATTTAAAACATCACATTGTCATTACCGCGTAACGTTTCCCAGTATTAAATCTATTGCATGTTTTTATTCCTAATGTGAAGTAATTCAGTTAAGCAGAAATACTTCATGGTGCTAGGCGACTCTTGATAACTAAGTTATAACTACCTAAGTTGCACCGGGGAATATTGTTCAATACATCGATAGCTGTAACAAGGTGCACCTGGCTGCAGTAAGGGCGAAGTGCAATCAATGCACCTGAACTATTCTTCACCGGGCATAGAACTAGCTGCACATAACGTCTTTTTTACAAAGAGATAAAACAAAACAAAAATATTAATATATTATATTTCTAACAAGCATTTTTAGCAATAGGTACGTGAAAGGGGTTTGAATATTTTATAACTTGTCTTATTGTTAACATTTAAACATATTTCTAGATTTAAAATATATAATATAAAAGTCCCCATAAATTTTTCCTTCATATTGATACAATTTTTTACTTCAGTTTTTTCCCCGATGTATTTTTTCATAATTTCCGTGTGGTTTCCTTTGAGTAAATCATTTAAAACCGCCCAAAAGGTCAGTATGTTATATTAATTAAGAAGCTTTTAAAATCGCTTAGTCTTATTGTTGTAATTATTAAAAAAAAGGGTTTTATTATTTATAAGCGTCTTTTACTCGTATTCTCCATTAGATCTCACCTGATTGGATCTCTTAATGGAATTCCGAGCGAAACCTTTTCCATTACCATTTGAGTGACCTTGAGTTTTCTTATAAAGCTCATTGTAAGCTCCACGTCAAACCACACGCTGGTCAAATTTCAAATATAACATTTTTGCTTCTTTTTTTTTGGGGGTAAGTTCCTTTTTGTAAATACCTTTTGTGTTTCTGTCTGTTTTTTCCCGTTTGTACATTAAAGTATATACATACATACAGTGTGGTATATTTGACGAGAAGATAATGCTAAAAAACCTTTTAGGCATCCAACCTCGGACCTATACAAAGAAGCTCAGGTTTTATCTATTCGGCAGCTTTTCATCCTCAGAACTTGTCTCCTCACTCATAAACAACTTCTTAGCTCCAGTCTTCATAATTTAATGTTACAAAAAAGAGTATACAGATTGCGGCTCCCCTCAGTCAACTCAAACTTTGCAAAAAGATTTGGTGATTATGTTAGAGCATCGGTATATAATGCAGTTCTAAAGTTTTGTAAAATCAGAGACTGTAAAATTCACAAAGCTATGCTCACAGAATGGTTGCTTACTTTGGACTACTATGTAATGTTTCTGAAGATGTTTTTAAAAAATTCAATTATTAAAACTTCTACAATTTGAATTTTATGTTCTAACCACTCTTAAAAGTATTAATTTTTATAATTAGTATTCAAGCATTGTTAAGGAAATATACATAAAATTATGTATATGTGATGTATATGTATGTGTGTATTTGTGCGTGTATGTTTGCATGCATGTATGTGCATATGTATATTTATATTTACATTTACATTGCCAATCTACCTCGGTCTCCCAAGATACAGGCTTCGACTAGTTTGGGGGCCTCTGTTTATTTTCTTCACAAGTCAAACTGCGTGTGTACCTCTAATTTAGTGTACTAAGATTTGATGTCGGAACCTTTCTCAAAATGCAATAGTGTACACATTCAAATAAATGATTTTGATTTTTATTTTATTTATTTATTTAGCTTCCTGAACGCTGCCCAGCCGTCGGATGTGACTTTTTTTCTCCAAGTTGGACCTACTAATCTGGGCAGTATGTCCCAGTTAAACATAAAATATCAATATAAAATGAAAAATGTCTGATCTATAACATTTTGTTATCTAGCACAGTTTGCAATACCAAAAGTTAGTGTAGTCCAGTAAATTGTTGCATTTAAAACATGTGCAGCGTCGCATTTGCATACAATTTGGCTTCACGTGCATACTCTAAACTCTCGGTGGGAACAATTAGGTGACATACCGGGCCTCTAGGGAGCGCGGGGGTAGGGGGGCGTGGGGGGCGCAATCTAGCAGGAATGCCTGCTTGGTAGATTTATGTGCGCCGGCGCATTCAACGGTGATTTACGGCGTGATTGGATGACAAAGATTCTCGTCTTTCAGCCACAGGTAAAACGCCTGAGATTTTGTTCACATGATCATTTTCAAAATTATGAAGTTTCAATATCGAAAGGGGCGGTCAGTGCAAGTTTATTTTAATTAATTTATTGTCATATTCATTGACGACGCGGTCAGACTACTTGGTGGTGCCTGTCTCAAAACTAGTTATCCCGCGTTCGATTCCTGGTATGGTTAAATAGTTGTGTGATGAGCGCAAGCATTTGTTCCTGAGTTTTGCATGTTTTCTATGTATTTAAGTATGTACATGTGTATTTCTACATTTGAGTAAGTATGTCTCAATATAAGTATGTTTATCGCTGCGGTGTGCTCATAGAACAAGCTTACAGCTTAGTTCGGGACTAGGTCAAATTGTGTAAGATTATCTCCTAATATTAACTATATTTCCTTTATTTTATACGTACAGTGGTGCCTCACCAGTTACCACGTTTCCCACGGCAAGTAAAAATAGTTTAAAAACCTTTTCCATATTTTCAATGACTAGGAATTATTTAAAAGTATTTTACAACTTAATTCTTCCTCAAATATACCAACACTAGAGGACGCCCGAGACTTTGTACACGTAGAATTAGTCACCCGCTACTCCTCCGAAAATCCTAGAATTTCCGAAAATCCCTTCTTAGTGCTACTTTAGGAGTGGAATATTTCCTCCAAATTTCCAGTTCTTAGGTCCGTGATTTTGGCTGTGCATTGATGGATCAGTCGGACAGTCAGTTTCTTCTTTTATGTATAATAATAGATAGATTAAACGTCACCGCGTATTCTAGTGAGTTCGTATGATGTGATGAATCGCATCAATTCCCTAATAGGCAAAATGCATGGTTTTTTTAACCTAAAAAAATATATGAAAATATCATAAAAGAGATTACCAAAAGTGAAATAAAAATTAAAATTCAGCCAGGAAATACGGATGATACGAGTACAAGCATTTTCAAACTGCTAATTAGACAGCGATTAGACGGAGAGATCCAATATGCACTGTGACGTCATGTAACAGTTCGGCCATATGAACTCCATGTTAATTTTGTTTTGCTAGAAATATATAGGAACAAATGTTTATTGGCTTATATCTTGGTTATTTTTATACCTATTCAAACAATGTTTTTTCTCAACTGTTTGTTATCAGCAGATTTTATTGAAGCTGTGAAAAAAAAAACCCTATTGCTGATTGGTAGCCTTCTACCAAATAGCTCGTTGACAACCGACCCTGATTCGTCATCATCAAAATGGTGTATGGTTGAAACTCGGCATTCTCTTTGGCACGAGCACATTTCATTATTTTAGGGGCTAATAGTTTACACACACTGCATCCAAATTGCGCGACACAATTCATGAACAATGTTAGCTGTATTGTCCAAAGCGTTTATTCTCTTTCGTTCTTGTAACCGATGTCGAAATGTATGTTTTTAATCTCCCTTATATTATAAATGCGAAAGTTTGAAATGGAGATAGCATATGCCCTCGAATAACACATAGGCATTCTTTTCATTCCGGAAAATTAAAGAGTTTCCTAAGGGAACTACGGTTTTCAAAATCCCCCACAACATGGGATGACCGAATAACTAATTCGCGGGCAGAAAGGCGCGGGCGGGAAGGACGAAGTCGCGGGCAGCTAGTGTTGAATAGTTCTTACTGATCCGGGAGTAAAATGTACCTAGTCAAAACCTTTATCATTTATTTGCTTGAAACACGGTGTGTACAACAAAAAAGTTTTACGAATTGGAAAGGTTCACATGTATTTGAAAGACTTAAAAAAAATCCGGGCAAGAGCATGTTAGACCATGCTCAGTGTAGAGTTCTGACGCCGTTACTATTAAAAAAAAACACTCAAAAAAAGGGGTTCGAACGAATTTTCCTTTAAAGTTGTTTAAGTCTTAGATGATTATTAGTAGGTATAAACACTTTAGTCGCCTGCATCTCAGGAACCAATCAAGTCTACTTAGTCATCATGGTTTTTCTTTTAAGTTCGTTATATCGCACTGCTAGATCTAAACAGAAGTAACTCAAAATACAACTGTATTTTAAAATCAACTTTAATACAACTTCTATGAACTTGAAACAAAACTAGCGAGGATTTTGAGTTGATGCTGTTTTGATCTAGAAGTGCGATATTTGCTTTCTTTTTAAATATTATTCATAACTGATAATAACATGTAAGTACATACTGATTATTTGAGAGCTACACCTCATTTGGTGTTATAATATAAAAAAATACCTTTGTTTTACAATTTTCCTGTACTTAAAAGGGAGCATATGTGTTAATTTAGCGTATAAGCTATCTCTATTTAAAAAATCATTCAAATCCGCCCATCTGTTTCAAAGTTAAGGAGTAACAAACACTAACTCTCACACAAACTTTCGCATTTTATAATTAATATTATAAATGCGAAAGTGTGTGTGAGATAATAATTAATTAGTAAGGGTATTAGGAGGATTGCACATTTTCTAGCGCTGTAAGGGCCCGTTGTTTGATCAGTAGTTAACTCAACTAATTGTTAAAATTCGAAAAAGGAATCAAAAAGAACAATGCCAGATTTTGGCTTAAAACACTTTTAAAAAAAGGCTCGCGGATGTTGATATAACCTGTTTTGTTTCAGATTAAAATTCAGTATTTATTACTTACACATTTAGAGAACTTTTACGAAAAAATAGAGCGATCTATTAAGATACTTTATAAATAAGACAACTTGCCAGTATGTAACGTAAAGTAAAATAAGACAAGTTCTTCAGAAAAACTAACACCACAGCATTGTTTTAAATATTTTTCTACATCAAATAAACCCAATTCTATAATTATTTCTTAGGCCAACGCTTCTATGGAAACCTGGCATTGTCCTTTGACAAATTTCCTTGAGGTTTAACTATTAGCTATGGTTTTTAACGATTACTTAACTTAATTACTGAACAGGCCCTAAGTGTTAAAGAATTAACCCCCGCTCGGGAACAGAGAGCTAAGCGCGGCGATACCAGGTAAATAAGTGTAAATGAGCGAGTGCAGCAATTACCGCGCACCGTTTTGCTGCATGCGCGGCAAATCCCCGCTGATCCCGGCTAATGGCGGCGTATCTAGCTCGTTATTACTAGAGAAACGCTAAATATATCTACTCATATTGTAATGGAAAAAGTGTGCTTGTTGGTTGGCTAATATATCCTTTTTTAGGTGCTAATGGAACACTTTTTTGCGCCAAAATAGATAAAAGGCTACTAGATAATGACTGTATAATAATAGTAGATTATACAACTAGGGGATAAAGCACTGTTTTATGCCACGGGCGCGATATTGAATCCTGAGCAAATGAGGGACTACAGATTTTACTCCCGAGCGTAGCGAGATTGTCGCGAGTTAATTCCTGAGGGAAGCGAGGAAATTAAAACGGAATCCTGAGTGCAGCGAGGGATTCAAGCTCGCCCAAGACGAAAACAGCTTTATCCCAACCAAAGGAGAATACTCTACTATTCTCACCTTTTGCGAGACGGTAAAAAGCAAGGCTACTTACTAGAAACAACGTTTTATTAAAACTTAAAGTACCTTATCTTAAACGTAAAAATTGTTATTTTTCATACGAATTCAAATCTCATTATTAGCCAACGGGTTATAATGAGATTCAGTACCATATTATAACCCGCCGGGTCATAATACGGTACTGAATCTCATTATAACCCGCTGGTTAGCCGATGGCTATAATGACTTGCTTTAAGTGAGGTTTGCATAATATATAATTGGGCAATTTCGAGCAATCGTGTGAAAATGTTTTTATCATGAATCAAGAATACGAGTGTGTTTGCTAGATCTGTAGCACACACATACCGCAGATCATATTCTCAAGATTCCTATATGAGAAACAAAAGTGCAGTTTTGTCGTTTTGATGCTTAAACGACTACTATATTGGGGCCTAGCCAAGATGTAAACGATACTAACGTTTTTTTTTCTATTGCTCAAAATGTACGTGATGACATTCTCGAACGTTACGATAAACCACGTTATCAACTGTGATCCCATACATTCTAAGCGATAGATAAGAAAAACGTTAGTAGCATTTTTGGATTGGGCCCCTTGTTTATTAACGAATTACATAAATATCAGGGGACAAGGTCTCACCAATTGACCCAGTCCGAAACTTACCTCAAGGCTTGTGATATGTGTACTAGACAACGATATAAATACTTACGTAGAGAAATAAATACTTAAAAACATAGAAAACATCCATAACACAGGAACAAATATTCGCGCTAATCGCACAAATATCTGCCCTTACCGGAATTTGAACCCAGGACCGCTAGCTTCGTAGGCAGGGTCACTACCAACTAGGCTAGCGCGTCGTCAACATGCACATGCAATGAAACTATAGGAGCATCGCAACAAAAGTTAAAATATCAAGGGTCACACAAAACCTAGTCCCAAACTAAGCTTCAGGTTTGTTGTATGAGTAGAAGACAAAGATTAACATACTTTTTTAGAGAAATACATACTCGAATGCATTGTAAACATCCAAGACTGACGAATAAATATTTGCCTTGACCGGGAAACACCTGGGACCGCTAGCTTCGTAGGCATAATCATCAACTAAGCTTAATAGTCTAACCGAATCGTCGAAATTAAAATTAACAAAATATTGACAAATTTGAAAGCATAATAATTTGCGAAAGCCGCAAAGCGCGGGATTACCGTGTTCTGGCAACAGGGGGGTTACCATGACAAACTAATGCAGTTCAGTTAACGTTGAGAGAAAGGGACAGAGCTATAATAACTGCTATATCTCTGTCACTTTCACTCAACTTGAACTGAACTGTCACGGTAACCCCCCAGCTCGTTCCCGGTCGATCGCGTCCTGCAGGATTATTGCTAGCGCGGCTCGTGTCGGCAAACTCGGGATTGCTTGTCGCTCGCACGTGGAGCGGTAATGCGCTGGTAATTAAGTTAATTCTGAACCTAGGTATGTGGGAACAAAGTTGCAGGTCTTCAAAGGTGAAGTTATGAGCTGTTAATCCCGTTAATCCCTTGACGACGCGCTGGCCTAGTTGGTAGTGACCCTGCCTACGAAGCTAGCGGTCCTGGGTTCAAATCCCGGTAAGGGCAGATATTTGTGAGATGAGTGCGAATATTTGTTCCTGAGTCATGGATGTTTTCTATGTATTTAAGTATTTATTTCTCTATATACGTATTTATATCGTTGTCTAGTACCCATAGTACAAGCCTAGAGCTTAGTTTGGGACTAGGTCAATTGGTGTGACATTGTCCCCTGATATTTATTTTATTTTTATTTTTAATCTGTTTTAAAAAAAGCATTAATGAACGAGCACCATAGTTAAAAATTAAAATAAGTAAATACGTGGACAATCTCAAAAAATATCGTTTCTAGGCTGTAATTATGAATACTACACCTTTAAACATACCTACTTAAGTAAGCATATTCTGATATGTAGAGAAACGTGGTCATAGATTCACTGTATATTACCGACGTGTAAAAGAGCCCGTATGTGGCCAATTTACTGAATAAATATTTTGATTTTGATTTTGTAGTAATATTTAAATTAATCTTCGAATTTAAAATATGCATAAATATTGTAGGATAATAATTTGTGGGATTAATGAACTAATTAAAGCAAGGGCGTTAAAACCGTCCATTCTCCTTGGTATTTATTATTTATATCTGATGGCGGGGTCTGGCTTCCTTATTTTCTCCCTGCATTAAGCACTGTTTATTGTGTTAAAAAACTAAACAGAAGTCAGAATTAAACTTAAAAATTAACTTTGCAAATTTTGAATACTCGTAGGTGTTTATGTAATTCTTAGGATTTTTTATTTAACGCAATCAATGCTCATAACAATTAAATTATAGCAGCTACGTACTTACGAGTATGAATAGTAATTTTCTCGAAATAAATGATTTTTATTCTATTCTATTAAAATAGTAGCGCGTAGTTTAGTAACGATAATCGTGGCTAGCATTGTACCGAAAAGTAACTTCTCAAACTGTGATAAATTATTGTGAAAAATTCTCGGAAATTTGTAAGAATATTCTTAAATTTTAAATGGAAAGATAAAATTCTCAATGCTCTCAAATGTTTCCAATATTATTCTCAGTAATTTTTTGACAAGATTTCTTAACTTCTGAGAATATTCTGCAACTTGTACATTGCTAATCGTGGCTTACTTAATTCTTAAAAAACAAAAGTGTATATTTTGTTTAATTATGACAGTTTATGGATTGATTGAGTGCAATATTGATGATTTTTCGCACTTTTCCTCATTATGATTATATCAGTCGAAAGATGTCTACTGCCGCTGGACGTAGGACTACCCCAAGAATTTCCACAAGTCCATCCGCATCCATCAGATTTTGGTGATCTTCAGCAGATCGTAGGTCCACTTTGCAGACCTACCATCACTTAGCGTTCCGGTCCGCAGTCGCCACTCTGGAATCTTACCGCACCAAAGGCCATAAACAACATTTTCCACTATATCACGTACTTTCAAAGATCGACCATTACTTTTGTTTTAAATCTCGGTGAAAATACGAGTAAGTGGATATCTTTGGTTATAAGCCTTGGCTATAAAACGATGTTAATTATTATTTGCTCTAAACATTATTTTGTCTCAACTGACCCTAAGCATAAAAATGTTAGCCCAAGTCAATTATATTCATTTTAGATTTCTTCACTTGTTATACAACTTTTCTACCCCTACTCGCAAGACATTATCGATAACATCAAGGTGAGCACCCTCACCCGGCAGGTCCGTCCGCCTCGTAAAACGTCAAGATGCAGTTTCGAAACTTCATTTGGGACGGCGATTAAACAAGTTGGCTCTTATTAAACTGTTAGTTCTACCTTATCGACCATTTTGCTTGAATTCACTGCAACTGCCCTATCGCTCTCAAACTAGGGTTGTACGATGGGATATCTGTAATTCGGTATCAATGGTGACTTTAGCCAATACCTAATAATAATGATTATATATTTTTTTACTGCAAATCTAAGAAGTCAGCGTTTGTACACAATTCTTACAATATAAGTTGTACTGATTTGTCTTGTCTTTTCGTTTTTTTTCTTCTATTGTAAGTGATCAACTTATAGCCAAACAAACTACTTTTTAATCGTTATTAAAATCAAAACAAATTAATTTGCATTATAAGTGCCTATAGGTAATAATTTCAAAACCTAGCACTTTTCTAAAACACATGAGGTCTTCTACTTCTGTCTTTTTTAATAGGGGCCCACCGTTGTATTCCGCAGTGATTTCGCCAATTTCAAATAAGTAGAGTAAACCAGTGTACAGAATTAATCCAAAGTAAAATCAAATCTTTCAAAACACGTTTAATACACATTCGTCAAATTAAGCATAGAATTTGTGGTCACTTTGTGCTCAACTGCTTAGCAAATCAAAAGACTTTCATTTCAATTAGTTTCGGCTTTCGGCCTAAGCTCTCGGCGAGATTTGGAAACCCAAAGGCAATCTCAATCGCGGATCTATAACTGTAACTTTTGAACTAATAGTCGGGATAAATTACTTTCCAAGGACTTCTGGTTTAATGAACCGTATGACTTTGAGTTCGTCATTGGAAATACGTTTTGAGCAGTTCTCCGTTCAGCTACGGTAAGTTTGTTTGGATTTTTTAGTAGACTGGTTGGTAAAAGAAATTAATTTTCAATAATTTACCAAGGTCCTTAGAAAATAGAAAACTGTAATCATTTTAAACCAGCAATGAATATCAAAGGAAAACACTCGATTTTATTACATCCAAAACTCGTTAGGCCCACGTCAATAATTGATTGAGTTTATCACCTGCGTAACTCATTAAAAGTTTGAAATTACTTTGACGAATGGGTCCCAAAATAAACATTTAAGACTTACGGGCCACTTTCATTGTAGCATTGTAAATGCTGAAGTTTTTAATATAATAATTTGTCTTCCTTCTTTTTATAAAGCAGGTTTGGAAATAAGCCAATACAATGAATGAATTCTGGTTACGTATAGAAAGGCTGCAGTTAGGTATTTTTATTAACATAACGACGCCAATCTTACATCTATTGTGTAGTTACAGTTGACTACAAGGAGATCTATCCAGTCTTGGAACTTATTACATGCAATAAAGTGACAAAGTGGATACTTCTATTTGTAGTCGACTGTCCAAAGTAATGGAATAAAGATAAAAGTTAGATGAATGTCACTGTAAATTGAACTGTTCCTAAATAAATAGCAATTAATATGTATAACTAAAAGCCATTAAACCTTTAAAATATACTTCGTTTGTTCATAGTGTTTAACTAGTTATTTATGCAACTGTCTCATAATGAAGCCTCTTAAGATTTCGAGTGCCAGAGTTAGAACGCGAGGCGTTTCGAGCTCTAAGAGAACTGTTATCAGTGTTGTTACCATGGTAACATTATGGGTACCATTCTGACGCTATTAAAGACAGCAATAGTACCTACGCGAGGAGAATAAATAAATTCATTTTAAATATAATGTGATCATGTTGGCATCCCTCTTTTATCAAAATACACGCCGCTTCAATTCCCTTAAACAATAGCCTAATGTTCGATCGAATGAACGCTTAACAAACCGAACGAGTGACCGAATGAATGGGACCGAGTGAATGAGTGAATGGTTCCCGAATTGCGCTCACTCAGTTATTAGCGCTCTAATATGATTTCGGTATTTCGACAAAGCCTAGGTGATTTTGTAGTTGGTACATTCTCTGCTTACGCAGAATGGGAGGTTGATTAATTTCTAACGGTATTCAAACATACACGAGTGTGTCACAAGTGATTATTTCATAAAGTTTTGTAGTAACATTTTCTAATATGTCGATATTACAGTGTTTCACAATAGCGTGTTAATTTTACTTTTTCTTTCGTATAACATAAAATAAATCACAAAACAATCTTAATTATAACTGCAATAACTTTAAGGTTTTCTGTATACTAAATATGAAAGCGCATTTAATTTAACCCAAGTGGAATAATAAAGTGACCGAATGTAGGACGCGGCTGAAATCAGCCAGCGAGGCGGCCACACAAATGGAATAAGGTTTAAAACTAGGAATTATTGAAAACTTATAACACACATTAATGTCAAACTAGACGAGTATCGCAGTGACAATCTCAATGATAACTTTATACAGTTTAAAACCATATGTAGGTACTTGTAACTTTGAAAAAAAAGTTAAATTACTAAGACTTGACCTGCTTATTAAACACTCTTCATAAAAAAGTACTGAAATAAGCCCATCTATTTCAGAGATGAAAGCAACAGACAGACATTTACCCACCCTTTCTTTAAGGTTTTTGTTTTGTGGAGTGATCCTCTTAAACATCTTATATATATTTTTTTATTTTATATTTCGATTTTTTCCATTGGATGAGTGGTCCCGCTCGCGCCAGTCCATTAAAAACATTTATTATAATGTATTTTGTATTTGGTCGCATTCATCGTCGACGTAGCAGCTTTGCCAAAGTGGTAAACTTAACTTACGTGCAGCTTTAGTTTGACGGATACTTCACAGACGAAATAAAATGAGTATCGTTTAACACCTCCCTGTGGTCAGAGACAAGACGCATTCTACTAACGTTACCGCTATCGAAAATGTATGCGATTGACGTAAGCTACCGGACAGTAGCGTCAAGCGCTGATATCAATTTAATACATTTTGTTAGTTTTCGACAACCGTTTACGTTAGCGATAAGCATCTTATCTAGTCCTCCTCAATGAGCTGACTAAGCTACTACACAGTGCGGTAGCTTTTAATACATCCTTCTGGTTTTTTGTTCACTCTCTCTCGCTCCCAATACGCTCTTATACGAAGACTCGAAGCTAGACAGCTAATTTTATCTGAGTCCAACACACTTTTAAACACCTCTTGTGCTGTTTTTATCTGTAAAATCAACAGTTAAACAGAATATAGAAAGCTTCATAAATCGACGCGAAGAACAAAGTTAATTTATAAGAAGTAGATTCTCGAGAAACTGTAATGAAACAAAGTCGTTGTTGACTTCAACTCGCTCAATTGTTGCAAGTAAAACAAACGCAGTTAAACTAAAACGAATTGTAGAAGCGAACTGAAGGATTACGCGGATACGGTTACTGGTGTTTAACTGAGTACACGTCGTGTTCTAATAAGAGTTCAATTTATCTTTTCGTTTTGTTTTAGATTTATAATAAACGAAGGTGTTTGTTTTTTTTTGTTGTTCATTTGTTTTTACGTTCGCTGGTTCATTTTCTTGCTTGTTTGTTTGTTCAGATTTAATTTGCTACATACCTAGATAGTTTATTGCCTGAAAATGGACGCAAGATATTTTTTATTTGGGGAAATAACTGGTTCCCTAGAAAAATAGCAATAACTACGCAAAATCGTGGGCTAGTAATAAATAAATATAAATAAGTAGATTATATATAGTAATAGGGGACTATCTCACACCAATTTTATGGACCTAGTACCAAAGAATCCCTGGGATTGTAATTTGGAAAATGTAGACGACGATATACATACTCGAAATAATGGTATTTGTATTTTTACTTTAGTTTAAACATTTACTTGACCACCATACGACCACCATTACTTAACCATTTATTTACTTCAATTCAAGAAAAACGACAATGTGCGTCGTGGCCAACATAGAAGCTCCTTATAACATTATTAAAATTCATTTGTGCATAGCAACTGCCCGTTCGCACTGACGTTTAATTGCGTGCAGGCTGCCTCACAATAAATACCTATTAAAATGTATTCCGCGGGCTGACAACTTTTCCTGCTTTTATTTCTTTTGTGGGAGTTATTTAAATTTCTTGAAATATAATAGTAGGGCACTGGCTTTCTATTTTTAACCGACTTCAAAAAAGGAGGAGGTTATACGTTCCACTGTATGTATTTTTTTTTAAATGTATGTTCACCGATTACTCCGTCAATTGTCGACCGATTTCAATTTTTTTTTTTTGGTTTGATAGAGTATACTTCTGAGGTGGTCCCATTGTCACCAAATCTGTCTGATGAGGGAATCAGTGAGGAATTGAGGGAACTCCTCAAATATTGTAGGCAAACATATAGCGATTTTAGTATTTTTAGTAACAAGTCCAGCATTTGCATTCAGAAAGTATCATTTGGTATAGTGGAACTGATGATGAAGACCACAGATGGCCACCGGAACTCCTCAATGGTACCGATTTCAAGGGTGGCGATAAGATATCTCGATTAAGATAGTTGAGCGACTACCTACAACGAATAATATTTACTTGTTGAAATATGACTATGACTTTCCCGCGGCGTTGCTTGCGGCGCGCTTGATATAAGTTAAAGTTTCATTTCAACTAAGAAGTGGGACTACGTAATAGCGTATTATGATCACTAAAAAGTATAAAAT
Organism: Acleris literana; assembly: GCA_946894065.1. NCBI lineage: Eukaryota > Metazoa > Arthropoda > Insecta > Lepidoptera > Tortricidae > Acleris > Acleris literana. The sequence goes on from OX335671.1 coordinate 172,126, forward strand.
AAAATAAATGTTTTAAAAAACAAAAAACCGCCTTCAAAAACGCAACGCACGTCGGCTTTTTGTTGAAAATGTTGTGGTCGCCGACTTCAGTTGGACTAACCTATTAGGTGCCTACAATTTTAAAGAAGTTATTTTTTGCGTTTTTGAAGGCGGTTTTTTGTTTTTTATGCCGTGTCGTTTGGTTTATGCAATATTCAACTTTAGTACTCGTAATCTGTTAAAAGACTTGCAGATCTTGGAACTTCCTTTTAGTGGTGGTAGGAAATTGTGCAGGGTCCGTCCCACGTCCGTCCGGATAGCTACCACCATCTCATCCATTAAAACACCGCCAAGCAGTAGTGTTCGCATTGCTGTGTTCCGGTGTGGGAATAAGACAACCGGTGAAATTACTAGCATAGAGGCATTCCATCTTAGTCCTCAGGGTTGGCAAAGCATTTGAAGTCTTAGGATTGCAGTTTTGAGATTGAAGTTTTGAGTTTTCAAATGTCTATGGGATTCAGATCCAACTTACCATCAGGTGGCCTGAGAGCTCACGTGCCTTCTCATTGCCATAAAAAAAAACAAGTTAACATAAAGCAAGCTTTGGAAAACCGAGTTCCTCTGCAGTGGCTGCGGCATCAAGACTGACGTTGTACGGTCGAGTTTATAAATATGTATACAATTTACCACCTTGTCACACACTGTTTAAACATGACATTAAATAGACAAGGTACTAAAGTGTATACATTATTTATGAACTCGACTATAGTATATAGCCATGAGTGCCATGACACTCTTTGGGTGAAGACCAATCCATCGATACCCAGCATTTTAAAATCTGTCAAATCGATTAGTTTACACGATGTCACATAGTAAAATGGATACATACATACAATATTCTTTGTGGCCAGTCGTCTAAAAAGAAGAAAGATGAACCACGCTCTACAAAATAAACAAAAAGATCTTGAAATTATTTATCTTAAGTAAAACTTAACGCGAAGAAGTCCGTTGAGGTTGCGGGTCGAATGAATCCCCCCATCACTTTTATGGCTCGCCATTAAGCTAACCGCATCCCGCGGCTTCGCCTGCTAATCGCCGCGAACGCTGGTGTCGCTTTACGACCGTAGCTCAGTAAAACAAAACCAGCGTTAATTTACTAAGAAGAGCTTTAGATTAAGGAACTTGAAGTCGTAGACATATACCCAGGACTTTAGTAGTAGACAAAAGTAGTTTTTGTAATTTTTGTGCAAAAATATCTATACATAAATCTGATGTATGATGCTGCGCAGGTGAAGATGCTTTTCAAGACGAGTGTGCCGTAATTATAATTAAAAAAAATCGAATTTAGAAATTTTCTATGCAACTCAATTTTTAATGTTTGATTTAACATTACCTCTGATAACGATTTGGGTTCTTACACGAATGATAGTAGACTTCGTTCGTATACTTCGCATGTTACTCTTCTGTTATATGTTATGTACTTAATTACCCCGAATAAACTTATTTCCAACCATTCATTCACACATGTAATAATCAGTCTTAGCAGGTTTGGGTTACTCTGGTCACGTCACACGTTATCCGTCTCGTATGTGTTAGCGAGTTGTTTTTACATTTTATTTATGGGTTATGGAACATTAGGTCCTTTCATTGAAAATGAAGAAAAACGAACAGTCATAAATAAATGAATTTAAACAATAATATTGTTTAGGTACGTGTTTATTTATGACTGTTCGTATTCCTAAAGCAAAACGAAGCCACACACATTTTGCTTTATAATTGTAGGAAAGACAATAATTTTATGACCGCAATTTCGTCCACGTAGAAATTGTGTATTTGAGTTCTTCAGGACCAATGGTGCTGAATCAAATTCAAACAAAAATCATATTAGAAGAAGATGAATAGTTTTTAGGAGCAAAAAATTATTTAAACTACAAGATTTTTAAAATCTCCATTTTCTAGCACAGCTTAAAAATAAACCAAACCCTGAAACAGAATGATATAAAACCCCGTAAGATGCAAAACCTCCAGTGTCTCGCGTCACTTCACAATCCCGGGATAAGGATCCCGCGAATCCCGGGTACCGGGTCCCGGGCGGAATCGGCGGGATTGCATGCGCCGGGAAGCGGGGATTTTTCGCGAACAGCAGATTAAACGCGTTAGGTGTATTATGTAAGTTGTGCGTTTACTGAGCGACGAGTACTCGACTAAGTCGTGTTTAGTAGAGAGTCGAGCGGATGCTTTAAGCGGCAATTACACTACTTTGTTCACCTAATGCGGTCTCCGAATTTGTTTCAAACTACTGCGGCGAACAAACGTCGTCTTCACAATAGTCTGTCCGCCTACTTCGATCACGTAACTAGGCGGTTGCAGCTCTCGTTCGCCGAATGCGGCCGACTACCATGTTCTTGACACTGCTGCGTTCGCCGTATGCAACATTCGGCGGACGACTTAGTGTAATTGCCGCTTAAAGCATACGTTTACGTTAATTTGGTGAGGGAATGAGTGAGCGATGCAATAAGAAAACCATAAGCACAATACAGAGTTGCGGAGATCAGTGGATGTCCTTCGGCTGATACAATGATGCTGATGAAGAAATACGTCAATGCTAGTAATTCCATTGGCTATTAACTCGAAACGAGGGGCTCTATTCTTCTCTGGAAAATCATATTGCATTATCATTATTGTCAACGTTACGTTAGCTCTCACTTACTTAATAGTAATGGTGGCTGAGTTAAAACAATACGATAACATTATCATTATAAAGGTTTAAACTAAAACATGTAAATATTTAATTCCTGGCAACCTTTAAGAGCATAATATTATTTAAAGCTATTAAAATTCTATCTACAATGGAAAAAAATAAAGGTGACGGAGATGCTATAACACAAGGGGCCCTATCTATCTTTTTCTAAACATAATTACTAATTGATAATAACGCATAACGTCAAGCGGGGCTATTGCTACAGACTATTTTTGCGTCCTTTAATAGTAGTTTAAGTACCTTAATTTCTATAAAAGGAAGCATAAAACGTTTTAAAACGTGGAATTCCCTTGAAAAAATTAAATGACGCATTTACCCCTCTGTCCGAATAGCCTCGCTTGACGTCATCTAATAATGACCTAATCATCATTGTCATATTCAGCAAAAATACATTCACTGTTCTGTCTTTATACTGATTCAATATTAAACTAAACTGTAAATCTCTCTCTAAACACAAATTTTAATTGATATACCGTCAACCAACTAAACCCTATCAAACACACCTGAAAAGACATTCGAAAGAAATACCATCATCAATGCAAAACGGCTTAACTACCACACACCTCCAAGAAAATGCCAACCCAAACTCATGACAAAACAGTTGGTTTTTGTGCTTCCACTTTTTTTAGTTACATGAGGGTAGTTTTGTATAAACAGGGCTGGCACTTAGTGAGCGAGTGCACGTTGAATTATTTTCACGGGCAGCAGGCGGCGCTAACGCGCGCTAAATATTAACGCGGGCCGCGGCGCGCTTCATCCGAAATCTCTGATTTTCATTGTTACTCAATTTATTTTTACGACGACGCTCATACGACACTCATTGTATGCTGTTTGTTGATGCGCTTGGAAAATTTAAATGTTAAATTAAATGTTAATTTTTTTAACAGACTGAAATACGGTCGTGTGCCGTCCAACTCAAACTTGGCCGATTTTTATTATTAGCGTTTTTCTTTAGCGTTTTCATTATAACCACATGATATTTGACGCTCGTATGGATCATTCGCTTAGATAGTGTCGCTATACTCGCAGATAGGTACTTGTGGTTATTTTAATAATAAAATACAAATATTTTTCGATGTAAACTGCCATATTCACTTGCACCCGCAAGTGAATATGGCAGTTTACATCGGAAAATATTTTTATTTTATCGAAATAACCACAAGTACGTGCGAGTGTAGAGACACTATCTAAGCGAATGGACTTTGGTTATTGCGGTTTTAACGATAGAGCAAAAACTAAATAAAAACCGGGCAGGAGCATGTCTGACCATGCTCAGTGTAGGGTTCAGAAGCCATTACTACAGAAAAATAATCGTAAAAGAGTGTATCTTAGTGGCACTTATGTCCTTTTCGGATATAACTCAAAAATGGTATCTATATCCAATCGTATTTATTAAGCGTTACCTTTGTGATTTTTTTTATAATTTTTGCACCTACGATTTGAAGTTAAAGCGGGGGAACACAATTTATGCATAATTTCTGAAAATATTCATTCTCTAATGAGAGAAACTGGTTAGGAATAGGAACCTTAAAGTATTTTTAAAAGAAGTGTCGAAATATGTGCCACACGATGATTTATGCTCAAAAAATACATACATACATACCCTCACAATCATAATCACGCCTGTTTCCCAGAGGGGTAGGCAGAGACCACTTCTTTCCACCTGCTACGATCCTGACAAATCGCCGGTGATACTGCAATAACGCGTAACTAACAAATTCAATTAGTTGAAAAAGTAACCTTACTGATTTACTTTTTAAGGTTTATTTTGCATTTTATTTCATTTGTTAGTTACGAGGTATTGCAGTATCACCGACGAAATCTCTTTCGCATCTCCCACATTCATACATCCCGACCCTTCCACTCACTTTCACTCTGTATATCTCTTTCATCAATCTTCTTTTATCCATCCTTTCCAAATGACTAAACCATCGAAGCATGCCCTTTTTAATCTGAGTCACTAAATTTTCTTTTAGTCCACATTTCTCTCTGATCTTTTCATTCCACGACGTACCTACTCGTTTTCTGTATGTTCACGCATTACTGTTTACCTTGTGAACCGATTTTGAACCATTTCCCTGTATTGTGATGGTATAATGGAAAAGATACTCGTGTTAAAACCCTAAATGTATTTGCAACCGTTAGGCCAGTCTATATCAACACAAAAAACCCAAACATCGCAAACGTGCTTGTAACTTCGATTTTTTTATATGTTGTTAGGTCCCTTAGGAGTAGTTAACACCCAAGTTTGCAACCTGAAAACCCTGTGCTACCCCCATGGTGCTTGAAAGACTGCCAAATTTAGACACTTGTTTCAGTTTCTTCGAAAAAACTACCCTAAGGAAGCACGGGGCACCATGGAGGTAGCACAGGGTTTTCAGGGTTGCAAACTTGGGGACCTAACAGCATATGATGATGATGATGATGATGATGATGATGATGATGATGATGATGATGATGATGATGATGATGATGATGATGACTATTAATGTTTGATTATATTTTTTGTGTTGCAGAGTGTTCTTGTCAAATAAATGTTGTGAGTTTGAGTTTATCTATTCTAATCTAATCCGAAGAAGCCGATGGATACGAGTACCACAAAACCGGCCGTCTCGTGGAGATCCTTAAGGAAGGCCTATACCCAGCAGTTGACGTCTTTCGGCTGATATATGATGATGATGATTCTATTTTAAATAATCACGCCGACATAATACGTACCTTACTGGCATTAAACATTTAAATAGTGTTATTAAACACTCTCCGTCGCTCTTTATAACTCGCAACAAAATCGATCAGATGTTTTATAAACTAGAATCTATGTTACCCATATCTAAATGAATGCTCATGTAATTTTAGCACATAAGAAGCTAGAAACTAATGCTACAATCGCATGAGTTACGAAACAGACTGGAGTCACTTAGGATCTGAAGCATAGTAGTGTGATGTTATAAGAGTTGCGCGACCGACGCGTGAGGTCATACCGCCATGTCGTGCTCTGGCATCCTTGTCTCGTTCATTTCCGCGTGTGCGGTGCTGCCCTTTGCCGCGTGCATGGTTAGCTTGGCCAGCCCGGAAAACGCTCTTCCTGCGGCCTACCACGGCTATTGCAACACACAGCTTAAAGGTATTTTTGCAACACACAGCTTAAACGTCTCTGATACTGCAGTACCGTGTATCTGTCAAATTTAATTAGTTGCAAAATGTACCGTCAAAGTCAGTAGACTTATTTGCTAAGTTGTATGTTGCACCTTATTTAATTTATTTTAGGCGGTATTGCAGTATCACCGACGAAAGGTATGTTTACAACACACAGTTTAAAGGTATTTTTGCAACAGGGTTATTTCACAGGCGTTTCAACCGCCGTCAGTCCGCTGTCATAAATATTGAAAGAATAAGCTACACCAAGCAGCTAACATTCACGTAGAGCTATACCGTTATCGTAATTCTTGCCACAATTGATCGAATTTTATATATATATTATCGCCTATTTTCTAAATACTTACGACAGCGGACTGACGGTGATTGAAACGCCCGTGGAATCACCCAACACACAGTTTAAAGGTATTTTTTGCAACACACAGTTTAAAGGTATTTTTGTAATTCTCAGCTTAAAGGTACTTTTTAACCCCCAAAGCAAAAAGAGGGGTGTTATAAGTTTAACGTGACGGCTGTGTGTCTTTCTGTTTTTTTTTAAAATGAAGCTTGTTTGATAGGCTAGATTTTTATATGCCGCCAATTGATCTAGTCTTTTGTAAGGATCACATGTATAAATGGTAATCAGAGCACTGCAAAAGTCGGAAATGCGAGTCAAAGCCCGACATTCCTATTTAGCGTTGAAAACGCTTCCCTTTGCTATAAATACTGTTATTTGTCGTGGAAAACTTAAGCACATAGTCTTTTCTTTCTTATTTAAGGACAAGGGTTCTGATGGTTGCATTTAATGTATTATTAAGTGAAAAAAAACGTTCAAGTATTCATGTCCTGAAAACATTTTGTTTATATAGTATAAAAGTAAAGTTTATTTTAATATAGTAAACTTAATAGTCAAGTTCAACGTCAGTCATCCCGATTGGAATGGTCCTTAGCTAGGTTTCGTGAGAATTGGTTGGGCAGTGAATGAGACTTTAGCTTTAAAGGTAGTCGCCTTTATATCGGAGGTTTTAATCTAGTTAATATTATACTTTCTTAAAAGCTATAAGAATGGCCTGGTGGCTTGGGATATTAACTCGTGATCGTAAGTGAGGGGGTTCTATCACTAGTAATCGGGTTTTTTATAATTCCAACTTGAGTGCTAATTGCTGGTAAACAAAGCTCTTTCGGTGAAAAAAAAACAGCGGCAGGATGAAATTCTGAATTTTCAAGTGTAAGAATATAAAGCATTATTAAAAAAAATCGAGCCCATCTCGATAAAAAATCACGTGCTTTTTAGGCAGAAGGTCGTAGATTTCGACGGTCCCCGCGAATAAACGTGTATTATCAAAACACCAACTTTACAGGAAAAATAAAATACGGAAAAACTTGAATATCTCTTCACCTGATGGATTTAGTTTAAAACAATGTAGAGAGAAACCAATGGAAATTAATAATCCAATATATTTATGACCTAAATACATTTTTAAGTCTATGGGTTTTCAAGAAAATGTGAGAAAATCATGTTATTTTTTTATTCGTGTGAAAATTCATTTGTAACCTAAATATCAAAAACCTTTACACTGTTATTCGTGTTTAAACGATAAGCGATCGACTAGGTATGTCAACAATATACTAATGTATAAGTGAGAAATTAGTTTTGATATTTATATTTAATAAACGTTTGCATGGGTGTTCTTGTGTATTTTAAGTAACATCTGTTATGTTATTCGATTGTTGCGATTTTGTTATGGGAATTTATATGACATATTAATTTAGTATTGTGTTTTAGTGAGTTTCTTGTACATCGGGATAAAGCATTTTTTATTCCTGGTTCATATTTTAACATGCCAAAAATAAATGTTAGTATGGTTTTTAAAATTATTTATAACATAAACACTTACTAAATTTAACTTGAACCATTATTTAGCATAAAATACTTTAAAATATCAAATAACAAAAGTTGTAACACCAATTTAGTCCGTGTTTAAGGCCTATATCAGTCTACTGCTGAACGTAGGCCTCCCCTAAAGTGCGCCATTTTACCCTGTCCTTGGCCTGTTGCAACCAACATGCCAGCAGCGTTCCGCAAGTCATCACTCCATCTTGCTGGAGGGCTTCCTACACTAAGTTTGCCGAGTCGCGGTTTTCACTCAAGAACACGTCTACCGCAACGTTTATCGGTTCTTCTACAGATATGGCCAGCCCACTGCCACTTCAGCTTGCTAATTCTCTGTGCTGTGTCGGTTACTTAGGTTCTCTGTTGGATACATCGTTACCGATTTTATCCTACATTGCTCGCTGAGCGATTTTAAACTGGTGGACCAGCCGCACAGTTAGTGTCCACGTTTCGGCACCGTAACGTTCGTTTTCATACTTTGCGGGATGGGTGAAGAGAAGACCTGACGTAGTTTTCCAAATGCTTCCCAGCCCAATTGGATCCTTCTCTTGGCCTCCTTCTCAAAGTTATTTTTACCTAGTTGCAGGATCTGCCCGAGGTAGGTATAGGTACTCAGAAAAAACTTCAAGAAGATGACCATTCACAGCAATTGGTCTCAGATCAATGTGGTCATTGAACATGACTTTAGTTTAATCCAAATTCATGCTGATACCTACGCTTTCTGACGCGGATGCTAGGTTGTCCAGCATTTATTGCAGCTCCTCCAGCGACTCCGCCATCAAGACTAGTTATGTCGTCTGCGAATTGCAAGTGCGAAATGAAATCGCCGTTTATGATAATGCCCTTACCTTTCCAGTCCAACGTCTTAAACAAATCTTCAAATGCACTTGTGAACAGTTTCGGAGATAATTAACGTCTCCTTGTGTCTCACCCCTCTGCGCAATTGGATTGGTACAGACTGTTTGTCATGTACACACATAAACGCAGATTCGTACAAGAATCTCAACACTGCGATATACCGACGGTTTACTTGGCATCGCTGTAAGGATTCCAAAACAGCCCAGGTTTAGACGGGATCGAAGGCCTTCTCATAGTCCACAAACGCCAAGCAAAGTATTAGCCGATTATACTCTTCGGACTTCTGTATAATCCTCCTTACTGTGTGGATGTGGTCCATACGGTGCTATACCCCGTGCGAAACCCGGCCTGCTCTGGAGGCTGGAACTCGTCAAGTCTTCTGGCAAGACGATTCGTGATTACCTTATAGACATGGCTTAGGAGAGAAATGGGTCTGTAGTTTTTAAGAAGTGTTTTGTCTCCCTTCTTAAAGAACAATACCGCTTTTGCACCATGCCACACCTTTGGAGTTTTTCCACAATGTATGATGGAATTAAATACGTTTCGAAGCTCCTTGACAACAGGGACTCTTCCTGCCTTCAGAAGCTCTGACGTAATTCCATCTTCACCGGGGGCTTTTTCCATTTTTAAGCTGCCTTATGCCAACACGCTCTCTTTCTCGCTGATTTCTGGCAGTTCGTCGGTATAGTGGCGTGTCAGTGTGGCTCTGAAATCACAGCTGTCACGCTGCGGCTGAGGGACATGTGCGGCGTTAAGTCGCCCATAGAAGTCCTCGATCTTAGCAAAAATCTCCGACTTTGACAACACGGCCCTGCACTCATGTGTTGAGAGCTTCTTCAGGTTGCTCCTTCCAAGCTGCTGAGTGAATACTTTGGACCCTCGGTTTTGCTCTATCGCCTGCTCAATTAGGCGTGTGTTAGAGCTCCGGAGGTCACGCCGAACACTACGGGTTCCTCTGATCAGTTCTGCACGATATACCTATTATATTATTATACGTACGCTGCTAACTGCCATAGAATACAATGGTTATTTAGGTACACGTATACTTGCCTAAGCTAAGTTTAATGTTTCGCTTTCGGTCACACTTAATCGACCACCCTGTTTGTTTTTGAATTGAAAGTTATGGGTAATGAAATTCAAGGGTGCCTATTACAAAAAAAGTTAGACAAATTATGGGCTACACCTTACCTTTATTTCCCGTATTATCTTCTTCATCCGCACCCCATAACATCCCTCTGCACCTTGATCGATTCATGGTTTCAGTAATACACGTAGTTTTAATTAATACGCGATAAAACTACGTCACAAGTCCACAACACGTTGTTTGTAAATAGACTGCTTACGCGGGACTGACGCAATAATAGGTGTTACAGCAAAACGGGAAATTTCTGCACATCAAATCGTGTGTTTTAGGGCAATACCCAAGTAGTAGACGCTCAAAATACAGTTTTAAAAACAGATACTGCATGCTTGCAGATTAAAGCTATTTGCTGTAATAAATGTATTACCCATTATAATTTACATTCATGCACTAGCATAGAATTATACAGGGGCAAAAGTTTTTACACACTAAAACTTTACAAGAGTGATCAACATAGGCTATTACATAAGCAAACTGATTTGCTTTCATATTGCATTAGACAATACGAAAACGTACGATGAAATAAATTACACGAATAAACGTGCAAAGCAGTTTACACGAGCCACTAAGTGATCCGTCCGATGATACACGTTTCTTATTGTTTAAAACAGACGAGATCTGTGCTTCATAGTGGTTTATTATTATTTTGCTGCGTATTCTATAATTGTATTTTCCCTAGAAAAAACATTGAAGTTACCTTAAAACAGGTTATTAATCATTATTTTTGCTTGAAAAAAATCTAGGAGGTGCGTTATAGGTAAAACAACGTTATTATGCAATAATTTTTTTTTTGTGTAAGAGCTCGTACACGGTTATTCGCGGGGACCGTCGATTTCATTCCTCGCGCGTTTAAGTTTTTTCATATAAAGGTACATGTAATATTCAATTTGTAGATTCTCAATTATTTCTAAAAGTATTATGATTATCATCGTGAGCGTAAAGTACTTAACTTTTAATTTAAGTGCCATGGTCGATAATAAAGTCTTACATGCAGGGACCCCGTCAAAATTGCTACCATCATCTTACCCACTGACCTGTGTGATGGATATTACTCTCACACCGGAACTAAACAATGACAACTCTGCTGCTTGGCGTCAGGTTAAACGGTAAGATGGTAGTAAATAGCAATCAGAATGGTCCCTGCACAAGGTCCTTCTACCACTAATTTGATCCAATTACATATTATGACCGGCGGAAGGAAATACGTTAATTTAACTAAACTTCTCTTTTTCTTTATATTTTTACAGGTTACAAAAGCAGAAGCATAATCGTTTTACAAAACTTATTGGTACCTACTCATCAAAAAGACTACCTCCTTGACATTCCCGACGTTAGTATGCAATTAAATATTTAAAAAAAAATCTGTTTTATACAGAGGCGTCTGAGCGTCTTTCGGGTGGTGACAATGGTGATGAAGAGTCGATCGTTTGCATGTTACAGAAATGCGCAGAACAGAAAATGGAGCTGGTAGGTGGTGTGGTGACCGCTTGTGACACGGACGGCGCCCCCACGCTCAAGCTTTCGTCCATGGCGGCGGGGCACGGGCTGATGTCCAGGCAGGGCGCGCTGAAGACCACTGCGCACTGTTACGTGAAGCTGTACTGCATTTAGAGTAACCACTTCTCAAGCCAAGGATACCGTATTAACTCAAACAATGCGTTTGGTAAAATGACAACAGTGTTGAGACAGTATTCATAAGGTTCAAAGTTAAATAATTTATAATTACACTTCTGCACTCGTATTTCATACGACTGCAGAGGTTTATATTTTGTATGTTACAGCATTACTAATAAGTGGTGCCTATTTTTCCTGCAATATATGTAAACATCGCTTTGTGTCATGTTTATTTTTTATCTTTCGTATCTTCTGAAATAAACGAGGAAGACTGAGTAATTTTACAAAACAAAAACCGAACCAAACGTGGAGCAGAAGTAGTGCAGATTGAACGCAGGCCCGCGCGTGTTGTCTATGGAACGCATTGTTCTCGGCTCACAAAAAATGCGTGAGTCCTCGTTCAAGCTATTCCACGCCTGCCCCGCCCTCGAGCGGCCGGCCGATGAACGGTGGCGTGGCGTGAGAACTTACGTGATCAAGTCAGGCGCATCGTGAGCGCTGATGCGCGGAGTTGTTTTTTTAATGGGTGTCGTGTATATGGCATAATTTTTACTATCTGAGACGTATTTAGCATAACATATTTAGTATGCTTAAGCTAAATGGGAAGACAATATCAGATATATATAGGCTATAACTGGACTCAAACAGCTCAATCCAGAGAGGACTGGTTATCTTTGGAGGAAGCCTTTTTTTGTGTTAATGTTAAGTGTGTCATTTTCCGTCTCTTCAAGCGGTCCCAACGGAAGACCAGCGCTGGCTTTACAGCTAGCGAAACTGAGTTCTTTTTGTATCCATGTAGTGTGATTTTGTATTGTTGCGAATAAATGTTTCTTTATTTTTATCTTTATCTGTAGAGGAATTCTTGCAAGAAATAACAAACAAACATAAAATAAACTTTATATTTACTTTATACTATAATTTACTTAAAATTATATGCTGAAATAAATTAACTAACATAGACTTAAGATTATTTGTAACCTCTTTTTTTACTGCCAGAAATAAACGGCTTTTTATTTTTATTATTTTTATTATTTAGTATAATATTGTTTTGGCGAATGTTGACATCGTTGGAACTGATGCTGAAGACCTCTTCAACAGTACCTATTTCGAGGGTGGCGCTAAGATAGTTGTGCTATTAGGTACTTATGACGAAGCACATTGAAATGGTTTAAATGTATGCACTATGACTTTCCCGCGGCGTTGCTTGCGGCGAGTTTCTTATTAATTGAGAAGTTTAACTACATAATAGCATTATATTATAACAATATTATGCTAAACATGAATATGAACATAACAATGTTCACTAAAAAGTATAAAATAAATTAAAGTAAAAAAGACGACATAAAACTCAATCTGGGTACATACCTATGCCTTAAAAAAAACTTGGATATAGGCCATATATGCCCTCACTAAAGGGGTACGCTTGTCTTTGCAAACTCGCATAGTAGTTAGCTGGCTATCTGCCTTGAAATTAAGATATGGGCCACGTCTGCCCTTGCAAACTTGCATGGTAACTGGTTATCTGCCTTAAAACCGAGCTCTGGGCCAAGTCTGCCCTTGTAACATTTGTAACTTGTATAACTGGGTATCTGCCTAAAAACTGAGTTATGACCCACGTCTGCCCCTGCAAATGGTTATGGTAGGTAGCTATCTGCCGAAGAAACCATGTTATGGGCTATAGTCCAGTAACCTTATCGCCTGAAAGTACGGGCACTTTGTGTCAAAACCGGTAGTTCTGATCTTTCGCGGACTTGTTTATGATGTTTTCTCAGTGAATAATCCAATTTTGTGACCTCGAGCGCCGAACGTAAGTTGGTCATAAATCGAAAAAACCGCGAAAATTTCTGATTATGGCGATTATAAAGAACTAGTTTTTGATAGTACAGTCGCCATCAGATATATTGTAGCGGGCGAGGTACTCAAATATTTCGGAGCAGCATTACTTTTCAATAAATTTGTTACACTAGTTATCATCAATAACACCAGAACATGCAATTTGTCATAAATATAAGAGCAGCGACTTTTCAATAAATTCGGAACATATAACGAGGTAAAAATATCAGAAAGCACAGAACGTCAAAGGTATCTACGCAGTCAGGGTGATCATAAAGATCGGAACATTTATGGGAAATATACCTTAAGTCTGTATCACACAGTTTAAATTCGTTACTATAATTATTATGCATGTCGAATCTACTCGTGACGTGAATTCCAAACAAAACATAAATACGTCATGCCAAAGATTTTATTGAAAAGTCGCTGCTCTTATATTTATGACAAATTGCATGTTCTGGTGTTATTGACCATAACTAGTGTAACGAATTTATTGAAAAGTAATGCTGCTCCGAAATATTTGAGTACCTCGCCCGCTACAATATATCTGATGGCGACTGTACATTCTCAGGGACGTTTTTAAAGTTGACTAAATTTGCTACAATATGTAGATCCTGATATTTACGACGGCCTGACCAGTGTCACACAGGACACATCGGAGCCATCGTCATCGTCACCAGTGACAGCTTCTCGTACACCTGCCCTACGGATCTGGACCACGCGTTGCGGACGAGTCATACATAGGCCAGCACTACCGCAAATCTACGATAATGCAAAGTGCAGAGAAAACGTGTTCCAGAAAACACTCTGCGTAATTTGCAAACTCTGCAAAGATTCAGTTCCAAAAAGATACTTTGCAAATCCACAAATCCACACTTTTTATTTGACTCTGCCTCTTCAACTTTGCGATTGTCTTGTGGAACAGAAATACTTTGCAAATCCGAAAATCCACACTCTGCATTTGACTCTGCCTCTTTAACTCTGCACTAGCTTTGTGGAACAGAAATACGTGTTGAAGAGTGGGATTTGTGGAGTGCAGAGTTGCAGAGTGGCGTTGTGGAACGGGCCCAGGGACTCACACAATGCTATAGCCATGGCAACTGTGACGAATTTGTCAAGCCAAGTGGAAAGGTAAACTCAATTACGTAGGAATTGAACAAATAATATGTGCAGTAATTTTCGCAATTGTGTTCTTACTATTTTCGACGAAAAAGTATACAGAATACAAGGAAGTGGCTGGAGAAAAACATGAAAAAAATTACTCCAACGGAGATCACAGGCACAAGTGTATTAAGATAGCACGAATTTTATAGACGTTATAGTATATTGTATTCATTTTTATGTTTGTATGGTTTTACAACCATTGTAAATTTCCAGGTAATATTTTTCTAATTTTAATTCTATGCATAGCATGTTAAAATTAGCAGGAAGTGTGCCTCTCCGTTTTAAAAACTCATCTGAATTAATTTCATGAAATTCTGATATTATTGTGTTTTGTTTTGTCTAGTAGTTAACTCATGCATGACTCGATGTATGAATGAGGAAGAAGCGAGAGAGATTTGTCAGGATCGTAGCAGGTGGAAAAAAGTGGTCTCTGCCTACCCCTCTGGCAAACAGGCGCGATTTAATGTATATAATTATGTTACTAGTTACCACTACACGCGTGTCTCAGTGCTACATTGTGCAGTATAAGAAAATAAGGTCGGCTAAATGTAAACATTGCCGCAAACACGAGTATTGCGCGCCGTCAGCAGTGTGGCTGATGCTCGATGCTTAGTTTAACATGTAAACATTCCGGGTTCATTAGGGTTCCGTAAGGAAAACAATTTTTTTGCATTGATAAATTTATTATTATATTATATTTATTTATTTCTTTAAACTTCATTGCACAATAAAAGAAAAGTACAAATGGCGGACTTAATTTCTTAAGGCATTCTCTACCAGTCAACTAACTGGCCAAACAGAAACAAGTCAAACCTCTCAATCAATCTGAATATACATTTATTTTTAAAAAAGGGGGGGAGTACGTGACATCCCTACTTGTATTGTTCAGTCAACAGTTTTAGAAAACCTAAGCGAGAGCGGGACACGGGTTGGCAGTCCGCGCCCAACCACCATACGTAACAGCGATCGCATAAGTCGTGTCCTCCGCCCGCTTGGTCACAGATGTGTAAATTATTAAGTTCCGTAATTAAATAGTTCAACTTTACTTTACAAGCTTATCTCCTCTCATCTTTTCGAAACCTCAGTATTTATTAACTGCATACGCCAGTTAAAGTATCATTCCCGATTTTTTTAGAGAAATGATTGCGTAATTGGTATTAACACCCGTGTTCTGCTACTATGAAATTCTGTTTTAGTTGCAAAACTCCTTGATGTAGCAGGTCGCTGCGGTCGCCGGCTTGCTCAGCCGCCGCACGATGCCCTGCGAGACCGACATCAGGGTCAAGCTGGGCTGCGCGTCGGTGTCGCACACCGTCACTACGACCCCCACGAAATCCATTCCCAGGGGTCTGCATAGCTGCAGACGAAAAAAAGTGCATTGACGACGGTTTACATGCTATAATTGTGACTGAAAACATTTTTGCTCTTGTTAGTGTGGACTCCATAAGGGACCTTTTTGTATGTGAAAAAGGAGGCAGACGAGCAAGCGAGCCACCTGATCGTAAGCGATCATCGCGACCCGTAAACACCCGCAGCACCAGAGGAATCGCAGGTGCGCTGCCGGCCTTTGAGAAAAGAGTAGGTTCATTTACCTAGGAGTCACAATTGATAACAAATTACACCTTGATAAACACGTTGATACTCAAATAAAGCCTATAGAGTGTATGGTTTTGTCATGCGCTCCTAGCGGCCTTTACACGGCACAGTTTGGAATGCGCATCTGGGACTGCGTTCCGAACCGCAGATAAAACCGTCGGTCCGTCGGCTGGTTTCGACCGCGCATCAAACTGTCAAGACTTTAGTTCGATCAAATGTGACCACGATTTGAACCACGCGGTGAAATTTGTGTTGGGTCGTTTTGATTTGTTAAAACTTAAAAATACTTGTGACAGACTTGTGAAATGATTAATATTTATATGTATCGCACCTAACAATAAGCTTAGCTAAAAAATACAATTTAGAACACATTGTTGCAATAATTGTCGTCTGTTTGCCATTACAACATGCCACCCTAATGCTGGAAAGCGCTCACCATTTTATCGGATAGTCAAAACTTATAATGATAACTTCACTGCTGTGGATATCATGGCTACTCGAGTAGGTAGATAAAAAAAATGTGTACGTACTGAGGTAGATATGCTTATTTTTTAACAGTTCGTAATGTAGGCACTTCGCTCACTTAGTTGTCTCATAGTTTTTATTGTTACTTATTCATTCTCATTATTTCTATCTATGCTAGACTTTTATTTCTACGTTACACTTTAGTAACTGTTAAGACATCTTTATTTCATTGTTTGGTGTGTAAACCTAAGCTTTGACTTTTGATCAGCGCTCATCAATTTAATTTGCATAAATATAGTTTTAATCCAGCACATTAGAACGCCACCTCCCTCGACATTTTTGATAGTAATTCGTGGTTAACGGTGTTGGTGGCACAATAGACATCCCCACCTACGATTATACTACCTACAATACTTTATACACTGCTTGCTAACCCAAATAAATAAATAAATACCTAAATAAAATCAAAATACTTAATTACTTACGTCAGGCATCAAGAGATCGTAGTCTTTCTGGTCAGGAGGTATCAGTGTTTCCGGTACTTTCATAATCTTTCTGGTTCTGTAACCTGGAAAAGGAAGAAATTGGTTCAGTCTGGTTCAAATCATACATTTTTTATAAAAGAGGATAACCTTACACCAATTTGCCTATTCCTAAACTAAACTCTAGGCTGGCAGTGTGGGTACGGGTAATCTAATTTATAGGTAATGGGTAATACATAGAAATCATCCAAGACAATACACAAATATTCGTGCTATTCACACAAATATTTGGTCTTACTGGGATTGAATTTCCAGGGCACTTATAGCTTTGTAGGCAGGGCACTAACAATTAACCTAGCTGCTATTGATACTCAACGATTGCAACAAATGTTGCTACAATCGGGGGGCTAGACAAGAATTCAACAAAAGCTTTCTAGAAAATATGTCAATTGTACGGAATGAGAGGCAAATCCATGATAATCGTCAATAAATGAATACTTCAAAGTCGTTTACTATGTCATGCTTGTGCCTGGGACTCTAACTTAACCTAGGAACCATTGCGATTTAACTAGTTTCTTATTTATAACGGACGGGGCCACCGTAGGCGTACTTTTTCAAATCAAATCGGAGAAATACTGGAAAAGGGCCGAATCTCAAGTACCCGAAACCGACGTGCGTGCATGACTCGATGTATGAATGTGGAAGAAGCGAAAGAGATTTGTCAGGATCGTAGCAGGTGGAAAGAAGTGGTCTCTGTCTACCCCTCTGGGAAACAGGCGTGATTAACTGTATGTATTTAAATAAAACCGCATCTGATTCGATCCATCCGTTTAGGAGCTACTATGCCACATAGATACACACAATAAACTTATAGCACCCATCAGTTTGCGACGGGATTAACCTCGTAAGGCCCGCCATACTGCAAATAGGGAGTTTTTTGTAAGTGGGACTCTGAATCCACCATCAAGGCAATAAAGTTCAATAACGTTTGTTCAATAATGCCATTTTCAGTTTATGAACAAAGGAAAATAAACCTTATTCTTATTGCAACACAGTTCAAATTAAATTTCCTTGATTATGTACATCCTATCGCACAATGGGCCTTACAAGATTAAAAAATAAAATGATATGCTGACCTATATGTTCTGTATGACAAAGGCCGAAGTAGAATGCGTCCTGCTCCCAAGGACCGAACTTGTCTGTAGCGCAGGCGCTGTCCAAGAAAGCGGCGCAGACGAGCGCACAAGCAACGTAAAAGAGAAACATGGCGAAGTGAGGCTGCCCAGAACTCAGACGCCACTCTTATACGCTCTGTTGTTTACTAAACATTTAATAATAATGGTTTGAGATTGCACGCCCTAAAATGTTGTCTTTGCGCTTAGACGTGACAACAATGACTTATTGTTCACCAGTCGAGTTGTTAAGTCAGTCTTTAAGTGAACAATGGTAAGAACAACGTGGCATCATCACTTCGTAGGTATTTTGTCTCCTTGTGAACCGCTTGCTTGTCAAACCGGTTTGACTGTTCTCAAGATAGGCAAAACGAATTGACTAAATGTCAATTTTATTAAGTGAAAGAAGCAAATAATTACACATTTAAGTTTAGAGTGTTAAATTATAATTACAATAATTTATTTGTAAGGCCAATTTACAAGTCATACAGGACGTAAAACGACTGTTGTTGTTGTTGTTGATGCTTGGTATATTTTTTTCTCAAATCGTTTTCACATAAGTTAAACTTATTGAAAAAGCCTTTTTCAAAAACCCATTAAACAGCTTTAAAAGATGATCAATTTCTGGCTAAAAAAACATCCTCACGTAACGTGTAGGGAAGGTATCCCTAAGGAATCCTAAAAAAGGGACTAAAGAACTTGATTAAAAACTACCGATTCAATATTAAGCCAGTTTTTAAAAATTCTTAAGAGTGTAGTCTTTCCAGCTATGCACCTGTCTCAAGCAGTGGACCGTGGGGTATAAGTGGATGCTATCTATATCTAACCACGGTTAATCACAATATTTTAATTTCATAGCTCGGCCGCGATTGTATTCATGGGTATCTCTTGTTATGGTTCGCTTGGAAAAACACAACAGGCTCTGGTGTGCCGCAGGGATCACATCTCGGTCCAATCTTTTTTCTTTTTTTTATTGTAGTAATTGTTCTATTTTCGCTCATATTGCACAAATATTTATATTCATCATGTCAGCCGAAAGACGTCCACTGCTGGACATAGGCCTCCCCCAAGGCTCTCCACTCAGACCGGTCTTGTGCTTTTCGCATCCACCGCGTTCCCGCGATCTTTACAAGGTCGTCACTCCATCTTGTTGGAGGCCTACCTACAGCTCGTCTCCCGGTCCGCGGACGCCACTTAAGAACCTTCTGACCCCATCGGCCATCAGTTCTGCGTGCAATGTGCCCCGCCCATTGCCGCTTAAGTTTGGCTATTCTTCGGGCTATGTCGGTAACCTTAGTTCTACTGCGGATATCATCATTTCTGATTCTATCACGCAGAGAAACCCCGAGCATAGCCCTATCCATAGCCCTCTGAGTGACTTTGAGCTTCCTTATAAGGCCTATTGTTAGCGCCCACGTCTCAGATCCGTAAGTCATCACTGGCAACACACACTGGTCAAAGACTTTTGACTTCAAACACTGCGGTAATTTGGACGAAAAGGTGCTGCAAAGCTTCCCGAACGCTGCCCAGCCGAGTCGGATTCGACGAGTGACCTCTTTCCCAAAGTTGGACCTACCTAACTGGACCGTTTGTCCCAGGTAAATATAGTCGTCAACAACTTCGAGCGCAGAGCCTCCGACTATCACGGGAGTTGGCGCGACATGGACATTGGACATGACTTTCGTCTTGTCCATGTTCATCCTCAAGCCAACTCAGTCGGAAACTCCACTGAGGTCAGCGAGCATTGCACTGAGGTCCTCCATGGTCTCAGTCATGACTACGATGTCGTTAGCGAATCGAAGGTGAGTTATGTACTCGCCATTTATGTTGATGCCTCGTCCTTTCCAGTCCAGAACCTTAAAAGCATCCTCCAATGCAGCGGTGAACAGCTTCGGAGAGATCATAATATCTCCTTGTCTGACTCCCCGCTGCAGAGGAATAGGCTTCGTGCTCTGGTCCTGTAGTCGGACGGACATAGTGGCGTTTTTGTACAGACACTTCAACACTTCGATACATAGGATGCCTCATATATTTCGGTATTTAAGTAAACTAGTGCTGCCACCTGGCTAGTGACATTGCTGTATTATAGTTTGGACTTTTTGGCGTCAATATAACCAAAAAAAGTTTTGATTCGATCGTATTTTGTTTTTTTTCTGTCACTTAAAAAATAATCATATCGGTTAAACATGGAATTGAATTGAATATATTTTTTTATAATTTTCGACGTGGACTGAGTCAACAATAGTGTATCGAAGAACTTAATTCGACTTTTGGCAATGAAGCACCGTCTAGGACAAGTGTTTATCGATGGTTTGCAGAATTTAATCGTGGGCCTAGTTCGCTTGTGGATGAATTTCGCGAAGGTCGTCCAAAATCAGTGGTTGTTCCGAAAAACATAGAAGCTACGCGTGAACTAATATTGCAAGATCGACATGTGACCTATCGAGAGATAGAGGCATGTTTGGGCATTAGTGGGACCAGTGTACATATAATATTGTTTGAATATTTGAGCGTCAAAAAAATTTGTTTGCGATGGATTCCACATAATTTGACAACTGCTCAAAAACAGGCTCGTGTCGATTGGTCTAAGGAAATGCTTAAAAAATACAATTGCGGGGCTTCGAAACACGTCTACAATATTGTGACAGGCGACGAATCGTCGATCTATGCATATGAACCGGAAAATAAACAGCAGTCGACTGTGTGGGTCTTTCAAAACGAACTTAACCCTACAAAAGTTGTTCGTGCACGGAGCACCTCCAAACAAATGGTTGCCTGTTTTTTTAGTAAAACCGGGCATATTGCAACTGTTCCCTTAGAATCATAGAATCATAGAATCATAGAATCATTTATTGCTATCAAGTTCATTACAATTATAAGGTGGTTAGTAAGTGGTTAGTAGTAGGTACTTGATACCCTGTCAGGGCACTGCAATGTCTTATTAACTAGATTATTTTAGAAATTAAAAGTTGAAAGTTTCAATTTATACAATAAAGTCGTGTTTAAATGTTCGAAAAATAACATCTTTGAAATTAAAAGATGCAATATAGTTAGGAATGTTGTGTAGAGGAACGAAGAACCATCAATTCTGAATGGTATACAACCATTTGTTTGCCAGAGGTCATCGAAATAATCTGGGAAACCAACCGCCGAAGACGAATCATAATTCACCACAATAATGCGGGTCCTCATCGGTCGGCACATACATCGGACTTTTGGAACACTCAAAATGTCGATTTGATGGGTCACCCGCCGTATAGTCCTGGTTTAGCCCCAACGATTTCTTTTTATTCCCGCACATTAAAAAAAAAACTGCGAGGACAACGTTTTTTGACACCTGAAGCAGCGGTTGAAGCGTTTAAAATGCATGTTTGGAGGTGTCCCAATCAGAGTGGTCGAAATGCTCCGAAAATTGGTTCAAACGCATGAAAAAATGTATAGACCTTCAAGAAGAATATTTTGAAAAGCAATAAAGCCCTTTTGTCGAAAAATATTTTATTTTAACTTCAAATCCCGAAATATAAAAGGCAACCCTCGTATATCGGTAGTCAACTTGGCACCGCTGGAGAGACTGCAGTACAGCCCAGTTCTCGATCGAATCGAAGGCTTTCTCGTAGTCTACAAATGCAAGGCAAATGGGGAGGTTATACTCTTCGGTCTTCTGTACAACCTGCCGCAACGCATGTATGTGGTCTACGGCGGCTTGTTCGGGAGGCTGGAAATCGTCAAAGCTGCGCGCGAGACGATCTGTGATGACCCTCGAAAACAGCTTGTAAACATGGCTCAGAAGTGAGATGGGTCTATAATTCTTCAGCAAAGTTTTATCACCTTTCTTGAAGAAGAGAACCACCACACTTCTGTTACATGCTTTCGGCGTTCTCCCTTCGTGGAGGACGGAGCTGCACAGCGTCTGAAGGCCCCTAAGGGTGGGTTTACCACCCGCCTTCAGGAGTTCGGCTGTAATTCCATCCTCACCTGGGGCTTTGCCATTCTTAAGCTGTTTGAGGGCCATACTAATCTCGTACAGGCTGACGTCGGGGAGATCTCAATAACAAATATTAATATTTGTATACCGAAATTTTATTCGAAATTGGTTAAATATCACTGCACGTAACTAATTACTTTGCCTTATAATCAATGACTATAATATTACATTTTACTATCACTTCAAATAGGTATATGGCCGAATACATTGATGTCCGCATAAGTCTTTCTAAACTTCTTAATTTTCAAGTTATTTATTTTTTTGCTTTTGGCTTTCTATAGTTTTGATTTACATAATTTAGGGTTAAAATATAACATCATATTAACTTTATTTCACGCAATTTATACAAAACATTATAAAAATCACGTAAGACATTTTATTAAATTTTTGTTTAGTTTTATAAATTCAGAATTTAGTTCATTATACTCGTAGACCTAAAGTTTTATTCGGTAAATTCAAAATAGGAAAAACCTCAGCTTAAACAAGTTATCCTTTGGCCTTACTTCCTTTTGTCGCCTCTGATGATATCCACGGGACGACATGGAATAGTACTATTCTAACCCGGCAACCACACGGAATATGACTTTAAGACAAACGGCATTATTGCAAAAGAAGGGACTTCACAAAGCAAATAGAAGGGTTATAGTTCGATCTCCTTTTCAATTCACAAAGGCCTTTCCATACGAGTTTAATAGAGTACTGAGTAATAGCTCACACGCTAATTATTGAATTGGATATAAACAAATAATGTTTTCAAACACACGTTATTATTACGAGTAAAAAATGTTGAAAGCTGTTTTCAAAACACCGTGGTTGTGAAAGGCTGTGTCGCACCTGCGCCACGCTGATGCGCGCCGAATGCGCAACTGTCATTCCCGGCCGTGACAATGCTTTGTTTGAATCCTATGAAGGCGTTTGTACTACTCAGAAGAGAGGTAGACATTTCAAGATAATATTAGTACGTGGGTGACACTGAAAGTATTTAGAATCTCAAAAATTAAACATGATATAAAGATGTAAACTATTTTATTGTTTTTCAAGTAATCTCCACAACAATCGATCCACTTGTTCATTCGATAAAACCATTGAGTAAAGCATTCAGCCCATCCTTCTTTAGGCACCTCTTCTAATGCCGTTCGGAACGCCGCTACAGCCTCTTCTGCATTCATAAAACATATTCCTCGGAGTTTATCCTTGATTTAAGCGAATAAATAGAAATCGCAAGGTGCAAAGTCGGGGCTGTAAGGCGGATGACCCATCAATTCAATATTTTCAGAACTCAAAAATTGATTTGTTTGTCTGGCGGCGTGGGCTGGAGCGTTATGGTGATGGAGGATTAGTCTGCTGCGAGGGCGTCGTTCTTTAATTTTTTCTAAGACGATAGGTAAACATTTATTCACGTACCAGTTAGCAGTAACAGTTCTTTTAGCTCGTTCGTTCAGCAGTAACTCGACAACTCTGCGTGTCGCTCGGTTAGTTGGCCTCTATGGATCCCCAAGCACAGCTCTGCCGCTTTCCGTGGTAGTTTTAAATACGCTGCCACCAAGTGTTGGAACTACTTGCCGCCTCCTTTATGTGAACCTCGGACCCTACACTCTTTTAAAACTGTTTTGAGAAAGTGCCTTTAGAGCACCAAAAACTTTTACCAATTGGTGGTGGCCGCGTTGTTCCAATCCAACGTATTTGCGATAGTGTCAATAGTGCCGTTATTTTTATATTTGATTCATTTATAATAAATTCATCACATGTTATTTTTGGTTGTCATAATTATGTAGCTATATTTACTTATTGTTCTTGCACACCTACACTTTTTTAAAGACATATTAATATACATTATTATAATATATATTACATTCACTAAATATATTGATTTATATACATTTTATGTCATCACGCGTTCGCGTTCAGCTACGAATAGGTGAAGACCAGGGTTCAGCTGAAAACCAGCGCTGTGGCGCCCACTGCAGCACATGCTGAGCTGAGTCCTTTTTGACTTCACACTACAGTGCAACGATTCTATTTCTGCCCTTACCTTGTTTTTTATTTAAAAAAATTACCATGTCTGTTGTGTTGTAGTGTGTTTTTGTCAAATAAATGTTTTGAATGTTTTGAATTTGAATTTGAATTTGAATTTGAATTTGAATTTTTATTTTCTAGTAGTACTAATGACCGGATTTACCAATAAAATAAAAAAATAAAAAATAAAAAAACACGACTGCTGTTTAAATACAAACTGAAAAAAGATAGAAATAAATTTTAGATATGGTAGTTACTTTAATAAATGTAAACTATAATATAAGTGTAAAGTCACTGTCATAAATATGTTTACACATTTTCTCTATATTTCAATGACATAAGGCGAAAAAGTTTATAGAGGTTTATGACCGTGAATGTGACCTTTACCTATACCTTATAGTGACCAGAAGTCATTTGAGTCATATACTTATTATAATATTATCTACACTTCTCAGTTGAAAAATATCTCTATATGTGCGCAGTCACGTCTTATATAGCTGTCAGGAAAAACTACAATAGCGCGCTGTAGAACATTTCGTGTTTCCTCTCCAAAGGTAGAATGAAACATATAAGTATCATATATTTCTATGATTGACTTTCAATGTGCTTTCTTTTGATACCACACTTAATAGGTACGGATGCCATTTTTTTTATGTGCGTTTTAATTTTATTTTAAAAAATCTCTTTCTACCAAAATAAGCCTTAAACACATAATTTGTATATATTTTTATAATCGTTTTTTAAAACCCTTTATTTTGATACCCCACTTGATAGGTCTGTATTTTTTTTTTTCTTTCGGCCCCGCGATATGGAGTATATAGTCCGCCATTTTAATTTTATTTTAATTTCACATAGCCTATGTTACTTGGAATGACGTAAGGATTCTAACGATACCTCACACATCTAAATCGGTCAAGGGATTTAGAAGTTATAGTGGAATAAAGAAACTCGCATACATACAAACATGAACCCTGAAAACATTACGAGTACACTCCTTTTTTGGGGCAGTCGTGTAAAAAAAAGGCAACCATCTTTTTTTCAGCACTGCGTCCTCGTTTCACTTTTGTTGGTAATTCCTCGAAAGGGAAGACCCATTGAGCTGATTCTCGTTCAGTCTCGGGCTCATAGCAATATATCTAACTTTCATCGCCTGTGACGATGTCAAAAACTGAATTTGATAGACCACTGTTAAATTTTTCTATCATTTGGCTACACCAATTCACACGGCAGAGTTTTTGTTCTTCGCTCAAATTGTGCGGTATCCACCTAGCACAAAGCTTCCTCACTTGCAGGTGATCATGTAATTTTTTTTGAACTTGACTCATGCCAATCCCTAATGATGTCCGTATTTGCTGGTATGTCGTTCGTTTCTCTTCTTCAATCATGAGCCGCACAGCGTCAATGTTTTCCTCGGTCACCGCCGTAGAGGGACGACCTTCTCGTTCAGCGTCACTGAGCTGGGTACGGTTTCTTTTAAATTAATTTAACCAGTTATAAATAGCGGCAATAGACGGGGCTTCATTATTAAATGCTAACTTTCATAACTTTGTTTTTGATTTAGTCCACAACGAAATTCGTGAAAAATCGTGGCACGAAAATGCTCGCACATGTTAAATTAATTTTTAAGCGAACACTCTATTTTCATACGGCCGCCAAAATTACAAAACAAATGCCAGATTAAAAAAATTGACAGCGTTAGACTTTTGAAGAGTTTCATTTTTTTAATTCAAATTGGTTTTTTTTCTAAAGGTATTATAAGTGGTCTATTCTAAAAACTTTAAGTGTCACCTATGTACAAAAAGGGAGGCAACTTTATGGTCTTGCCGCTAACTAAACTAGGTTTTTCGAAAATGTTCCCTAGGAGCGGAATCGATGATCACTATAAGTATGTCATGTATTGTAGCATTACCGCTACAAATCGCGTTGGTTCGCGTTATTTATTGTTTATTTATTTCGCCTTTTTCGTTTCTCAGCCTTTTTGGTATTGCGGACTTGTTCATTGACCGGTTAGAGTTTGTAATTTCTACTGACAGTTTTGAATTTTGAATTCGTTTTTGTTAGATCCGTTCCTTGTTATGGGAATGTCATTCATTCTCGTACTCTTGCCTTGATACACCAGAAATGTTGAATAATCTCTAGTCATCCCAAGTGTCTCTATAACTGAAGCCAGCTTCGAGTGCCGCGTCCGGCCGTTAAGTTACGTGAAGACCTTAGCTATTACGCCGTAGTCTCAATGGTGGGCTGAACGTTTTAGTGCTGTTGTCTTCTGTGTGTCCGGATAGCGGGTGAGTTGGTTTTTGTTGCCGAACAAGTCTTCACAGTCCTCCAATCTAAGGAAGCCTTTCTTCCGTCCTTTTCGTTCAATTTTGTGAGTAAAGGTGTCCTTTGCAGCACCTCCGCTTACCCCATATCTTCCGACTCATCGCCCCGACTGAAGATTTGGACAACTGGATTCAGCGTGTGGTTCGCCATCGAGTTCGCTGGCAACGGGTTGACGTCTGCGGCAGCGCCCGCAGGTTTTTCCCGTTGCAACAGTTGTGACGAACGCTGCGTGGTTACATCTTCACACGGCGGCAAGCGACGACGGGTGTTCACAGGACAGTTACTATTTCGTTGTTTTTTAATTTCTAAATTCCAACCGAGTCCGCGAACTCACCCCTAACCTACCTAAGGTTATTCATTCGGCTTCATTTTGGCAATAAATGTTATTAGATCCCTAGACCTTTTTTACCGATCAAAACCATAATTTGTTATCCCTGTTTCATAATACTTCGAACATATCAGTTTTAATCATGAAGCGCTTCTTGCATTTTAACAGATTCTTGTTGTTTTAGTTCGAATCAGAATTACCTATAAATTGAATACAAGTTTTGGCCTGACCGTGTTCTAAGGTGGTCTTTCACCCTTTAATAGGCAATGTGTTTTAAACTAGGAAATCTTTTTTAATGTGACAATCCGCAGACCGTTTTGTGTTAAATTGTTTTGATACGTAAGCTAAGTTCCGTAACAGTCTAGTGATCTTGTTTTTATAGTTACATTGTATGTAGTTTGTTTTATTTTTATCATTGTGTGTTCTCCTTATTATATGACCTTGTTGAATTTCGTTCGGTTTTACTTTACTTATACAGGTCCAAATTTACGTGCTGATGGTTTTATCGCAACCATCCCGTGTAGTGTTCCGTACCCTTTTATTTTTATGGAGCGCTACAGTATGTTCAGTTATACGAACTGAAATTAGACAATGTGAGTGTTATATAAAAAAAAATGTTAATTGATCCTTATTCCTTATAAAAATATTGATTTTGTTATTATAGCTAACGTTTATTATATCTTGTAAACGTTATTACTCAACATGAAAATATTGATTTTGTAGTTATATCTCTCGTGAGACGCACCCATTGCAGATCGCTTGGCGGGCGTAGGTGGACGTGCCGTATTGGGCGTGGTACGTAGCCGTGATGAGTTTGTTTACAGGGATCGTCCCTCGACGAGTGAGTTGTTCATAGCTGGAAGCGTGCGTTTCCTGCAGGAGGACGATGTCAATTTGTTTCTCGATTAATATTCTATGTAGGCAGTCGCATTTATTATGTATGACTGATGCTTTCTACATTTAGTTGTATGACACGCACTGAAGGTCCAATGTCCCTTGTCTTATGGCGCTGAGAAGTGCCGTTATGACTTTGGAGAGCTTTATCTCGGTGATTTCTATGTTTATGCATATTTGTTTCGTAGTATTGATTGCTGTTAGATTCAGAAGAGATAGTACGGCTGCAAAGTTTGTTGCACTGTTAGCACCACCCAGTGGTCACGTGTAGGGTAGCGGTAGGTATTCTCCTACGGACGTGCTGCAACTACGACCCCCCCATACCCAGGATTGTTAGGTACGACGACGAGTGGAGCATGGAGGAGTGTTAGGTTGTGTTAAGAACAGTTTTTACGGAAATACTTATGCCACAATATCCTTGCACAGGCTGAATTATTTAAAAAAAACTAAAGATCTTTACTAACTTGTTAACAATTCGGCCCAATTGTAAATAAAATCCTTGAAGTAAAACGTCTTCGGTAGAGGTCATTGGCTATATTTTGTTTTAGATTCTGTGCATTTGCTAACTGAATAAATCGACTACATTAAAAGAGGTTATTTGATAAATGACCAAATACTTTAAGTGAAATATACATGCGTTTGCGTAATATTTGCTTTGTGAAAAAGTATACAAAGATAACACGCTAAATCAAAACCGTTTTGAAGACTTTCTGTGACATTTGTGATTCAGTTATTTTAGTTGTTTTTTTGCTGTAAAGGGTTAATTTATAATTTTAATCTAATGCAATCTGAGCAAAAATCTACTTAAAAGTTACTTTTGATGCTGTTATGAATATGTTTAATATATAATTCTTATGATAAGTAAATCAAATATTGGTTTGTATTTGATGATGTGATTTATTTTTTATTAATTTTTGATTCAACATGTTGTATTGTTGTAAAGTGATAGAGTACAAAAAAGAAAAAAGGTAATATAAAATAAAGTATTTCACGACCCGTCCTAATCTATTTAAGAATATTTTCATTTACCCTTCCCTTGGTTCACTCTGATCATTATTTATTTGTAATTTGTTATATATCATAATTATCTGACATTATTATGTGTTACCCATCAAAACCAGGAATTGTAAGATGTAATCGAAAAAAAAAATTAAATTCAATTGAAACTGAGAATTAAAACTCAAACAGCTGTTTGGTTATTTATTCATCCTCAATGCATCAATGATGTGGACCGATCATATCGGCATACTGCACGACGTACAATTGAAGGCCACCTTGGGGTAATTTACCCCCAAAGTTGACTTGAACTGGGGAGAACCCTTCAGGGGGGGCAGATACGTCCGGGGCCCCCGTGCCCGCCCAGTTACACGCGAATACTTCTTGCGCCACGAGTCCTGCTCCTGGCTTCGAGACTAACTGAAAATAAAATCATTCTTATTGCACACGGTTAAAAGGAAGACTATTCGTCATCGCACACTACAGCGCCCCGGCACCAGATCAGCATCGCCTCAGCTCCAATTGATACATTGAAAAGTGAGCTTTGATATGTGTTATAATACGGTAAATTTTTCAGTGGACATCGCAAAGCGCCAAGGTAATTGTTTTTACTTTAACTTGAAAAATATATCATATTAACACGAATCAAGGCTCACTTTTTAATATTTCATTTGAGCAGAGGCGGTGCTGATCTGGTGCCGCGGCGTTGTGGTGGGCAATGACCATATTATAGCCCGACTACCAGCTTAGCGATGACAGGCTTGTCCAAAAGCGCTAATAGTTGAAAGAGTATGAATGACAGAGTTTTTTAACTGCTATTAGTCTCCCTTTTACTGCTTGGAACTTCTCTAGTTTGGTCTCTGATGTGGAAATTTTGCTGAAATTTTCCTTTAGTTTGTATTTGACAGTCCCGCGGTTGAGCTAAAATAGTGTCATAAAAAAAAAGAATCGAGGTTTTATCATAATTTCACGTTTAACAGTTTTAAGAGCTTTTTAGGTTTAATATATCCAGAGAACAGACACACAGGCGTTACGGTTATTGAGATCCAAATTTAAATATTTATCTATGCAACATAGGTAAGTTAAGAGGTTACACTTGATTAAATATTTGTATCACGATGAAGTGCCGTGGAGATCTAGAGCACCGAGCATATACCCTCTTCAAATATAATTTGTTCTACTTACGTCTGGGATCAGAACTATGCTTAGGTCTTTGTGGTCAACAGTCAATTGCTGCTGATTGGCTTCGTTGTTTTTGTTGGTGCCTGCGATTAAAGAACGATAAAGTTATATTGGATTCCTTTTATCACACCTATATTTTCTAGCTTCTCTTGTATGTCAACGTCTAGATTGCTTCCTTTAGCCTACTGCCAAGCAGGTAGTTCTGGTTTGGTGTGGAGATAACTGGTGAAAAAACTAGCATAGAGGCATTTCACCTTAGTCCTCAGGGTCTGCAATGCATTTGCAATCTTAGGATTGCGGTCTTGTGAAGAATGAAAGAAAAGAGCAATAAACAAGTCAAGCTTCGTAGGCATACTACCTACCACTTTACAAACAAAACTCAGAAACTCACAACATTTATATTATAGCATTTGTCCAGGAATACCATTGTAACAAAAACGTTGCGGTTGGTAAAACCATAACAGTGTTTTATTGTTAATATCCACAAAGTTCAAAGTTAAATAATATCTAATTAAACTCCTGCACTCCTTTGAGAGCAGAACCGCAAGCACGAACATTTCAATCATATCGCCTAATCGCCTTTACTATTTGAAAACGTGTTCTAAACCTCTCCGTAACACAAACGCCTAAAATATGGTCACGTTTTCATTCTATACTTAACCTTTTTTTTTTTATTAATCGCTTTCACTCCTCTTAAGCTGTATTTTGCCAATGTCGTGTTATATAAATACACTCCTATGGACTAATTAGAGAAATAAGTCCATGGATATCTTCTTTTTGTCTTTATAACGTTCAAGTCCATGGATATCGTACAAGAGGATAAATTGTTGAAGTACACGTACACTTGAAGGCCATTTTTGGGTAATTTACCCCCAAAGTTGACTTGGACTGGGGAGAACCCTTAATTTACTAAATACATACGAGAGGGCGCTGATATCAATCGCCGTACACATTTTCTCGAAAACGATACGTTCTTGATTTACTCGATAGAAAGTAAAAGTTAATGCTAGTAGTTGAGGATAGTACATATACATACATACCTTCATGTCTGTAATCCCAGAGAGGGTAGGCAGAGCTACAGAATAATCTAAATCTCTAAAAACTTGTTGATAATTCAATAACCACATTTTGCACAAATAGGCTAATATGTTTACCAGCGTATTAGTGACAGGGTGCAAGCCCATCGCCTACTACAAGCCTTTAATCCCTTAATCGCCTCTTACGACATCCAAGGGAAGACCATGGAGTGGCACAATGCTAACCCGGCCACCACACGGGGCACGGGGGTTGAGGATAGTATCAAACGGAATACATACATACATACATTAAATCACGCCTGTTTCCCAGAGGGGTAGGCAGAAACCACTTCTTTCCACCTGCTACGATCCTGACAAATCTCTTTCGCTTCTTCCACATTCATACACACACATTCCACATTCATTCATGTATGCACGTCGGTTTCGGGTATTTAAGATGCGGCCGTTTTCCAGTATTTCTCCGATTTGATTAAAAGAAGTACGCCTAGGGTGGCCCCTTCCAACCCTCCCACTCATTTCTGCTCTGTATAAGTATCTCTTTCGTCAATCTTCTTTCATCCATCCTTTCCAAATGACTGAACCATCGAAGCATGCCCTTTTCAATCTTAGTCAGTTAAACGAAATATTGAATATAATTACCAATTAAGACAGACTTGCAGTATTTTGACAAGTCAGCTGCGCAGGCGGAGTGCAGCAGCGCGGTGAGAGTGAGCGCGAGAAGCGAGCGGGCGAGCGGTGACATGGCGAGTGGTGGCGAGCGAGCGCCGGCGCAGCCCTTATGGCCACGCACTAATGATCACCCAAATCTAATTTTAAAACCGATTTTTCATAGCTACGCTTAATTACCACGGATAATATTATTTTAATGTAAATAATAAAATGCTAATTATTTTCTGCTTTATTAGAAATTGTACATAACCAATATCCTACTAATATTATACACGCGAAAGTTTGTGTGTTAGTTCGTTGCTCCTTCACGCTGCAACAGCTGAACTGATTTGGACCAGATTTATAATGGAGATAGCTTATATCCTGAAAAAAAAAGTTCTCGTCAGAATAATGATAATCAAATTCCCCCGCAAGACGGGATTGCTGAATAACGAATTCCACGTGGACGAAGTCGCGGGCAGAAGCTAGTTCATAATAAATAATATTCCGAAGGCAATACCTACATAATTCCGGTTTATCGAAACTTTAACAGAGTAGGGTGTGCATTAATTTTCAAGCATTAAATGTGTAGAATGTGAGCTGTCTAAGATCACTGCTGGTAGGAGAAAAATGAGCTGACGTTCAAGCGTATGTAAGACGTACACTGTAACAAGATGTAAATCGAAACGTAATATACAAAATGTAAATATATCAAGTCATAAAATGTGTCAAACAAATTACAAAGATATAAATACACATAGATAACGTAAACACCTCAATCTGTATGAAAACCAACCGTGTCACTTTTTGCTACCAACTGGGTCACACCAAGAGAAGAGAATTTTCCGTTCATCCGGCCCTTTTTTACAACGTGGCATTTTCTTAATTTTCACGGCCGACCAGCTGCAACAACAGGCGCGCGGAACGTCAGTAGCGACGGCCAATCCCGACGCTTGGTCGGGGTTTAAGTCCGGATTTGGACACGCGAAGTAGATGCGTATCAGTAGATCCATGTGTATTTATTTATATCATGGGCAGGATTCTATTTGGCGATAGTACATTTGACGCGGCAATTCTAAAGCTTCAACGTTTTTCGTTCAAATTTATTTATATCATGTGCAGGATTCTATTTGGCGATAGTACATTTGACGCGGCAATTCTAAAGCTTCAACGTTTTTCGTTCAAAACGAACCGATACAGTCAAACCGGTTAGGTATAAAAGTCAATAGTTAATAAACAATTGTGAAATTTTATACATCTGTCATTAAACAATTGTGTTATTGTTGTTGCGGGGCAGCGCCAACAGCATCATGAACATGATAGCTGGTAGGATTGACTGTCTATATGTGAACCATTGTTCTATGGCTCACTTGAACAGAAAATGTGTATATTTATTTTAAACTTATTTATTGTGTTTTAATTTAAGTCAATATGTAGTTCTGATTTTAATTGTAAATTAATTTAGTGTTTAATGTGCCTACCTGACATTTATGTAATATTTTATGGACTTGAAGTGTCTGAAATAAAGAATTATTATTATTATTATTATTAAATCGTTGTTAAAAATGTACGTCATTCGGTATCATAGGAAAAAGTTTTTGGAATATGTGTTGTTATATAAATAATTTGCTACGCAAAATACTTACGGTTGAATTTAAGATTACAAACTTTTCACTAATTATTTCATTATTAATTGATTGTTTAAAGATGTGGTCTTAGTTAAACAATTAGTTTTAGACTTCCTCTATCCAATTCTACTTAAAACTTTAAGGGTCAGGGGGAAAATAAAAAACACATTCTTATTTAAACTTGTTATTTACTGTTGCTTCTGAAAACTCAGTTGTTCGTAGGATGCAAAGCATGCACATGTTTTAAAGCTATTAAAATAATATTTTGTGCAAGATGGAGTAAGAACTTAATTTATCTTTTATGTTTTGGGTTTCGTACCAATTGTTAAAAAGAAGAAAGCCTTATAAGAGGACTTTGTCGTCCATCAGTCTGTTAAGAAGCGTTATCCTCTGAAACGGTTAAAACTATCGAACTGAAACTTGGAATATTTGTAGTATTTAGGGGTCCAAAAAGATAATTGTCATTAGGAATTATTTATTTTTGCATCGATAAAAAAGGAGTTACTAGTGGGGCTTCTAAAATAATTATGAAGACAACAAGCAGCAGCATGACTTTATTACTGCCGTAACAGCAGCGTTCTTATCGCTGCGATTAACCTGGTTTCTATCGTTTTTAATTCTTCTTTCACTTGGCTGGCGTGGTGACTATGGTGCTTTAAAATGATAAGGCCTGCTTGACTGCAAGCTGAGCAAGTAAAATGCAACTAAAGTCCTAGCTATTGAGGTAGGAAAGACGACAAAACGGTGGTGGTGGTGGGCTTCGTTTACAAATTAGCGAGCGTAGTTAACCGGTATTTCGATCAAGAAAATTTTTCTCTTTGACCAAAACCAAAACAACATCAATTCAGTTCAAGCAGAATCGAAATGAAAATGCTGTATTTGTAATGTGGTTAGTAAAAATAACTAGTTAGTTATTTTTATGCCGGCTAGTTGCATCGAACCCGGGACCGCTAGCTTCGTATGGAAGGTCTCTTCTAACTGGGCTAACGGTGTCGTAAACTTGGACATCGCATTGTAAACCATTAAAACGTCAAAACTACCTATACATTTCCCAGTTGCCACACGATAACAGGCCAAAAACGATATGCTTTTTACCGCCTAGAATAGAGGCCCTGATATGTGTAAGCAATGCCAGCGGACACCCGACCCTGACGGATCACTAAACCCGGATAGCTCGGAATCCGGAAACCCCTGACCCGAAAATATAGGGACAATGCTCTATTGTGTCTCAGG
This sequence comes from Acleris literana, assembly GCA_946894065.1. Lineage (NCBI taxonomy): Eukaryota > Metazoa > Arthropoda > Insecta > Lepidoptera > Tortricidae > Acleris > Acleris literana. The sequence continues at coordinate 206,489 of OX335671.1, forward strand.
TATTTCTAATTGGCGCCAATTTGTATTTCATTTAAACCACATTGGTTTCAATTTCAAACTATTAATAGTTAAGTTCGCAATCGACTGGTTTTTGGTATGAAATGTCCCTTTCATGGGGTTTCTGATTGCTCGGGTTCAGTTAAACCCAGGTTTTGCTTGATTTATAATTTAAACCCTGATCTATAATTTATAAATTCTGAGGTTATTACCTATTCATTTATTTACTTCAAACGCAAAAAGCACAAAAAAACATACCTACTGCGCCAACCCGGATAAATGGGATAAGTGGGAGGAGATGACGACGATGAAATAGTACATTGTTGCCTAGACGCGGAAAGTAAGGGATTTCTTGACGAGGTGGTTAGCAGGCCGACCAACAGCGAGGCCTGCTAAAATACGAGTCAGGAAATCCTCGTTTCCGCCGAGGCATACATAATGATTTTCTCAAAAAATGCGAAATTATACAAATACATGATTATAAGTATTTTTAAATACCTTTGACAAATTCGGAGAGAATTTTTGTTTGCGTCATACGAGTATTAGTAGCGATAGTTTCACGCACAACGAGCCGCCGCCCGCCGCCGCCGCTCCGCAGAGCCCCGCCGCGCCGCCGCCCCTCACTGCGCCCCCACAAGTTGGGTGTACGGGATTTTTTTCATGGTCCTTTCGATTTTATACGCAATAGAGAGCACTTTTGAAAAAACAATACGGACATGGACGGAAAGTGTTTTCATATGGTTTTTTTACTCCTAGGAATAAAAAGAGGCATTTTCCGTCCATGTGTTTCAATCGGAAAACCGTTATTTCCGAGCATGTTTGAGAAAAGTAATGTTAATCACAGATATAAATACACATAGATAACGCAAATGCATCTACTTCACGTGTCCGAATCCGGACTTAAACCGCGACCAAGCGTCGGGGTTGGCCGTCGCTACTGACGTTCCGCGCGCCTGATATTTTAGCCGGTCGGCCGTGAAAATTAAGAAAATGCCTTGTTGTGTGATAATAAACTGCAATAACCAAAAAGCGACGACTTTAAATCGATTTTGCAGCGGAAAACGGAAAATTATTCTTTCCTTGGTGTGTCCCAATTGGTAGCAAAAAGTGACACGGTTAGTTTTCATACAGATCGAGGTGTTTACGTTATCTATGTGTATTTACATTTGTGATGTTAGTCATTGTCTACAGTGCCCAGCTAGGAAGTCGATCATGACAAAGGGGTTTGGGTAAAAGTGTTGTCATAATTATGTAAAATTCATACATTTTCAAGGTGAGCGGCCATTCGTGAAAGTGGTAAATTATGATAGAATAATTAAAAATAAACATATTTTGTTATGTAATGAAATACTCTAAAGTGCATCGGAGCCGAGATATTTAAATATCCATACTTGGGCGTACTTTTGTACAAAAAACTGAATACTTAAATCTTTAAAATCTCCGCTCCGATATTATTAAACGCCATAAATTATATATATCTATGTGTATTTAGAAGTCCTCTAAATAACTATGTAAAAATATTCTTCAAACCAATTTACCCAATGCCCTTTCACAACCAAAGAGTTTCTGAATATTGATAATGTCAGCAGCAGAAGCTGTGGTACTCCCAGTACAAGCAGAGCTTAGTTTGGGACTGGAAGAAATAGTGAGTGTCCGCCGATATTATACCTCTACTCTATTTATTTATTTTTATTTTGTTAACTGTACCAATGAGTCCACGCAATTCTAAACATCTTCACATTTTTTAAAATCTTTTCTAGAAGTTAATAATATTCTGTAGAAAATTATTTAATTTCGAAAGTGAATTAACCATTTAAAATGCAATCAGTCTACAAAAAGGTCGTGACCGCAAATTCCGGGGCTCCAAGTCGGAAGTGAGTTTGACGTGAACGAACACGGAGCTCCCCGCCGCCGCTGTAGGGAATCAATTAACTCCCAGATTACCTACTGCAGTCTTGTCTTACCTTTCCCAGAGAAGGCTGGTGAGAGCTCTGCCTGCTAATAATTATTAAAACTTTAAGCATTGTTAAATTTTTCATGAGAAAAATACGGTCCAGTTATAAATCACTGCCCTAAACCCAGCACTCAAAAAAATGCGAGCCAACAAAGAGAGATATTCACTTAGTTGACAAAAAATGATTACAATAGTTAAGATATTAGTTACATACATACATAATCTCACGCCTTCGTTCCCAGAGTGGGGTAGGCAGAGCTACAGAATTACAAACATCTCTAAAAACTTGTTGATAATTCTATAACCACAATTTGCACAATTAGGCTAAGATGTTTACCAGCGTATTAGTGACAGGTTGCAAGCCCATCGCCTAACAGTACTACAAGCCTTTATTCCCTTAGTCGTCTCTTACGACATCCACGGGAAGACATGGAGTGGCACTATTCTAACTCGGCAACCACACGAGGAAATACACACGTGGATATTAGTTATATCAACCAAAGCTGATAGTTGACGACAGCAATTTCTTTAGTGATTCAACTAAAATCATAGTTGATGTATCTAATGTCTTAGTTGATGTATCTATCGTCTTGTTAGGCTCGTATGGGACCAAGACGCTTATGCACAACAATCTCAATCTTGTTACAAGCGACCAATTATTTTTTTCAGTGAGAAAAGGCGGCTGACTGCATAGTAGTAGTAAAAGCATTTTAAGTTTTATGTTGTTACTTATAAAATTTAGAATGCTTTGGTTACTACTTTGCTGCCGCTAAACTGTCATAAGCACTTTTATTTTTAAAAAAAAGGTAGATTTCAAGAAAGGCAATGTAGCTATGTAAGCTAATATGGGCTTGTGGAATTTTATTTTATTATTATAAACTATTATTTTCTATTAATCTCTTTGTATTTTGCATATAATATTGAAGAAAAATGTGCGCGCAGGCCACCTGATGTTAAATAGGATCTAAAACAAAATATCCACTTGCATTCTCAGCACTACAATGATGGTGCCAATCCTGAGGAGGAGTTTAATTTTATTTTTATGATGATCTCAAAAGGCTAGATCTAAGATAACAGGTTCATAACTCAGTTTAAAGACACTAAAGCATAGACCTTTTGTAATTGAGTTTTAAGACTGATCTTTTGTTATAACTAGTCCCTTTTACTGTTATACGTTTGGCTATTTGTTATTTCAAACATTTCGCAATCGCTCAAAGGTTAACTGGAGATGAGAGATCCCTTAAAGGGATAAGTTCGCCTTTGTACATACCTTTCGTGTATCTGTCTTTTTTTTGTTTTTTACATTCCCGTTTGTACAATAAAGTATTTACATATATACATACATACATACCCTGTTATATTAAAATACTCTTACAAAAAAAAGTTAAAATGCAGCGTTATCTTGCTCTGCAAAATGGTACGCCTTAGCGAAAAAAGACTGTAAAATGTATGTAAACAATGTCCCTTGATCATAACACATACGTAGTGTCCTTTTACGAAAATTAGCTTTAACAATCTTAAGGTTAATGAACCAGGAGCTTTTTTGCCTGTCTTTATTTGCTTTATATCTGTTGTGACTGAATAAACTTTTTCTTTCTTTCTTTTGTCTTATTTCAAATCAAAAAATATTGATTTTAAGCAGTGTTCTCTCGTCACTTCTCCCCGCCTCGATACAATGAATACGTTGATAGCCCATTAAGGGATCCGCTAGCTTTACAGAAGGCGCGCGGCGAAGCAATTCCAAGTTCTGCTTCAGTACAATAACTATTACTGTCTTATTTACTCAGGACAGAATACGCAATTGAATCTCGTAGTCTCATAATTAAACACGATATTGATAATGCAGGTAATGCATAATGCAGTCGGCCTTAAGCGCCAAATATACTGGCAATAAAAATTGCAGAAGTTGATTGTTGTCTTACTTTAACCTCAGTTTTAGAGCAAGAAGCATATTTATTTTTGGTGTATTTTTCTAACTTATAAGTTAGAGTAAAGCTGGGCATTCATGACCGCTCGAACAAGCCAAATAGAGCAGCACCGTGCCAAATTGATCCGTGAGTGTCAAAACTATAGCGTTTAAAATTACTTGGCGCGGTCCGTTGGATTTCCAAATGGACGGAAAGCCAGCGCGATGCGCCAACGCGCAATCTGAATGGAACTATCGTGAATGTCGAAATTCAACCTTAGAACACACCACACCTCCGTGCCAATCCAAATGGCGTCGTTATGAATTTTCTGATCAGTCTACTCTGTTATGTCGCACCGTTGAGGCGTGGCGTGGCGCGCCCGTGAATGTGGTCAAAATATTAAGCCCATCCTGTTGTATACCTATCCATCTGTCACCGAGACAAACGGCGCGTCCGTGAATGCGTAGCTTAAGACAGCAGTCAACTTCTACAATTTTGTTACTAGTCTAAACCTGGCTTTATAAGTAGTTGCAAACTTTTGTACGTTAATTGTCGCTATAACGCACTTGACAGTGTAGAGCAGCAGTTCAAACATCACGTTAAAGTGACAAAGCACTAAAGTGTGCCGCTGTAAGCCCAACTGTACAATAGTATTAAGTTTTAATATTTTCAATTATTATTAAGATTGTATGAGCTATTCTTTTATTTTTATTAATTAAATGCTGAGTCTTCGCTTTTTTCATTATAAAAACAGGAAAAGCAAATATTTAATGATGAGGCTTTATGGTCCACTTAAAACTGCATAATATTCCAAATTTCAGCCCAATATCTTTACCCGTTTCACATGCATACAGAAAAACAACAGACAACTAAATAATCTTATTAGGGTTCCGTTTTTGGGTATGTGGTACGGCATTCTGTATGGGCTAAAAGGAAATTCGTACAGGTACAAAATGTTTATTAAGACGTTTGGTGTGAAGTTTGAAAAATAATAAACAAAGATTAAAAATGCAAAGGTATAGAAATTATATCAATTAATTAACAATTAGTACCAATTATTATAAAAGTTACCCGTACACGATAACTACTGGCGATCAAACTCGGTCCCTTGCGGTCAAAGAGTCCACACCTAACCACTTGAGCCTCAAACGCTCGTACGGGATACAATTGACGCTCGCTCCCAATATTCAAACTGCTACCGGAGGGCTTATTGCTTAAGGCACTCGCAAATCGCAATAGTTTTCATTTTGACAGCCCGAAGGTGACTCAGTGGCGCTAGACAAGTTGCCATCGAATACGAACGCTAGCGTTAGGTGATCACCTGTGATGACACTGACTCAGTTGACAGTTTCTTCGCATAGTTACCGCCCTTAGATACCGACGTTTATATTGTGATAGTGCTCGTGTTGAATTCGACCTGTCAAGATAGTACCGCGTAACGACCGTAGTTGTCAAAACTATCACTATTTGATTAGCGCGAGTGATAGTGATCACTTTACAGCGTGTCAGTTGTAACGAGGGATATATCACGTGATATTTCAAAGCGACAGGTTTATCACCTAACGCTAGCGTTTGTATTCGATGGCAATTTGTCTAGCCCCGCTGCATATAAAATGAAAACAATTTGTTCCACTTTGAAGCCGATTGCGATTGCAAGTGCGTTAGGCAATAGCGACGCTGATTTGAATGCTACGCGGTTAACGATTTTTTTATGGTATCGAGAAGGCTTGCGAGCACACAGGCTAACCGATGGTATCAGCAAGTTTATATCAACACAAAATAAGGCAAAAACCGCAAACGCGAATGTAACTACGATTTTTTATATATTGCTAGGTCCATTGAGAGTAGTTAATACCCAAGTTTGCAACCCTGAAAACCCTGTGCTACCTCCATGGTGCTCGAAAAACTGCTAAAAGCCAAGCAAGAGTTTTTCAAGTATCTTTGTTCCGTACTTTTATAAAGATATTTACTAAATTTGTTTCAATTTAAGCTTAACCTGAGCATACTATGTCCATTGGTTGCGGAGATACAGCAAGTCAAACATGGGCAATGTGCGCAGAGCTCGCTCCTCAGACTCTGCTCAAAATGGTGGCTTGAAAATGCAAAAGAGATTGATTAGGGTCGTGCACTGGCAGAAAGGCTGGGCTCAAGTGGTCCATCCTATGTTCCTTTTGCCGCGGGCGAAATTGGAATAACGCCATCCTTATCGTCCTGGACGAGGACGACGAGGATGTGGACGATCCAACACCATGTACCAACCCGCCTCCATCTCCAGAAAACATTATCCCTCCTCCCCCACTCCCCCACTGATCTCGACTGGATGAGACCTGGTCCTTCCAAAAGGGTGAAAATTTGAACTGTTTTTGCTTGAACATGTAAGTAGATATTTTATAGTTTACATTTATGTTTATGTTGTTTTTTTATGTTTACGGTTATATGTTTGTTTTTACGATTTTGTGTAGCGGGAAACCTCAAATAACTTTGAGAAATATTTAAAAATATTTGGAACATCGGGACGCCTACATAGACAATGTTAGCACAATTTAGATAGATTAGATATCGCTCGTCCTCATTGGTTATATAGGCCACTTAGCCCACCCTCCTTTCGCAGTTTTTCGAGCACCATGGGGGTAGCACAGGGTTTTCAGGGTTGAAAACTTGGGTGTTAACTACTCTCAAGAGACCTAACAATATATAAACAAATCGTAGTTACATGCGCGTTTGCGACGTTTGATGTCGTTAATGACTAGCTTAATAGGTTAGGTTTAGTTAGTTTTATGACAATTCTGAATAGTTCACGTTTTCAGAAAAAATATATTAATGTAGTAACCTAAAACGGAACAGAAAAAAAATCAGTAACTTCGTAGGTTCGTAAATACAAGTGAATTCAATTAGTATAAACTTTTGTTATTACACTTCAGTTTCATTCCATAACTTTTCTTTATTAAAACAGCGCAGTATTTTCGCTAGTGTCGTGACGGCGATAATTCACGCCCCACTTCCCGCTGGCACTTATGACGTTTTGACAAGCGAGCTTTTAAAAACTTTTCTTGATTTATTACCGGGTAATTTGTCCCACAAATTGGTATTTCGCTTTAGTACTTATAAATAAGACCTTGGTAAGTCCTTGTGTAGGGTTTGACTTGATCGCTACCACCAATCTATATTTTAATCTAGTAGGTATATGTATACCGCGTGACTTATGGTTATGGTTATGGTGATGGACTCCTTTTTCCGCACTGAGCCCGTGCATGTCGGGCCATTGTGCGTAGGGGTACTAGCTAGTAATCTAGCCAGCCTAACTCTGACCAGAAGCGCAGGATCCTCCTGGTATCTCCCCAGGCTTCTCGGAGTGACCTCGGTGTCTTGAGCAGGGGAGCTGTTTCGTCGGCCGACTGGCATACCGCGTGACTTTATAGGCAGATAAACTGTGTTGAGTTTTTGCTTGCTAGAAACTGTAATATACTGTGTATTACTTCGATAATTAAAAAAAAAACTACCGCCAAGCAACAGTGTTCGCGTTGCTGCGTTCCAGTGTAATAATAAGACAACCAGTGAAATTACTAGCAAAGGCATTGCATATTTTAGCAATGAAAACACTCGAGGCGTGGGAAGTACTTTTGAATCTAAAGGCCAAATAAATTGGTTTGGCATAATAATAACGAATCCAATTTACAAATGCATTTTGTGGTTAGATTTTGATAAAATGAAAAATATGTTTTTTAAAGACAAAGATTTTTATTTTTATTCAGTAAGTAGGCAGCACGGGCACTTTAACACGTCCAAACTCTACGAGCGCTTTCCAAAAGGAGACCACTGTTGAGAATAAGCGCCGAAAGAAACTCAACAGTCAGTCATTTTGCTCATTCTTTAATATATTACTTACTAATAATATAAATGATAATTTTACAAATTACAAAAACATAACATAGAATTTAAAAAAAATAACGTAAAGTAAAATATATGAATGATACAAGAATTGTACCATATTTAAAAAAAAAACAAATATACAATATCACGTGGCACATTGACTTCAAAATTAATGAAAACAAAACTTTTAAATGGGTCCGGTCTAAAACTCCTAATAATTGTCATAAACTTTGCAAACAACAAACCGTGTAAGTTAATCACAAATGAACAGTGTAAACCAAAATGTCCTAACTTTCAAACCTTTCAAATACAATCTGAACCTTTTCTAAAAAGTTTAGGGTTGACATTGCATTGTTTAAATTTTGTGAGTAGTAACATTACGGGTTTCGGGGTCCAATTATAATTAACGAAGGACATTGTTCTGCAGGAATTCCAATCAACGAGGCATGTGCCGCGTCGTCGGATTCCTGTCCAAAAACTTTGCTACGTATGTGCCTAATAATGCTAAGACAAATTCGGTAGGGCAAGATGTACTCGCACACTGAGGGTTTTGTTTCTTGTCCCTTCGTAGTTCCAATATAAACCTTTGCAAGGAAAACGAGCCCTTATGATTTTTCAACTACTTTAAATGTACTATAACTAAATAAGGTTTCATGCTACAAAATAAAGTATTGTTTTCGAAGAAAAATAATGTTTTTATATAAATAATGTTAGTTTACTCCTGCAGCATAAATTTTCATTTAGTATCTCATGGGAATCAACTCTCAGCGTCTGTATTTCCGAACCAACACCATTTGGGGGGCTTTCAAAAAACGTGCCTACTCTTTTCTCAAAGGCCGGTAGCGCACTGGCAATTCCTCTGGTATTGCGGGTGTTTATGGGTCGCGGTCACTTACTTACCATCAAGTGACCCGCTTACTCGTCTGTCTCCTTTTTACCCGACTGCCGAAGGAGGAGGGTAATGTGTTTCACAGCCTATATATGTATGTTTGTTCCTTTGTGGCACTATAAAATCTAAACCCGTTGTCCGATCGTGATGATTATTATGTCAATCGATTTGCCTTAATCTGGTGAGTGTCACTAAAAATATGCAAGTAATCAAAATTCAATATGGCGGCAGCCAGACGCCATATTGTGCAAATAAAAATAAAAAAAGTGGACCAAGTGTGACAAGTGGGGTATCATTGAATAGGGATTTAAAAATCATCTTTAGTTTTGTTTCATCATTTTTCATTTTGAATGATCATTTAGGATTTATAACGATTGAAAGTTGGTTAGCAACAGTCGGGTTTTGAAAGCTGGCTTTTTGTTTATTTCCATAAAAAAACATAGAAAGTGACTGACTTCCATCTCGTTTATATTCCTAACCTTGATCTTGGCAGAATACATTTGTAAAACCGTCCAGTTCTCCAAAATTCCGGTAGAGGGCGTTTTAATCAAATACCTGCACTAAATGCCACGGTCCCCGAATATTGATGAGGGCGCCATAAATCTGCTCCCTAATACGTCACAATATAAAAAGGTTTAATGTGCTCGTAAAATTTCCATATCAGTTAAACAGGGACGTTACGGGACACAAGATAGTTTTTATGGGTTTGGGTACTACTAGAGGTACACAAATAGTAGTATGCGGTCGGTATGTGGAGTGGAAGCCAACACTTCAATTACATTAGAACATAACGATTTATAAACTTAAAAACTCTTGCTATATTGACGACCCCTTTTTTTAGAGCTGATAATCTTTTAAACGTCCCATACGACTAAGATACGTTAAATCATTTATTAATTCGGCTTTGGTCCCTAACTAAACTCTATTCTAGCCTTGTACTATTGGTACTAGATAACCATACAAACAGGGTGTAATCGTTAAGTGTGGCCAGGCGATTTTTCCGTAAATAGTTTAGTTTAGTTTAGTTTATTTATTAATCAATGTAATATTACAATATAAGTTGCATTGCATGTCAAAAAATACGAAATTACATTGAGATCGTCAAAACATAAATACTAATAATCAAAGAATACAAAAATAATTAATTAAAACAACAACAATTAAACATCAAATAAATGGTCACTCGTCCGATGTCAATATACAAGAATTAATAACTGTCAACACAATAATAAATAAATTTACAATTTTAGCTCCATATATTCATTCACAGAGTATAATGGATTATCCAGTAAAAGGTTTCTAAGCTGGTGTTTAAATGCTTCGTCGGAATGTACATTTTTAAGTTTGGCGGGTAGACGCTCATAGTACGTGGGACCGATGACACGCGGGTTCTTACCCGCAAGTGCCATGCGACGGGGAACTGTTCTCAAACGCCCGGTGTGGCGGAGCTCCTTGCCAGGAATATTGACGCGTGCGAACGAGGAAATATTATTTCTTACGAACATTAATATTTGGAAAATGTAAACTGAGTAGTGCGTCAATATGCGGTGCGTTACGAAAAGGCCCCTGCAAGAGTGCCTAGGTTTCACCCCAGCTAACGTGCGTAAGGCACGCTTCTGCATAAGCAGCACCCTGTTGGCATCCGTGGAGTTTCCCCATAGTAGCGTGCCATACGACATTAGGGAGTGAAAATGTGCAAAGTACACCTGTTTTAATGCATCATTTGCAATAAGCCTCCTCAGTTTACGCAACGCAAAAACGGCACCACTCAGTCTATCGCACAGTTTGTCGACATGGCACTTCCAGTTAAGATTAGAGTCAAGTGTGAAGCCGAGGAACCTACACTCATTGCATATCGGCATCGGACTGTTTGCCACGCACGTAGGAAGGGAAATACTTCGGCCTGAAAAAACCATGGTATTGGATTTCGACAAGTTTAAAATCAAACCATTAGCCGAAAACCACGCTTGCAATTGTTGGCACGCACCATGGATTTTCTCCCCGAGCTGTTCATACGTGCGCGCACTAACCACGACAGTCGTGTCGTCCGCAAAGAGCACTGACAGGCCAGCTGTAATGGCCGTCGGAAGGTCATTCATGTAAATTAGGAATAGTGTGTTTCCTAATGCAGATCCTTGAGGGATCCCTAGACTCACACTTCCGGTCATAGACTGCATCCTTTTGCCGTTTGCGGACAATTTGACTGCCTGTTGACGGTCGGACAAGAATGACGTGAGTAGACGGTGGCTGACATCACTGATGCCGTAGTGATGCAACTTGTCCAGAAGCATTCCGTGATTGATCACATCAAAGGCCTTGGACAAGTCGCATAAGATACCAGCCACCTTGTACCTCTCATCCAGGCCAGTAACAATGCAGTCAAATATTTTACACGCTGCCGCGGTCGTTGACATCTTCTGCCGATACGCAAATTGCTGGTCCGTCAGTAGGTCGTTATCCTCGAGGTGGCTCATAATGTGCGACGACAGGATTGACTCCATTATTTTAGAGATGGTAGGTACTATCGTTATCGGCCTATAGTTGTTGACGTCACACTTGTCCCCTTTTCCCTTGAACACAGGGCACACTCTAGTAGTTTTAAGTACATCAGGGTATACGCCAGAAACAAAAACTTCATTAATTAGTCTTACTAACACTTTGCCAATAATAGGCCAAATACATAATAAAATATTAACAGATATGTCATAGGTGTCAGCAATTGATCGCGTTTTTAACATACACCGCAGCACCTGGTCCAGCATATCGCTGGTGACGGTGGGCAGGGAGAGCGCGGGCACGTCCGCGTCGCGCAGGTGTCTGCGGAGATATTGTTGGCTTAACGACTTATCACTGTCAACGACGTAATTTAAGGCTATGTTTAAAAAATGAGTATTAAATGTATCAGAAATGTCATAATCAGATATAATCTTTTGCGTTGTCGGGTCTCTTAGGTTTATATTTTGTGACCGAGTTTTTGTGCCTATGTCTTCATTCACTATGTTCCAGATTTCCTTGCAAGGATTTCTGCTTCCCGCCAATCTTTGCTCAATAAAGGTTTGACGAGCACGCAATGTTTCAGATTTAATTAAATTATAATATCTATTTATACAGTCTGTTATAATGTCATTATTTGGGTACTGGCGCCGTATTTCGTGCAGATCAGTGTGTTTACGGGTGTACTCCAATAGTTTGTCGGTCACCCATGGGACAGCACTACTTTTATTCTTTAATTTTATGGTTTTAACTGGAAAATGAATATTAATATAATGCGTCAAAACCGAAAATAATTTAACAAATTTAATATTAATGTCAACAGTTTCATCGTAAATAAAATAAAAATCATAATTAGAAATATCATAATGGAAAAAGTAAATAGATTCGTCATTAAATAATCGACGCTCAACTGTGTCATTTGTTGGACTTTCATGCCGTATGGCGAACTCATACCGCTGTGCGTTGTGATCGCTTATGGCAGTGTCCACTGGTGACACAGTTAGATCGTCGCGAGCAAGGCCGGCAATGCCGCAATCAATGGACGATATACAGTCAGCAGTCACCCGAGTTGGAAAATTAACGGTGTTAGCACAACCGTAGGAACTTAATATGTCGTCTACCCGCCGCCTCAAGCAATTATCAGATAAATAATCCACATTTTGATCACCAACTAGAAGAAACCTTTTCTTTTCGTCAGTTACCTTAGTCAATAATAATTCTAATTTTTGTAAATAAATGTTAAAGTCGCCCAATCCAGTTCTATATAAAACAATAATTATTAATTTACAACAACAAATTTCCACGGCAGTGCATTCAAAGTGACATTGAACGGAGAGGCTCTGCAGGTCATTTCGCTGTCGATATACTATGCCGTCGCGAACATATAGCGCGACACCGCCGTGAGCGATGCGCGTTCGGCAGTAGCAGTTTGCTAATGTGTACCCACATAACCTCACCCGTTCAATTTCACTTTTTTTTGCACCAAGTTTCGCTAAAACCAAATACGTCCGGGTTTTCCGTGCTAGATAATAGGTCTAGTAATGAAGTTTTGCCACAAATAGATCGTACATTTTGGTGAATGATAACAAGTTGAGTGACTACTTTGGTTTTATTGGGACACGTTTTGTTGGGAAGTTTTTTGGCTCAACAACATTAAAGAGGCGCACAGACACTCCCTCCGGCCAGTTTCTAACATTCCTGGCTACCTTCAGCTTGTCAGCCGGCACATCCAGGCGAAACGACGTGTAGTTGCCGCGAGTGACGATCAGCTGTTCGCAAACGGGTGCCGGGATATCCATCTGGGCCTGGACATGGCGGACGACGTCCTCCGTAGTGGTTCCCTCACTTAAGTTAAAAACATGAAGGCTGACAACACGGGGGGCAGCTGCCCGTAGACCTGATGAGAAAGGGGCTCGAGGTGGAGAGGCCTGCTGTGCTGGTTGCATTGGTACTGCAGTTGCGTCAACAGGCGAAGTGGCTGCAGGTACCACTGGACAACACACGCCTTGGCGCGTGATTGTAGTAAGGGCCGATGTAGTAGGGTGCGAGGGACATTGTTGTGGCCTGGGGACAAGCGCCGGGCCCGCTGGCTCTGGAGGGGTCGATGTGGGCGGCGGTACCGTTGTGACGATGTTGGTGGCAACGGAGGAAGGTGGCTGCTCATCACTCAAGAACACCATGCCTTGGGGGCCAGATTCATTGAGTGAAATCTTTTGTGGGTGTAGTGTTGTGTGCCCAATATAACAGATATCACTTTTAATAAAACCAGAAATATCCCAAATATTAACAATATCAAACCCTCCCATACATTTAGTAAACCGTTTGTTGAGAGCTTGATAGATTTGAGAGGCTTAGTTTAAAAAGCCTAGTCTCAGGGTGCGGCTCCACTGAGGCGGAGCGGAGCTGTGCCAATATTAACCAGTAGAATCTAAACTAACGTGCGCAAGGCGCGCTTGACGTGACCGCATGCGCCTTCTATTGGTTAATATTGGCACAGCTCCGCTCCGCTCTGCTCGTCTCCGCCTCAGTGAAGCCGCACCCTTAAAGGCTACAGTTAACGATTACACCCTCTATACCATTTCATACATATACGGAAATATTCACTAAAATAGGTTTAAATAAAACAACACAGATTTAGCAACTAACACTCGCGCTCGTCATAGAAAATATTTGCTCTTACCGGGAACGAAACTCGGGGAGTTGGTAATTATATAACTAGTTACGACGGATAAGAGATGTAAGTTTTTTTTCTCAAAAAATCTATGTCCTTTTGCCTTAACACCAGTAATTAGGTGAGAGTAAGTTGAAGTTTCTGGGAAACTACGAGTGTCCAGTAAAGTGGAATGATTTTGAATTTGGAATTAAAAAGACTATACTACAATAACCGCGCCATATAAAAATATACAAAAGTCAGTACTTTTAGGTACTTAAAAAAATGTAAACTATATATTAAAGAAGTTAGTTGTCAGATAATGTTTGGTTCCTATTTTATCTTTAGTATTTCACAATAACCTCTTTCTCTCTATCGTTTTTTTACAATCTTTTAAATATCTAAAAGTACAAAGTTTAGACCCTACACGGTAAAACCATATTGTTTTTGACATTATTATTGTATTGTCAACGTGACGTCAGCTTTTATTTACTTGACAATAAGGGTAGCCGAGTAAAAACAATACGATATCATGTCAAAGACAATATGCTAAAGCCCACCCAGTATAAAGAAGCTCTTTATGCAACATCGAATGACCGATTTGTAAGACATGTCACAAGCATCAAAGCAACCAACGATATATTAATGAAATTGCTATTTCTAAAAATACCGTCTAAGAACGTAAGTGAAATATATTTTCTTCCATATCACAAAGTTATGCAAAGCTTTATGTGACGGCTAAAATAGGCAACCAAGTGAAGGGGCCAGGAATTTTATTAAAGGCAACATATTTTATAACACACGTAGGCGCTAGGGCGATAATGGCGTTGTTTTAGCTCTAGCGAGGTATGGTTATGTAAGATAATTCAATTATTAAGAGGATTTTGTGTAAATTATAAATTAAATAATTATATATTCATTTTGTGAGGTAGAACAAAATAAAAAATGACTCAATATGATTCCTACACCTGCACAAAAGGTTCCATATTTAAGATAATGTTTAATGAATTACTATTATTTTGTCTAAATTTGTAACACGGATTTCAAAGCTTTTCCGTTACAGTAACTAACTGTTTTTGTATTAAGTCTATAAAATATAAATTGTTATTCATACTTAATTGTTGAATTCATCCAGATTTTCGCCAAATGGTGAATTAAAACCGAACGCTTCTGATTTTAAATCTTGTTTCCATATTAGTTTCTCTTCTTATTGAACAAAAATAAACTTAAAGCTATGGCAACAAAACGCGCCAGATTTTAATAAAAAATGAAATATTGCGTTCACTCAAATTACTCCTCGCCACGTAGAACGAGGCTCACGGTAATAAAATAATGAAACACGAAGTAAAACGCCGAGTGTACTTTTGCACGAAAACCCTTTGACTTAAATGCTTAGCATTCTGCTTTCCAGCAATAAGTGAACAAATGCAATTTAGACTCCGAAACATATTAAATCTTTTCTCCTTGTTCTTAAAGTCGCAAATGCATTACGAATTGTTATACAGATAAGCTCTTTTTTGTTTACAATGGTAGCGTTGATGTGAGGACACGTTCAAGTAGAAAGCAATCATATAAATAATATAAAGGCGCATGCGCTTTGAACAAAGGTTTAGGCTGTGACGTGATAAGTACAGATGGACATATAGTGTGATTCTACTATCTGACTAACAAGCTAGATAGGGTTTGATTCCCGCAAGAGTGGCCTTTATTAAATACGTGGATTTTTTAAATCGCATTTCTCAACAAAATATGAAAATACCGTAAAAGAGATCACTAAAAGTGATATTAAAATTACAAGGAAATCGGATGATACAAGCATTTTAAAACTGCTAATTTGACAGCGATTAGACAGAGAGATCCGATATGTGACGTCATTATAACAGGTTGACCATATAAACTCCATGTTAAATTCTGTTTTGCAAGAAAGAGATAGGAACCAATCTTTATTGGCTTATATCTTGGTTATTTATATAGCTATTCAGAAAAATATTTTTCTGAACTGTTTGTTAAGAATCAGCTTTAATTGAAGGTGAGAAAAAAAAAACCATTTTTACGCCAAGGCAGAAAAAATACGTTTCTTACAGGGTGAGGGCACCAATGATGGCCACTTTGAGCTGACAGGCACTAGTAATGGACACTTCGTTCTTAATTCAAATTTCATACGGTCCTAAATTGATTGTTGCAAAACAAATGAATAACCCTCATCTTCTGTAAAATAAGAATCCAGTGTCGATCATTGGTCCTTGTCCATTACTGATTCCGTCACCTATAGGATCCCCTTTAATCTTATTTTTTTTATTTGTTGTTCTTGCGGTACCTAATAGAAATGCAGGGTCTATATAGGTTGATCTAAAATTTTTTGGCTTATTTTTGTTTCGCCACATATTTTTCTGCGTACCAACGTTTCGCCTAATGATTTAAATGTCGAAAATTGTTTGATCGCAATAGGCTATTTGACTAATTTTAGAAAACCTTTTTAAATGATTCTTTATTACATAACAAGCACACTACATTGATATTTCCTTGAGATTCTACTGTATTAACAATAAAAATCCATGTTAACATTTAAATTTTCAAAACCGCGCTAAAAACGCTGTTTCTATCATGGCGATGGCCATATGACAAGTGTGACGTCACACGCAAGTAAACAATAAACAATAATTTCAAGAGATATACGCTTATGATCTGTGGTTACTTGCGTTTGACGTCACCAGTAAGTAACCACAGCTGCAAACCAACACATCGCGTTTCTGCCACCAATAAAATTTCAAAAAGTATTACATTTTTTTTCGTGTAGTTTCCAAAAAAAAAAACATTATTTAGTTTAAAATAAAGTGAAATATGTTGTTTTTCGCTATTATCTGATAGGTTGACCACAATTTGTGGTATATTTTCACTGTTGTCAAATAGCCTATTGTTTTGTATAATATTGTTTGGTCGAAAAATTGTTTAGTATAACATTTGTTTGGAATAACTTTTTTTTGACGAATGATTTTTTGGTATAACGTTGACCGTGAGGCGAAGTGGAGCTCCTATTCCGCGTAGTTGTGGCGCTTGACACAATTCTTACCTAACCTAACCTATAGATTACTTGAGACCTAGGTGTTTTATACAGGGAGGGGCTTCGACCAACCAATATTATGGATCTAGCCTTCTAGTAATTAAAATTTTAGACAAAACAATTTTATACCAAAAGTGCTTTAGGACAAAAAATATGTATGCAAAAAAAGCTTTATGCTAAAAAAGAAGTATGCCATTCAATATTATAGGAAACACTCTCGACCAAAAAATTTTAGCACTAAACATTTTAGGTCAGTCGAAGGGCACCCAGAAATGCATACACTGAAAATTTCAACTGTCTACCTATTACCGTTCAGAGATGATTGACTAACAGACAGACAGACATCGTTAGCACCCTTTGGGTACAGTTGGTTCACCCTAACACTGTTTAAATTATATTTAGACGGACAAAGCGTGTAATTGTATTCACGTTCCAGTGTAAATGAAGTGTAAACCTAGACGCTGCGATATTCTCAAGGCATTCGCAAATCCAGGAAGAACCCTACGACGCTAGCAGTCTCTCTCGTACACATACCCGAGAGTATAGGAGTGAAGTAGATAGTGAGAATAGTTCGAATATCTTGTCATAACAGTTTCTGTTGAAGATAATTTGCATCGATTGTTCAGTGACCCGTCTATTGGAATATTGTTGGAGTTGGAAGCTGGCGAAATATGTTTTTAGACCGTTATCGTTTACTTAGTTTTATAAAACGCGATCATAGATTATTTTTATGTAAAAACCGATGGAGTACTATTGAGCATGCATGTATTTAAGGTTTCATGTCACTTACTATGTCACTTAATATGTTGTCCTCGTGTGGTTGCCGAGTTAGAATAGTGCCACTCCATGTCTTCCCGTGAATGTCGTAAGAGACGACTAAGGGAATAAAGGCTTGTAGTACTGTTAGGCAATGGGCTTGCAACCTGTCACTAATACGCTGGTAAACATCTTAGCCTAATTGTGCAAATTGTGGTTATAGAATTATCAACAAGTTTTTAGAGATGTTTGTAATTCTGTAGCTCTGCCTAAGGCGTGAGATTATGTATGTATGTACTATGTTGAAAAAGGTTTTTTTACGGTTTCGTGGTCAAAAAGTTTCCTAAGTTAATGCGAGAAAATACTAAAATGTACAGCTACTTCTGAGTTCGACAATATATTATCATCTCCTTGCCCTTATGCCAATCATCGCGTGTCGACGCAGCATGTTTTTTCCTTTCCCACATCCCTGTTAGCCGTGATATCAGCGTTCATTCCCTACATTCTCATATCACTCTTTACAAAATCCATATATCTCTTTTAAGGTCTTCCTCTTGCTTTATAACCCTCCCATTCATACTCAAAACTCTTCTCGTAACATGTATTTCATCCCTCCTCATGACATGGACCTTCCTTTTTTTATTTCACTGGCGCTACTTTCAAACTTCCTCTTACATACTCGTTTAGTTCGACAATATATATAACAACAGAAAATGAAACTATGCCTCGTGTGGTTGCCGAGTTAGAATAGTGCCACTCCATGTCTTCCCGCGGATGTCGTAAGAGACGACTAAGGGAATAAAGGCTTGTAGTACTGTTAGGCGATGGGATTGCAACCTGTCACTAATACGCTGGTAAACATCTTAGCCTAATTGCGCAAATTGTGGTTATAGAATTATCAACAAGTTTTTAGAGATGTTTGTAATTCTGTAGCTCTGCGTACCCCATTCTGGGAACGAAGGCGTGAAATTATGTATGTATGTATGTAATGAAACTATTCCTTAAACTCACACAAATTGACCTAGTTCCAAACTAGGTTTTAGTTTTGTACTATGGGTACTAAACAACGACAAACACACCTTATACAGAGAAATCCATACTAAAATACATGGAAAACAACCAAGACTCAGGAGCAAATACATAATATATTGCGGGGATATATTCAATTCAATTTTATTTCTTTGTTGCGTTTTTTTCGTGATTCCTTGGAGGTCTTTTTAAGCACACAGTTATAATTAAGGCTGCAGTTGCTATTTAGTATAAAAAGGGTAGAGATCGTGAAAAAATACAATCGCTATTAAAACTACGTGTACACAAAGAGTTAAGCACACATAATGTTTGCCAAGCACTGAACGCTGTGCAAAGTCGCGGCAAATATTATCTCACCCCGGGGCGGCTTAAGGCCCGCGCGACGAGAATATATCCCGCTTTCAAAGAAATATTGAATACTCAAGTGGTATAAATAGAAATGAGTAGTTGAAATAAATCTTTATAAAAGCTTTGAGTGTGTGTACAGTCGGCAAGTAGCTGCACTCTTTGGTACCTTGTCGCTTTAACTTTGACACATAGGAGCAGCAGTTCAAACATAAAGTTAAAATGACAAGAGCACTAAAGTGTAGAGCCGCTTTGAAGGCCGACCGTACCAATGATATAAGTTGATCAATTATCAGTTATATACTTTGTGCCCAATTCTCACTAATATCATTAACTTGAATGAATTGGTGTGGGGGGGGGACGAGTGGTTTTTGGGGTGAACCAAAGTAGCGGGGAACTAGGTATCTACTGTCTAGTAGTTTGAATAGAGATCTTACGATATTCGAGAAGGTATCAGTACGAAGTAAATTCACTAATAAATGTTTAGATCTGAAAACGACTTTGTATCATAATGCTTAAATATCGAAATGCTATTATTTTTTCCCAAAATATCATAACTACTTTTAAATTTTATCGTCAACTGCTTTAAATCTAAAATTAGCACATCTCATAGCACCTTTATTTTTCCTTTTTTATCTATTTTATAATAAGACTGAGTCATATCGGTGTTTAGGGAATAAGACGTTTTGGATCAAAGTTGCTATGAAATTTCTGGTAAGTATTTTAGGGACGAGGCAATTTAGAATGTAGGCAATACAATGTACAATTAAGTAAATTTAATCTAATTAAAGACTGTCTCTCTTATTCATAATAGCTAAAGTGTGCTTTGTCCTTATCGTTCCATGTGACATTTGAATTTGCCAGAAGGTGACAAAGCTTACTTTCACTAAAATAGAGTTTATAGTAAGTTTATGAATAAGAGGGTAAGGCATTATGGAATTCGGTTGTAATAAAAGCTACCCTGTAACTTCCCCTGGAGGGGAGTTAGAATAATAAATAAAATTCTACGAGGAACAAGCTTATTAAGCGATGAAGTTTTCTAAAAGAGTAGCCACACAACTAAATGTTTTCACAACAGCGCTAATGGCCGCGGCACGCGAGCGACGCATCAGCGTGGCTCTCGTCTGTCTGTGAACTTCTGCGCTGAATGAAATATTATTAAGAACTCACCTAAATTACAATAAATTGTAATCACTCAATTGCCATTTTTGAAAAAGAATCAAAAAAATCATTTAAGTGCAAGTTGGACTCGCGCACCGAGAGTTCCATACAAACTTGTAGGTATTTAGTGTAATGTAATAAGGTTTTATCACCTAAAATAGACCTTATTGCATTGTACTCTTTTGAACGCCGGTGCTTTGTTTATATATGTAGATAGTTGTCGCGTGAGAGAGCAGAGCTAAGGGATTTTGAACACTACTTTTTTTTATAAGTGTTGCAATTTACAAAACGAACGAACAAACTTTTTTGTATTGCGTTACGTAATGTTTTCTCTTGTGTCGGTAAATAAAATAAACATTTAGTTATTTAAGAAAGCCGGCGCCTCCGCACGGAACCTGAAAGGTAATATTTTATAGAAAAGTAGTGCTCCTTTCCTGAAATGTGGTGGAAGAATACGGCACATTATTGATTTAATAAAAATAATGCTTTGCTATTGTAATGAAACTTTAGTTTTATAGTAACATCATTCCAAGTTAGTTCACAAGTTTTTTTCCTCAATTTACCTTTTTGTTAATGGGAATGGGAAAAACTTTTTTTTCTTTGTACGGACAAAATAAAACAACAATTGTGACTCTGGGTCCATGAAATAATAGAAGGACACTTAGATATAAACTGTATCCTAAATTCCAAAAGAATATTTTAATCTTGAAACCCCCTAATAACGTAAATAAATGTACCTATTCGTTAACGCTTACAGAAATAGCTCGTACATTTTTAAACTTCATGTAATAAAACGGAAGATGATAAAAGTATCTCCTCTTTTTATCCGAAAACCAACCTTTTGGCCTCCGGAGAAATATAAAATTATGGTTATCTCAGATTTGGCCCGAAATTGTTAAATTCAACAGTGGAGTGAGCGGTCATTTTATCAATTAGTAGGTATTGGATTTGCTTCTAGAAGTATTCTGAAAAATGGTAAAAAGGAGACCTTTAAAATACAAGCATGTACTAATATGTTCGTCTATGTATGATATAACTTTTATAAATCTGCTATTTTCTAAGCTATTTTTTCCAAAAAAAAAAACCAATATTCTTGAATACTTATGTTATCAGATAGGCATCACCATTTATGTGAGACAACAAAGGATTTTTAAGAAAAAAATCGCAAACTTAATTTTTGCGTTTTCAATCGGACACTGATCGAACTTTCAGCGCCCATGGTGAAAAAAAAATACACTACCGTCTAGTTGCCCATAAGCTTAAAAACATGCCAATTTATTGAAAATTTAAAAATAGTAATTACCTTTTGAATTTAAAATCAAAATGCAAAAATATTGAAAAAAAATACACGCCCACCCACACTTTTCCTGATTTACCTTCTCTTTGTATCCCGGGCGTAGAATTCAAAACTTTTTGTTGCAAAAATGACATTACTGGCCACTAATTTAAATGCCAATAATTCCAAATTTAAAAAAAAAATGCCGTCTGCTTTTTGTATTTTTTTTCGAATTCGATTTTGAATTTCGCTATTATTGCGTAATTAATGGTGAATTGTGTGTTTAGATTGTTGTGTTCAATTTTTTTTGTTTAATAATTATTCGAACACAATCCACACCGATAGAATATGCTCAAATGCATTACATTTATGGTGAGTGCCAAGGCAACGCTAGGGCTGCTGCAATTTTGTACGCTGAACGCTACCCAACCGGACGCCATCCCGATTACCGGATTTTTCCTCGAATCCATACCGCGTACAGTGAAGAGAGAGTTCTAGGCTTCACACGTTGGAAATGAAAAGGGTGCAATCCGTGTGTTTTTAGAGTTGCATGCACTTTCCACGATGTCAGTCCGAGACCATTTGCTGTTCCCGTACGGACAAAGAAGATTTGCCGCTATTAAATCCAGAACATTTTCATCATCTCGCTCCCTCGGTCTGCCCTCGCTATTTCCTCCTACACCCTGGCCCAAAACTGCTTTCATGTAAGCGGATTCAAGGAAAAATCCGGTATTCGAGCATATTCTATCGGTGTGTATTGTGTTCGACTAATTATTAAACAAAAAAAATTCAACATAACTATCTAAACACACAATTCACCATTTATTACGCAATAATAGCGAAATTCAAAATCGAATTCGAAAAAAAAAACAGTCGGCATATTTTTTAAATTTGAAATAAATGGCATTTAAATCAGTGGCCAGTAATGTCATTTTTGAAACAAAAAAGTTGTGAATTCTACGCCCGGGATACAAAAAGTAAACCATATTAAGTAGACCATCATCAGGTAAGCATGTACCTATTGCATATTAACCTAAGTGTAAGTTTAAGAACAATAACAGTAGATAAGTAAGTGTTATTAGTTAAGACTCCTTAACTCATAAAATCTTTAATATTTAAGATTAGTAGTTAAGTTTAAAATAATGTAATGTAATCAAATGAAATAAACAGTTTTAATAATTAATAATTAATTAAGGAGAAGTGTGGGTGGGCGTGTTTTTTTTTATTTTGGGATTTTTGATTTTAAAGTCAAAAGGTAATTACTATTTTTAAATTGTCAGTAAATTGGCATGTTTTTAAACTTATGGGCAACTAGACGGTAGTGTATTTTTTTTCACCATGGGAGCTGAAAGTTCGGTCAATGTACGATTGAAAAGGCAAAAATTAAGCTTGTGTTTTTTTTTCTTAAAAATCCACTGTAATCTCACATTTATGGTGATGCCTACCTGATAACATAAGTATTAAAGAATATGAACAAAAAAAAAAAATTGGAAAAAAAATGCTTAGAATCGTGCTATGATCAAAACATTGAACAAGGGTGTTCATTTTCGAAAAAAACCTAAATGTCCAAATATCTTGAAAACCGTGCGACTTTTACCTAACCTATTTTAGCTTTTTAATAACGTCCTAAGTACTCTCTATTCATAATTCAAGGATTATCTACTCATTACCTAACACCCTGTATATTAGCTCTTGTAGTTCCTGACCTAAATTCAGTCATGTTAGCTCGTACTCCAAGAATAGTCCACAAAAGCTGTACTCCATGTATATCAACCAGAACTTGAAGTTTTCCTCGCCGACGAGAAAGTTCGAAACACAGCCAAGTTCCTAACAACCTGACGAAATCCAGAAACAACCTTTGTTTGGACTTGGCTCGTGAACGGTTAGCTCTTAAAGTTCTATTCAAGCCATAACGTAATGCGGTTAGTCAAATAAGCCTAGTTGGTAAACAATTATATATATAAATATACAAATAAACGTTCAATCAAATGTTTCCCTAATTATTACTAAAATTATGGTCACCTAACGTTTTCATGTTAAAAACTTAAAACCTATTTGAAAATCGAACGATCAGACGAGTAAGAAATTGAGTATGTAGGGTGGCCATGATCACGAATAAAATGAATTCAATCAATGTTTATTTGAATAAAAAACAATTGTCTTAACGCTTTTAAATCTATTACGTTATGTTCCTAATGGTGTAGTGAGTTCTAGTTTACTTTGTTGTCACGATCCCGCAGTCACCCTGTATAGAAAAATACATACTTGAATACGTAGAAAACATCCAAGATTCAGGAACAAATACACGCGCTCATCACACAAATATCTGCCCTTATCGGGATTTGAACCCGGGACCAATAGCTTCGTAGATATACAATGTAATTTATAAATATAGTTTTTAAAATCAATAAAGGCGCGCCCTGTCAAATTTAATTAAATTGATGTTAAACGGTTGCTTCAATGTTCATAAAATTAAGTGGTGGAGCGCGAAAGAAAATAAACACTGTAGTAGGTACTTTTTAAAAGGTAAACACCACGAAAACAAAAGCTACCACTACCGGGCACAATTGGGTGTATATCGGTTGGTCTAAAATTGTTTGGCCTATTTTTGTTTCGCCACATATTTTTTTGCATACCAAACGTTTCATCTAATGAATTTTAAAAGTCGAAAATTGCTTGATTGAAATTGTTCTGCATAATATTGTTTGGTCGAAAAATTGTTTAGTACACATAACATTTGTTTGGAATAACTTTTTTTTTTGAATGATTTTTTTGTATAACGTTGACCGTGAGGCGAAGTCGACGGAGCTCCGCTTGGCGGAGCTCCTATTCCGCGTATGTGCGGTACTTCGCGCCTTGGCACAATTCTAACCTAACCTAACCTATAGATTAGTTGAAACCTAGGTATTTTATACAGGGGGGGCTACGACCAAATAATATTATGGATATAGCCTTTTAGTAATTAAAATTTGCAAGAAAACAATTTTAGACCAATAGTGCTTTACAACAAAAAATAATGTATGCAAAAAATGTTTATGCTAAAAAAAAAGTATGCCATTAAATATCACAGGAAACATTTTCAACCAAAAAAAAATTAGCATTTAAAATTTTAGGTCAGTCGAAGGGCACCCCTACCAATTAGGTTAAAATGTCGTCAAACGTAACCTACCTATAATTTCACCAAATGCTACTCGTATTTACTGCTAAAAACATGATGTTTTCAGGATACTTTAGACATTTATTACGTAGGTTAGGTTAGTATAGGTTAGACTAGTGAATACCAAAAAAAAAACATGCGGAGAGAAATGCCTTGCGAACGAATGAAAATTTTGCGTTCATTACATTCGTTGCAAGGTGATTCGATAAAATAATAGGTACCTACCGTAAAACGGGTAAGTAGGGATTAAGGGGTGAATAGGGACACAACCTAAAATAAGTCATAAATTATTACAAATAAGAACAAGCATTAAATGGACAATAAGGTTACGTCTATTGGAGACAATTTCAGTCTTATAATTAGTAACATTATGCTTCATTTTAGGTTGTGTCCCTACTCACCCCATTTTTCGGTACCTGTCGTCAAAGCAGTTAAAATACAATCCCAAAATCAAAACAACATTACGAAAACTACAAATTTTGCGATTTACATTCGACATTGTCTAAACAGTATTATATTGGACCGTTTTCTTGATATTTGTCTTTAGTCCTACTTGTTTCAAGATAAAAGGAAACGCAGAGAGGTAAAAAAATTCCTTATCGAATATATTTCTCTGCGTTCCATTTTACACATACATTCTTCAATGTAAAAATAAACCAGAAATGTAAAATAAAGTCCCTTTTTTTGGTCCGTCAGGTTACTTTGGATATACTTCTATTGTTATTGTATTGTCATAGTTATGATAGGTCATATTTACTTGACAGTAATGGCGGCCGAATTATAAACAATGCCTAAGGTAGTGTCGTTAAGACAAACTAGAAAAAGGCCTCAGAGCATAAATGATTATTATATGTAATATTTCAGGCAGTATTGAATGATTTGAAATATTAGCGTACAACTTTAAACACCTATTAAATATTAACAAAACCCCAATTTAATGAACCAGCCCATCCGATTTTAATGAAAATTAGCTAAAAAGCATCGGATCCTTATATAACAACCTTTCTTTAAAAAACACGCGTCTAAATCGGCTCATTTGTTTTGAAGCAACGAAAGCACATGCACACTAACTTATTACACCCCTCTTTTTGCATCGGAGGTTAAAATGGGTCTATATTGACTCCCATAACATTAATCTTTCGATTTGTTTTATCCATACCGTTGTTTTCCATAATCGTTGCTCGTCATTTTGTCTTTGGTCATAATTTCAATAGTCATAATTTCCTTAACCCCCTTTTCGTTAGTCATAACTATCGAATCCCATACCGTTATTGGTCATAACATTCAATGTCCTGATTGTATTGAATGGTAGAATTTCAAAAGGAATATTATTATTTTAAATAACGCTTACAATATTGAATTTTTTCTGTCACAAGGTCACTGTAAGGGGTCACGGTTCTAACCTAACCTAACCTACTTTTCTGACAGCTGGGGGTATTTTTTTGTAAGCCGGTGATTTGTTTATGTAAATATGACCTGCAATATTTATGAAAAATAAACGGTATGCCTTTTGATAGTATGCTGATCAATTTTATGCCTTTTGTCTTGTATGATATGTAACGTTATAGTACTTAATGATTATAACTATTTCGCGTTATACCTAACAACGATTATGACTATTGATTATTATGACTAAAAATAATATGGATACCAATTTCTGACTTTCGAAAATCGAAACAATAAAATTATGGGAGTCGAAGGGCACCCAGTTAAAATTTAATACGATAATATGAATATAAACAGGGTTGAAAATAAATCTCTCTCATAAACTAATTAAGAGCCAGTTGCAAACATCTCTCGCAAATAATTACTGAGTGGAAACTTAATAAGAGTAACAGCGCCGGACGCCTTCCAGTGTTGTAATAACTATGGAGTCCGTTAACAAGATGACTGAAAAGGCAGTATTTTTAAATAAAAATCAGTCAAGTGCAAATCAGACTCGAGCACCGAGGTTTCCGTACCGTTCTTGTATGAGCTCTTAATTTAATTTTGTTGTTATTGCGGCACATAGGAATAAAGACTTTTTTTTTATTCCATTGACTAAAATCACATTTCATGTGTTGCCTGTTTTTTACAAATGATAAATAGTGATGTGATACAACCGGTACTCACCGACAAAAATATAGGTAGGTAGTTAAATGTTGATTGATAAGTGTCTGTAACGCAATGAGTGGATGATCCGTGAAGTTCCAAAATGATACAATACTTTGAGTAAAATGTCAACCTTTTGTAGATATTGAGGATTTTCGTAAATACAACGTATTTCTAATATTTGAAGGTAAATTTTATTCGATTTGATACTCAATACTTATCATACATATCCCATTGTGCGACTGTCACACTACAAAAAAACTCATAAAATAAAAGCTTGACTTTGGGCTACGAAAAACGAATGGCGATGCGTTGGCGTCACGTCAGTGTAATTTTTTTTATGTTGGCACTGTTTTGTATTTTGGGCTTCAAAGTATCACGTTTCGGGCGGAACAACTCGAGAGAAATGTAAAGGAATTTCACACAAAATTGAAATAGTAGTATTTTAGTAGTAGTAGTAGTTTAATAGTAGTATAGATAGTATTTTTTTTAAATTTTAATGTAATCATGGCGACTGTGTTTATGAACAGGTTAAATAGCTGATTTTTTTTTTTAATATACTAAGCCGTGCATCCAACCAAAGCGTTTGCATGTTTCAATAAAGGCACCAGGTACCAGGAGGGCAGAGGTAATTAGGGGTGCGTAGGGGAACTTAGATCGCAGGCGATGTAGCACGGTGCGGTGCAACGGCGGCGCACCCGATACAGCGCAGATGACTAAGCACTGTTATATAGGTTACTTTTAATGTTTATGCACTCCTAGTATTTGACGTTGTAATTTTTGTTTAATTTTTTTTAATGAGTTACTTATTTGAGAAAAGCACTATACATACCTCGCCGTGAAGAGGGGTTGCCAGCCTCGTAACTATCCTATAGTCTATATGAACTCAACCGTACTTCCGGGCCTCTGTAGTAATGTACTATTATTGTATTCTATTCTATTATGCGTTTGCGGAAGCACTTCCGCTGATGTATTTCGTAAAGGAGCCTATTTCAATTCCACAATCTCTAGCATCACTACAACCACCTAACAAACCCCCATTACACAATGCCTAGGCGCCACAATCGCGCGGAGGTCTCGGGTAATTCCGCACGATTATCTCTATGAATGGCGAAGCGGACGGGGTGAAACCGTGGAATTACCCGGTTTGATCGATACCAGGTGAGGGCTTACAATAGTGCGCTTGGTGTAGCTGAAGAGTTGAATAAGATAGATAACTATCGATAGAAGAATTAATACCGGTTAAATTGAAAGTTGTTGTTCAGGATTGTTTACGAAAATCGAATGTGACACATGTAAAAGGAGGGTGGCGATAGTAAAAAATAAAAATAAAGACGTGTTGACGTCAGGCGACGCCAAAGGCCGTTACTCTATTATAATAACTCTTTCAATTTTGAGAATCGTTTGATGTCGTTAAAATAACCCTTTTAAAATAACACTTTCAATTTTGATAATGAATTGATAGTCATTCATTACCAGTGAGCGGATCTAGGATGCATTTTCCCGGGGTTAAAGTCCGTTATTTTAACGTGGATATGAACATGACTTACAATCCCGCGAGTCTTTTTGTTACCTACCTTTATTAAAGGTAAATAACTTTTAATTTTAAGTAATTTACACTATATAATAACCAAAATATGTAATAACTACAAAAAAATACACTACTGTATAGAAGAACTGAACGTAACTTGCACATCTTATCTTTTATGGTATTATTATTTTTATCTGTTTATTAGTTTAACCCTCGACAAACAATAACCCATTTCTCGAAATCTCGAGAAATCCCCAATTAAAATCCATGTTAAGCATAACGTTTGAGGTCGTTCACCCCAAATTGCATCCTCGCTCCGATCACTGTTCATTACACTATTAAGTCACTCTTTTAATTTTTATTTTAAGCGGGACATCTCACACAGGTGGACTTTGTCCTTAACTAAGCTCTACGCTAAGTTCTAGACCACAATAAATATAATTATATACAGAAATAAGTGTTACTACCAATGAAGCTAACACCGTCAAACCTTTACCCTTACATTTTCTAAATTTTATTCCGAAACTCCAAAATTGTCCTAAATCAAATCACAAACAATCAAGAAACAAGTTAATAATGAAGGGGTCGTCCCCGATCCCACATCTAAACAATATAATTGGCCAGGATCGAATATTGATCGCGGATGTGTTGCGGCGGGGGGGGGGGAGGGCACAGATTAACATTTAACTTGTTTAATCGTCTTTAACTTAAGGGTTGTTGACTGATTGTCAATGCGACTGTTGTAGGGTTAAAACATTATAAATTGTGATGATATTTAAATGAAAATATATATCTTGAGAAGGTCTACAAATTGATCTAGTCAATGACCAAAGTTCAAGTGCCCGTGTCAATCGGTCTTCAAGAAATAATTTTGGTAGTCTCTATATTCCACCAGTTTAAACGTAGGTTAAAATAGGTAGGTAGGTTGAAATTGTAGGAATCTTTTTGTAAAATTTAGTCGAGACGAGACCCTCGCCCAATTTTGTAAAAACACAATCGTTCGATTTCTCTTCAAATGGTAGAGTTTCTCGCAAAGAACAAAACTGGATGTCTATTTTCAATTCGCAACAGTTTACCCTGGGGCTTTTTTTACATTGGAGATATTATAATTATATATTATAGTTGACGTGTTTATTCACTTGACAGTAAGACTGTCTTAAAGTTAACAATTCAATTACGATATCACTACAAACTGGGCTACCCTTAATTAAAATAGAGACCCAGGCTTGTAGATTGGTACAAGGACAACGATAAAATTATGTATACACAATCGAGATCTAAATAGAAATAGTGCTATGTAATTTTATTTTTTTAATCGTCCGGGTTCGATTCCCGAGCCGAGTAGAAATATTTTTTAATGTATGACTGCAGTTTTGCTTGTTACTAAAATCAATGACATGGTTCCTAAGAACAGATCTTCGTAAGTCTTATAGTTTCAGACTTTCCCGTACTGACCGATTTAAATGAGACACCCTGTATACAAAGGTAAATGTTCGTAGGCAGAAAAAAATACACGACTCAGGAACAAATACTCCGCTCGCTACACAAATATTTGCCGCAGCAATGAACTTGTAAACACTAGTTTTATAAGCAGCGGCACTCCCTAACTAACAAGAGTTAATTCTTATTTATTTAAATTAACGTATCTTAGGGCTGCAATCTTCTGATAACAGTATGATAAATTTTAAGCGACATCCTTTTTTTCAAATGACAGATTAAAGGAAAGTCACTTTAACTGTAAGATTATTCTAGTTAAGACAAGTATTTACTTGAGTAATAGTAATGTCAGAAGTCATATAAAAATCGTTGCTTTAGTCATTACTTTTACTCCAGTAATTACTTTTCTTGAGTATTGGTGTTACTCACTTGCCATCTCTAGTAAGGCCCACGTCTAATTTCGTTTGTACGAAAAATAATCTTGTGTCAGTCCACTAAAGTTAATTATCACTTTGACAAATCTAAATTTAGGCCGTTGGCTAACGGGTTTCGTAACTAAATAATTTAAAATATATTTAGCCAATGACAAAATAATACTTAAGTGATCATTTCACAATCTCGTAGTAATGCTACACTATTGCTACGCCGTATCCCCTCTACGACAAATCCCTGATTCTACGAACTATTTCCTTAAGGAAATGCGCAGAAACAATGCAAACAATATTTGTATGTGCTTTCAGGAAATAAGTTTTTTGCGGATATCAGAGAGCTGAGAGAAAGCAGATGAGGTTATTTCTCGTTTTGTTTGTGAGAATGAATTTTATAAATCGAATGAAATGGGTAAACGTGTTTCCATTCCTATAGAAATAAGCTGAAATTGAGTTTGTAGAGTTTTTCTGCTATATTTTTCAATTTGTTTTATTATTGCATTTTATACAAGTTTTGTTGCTGATATACAAGAATCGCTTGGTTACAACATTGCTTGAATAATATTGTCAGAGCTTTTATTTGTCATGATGTTGTATACATAGTTGAGTTTTTGTATGATTGTGGCTCCCATTAACATTATAATAACCCTTTATGCGTCTCACTGCTGGGTACAGTCGGCTACAAAGAGATGTATCCACTTTTGCACTTTATTCCGTGGTAATAAATTCTTAAAATGGAAACATCTCTTTGTTGGCTACTGTAAATGACGTATAATATACGTAGGAAGAGGAGAAAACTAGATAAAATTTAGTTTTAACGCCCGACACAGAGTTCATCTGCGTATCTTTGTTTCTAAGGTACCCTAGGGTGACGGTACCAACGTTGGACACTTTTAGCTGAAGGCACCAATAATGGACACTTAACTCTTAATTCAAAGGTCATAAGGTTATAAGTTGATTGTTTCAAAATAAACGAATAACCCTTATCTTCAGTACTATAAAAATCAAGTGTCAATTATTGGTGGTTTTTCATTACTGGTTACATCACCCTAGCTCCCAAACAGATGAACCGATATGGACTCAAATTTTAAAAAAAGCTAATGTTACCAAGGAGGTTTTTCGTTTGGTTTGATGAAAAATAGTTGAACTGCTTAAAAGTTTGCTCTTGACCGAGATTCTAGACGGTAAAAATCATATTGTCTTGAGCAGTTTCGTATTGTCAACGTTTTGATAGCTCTTATTTACCTGACAGTAAAGGCGGCCGATTTAAAAACAATAGCATTACAGGTAAAAGAGGATATGGTTTTAACCGTCTAGAATAGAGGCCCTGAAAGTACCGGACGCCATAGAGCGTCAGTGGCCTAGTGGCTAAGGAGGTCGACTTACGATCACGTAAGGTGCCGAGTTCGAACTCCCGCGGTCACTATGAACCAATGAGTTTTTCTAACTTAAGTGCATTACCCGATGCTCTTACGGTGAAGGAAAAACATCGTGAGGAAACCTGCACATTCAAACAGCTGAGTGTGTATGAGGGTAATCGCACAAAAGATCCTAAAGGGTCGAAGTGTATAACGAAAGGCCCATCTGTAAGATAAGATAATTCTGACTCTTGCTAATATTATAAATGAGAAAGTTTGGATGTTTGGATGTTTGTTACTCAATCACGCTACAACTACTGAACGGATCGGGATGAAACTTAGCACATATATAAGTTAGGTCCTGAAATAGGATATAGTCTACTTTTAATCCCGGAAAATTGAAAAAATCCCAACTGAATAATGATAATCGAAATCTACGTGGACGAAGTCGCGGGCAGAACCTAGTAGTTCATACATACATACAGACATACACTCGCGCCTTCATTCCCAGTGTGGGGCAGGCAGAGCTACAGGATTACCAACAAATCTCAAAACTTTTTGTTAATTCTGTAACCACATTTTGCACAAACAGGCAAGATGTTTACCAGTGTACATTAGTGACAGGGTGCAAGCCCATCGCCTAACAGTACTACTGTAACATCCCAAAAGTGGAATGTCATTTTTTTTTGTTAATCGGTGTCAAAACGGTGAAGGTGGCCGCCTGGCACGCTAGGAGTTATATTTAGGCGCCTACCGTTGACTACTTACAGACTAGTATTCGACAAGGACTGTCGATACGATACCGGATCATTTTGTTCATTCCTTCTTGTGTTTGGAAGCTTACCTTGCTGGTTCCTGGCTGAGTTTCGTGGCGGCTGTTTAATGAGCTAACGAGCTTCACGCCGTATACTCGTGGGAACCGAGGTACTTCTAATAACTTGTAAATTACTCTCTCTTCTGGAACCATCAGCCGTCGACACTGAGCCCGTTCGATTCACTCTTAGATGCTCACTTTATCTCACACATTTCCACACGGAGCGCGTGTGTCCTAGACTTAGTTCTAGTGTCAACATTCTAAACCCATATTTAATCAACATATCTAGGTAATTCCTCTTTATTTTCAATGCAAAGACGAACCGAAGTCTTTGCGACGGCAAATGTTGTTATTGTATGAAACGTCAACTTGACGTTTGGCAAAAGGCTAAGGGCGGTCGCCGTCTGCGTTCTGAGCGTGGTCGATTACCGATTTCCACCTTAAAATCTAATTTACTCGTTACAGATGGTTTATTTATTTATTCTGAGCTAATAAAAAGCCTTTCTTTAATGGGATAGTTCGGAAGTGGTAGGAGTTAACTCTTCGATTTGAAGCGATAGTGTTGCAAGGCCGGAAATTGCATTGGAATGCGGCAGAGGAACATCACTACGGCGTCCTTTGGTGAGCGGAGTGTTTCATTGAGAGAGGCTTCGTGTCTTTTGCTGTGACTTCAGGTAAATAGCCGAGAATGCAGCGGCCCAGCACATAATATCAGTGGAAATTACGCCTAGGCGCTTCCTTTACTCTCGCCGTTGGCTTTAATGGTGAGTACGTTATACCAATCGCGTATACTGTTCACGCGACCGCGTCGACGCCGGCTTTTAAGTAAAGACTGTTGTCGGTTTGTTTCAGGTCAGGATGCCTCTTTCGCATCAGGAATAACTACTGTGCTTATGTCTAAAGCTTTAACGAGCACTGTCACGCATCTTTAAGGTAAATTTTCATGTTGAAAGTGTTGCGTCATAATTGTGTTACGTATTCACCTCGTTCTGTTTCTGTAATGCGTCCGCTTTGTTTCAGATGTTTAATACGGTGTTATAGCTACACCAACTCCGCGGTCTCTGAGTATAAAAGCCAATTACGTCTAATTTCATGCCCGAAAAGGTAAACTTTATTCATTAAAAGTGAAGAGTTGTCAAGTGAGGCGTCTGAGTTTGTTTCTTTTCTGAGGTGTTAAACTTATTGTACATTTCAGGGCTTCAAGGTTACCCTGGAAATCTCAAGACGGAGGTTGTCGTCCTGCGTTCTACATGCACGTGGGTGACGCGTCGTGTCCGTGCATGAGGGAGTGGCTGAGCAGCATGCGCTCAACTCCCATGGTTTCCTGATGCTACACCTTCCTGGATGACGCGTGACGTTGACCTGTTTTCCTTATTTTCTTTTTAACTTTTCTAAATGAACCTCTTATGCTACTTTAGCCATCCTTAGACCGCGTAGGTAACAAGCGCCTCTTTTGTCTTATTAGGAGATGAGTTTATCACGGGTTTACTGATGCTAATCTCGTAGGTAACCCGGACCTCTCTTTTCTTACCCATTGGTAACTATTTTAGTAACCACAACCGCTGTGAGCCTAAAGGCGTGGTTAATTAACATTTAAGTACCAAGCAGGGGGGACGCCCTCTGTTCTGTTCTGACTATGCTTAGTCTTAATTATATAAAAACCTAATTTTATTGTACTTGCCGAGAAGTGTATATTAAACGACACTCAATAAGAAAAGTTTATCCTTTTTTTTAACAACACCACCATCGATCCTGTTTGTGGCCGGTCGTTCTTCCTACGGCGCCCAAACTCTAGCGATTGGCCCTCGAGCCAAGCGACACACGACCCAAGTCTCATGCCGCGGGCAAAAATAAAGTGTTACAGTGGCGTACCCAACGTATGGCTCGAAGGATTGTTGGTGTGGTTCTAGTTATTAGGTTCATAGTGAGGCAGGTCTAAGGATTGGCATATATGTTAGGTTTCTTTAAACTTAAATAGCATATAAAAATAAATAAATAAGACAACTTACTTATGTTCTTACAAGTTAAGTGACTTTCTTCGCTATCTTAAACTTAAATCTGCTTACTGTATTAACCGTTTACTTTTAACTACCACCCTTGGTGTATAAACTGTTATACTAAGTGTCTGCTATAAAATTACGTTGTGAAAAAAAGGCTGCTTGGCCTCAGTATTGCTTGCTGGCACTTACGCCCTTCGGTAATTGACCACTTTATTAAGGATACTTAGCTGGAACCTTATATCGACGGTCCCCGCGAATAAACGTGTATTATCAAAACACCAACTTTACAGGAAAAATAAAATACGGAAAAACTTGAATATCTCTTCACCTGATGGATTTAGTTTAAAACAATGTAGAGAGAAAACAATGGAAATTAATAATCCAATATATTTATGACCTAAATACATTTTTAAGTCTATGGGTTTTCAAGAAAATGTGAGAAAATCATGTTATTTTTTTATTCGTGTGAAAATTCATTTGTAACCTAAATATCAAAAACCTTTACACAGTTATTCGTGTTTAAACGATAAGCGATCGACTAGGTATGTCAACAATATACTAATGTATAAGTGAGAAATTAGTTTTGATATTTATATTTAATAAACGTTTGCATGGGTGTTCTTGTGTATTTTAAGTAACATCTGTTATGTTATTCGATTCTTGCGATTTTGTTATGGGAATTTGTATGACATATTAATTTAGTATTGTGTTTTAGTGACTTTCTTGTACATCGGGATAAAGCATTTTTTATTCCTGGTTCATATTTTAACATGCTAAAAATAAATGTTAGTATGGTTTTTAAAATTATTTATAACATAAACACTTACTAAATTTAACTTGAACCATTATTTAGCATAAAATAATTTAAAATATCAAATAACAAAAGTTGTAACACCAATTTAGTCCGTGTTTAAGGCCTATATCAGTCTACTGCTGAACGTAGGCCTCCCCTATAGTGCGCCATTTTACCCTGTCCTTGGCCTGTTGCAACCAACATGCCAGCAGCGTTCCGCAAGTCATCACTCCATCTTGGAGGGCGTCCTACATTAAGTTTGCCGAGTCGCGGTTTTCACTCAAGAACACGTCTACCGCAACGGTTATTGGTTCTTCTACAGATATGGCCAGCCCACTGCCACTTCAGCTTGCTAATTCTCTGTGCTGTGTCGGTTACTTAGGTTCTCTGTCGGATACATCGTTACGGATTTTATCCTACATTGCTCGCTGAGCGATTTTAAACTGGTGGACCAGCCGCACAGTTAGTGTCCACGTTTCGGCACCGTAACGTTCGTTTTCATACATTGCGGGATGGGTGAAGAGAAGACCTGACGTAGTTTTCCAAATGCTTCCCAGCCCAATTGGACCCTTCTCTTGGCCTCCTTCTTAAAGTTATTTTTACCTAGCTGCAGGATCTGCCCGAGGTAGGTATAGGTACTCAGAAAAAACTTCAAGAAGATGACCATTCACAGCAATAGGTCTCAGATCAATGTGGTCATTGAACATGACTTTAGTTTAATCCAAATTCATGCTGATACCTACGCTTTCTGACGCGGATGCTAGGTTGTCCAGCATTTATTGCAGCTCCTCCAGCGACTCCGCCATCAAGACTAGTTATGTCGTCTGCGAATTGCAAGTGCGAGATGAAATCGCCGTTTATGATAATGCCCTTACCTTTGCAGTCCAACGTCTTAAACAAATCTTCAAATGCACTTGTGAATAGTTTCGGAGATAATTAACGTCTCCTTGTCTCTCACCCCTCTGCGCAATTGGATTGGTTCAGACTGTTTGTCATGTACACACATAAACGAAGATTCGTACAAGAATCTCAACACTGCGATATACCGACGGTTTACTTGGCATCGCTGTAAGGATTCCAAAACAGCCCAGGTTTAGACGGAATCGAAGGCCTTCTCATAGTCCACAAACGCCAAGCACAGTATTAGCCGATTATACTCTTCGGACTTCTGTATAATCCTCC
Organism: Acleris literana; assembly: GCA_946894065.1. Taxonomy (NCBI): domain Eukaryota; kingdom Metazoa; phylum Arthropoda; class Insecta; order Lepidoptera; family Tortricidae; genus Acleris; species Acleris literana. Next base: position 242,668 of record OX335671.1, read on the forward strand.
TTACTGTGTGGATGTGGTCCATACGGTGCTATACCCCGTGCGAAACCCGGCCTGCTCTGGAGGCTGGAACTCGTCAAGTCTTCTGGCAAGACGATTCATGATTACCTTATAGACATGGCTTAGGAGAGAAATGGGTCTGTAGTTTTTAAGAAGTGTTTTGTCTCCCTTCTTAAAGAACAATACCGCTTTTGCACCATGCCACACCTTTGGAGTTTTTCCACAATGTATGATGGAATTAAATACGTTTCGAAGCTCCTTGACAACAGGGACTCTTCCTGCCTTCAGAAGCTCTGACGTAATTCCATCTTCACCGGGGGTTTTTTCCATTTTTAAGCTGCCTTATGCCAAGACGCTCTCTTTCTCGCTGATTTCTGGCAGTTCGTCGGTATAGTGGCGTGTCAGTGTGGCTCTGAAATCACAGCTGTCACACTGCGGCTGAGGGACATGTGCGACGTTAAGTCGCCCATAGAAGTCCACGATCTTATCAAAAATCTCCGACTTTGACAACACGGCAATGCACTCATGTGTTGTGAGCTTCTTCAGGTTGCTCCTTCCAAGTTGCTGAGTGAATACTTTGGACCCTCGGTTTTGCTCTATCGCCTGCTCAATTAGGCGTGTGTTAGAGCTCCGGAGGTCACGCCGAACACTACGGGTTCCTCTGATCAGTTCTGCACGATATACCTATTATATTATTATACGTACGCTGCTAACTGCCATAGAATACAATGATTATTTAGGTACACGTATACTTACCTAAGCTAAGTTTAATGTTTCGCTTTCGGTCACACTTAATCGACCACCCTGTTTGTTTTTGAATTGAAAGTTATGCGTAGTGAAATTCAAGGGTGCCTATTACAAAAAAAGTTAGACAAATTATGGGCTACACCTTATATTTATTTCCCGTATTATCTTCTTCATCCGCACCTCATAACATCCCTCTGCACCTTGATCGATTCATGGTTTCAGTAATACACTTAGTTTTAATTAATACGCGTTAAAACTAAATCACAAGTCCACAACACGTTGTTTGTAAATAGACTGCTTACGCGGGACTGACGCAATAATAGGTGTTACAGCAAAACGGGAAATTTCTGCACATCAAATCGTGTGTTTTAGGGCAATACCCAAGTAGTAGACGCTCAAAATACAGTTTTAAAAACAGATACTGCATGCTTGCAGATTAAAGCTATTTGTTGCAATAAATGTATTACCCATTATAATTTACATTCATGCACTAGCATAGAATTATACAGGGGCAAAAGTTTTTACACGTTAAAACTTTACAAGAGTGATCAACATAGGCTATTACATAAGCAAACTGATTTGCTTTCATATTGCATTAGACAATACGAAAACGTACGATGAAATAAATTACACAAATAAACGTGCAAAGCAGTTTACACGAGCCACTAAGTGATCCGTCCGATGATACACGTTTCTTATTGTTTAAAACAGACGAGATCTGTGCTTCACAGTGGTTTATTATTATTTTGCTGCGTATTCTATAATTGTATTTTCCCTAGAAAAAACATTGAAGTTACCTTAAAACAGGTTATTAATCATTATTTTTGCTTGAAAAAAATCTAGGAGGTGCGTTATAGGTAAAATAACGTTATTATGCAATAAAAAAAAAGTTATGTAAGAGCTCGTACACGGTTATTCGCGGGGACCGTCGATATACTTACTTTATGAAAATGGACTTGTCAATTAAAATAGAATGGCTGACAAAAGAGGAGCTTGCGCACGAACTTACTAAATTACAAATTCCTTTTTCAACATCTGACACATGCGACATCCTACGGAAGTTGTTCCGTCAAACGCGGTCTCTCATCCGACGTGGCAGCCTCAAACCGGGCACCAGCGCTCCAGCTGATCTCGCTGGTGAACTAGCACTTTGTCGCTCTGCGATTAAAGGCCTGCAGACAGAGGCGGCTGAAGGAACAACACTGTCGGAGGCTCGCAGAGAACGGTTGACAGGTCGAGTCGAATATTACCTGGCTCGTTTGGAGGGAGTCTCGGATCAGGGAGATGAGGTTCGATCCCTCAAAGGTGTTCTGGTCAGTTGCCTATCTACTCTTAACCCCGAGGGGGACTCTTCAGATTCGGACGTGGAAGTTTTTAGCTCTCCGGTGAAGCCGCAGACTAAGGTGACGTGTCGAGCCGAGCCGCGCTACAACCTTGCTAGTTTAAACCTTAAATACAAAGGGGATACTTGCGTGCGTGCTTTTGTTACACGCCTGGAGGAACTCCGGTCGGCACGCGAGATACCTGAACGGGTTGTTTTTACAGGTTTTCCGGATATTCTGGACGGACCAGCTCTCTTTTGGTTCCGTTCCCGTAAGGGTGACTTTTCCTGCTACGCGGACCTTTTAACTGCTCTCAAAGCGGACTTCGATATTCCGGATTATGATTTTAGATTACTAGGCGAGATAAGGGCCCGCACCCAAGCTAGACACGAGTCGATCGTTGTGTACCTGTCTATCATGGGTGCGCTGTTTTCTCGGTTGACCGTACCGTTGGCGGAAGCCGAACAATTGGACATCCTACTACGCAACATAAGGCCGGGATATAGCCGTGAGCTGGCTTTGATTGACGTGCCCTCTATACAGAAGCTGAAGGACCTGTGCATGCGTCTCGAACTTGCAGGTTCGCGCTCGGGCAATTTTACCGAACCCTCTTCATCCGGTTACACGGTAGCTCCGGACGTGCAAGTTCGAACACGCAATGCCCCTGCGTTTCGTAGACAGGAGGTTAGCTCTGTAGACAGGCCCCCGGGGCCGTATTGTTTCAGGTGTAAGCAGGCGGGACACAAAACTAGTCGCTGCCAGCGATCTCGCGATTTGGTGTGCTTCGTGTGTGGTCACCCGGGCGTGCGTACGCCGGAGTGTCCTAGGTGTAGGGAGAGTGGCTCTTCTCCAAAAAACTAAATTACCAGGTCTCGCATAAAAACCGTAATGCGCGACCTGTCAAAACTTCTTTTCTACCTTCTGCTGACGACTATCGTCCCTACTTGACGGTTCAGGTTCTCAACGTAAACGTGTGTGGTCTTCTTGATTGCGGCGCAGCGTGCTCTGTGCTTGGAGCGAACGCACATGTCAAGTTCTTAAATTTAAATATAAAAATGTTACCTTTCGACCGTCCGCGCGTCTTACGTGTCGCTGACGGCGTTGACTACGTTTGTCGGTTTTACATGAACTTACCGGTCCAATACAAGGGGGAAGTTCAACTGGTCCTGTTCCACGTCCAGCCGGAGATTAAGCTACCGATACATTTCGGGATTAATTTTTGGAAGGCCTTCAATCTTGCGCCTGACGTCCTTGCGTGTCTGCCGGCTTCTATTTCTTCGGTCGAGACCATTGTGGGTAGCGTTGAGGAGGATGGCTTGCGGAACTACGAGGAACTCACGCCTGCGCAAAAACGGGAACTCAACTCGATCCGCATTTTATTCGACCAAATCAACACCGATAGGGTAGGACTAGGTTGCACGTCATTAATACAACACGTCATTAACACCGGTGACGCGAGACCGATCAAACAAAAATATTACAGGCTTAGTCCGGAGAAGCTGAAATACTTGGATGCAGAGTTGGACCGCATGTTAAAAAATAATGTCGTGGAACGCTCTTTCGGCGAATGGAACTCCCCTCTTACTCTTGTACCTAAGGCCAACGGGGAGGTTCGTCTCTGCTTAGACAGCCGTCGACTTAACGCGGTGTCAAAAACTGACGCCTACCCTTTGCCCTACATCAACTATATTATTGATAACTTACGCGATGCTAAGTATCTAACTTCCCTTGATTTGAGTGCGGCATACCACCAAATTCCTTTGCATCCTGACTCAAAAGAAAAAACTGCTTTCACAGTGCCGGGCCGGGGCCTATTCCATTATAATCGAATGTGTTTCGGTTTGGTAGGAGCGAGTGCTACGATGCAACGTCTCATGGACAGTTTGTTCGCCGCGGAATTCGATAATAAGGTGTTCGCGTACATAGACGACATCGTTGTTTGCACCTCGACTTTTGAGGAGCATGTGGATATTCTCCGTCGCGTCCACAAAAAATTAAAAGACGCTAACTTAACCATAAACATGCAGAAATCGCAATTCTGTCGCAGCGAGCTGAAATATTTAGGCTACATGGTGGACCGCTTTGGTTTACGTACCGATCCTTCCAAGGTGGAGGTGATAATGAACTTTCCTATCCCTCGCGAGGTAAAAGAACTCAAGCGTTTCCTGGGCATGGCTGAGTGGTATCGTAGATTTATTAAAAACTTCTCTCAGGTCGCTCGTCCTTTGACTCGGTTGACTAGTAAGAAATGTAAGTTCGAATGGACACCGGAGGCTAACGAGGCGTTCAACACTCTGAAGTCTGCTCTCATCACTGCTCCTATTCTGAAGTGCCCCGACTTTAGCATTCCTTTCTACATCCATACGGATGGTAGCTCCTTCGCCATTGGCGGGATGCTGGCCCAAAGGATAGATGACGTGGACCACCCAGTTGCCTACTGCAGCCACGGTACTTGGTCAAGGTACTTGAGTGCGCAGGAGGTTAACTACACGGCTACTGAGCGTGAACTTCTGGCTGTCATCTATGCTTTGGAGCAGTATCGCCCATACGTCGAGGGTTCCAAATGCTACATCGTTACGGACCACGCCTCTCTCAAATGGTTTTATAAATTAAAGAACCCGTCGGGTAGACTCAATAGGTGGGCCTGTCGCTTGAGTCAGTTCGACTTCGAGATCATCCACCGCAAGGGCAAGGAACACGTGATTCCCGACACTCTCTCGCGAATTAAGGTGGACTCTATAACTTTTGACCCGGTGACTGTACAAGATCCCTGGTATTCTAAGGTACTCAAAGGCTGCAGTGACACTCCCAGGATGTACCCTAACTTTACGGTTACTGACGGCAAACTTTTCCGCCTCTCTAAAAATAAATATAACCTTACCTCTAGATTCGAGTGGAAACTGGTGGTGCCTAGTGAGCATCGTGAGGAAATCTTACGACAGTATCACGATGAGCCGACTTCGGGTCACTTTGGGGTCGCCAAGACCCATAAGCGGATAAGCGTGGATTACTTCTGGCCAAACTTGTACGGTGATGTGGAGAAGTACGTCGCCTCCTGCGAAGTGTGCAAGTGTTACAAGCCTGCCAACACGGCTCGTGCTGGTCTCATGGGCAATCCTCGCGTTGTTACTAAGCCTTGGGAAGCGATCTCCTGTGATATACTTGGTCCTTTTCCTCCTTCCTACGCTCGGAACCAATACCTCTTCGTCTGTGTTGACTATTTTAGTAAGTTTTCACACTTGTTTCCGCTACGTAACGTCACGGCTAAGTCGATTGTTAAGTGTCTGGAGAAGGGGGTGTTCTTGCGTGATGGGGTTTGTAAATATATCTATGTCGATAACGGCCCACAGTTTATTTCGCGGGATTTCCGGGATTTGATGACCAAATACAATGTGCCTAACATATTTTACAATCCCCGTTACCACCCCCAGACCAATCAAACGGAACGCTTGAACCGCGATATCGTGCGTGCCATAGCATCTTACGTGCGTTCTGATCATCGTAAGTGGGATCAGAACATACCCGAGATCCAATGTGCCCTTAACACGGTAGTTCATGAAAGTACCAAGTTCACTCCGTTTTACTTGAACCACGGTAGGGAAATGGTGTTAGACGGAGCTTTGCTCAATCTCGATGTTCCTGTCGACCCGGTGTCGGTAGTATTGGAACGCGAGCCATTTTCCTCAAACCTATCTCAGCTGCGGAGTATCTTTTCTACCGTGCAAGGCCATATGCGGAAGGCCTACTCTCGGAACGTGAAGTACTACAATCTGCGGAAGCGTCCCGTCCAATATGAGGAGGGTCAAATCATTTACAGGAGGTGCTTTCCCTTGTCTAACGCGGATAAATACTTCAGTGCAAAACTCTCACCTAAGTACATGAAGTGCGTGATCAGCGCGAAGCATGGCCCTTTGGTTTATTCCTTAAAGTCTATGGAAGGTAAACCTTTAGGGAAGTTTCATATCAAGGACTTACTCGAGCGAGGCGAAGATCGACTGGAGGCCAGTGCCTCCCAATAAATTAATATTTTAATGTGTAGGCCAGTTTTTTATTTATTTATCTAGTTCCTAGCGAAATATGCTACTTGAACGATAAGTATACTTATATCTCATGTCGTAGGTTTATTTGCTGTTCTTTGCACGCCTTACCCGTAAGATGTTAGCTGTAGTTATGTGTTATATTTAACGTGAATGATGTCTGGACTTGCTGAGATTTATGGCGTTGGTAGAATATTTGTCCCGACAGTTGGCTTTTTAAGGTGTGATTTACTGGATTGTTTGATATATAATGTCCGGACTGCAGGTGTTTTATTGAAAGGAAAAGACTTGTCCTGACTGTTGGCTCTTATAAAGGATTGGATTACTGGAATGAAAGCATGTTGAAGTAGTGTGAGTTAGACTAAGTTTAAATTTTAAGTAACCAAGGGTGCGCATCCGTTTAATTTAGTCGTGTATTGTCTGTAGTAGGGTAAGACGTGTAATAACAGTTCTCTCATTTAGATTACGATTTCTTCCGTTTATGCCATAGGTGCAATCGGTTCGAGATAAAACTCTTTTAAAGGTTTTATCTTTTCCTTGTATACTTTTGGGAAAAGGACATTCTGGGTACAGAGTGCGTCCTATTTCCGTTTTCTTTTAATTTCTTTATACTGGTCTCAGTTGAGATTTTCCTCCAAAAGTTTAGGTCGAGATTGGTATGTTATAGTTTCAATACTTAGTTCTAAATAGTTTCACTTAAGTGTTCACTTAACTAATAAGGTTAGTTCTACAGTTCTAATAAGTGGTAGTTTAATCAATACAGTTGAGCCGCTTAAGAGGTTGGTAGTGTGTCACTCCCCTCAGTGTATTTGTAGTTTCTTATGTAGAGCTGTAATTTTGCGGATGTTTCTCTCAGTTTAGATTTTTGTGCATTTAAACAGAGCCTAAGTTTATTACATCTTTGTTTTTTTTAGATTGATCAATAGCGTTTGGTTGGAAATAGAGCCAACAAACTCTGATTTAGGTTTAGAGCGTTTGGTTGGAGGCAGAGCCAACGAACACTAAGGAAGTGGTTTATAAGTATACTTTAGTAAGTAGTAAAGTTAAACTGGGTATCCTATGTTCCTTTCGGAAGAATGTAAGGTGTTTATGCGTAGTAGATTCGAGACTGGCGCCCACGCTCTCCGTTAGTGGACTAGTATCGAGTCTATGATTTAATAGGACCTTCCCTGTATGGCAAGGTCCATGGTAAAATGTAAGGTCTTTATGCGTAGTAGATTCGAGACTAGCGCCCACGCTCTCCGTTAGTGGACTAGTATCGAGTCTATGATTTAAGAGCACCTTCCCTGTAAGGCAAGGTCCATTGTAGAATGTAAGGTGTTTATGCGTAGTAAGTTCGAGACTGTTTTTTTTTTTTTTTTTTGACTCTCCGTTCTCTACCGTTACTTCTGTTTGTATTTACACATTGGAATGTGTATAATAATTTTATTTCAGAATCTTAGCGATTCTGAAATAAAATTATTTTCCCCAACTGGAACCCTACTGTAACATCCCAAAAGTGGAATGTCATTTTTTTTTGTTAATCGGTGTCAAAACGGTGAAGGTGGCCGCCTGGCACGCTAGGAGTTATATTTAGGCGCCTACCGTTGACTACTTACAGACTAGTATTCGACAAGGACTGTCGATACGATACCGGATCATTTTGTTCATTCCTTCTTGTGTTTGGAAGCTTACCTTGCTGGTTCCTGGCTGAGTTTCGTGGCGGCTGTTTAATGAGCTAACGAGCTTCACGCCGTATACTCGTGGGAACCGAGGTACTTCTAATAACTTGTAAATTACTCTCTCTTCTGGAACCATCAGCCGTCGACACTGAGCCCGTTCGATTCACTCTTAGATGCTCACTTTATCTCACACATTTCCACACGGAGCGCGTGTGTCCTAGACTTAGTTCTAGTGTCAACATTCTAAACCCATATTTAATCAACATATCTAGGTAATTCCTCTTTATTTTCAATGCAAAGACGAACCGAAGTCTTTGCGACGGCAAATGTTGTTATTGTATGAAACGTCAACTTGACGTTTGGCAAAAGGCTAAGGGCGGTCGCCGTCTGCGTTCTGAGCGTGGTCGATTACCGATTTCCACCTTAAAATCTAATTTACTCGTTACAGATGGTTTATTTATTTATTCTGAGCTAATAAAAAGCCTTTCTTTAATGGGATAGTTCGGAAGTGGTAGGAGTTAACTCTTCGATTTGAAGCGATAGTGTTGCAAGGCCGGAAATTGCATTGGAATGCGGCAGAGGAACATCACTACGGCGTCCTTTGGTGAGCGGAGTGTTTCATTGAGAGAGGCTTCGTGTCTTTTGCTGTGACTTCAGGTAAATAGCCGAGAATGCAGCGGCCCAGCACATAATATCAGTGGAAATTACGCCTAGGCGCTTCCTTTACTCTCGCCGTTGGCTTTAATGGTGAGTACGTTATACCAATCGCGTATACTGTTCACGCGACCGCGTCGACGCCGGCTTTTAAGTAAAGACTGTTGTCGGTTTGTTTCAGGTCAGGATGCCTCTTTCGCATCAGGAATAACTACTGTGCTTATGTCTAAAGCTTTAACGAGCACTGTCACGCATCTTTAAGGTAAATTTTCATGTTGAAAGTGTTGCGTCATAATTGTGTTACGTATTCACCTCGTTCTGTTTCTGTAATGCGTCCGCTTTGTTTCAGATGTTTAATACGGTGTTATAGCTACACCAACTCCGCGGTCTCTGAGTATAAAAGCCAATTACGTCTAATTTCATGCCCGAAAAGGTAAACTTTATTCATTAAAAGTGAAGAGTTGTCAAGTGAGGCGTCTGAGTTTGTTTCTTTTCTGAGGTGTTAAACTTATTGTACATTTCAGGGCTTCAAGGTTACCCTGGAAATCTCAAGACGGAGGTTGTCGTCCTGCGTTCTACATGCACGTGGGTGACGCGTCGTGTCCGTGCATGAGGGAGTGGCTGAGCAGCATGCGCTCAACTCCCATGGTTTCCTGATGCTACACCTTCCTGGATGACGCGTGACGTTGACCTGTTTTCCTTATTTTCTTTTTAACTTTTCTAAATGAACCTCTTATGCTACTTTAGCCATCCTTAGACCGCGTAGGTAACAAGCGCCTCTTTTGTCTTATTAGGAGATGAGTTTATCACGGGTTTACTGATGCTAATCTCGTAGGTAACCCGGACCTCTCTTTTCTTACCCATTGGTAACTATTTTAGTAACCACAACCGCTGTGAGCCTAAAGGCGTGGTTAATTAACATTTAAGTACCAAGCAGGGGGGACGCCCTCTGTTCTGTTCTGACTATGCTTAGTCTTAATTATATAAAAACCTAATTTTATTGTACTTGCCGAGAAGTGTATATTAAACGACACTCAATAAGAAAAGTTTATCCTTTTTTTTAACAACACCACCATCGATCCTGTTTGTGGCCGGTCGTTCTTCCTACGGCGCCCAAACTCTAGCGATTGGCCCTCGAGCCAAGCGACACACGACCCAAGTCTCATGCCGCGGGCAAAAATAAAGTGTTACACTACAAGCCTTTATTCCCTTAGCCGCCTTTTACGACTTCCACGGGAAGACATGGAGTGGCACTATTCTAAACCGGCAACCACACGGTGTAGTAATAGCTAATAAACCTTGAAAAATAGTCTATTGTAGGGCTTGTTTATTTTAGCGCGGTCCTTCTTCGCATTAGCCTACTTAGCTAAACATTTATTATGTTTTTGCTGAGAAATGTTTAAGCTTTGGATATATTGCGAGTCCGTGCTTTTAAGCAGTCCCAAGTTTTTGTTAAACAGCGTTTTGTCGGCGTGTGTGCGGAGGCCTCAATGGATGGTTGGGTTGGGTATCAATGTTTACAACAAATATGAAAACGCAATATTTGTTGGCAATTAGTCGTGCATACGTTTTTCGGGCAAGCGAATATATCTAACTTTTCACTTGCAAAATGTTATTAATTGGTTATTAAATTGTAACTGACTGAACGATCAAAAACGTATAAATCGAATAGTTTTAATAAACAAAGCTTTTTTATAAATGGTTTTCGTATCTGACTAACTGATAAATAACGCACAATTTAAAACTTCTGGAGGTAGAATCATGTATTTAAAAAAAGTCTACTAACTCATAGAACAAAATGATAGAACAATGGGAAACGAATCGTAGTTACGCCTTCAAAGTCGATGATTATCAATAATAATTTAGCCACATGGCACTCAGTCCTAACGACCACAATCAAGCAACGAAAAAGTTATGATATAAAGTTGTTTAGTAAAATTCAAACCTCTATAACTAAAACTTGCCAATGTTCATAATTTAACTATAATGTTGTCTTTTTTTAAGACACAACATAAAAATAACCACGACTCTACCAAGCCAACCGATTACCAAAGTTTTACCACATTAAAAAACAACATTTTCCATAAACATAAATTCTTTTCCTTTGATAAAAAGCTCTTAAGAAGCCCGACGCTTACAAAGCTCGTAAAGCACCGAAGACATTTCTAAAGCCCTAAATTCATAAGCTTTTCAAAGCGTCTTTGAAAATGTAATGAATGAAATTACTGTATCAATATGGGCGATGTCTTATGAGCTATTTACGGTTATCGTGTTCCGTACCGTTGGAAGGAGCTTATACACTCAAAGGCAATGAAAATGGCTCAACATCTACGAACATTTGTACGTACAGTGACCCATTTTCACCACTCTCGAGTGTAGAATCACGCTTTATACAACGTTTTATTTTTGAAGCTTTGCAGCTTTGCTCCTAGTTTTCTAGAACGTTTAGAAAGGAAAACGCGAGTCATATTTTAGCGTCCTTAGTATTTTGCCATAAAGAAGATTTGCTAAAAATTCCAAGATGTTTGTACCTTTTTGTGCACTGTTATCAGGTGCTTAATATAAATCTAACCAGTCCTAACTCTCTGGGTCTATGTTAAGGATCATTGGCACCTAATAACTCCATCATCAGATCAGTTCTTAGACAACCATAGCATTTAATATTGCTTTGTCAAAGAAATTAAATACGTTTTTGAAATTTCTCTACATTCCAATAACGAAAACTAACAAGCAAGCGATTTTGTCAGTTGAAATAAAAACTAGTAAAGTAACTATTTAGGTAACTTTAAACTCGACAAAAATTGATGATACTACTACTTGTAGGCCGTAAGTTCAAGAATAAGAAAGTGGTAGCGATCAAGATAACCCCAGCACAAGATCCTACCATCACTTGTCCTACAACCATTTTATAAATACTAAATGCATATTAAGCTTTAACTTCTCAATGTTTTAATACCAAACAGATTACATGATATTATGACATACTGTTTAGAAAACTGTCAGGTAGTTTCCAAATGAATTTACTGGCAATAAAGTCGTTTCACTGTCAACAATCTAGTGCTAAACTTTGCAACTTTCTAGATATCACTTACTAAATTTGGACTCACTCGAAAACTAAGCCAATTTCTTAGGGGATATTTGATCAATAGTTAAAACTAATTGTTAAAATTCGAAAAAGGAATCAAAAATTTTACACATTCCTAGATGTAAACCTAGTTTAACTACTGATCAAACAACAGACCCTTAGCTTTATAAATTTTGATGGGATCTTAGACTCTAGACTCTCATATCATGAGATTGAGCCTGTGCCCAGCATTGAGAACCTAGCTGCGTATGAATTTGTTTTTTTTACTAAAATCTGGACTCCGCTGTCATGAGGTTGAGCCTGTATCCAGCATTAAGAAACTAGGTTCTTATAAATGAAAAACCAAAACTTAACTGCAGAACGTGCCCCGAATTGCCCTTCATTTGGTTTCCAAGCCCTGATCGGTTTCGAGGCATAATTGATGCTGTCCCTTTGTAGATAACGGATTTACATTTGAGAAATTCAATTGTTATATCCCGCTGTAGTATGAGGGATAAAGCAACCTAGGGGAGACTGTAGCTTGCTGTGGTCGATCAAGGCATATACATTTAGTAGCATATATCTAGACGTCCAATATGTTACTGTGAATACGTCCACGTGTTTCTAACTGATAGGCAAATTGCTAAAACTAAATAATTAAAGGAATTCGTAATACGCTCAGCTGGTTCAATTAAAAGTGGTTTTTATGCTTAATCGTTTTTATGGAATAAGTGTAATACGAGTATTGACTGTACAGTGTCGTCGTTTTGCCATTTCATTCAGGTGCACATTGTGAACCGTTTTTTGCAAGAAAAACGATTTTTGATTTTTTTCTAGTTGTTTTTTTTGTTATCTTTTCGCAGCAAAACGGCTTAACGAATCTTAATGATTTTGACAAAGAAAAATATCTTAGCCTGGCAAAGGACATTGGGTACTTTTGTCCTCTGAAATTTTAACAGTTGCCAAGGGAATAGCGACAAATAATTTCTGCGCAAAAGTCACGGGTAGAAGCTTTTATAATAATATGTTTACGCAAATTAAAACTCGGTTAACTCCTTCCCTGACTCCTTGGTCCAATATGTCGTAGTTTACAAGAAACAGCGATAGATGGCGTTAGGATGTCCTACACGGCAAATGAAATATCACTTGTTTGGTGACTCTTCAGCTGCCTTATTCCACTTTGTCTCTACACGATAGTTGTCGTTTTGCGTCAAGTAAACCTGCCACGCAGTAGTGTTCGCTTTGTTGTGTTCCGGTGTGGGAATAAAACCAGCTGTGAAATTACTAGCAAAGAAGCATTCCACTTTAACCGTCGTATTAATTAGCTTGGATAGCAAGAGGTGCCGATATAATTTATTTCACTTACAAAAGCTAAAATCTAGTAGAAATTAATAGAGACCAACTGTATTGGTTAAAACTATCACGTGGTCCCATTTCAAATATGGCAAAGTACGAGTATCTTGAATTGAAAAGTCATGTAAGTTTCATTTCAAGGAAAATATTTCAATTCCTATACAACTGAACAATCAATAGCTCTCAACATTACTCCCTAGTTTTCGTTATTATTTTCAACGCTTTCAATCAAATAAATATTGGGTTTAAAGAATATTTTATGTTATGTTTAAAAATGTTAGCATAGTTATATTTTCACTTTAATTAAAACGGTAACAGGAGTTTTTAATTGTAACAAAATCCTGGCTTAACTCGTATGTAAAGTTAAAAACTTATTTTGCGCTTATATTTTTACCTTCAAAGCCTGCCTAAACTTGTATATTGTCTGTCGTCCGTCGGAGCTCATGAATATTCATACTAAGGAATTATGCGAACGAGTTTCCACGCTTAAACGTATCAGTTTTAGCAGATACTTCAGTTTTTAATCCAAATATCTTTACGCTTCCTTATTTGGTAATCCGACCGTTTTCAAATCTACCTTAAAAAGTATTCCTTTTCCTTATTTTTAGGAGTTAGCGACATTTTATTCGCAAAATCCATTTAAAAAATTCCGTCTTAATTCTTAAGCGCGTGGCAACTGACATTAGTAAAGAATAAAACACTTGAGAGAACTTTGGAAGTCTAACGAGTTTTCGTGCCTTTAAGATGAAAAAAAAACGAGGTACGTCGTTGGCGAGCCCCGGAGCGCAGTCCCGTCGCGACCGCGGAGTGAGACGCACGTGCCGGAGGCCGCGGCAACTCCCGATTGTGCCCCAACTAGTGGAGAATACTGTGGTGAAGTGTGTGTTGTGTCGTGATGTTAGTGAGTGACTAGCACAACGGAGCGACTCAGGAAACCGGCATTGCGCGAGGTACGATTTAAATATTTAGTGTTTGCATTAGAGCGTTAATGTTAGCGAATCTGGCGCAGGATGTAGGATTAATGGGTTATGAAGGAATTTATTTTGAGCTCAAAATTGTGGAAATAAAGTCATTTGAATTATAGATGTTTTATGAACGCCTACTAGGTTCAACTGAATGCGTTACAAGTATAGCTAAACATTGTTTTACAAAGTTTATGACGTGAGTAAATTGAATATAATACTACGTTGCCTAAGTCAAAGTAGTGTTTTTTTTAATAACTACCATGCCCAATGAAGAAGCAAAAAACACAAATCTTCTGGATAATTGTTAATAAAACGTATTAAGCGTTTATTAATGTTTTACCATCGTTCCCAAAAATATAATTCCAACAACATTGCACACAAACCTCAACAATTTAATTTTGCATCAAATAAATTAAATGTAAGAGTAATTCCCAATTATTTCAAGCTTACACGCATTTAAATGGCCGCCTGAAACTCTCGCAAATAAATTATACAGTCGCTTTATACGTAATGTTCCATCTCCTTCATGTTGCGATGGATCGTTAGCTGCATAATGTAGTATCCAGTCTTATTCATGACTGATAGTTTCCAAATGGCATCAATCAATCAATCGCCTATAATAATATTCATCGCATCTTTTTCTGTGTACCTCAATACTTTTAACAGCCTTTTATACACTGCGGCACTGAATTTCAAAGCAATTGCGTAATATTTCTTCGAATATTAAAATCAACCCAAATAAGCCAGGGTATTAAAAATTTAGTGTTGTCGCATGGCTAAGAAGATAAGGGCTAACGCGCCCCCCAGCGCAATAGCACTCGCATCGGTGTAAAAGCCCCATATAGGGAGGTTATCTTTTTAAAGGCCCTTTGACGTTAAAGGGCTGAAGATAAAAGTTCGTGTCTTGAACAAAAGGGACACTTACGTGTTCACATTGTTTCTTAGTTTTTTGTGACTTCAGAAAGGCTCCTTTTTCGCTGCTAAGGGCTTTCGGGGACTTGATCGCAAGAGGGTTACAGTAATTAAATGTTTCTTTCGCTTCTGAAGTTTAATAAGAACAGAGTTTTCCTATTTGAAATGGTATTTCATCTGTAGGTAATTTACTCGTTTAGAAAAAGGCTCGTATGAATTATAATTAAAGTGTATAAGATCATTTTTAATAAGAGAAAAATATGTAATTGAATTAAATCTCGGTCTCTTTTCCTTTTTTCTTTCTGGTCGTTTGGTCTTTTATCTAGTGTCTAGTAACTATGCAATTAGTGGCTATGCAATTATCTTATTCATGACCATTAGCGTTCATTGGAATACATGAATTGCGTTTAAATTCAGGAATATTTTATAGACATTACTGGTAACTATGTTTTACTAAACTCTTAAAAGTCTTCTTGCAAACTAATTTGAGAATCGTGAAGCCAAAGATTTCCATACAAAATGCCATAACGTTTCTCTCCTCTTAAACCTAGTCCGATTTTAAGTTGTAAAATCTAGGACAGTAAGTTTTCCTTTCCGAAAAAATATTTCTTGGAAACAAAATAAAAACAACAAAAAACTAAATCGGATAAACCTAGCTATTTTATAATAACTACAACATATTAAAAAATCGTGTAAATTGGACTTGGTGGGAAACGTTGTCGCCCTAATCTAAATTTGAAATTGAAGCCTCGCTTCACAATGATTCTCTTGAAAAATTAAATATCTGACTGACTGACTAACAAACCGCGAGACCTGGGGGACTTGCAATTTGGATGGAATGTTCCTTGAATACCTTATGGTTGTACTAAAAATGTTTTTTTTTAGAAAATCTACCCCCAATAAGAAAGAGGGGGAGTAGCAGGAAACTAATTCTACGCGTTCAAATGCACGAGCCCCATCCAACAGTCTATCATAGCCTAGGTGAGACTAGCTAGTTTTTAGGGTTCCGTATCCAAATAATAATAATTATGTTAGGAAATGAAATCTGCATACATATAACAACGTCGTGTACGAATATAATTGTGTTGTTAACTCTTAAATGATCAAGATTTAAGTTCTTTATTACTTAATGTTTTTTGTTACTCAACATGTTTTTCTACCTATTGATAAATAATTAAATAAATAAAGGGTAAAAACAGGACCCTATGACTAGAATTCCAAGATCCGTCCGTCCTTCTGTCTGTCACCAGGCTGTAACTCATGAACCGTGATAGCCAGACAGTTGAAATTTTCACAGATGATGTATTTCTGTTGCCGCTAGAGCAACAAATACTAGAAACGGAATAAAATAAATATTTTTTGCAGATTTTTGCTCGATATTAATAACGTTAACGTCAGGTAGATGCTTGAAGTATTCACAGAATATTTAGATGTATCTTCACTGGGCTCCCATACAACAAAAGTGTTTTTTTTTATAGATAATGGTACGGAACCCTTCGTGCGCGAGTCCGACTCACACTTGGCCGGTTTTTTTTAGATATCCCGCCTTTTTATGACACGTCTCAGTGGCGAGCACGTCCATGATAAATGTCCCCCTAAACGCGCTCTCAGCGAACGGTGTCAACTGCTCTTGAGCTTCAAACGCTGGAAGCCTTGAGCTTTGTAGTGTCGTTGTTAGTGAACTGACGTCTAATGCTCTCGCTTGTTGGGCATCATGCTTCTTAACCACGCGTGACAAGAGGCTTGGCAGTATTATCCAATTTAAATAGATTAGCTAAAGTATTTATAGTGTTCCATTCCACGCAAAAAAAAATGAAGTCTTGTTACATAACTTTTTTGTCCGGATATCCGACTGTATATCTTTCAATACCCTTTTTGTTACGACATAAAGAGCTGTCAAGTTGAAATCAATATTAAATACTACTGCTGTATTAACGCTTGCATAGTCAGCTTCTATCTAAGTCAAGGCGATCAAAATTTAGATACCGGTGGCATTAGATAAGATGCATTCGACGAACGTTATCGCTATCGAAAATGTATAGGAGTTACGTATGCTGCCAGACGATCGGGTCGAGCGCTTATGTCAATACCTTACCTTTTATCATTTTTCGAAAATCGTTTACGTTATCATTAAGCCTAGTACTCACTAGCGAGCTGTAACTGTTACTGTTGCACGTAACATTGTAATGTGTACGCGGCTGCGAGTCTGTTCTCTACTAGAAGATCGTTACTGCAACTGCTATGGTTACAGTTTCAGCTCACTGGTGAGTGCCCGGGTTCAAGGTTCATGCCACAGGCCATTTGCGAGTATATCACTTTTTTTGATACTCGCAAACTTATTTATCGGAACTAACTTTCCATCGACCTGGATAAATATTCGTAAAAGGCAAAATATTAAAACACTATTTGTAAACCCCGTCTTGTTCCCACTTACATCTGCAAGTTAGTAAGGAATTTCATTACGTGAGTCGTACCCTCACCGACTATGGTTAGGTACAGTCAAGTTCATAAATATGTGTACACTTTAGTACCTTGTCACTCGAATCGCTGTTAAAATTCATATATGGCAGTTTGAACATGACATTAAATGACAAGGTACTAAAGTGTACACATATTTATGAACTCGATTGTACTACACGCCTGGACGCGAGCAGCGTGGGACCGATGACGACAACTCATGAGAACTGATTACGATCATAAAGATAAACATGATTAGAAAGTATATTGCAGGTTTAGCCCAAGTTAACGCATTCACTACCAGTACTGTTTTTTGAACTTTCGCCAGGTACCACATCTTTTGTTTTATACGTAGCTTGCCTACTGTAAGAACGCACATATGCGTTGAGGGCACTGGGTGGAAGTCACGGTGACGCATATATGAGTCGGTGGCAGTGAATGCGTTGAAACTATAAGGTTCGATAAAAAAGTTAAATTCCTATGATTTTGCTAAACTTTACTAAAGAAGGTTTGGGTTAAAGTTTTTACATTTGTAAAGGGTTTGGGTAAAAGTGTTTACATTTATAAAGGGTTAGGGTAAAAGTGTTTACATTTGTAAAGAGTCTGAGTAAAAGTGTTTGTATATGTAAAAGCCTTTTCATTTTTAGTTGAGCGGCCATGTGTAAAAATGTTATATTATGATAGATATATTCAAAATAAAAATATTTTGTTATTATTTGTAATACTCCTCCTTTGTACTTTTTCGTTATATCACTTGTTATTTGTGTTTCTTTTTTTATTCTTGCACAATAAAGAGTATACATACATACATTATATACATACTCCTAAGGACATTGGACTTTACTCACAACTAGCACATGACATCCTAAACACGTTTAATATCAAACTTAACAAACCACTGCATACGAGTACTTAACCCGTTAATGCATAGCATGTCGAAAGTGAAACGCGTCTTTAAAGTTCATTTCCAAATTTGAATTTTGACGAAGCTACAAATCTTACGGCATAAATTATAAGTTTGAAATTTACTTAAAATGTATGTTTGAAAATGGACTTAAAAATATACGATGTAAATCTACATCATTATGCATTTAAGGATTAAAGCTCTACCATGCAATAAATGGCTAACGCATACCACAGAGCAATGCACATTCAGATCATCTCCAATTAGTTCCGACGCCTCTGGCTCTGCAATTAGCACAATACTCTGTTCTACTCGCACGCCGCTTTCATGATTACGAAGGGGTCTATATCGGCTGGCATAATAATTGTTTGTCCTAATGATTGTTTGGTTGAAAATCATTTGGTCAAAAACTGTTTTTACAATTGAAATCGTAATTTTTTAATGTTATAAAAAACTAACCTAACCTAACTTAACTAAACTACACAATAGATGTTTATTAAATTCCGTAATATCAGTCTAAAAGGGTGTTAGACCAAATAATTTTCGATCAAAAAATCGTTAGGACAAGCAATCATTATGTCAGTCGAAGGGCACCCATTACGAAGACTTAAGTTTGCGTAATTACTGCTTTAAAGAAAAATACTCACATCACTTTAAGTTATTGCTAAGTAGGGTAAGAGCATTATTTAACGTGAATTTGAATTGTAAATTTTGTAGGAGTAAACCTGGCCGCTGCTTTTCTGATGATTAAAAGGTAGATGCAGATGGTACCATTTTTATTTTTATTTATTAGAGTAGCAGGAGACCAGAAAAAATGGAATGTAGGGAAGTTTTTGCTAAGAATTTAGTGTAAAACATATTTAAAGAAAGAAAACCTAGGGACACGAGTGTAGTTGTCCATTATTTATGAAAGAAAATCGGGGCTTTGTCTCGTTTCACAATTGGAACGGATTTTGTAATTATTATGAAAAACTAACGAAACAAACTTTATTTTTTTAACCCGAACTAAAAACTGGAATAGGTCCTTTAAAGGGATAAGTTCGCCTTTGTACATCCCTGCTATATTTTTGTCTTTTATATAATTGTGATCTCTTTTGTTTGTACAATAAAGTGTTTTCATACATACCTGATTTAGTAATTCACACATAAGACGATTATTAAATTCTATAATTTCAGCCTAAAGTGTTACAGGTGAAAAGATTTAAGGCCAAATAATCATTTGACACAACAAATGTATGCGTTTTAAAGGGATAACGAAACAATCTGCATCAACCCTAGCCATCAACAAAAAATCAATAAGATTGTATTGAGAAAATTTTCATGGCATTTTCTCTTAAACCGTCTTTTTGTCTAAACAGAAGCAACTCTAAACTTAAATAATTTACCAAACAGACTAACTGTGTTGCAGCATCCGATAACACAGCTATAACTCGGTTTTACGGCTGCTATAAAGCCTCTCCCTTCTAAACAGGCTCCCCCACTTCCAGATTGCTGCTTCAAAGACTATTAAGTTAAAATTTTAAAACGGCCGGTTTTATTACAAGTCCAGGGTAACAAGTTTGCCTGCAAAAGGCGTAATCTCCGCGGCAATTACATTAAATATAAATTTAATTTTATGGTAATGTTTGAGAGATTTATTACTACAGATGAATTTGAATAGCAGATTAGGCCTTTTACAAAACTGTCGGTATATAGTTAATAGACGAAAATTCCAGATCTGATCTACCTAATTGCTTTGACACTACAGCATTACTAATCTAACGTTAACCCGCTACACATAACATAACCCACTACACATAGGAACTTATACTATAGCTAATCGATGACTAAAATATAACTAAGAAATATACCTAATCTTCCAATTTTATCTTTGTTTTTATATTTTAATATATGTCGCGGTTCCATAGTGATTTCTTCAAGTGAGTGAGGGTATAGTTAATGAGAACAAGTAAATTCAAAAAATAAATCAAAAGTCAAATGCAGACATTTTTAATCCGCCATTTTTCCTTCCTGAAGGTTTCCGGAATGAATTGTCTTAATTTTTTCGTTTATTTTAAATACCTTCTTTTTTTTTTGTAACATTCTGATTGATTTTAGCTTAGTGTGTCCATTGTACTAAAAATCAATCTTTTATGTTTCTCATCCTTACTATAAATTTTAATTCTCCCCATTTGTTCGATTTATCGTTTTACTAGAATTTTATACCCTTTGGAGTTTAAATTTTTAACCGCTCTTCTTCATTTTACGACGTTCTGGAGTGTATTTTCGGAAGCAAACAACTCCATCATTGTGGAATTCAACACCACAACACTTAGAGATAACATATTAAGATCGTGCATAACACACAATAAAACAAAAAAGGACCAGAAACTGAGTACAACTCACGTTGGTTTAACTGGCCCCAGCAGACCCATATTCATTGCGGAATTCCTGACTGTAAAAGCACAACACCTGCATTATTTGGCCCGGCAATATAAAAAAACCCACCCGAACTCCACCTGCTGGACCTCGTACGGAAAAGTTTACCTGCGACAACGGGACGGCATGCCAGCGATCTTAATCGATTCCGAAAAAGTACTCAACGAATTAAAGTGACTAGTTAACATCTTTATATTAAGGAAAGCTAGTTATTATAGTTTTTATATTTATATTTGTTTTTTAATAACAATTTGTTACACTATACATACACAAATCTTTACTGTTCTTGTATACACATTTAATATTTACTATTCAAGTTACTTGATTAATTTAACTATATACACACACATACACACCTGTATAGACAATGTGGTAATACCTAAAACATTACACTACACTTTATGCTACTATGCCATTCACATACACGAATACACAGATAATTCAATTGCCCTATTTACTAACTCAAAAGCCACTTCTTGCTTTAGCAAAATGGAAAGCGAACCATATATACTTCTCCTATCTTATTACGTAATCAATTTAAACAAATACTCGTTAGTGCAACTAGCCCTGAGCTCGCACCGCTACCTGCTTTCATCACCCGCTATACCCTGTATGCTTTACTGTGGATAGTAATATAAGTTTTTTTAATACTGAACTTGACTCAATTACTATTGCACAATCGGTGGTCTGCGACTTTGAAGACTGCAGTCAATTTTTTCAATCCCCGGACCACAGTCTAAAATTACTATCACAAAATATTAGAAGTATCTCATGTAATTTCTCCGGTCTTGAAACACAATTGCACAGATGTGATATACAGTGGGATTTTATTGTATTAACTGAATGTTGGCTGCCGTCTGCTCAACAAATTCCAATTTTAGAGAATTACAATAGCTACAGCACTAAAAGGAATATGACTCAAAATGAGGGAGTCGTGGTATACTGTAAGAATAATATCGTTGTATCTGCTGAAGAACACCCATTACAGGATTCAAACTGCTTGTTGCTCAATGTAAATTATAACACTCTAATAATTGCCATATATCGCCCCCCCAGCCAACGTAACACAACTGCGTTTGTGGAGTCACTCAATGACTTACTCACGACCTACTCTCGTTTTCAGAACATTATTCTCACAGGAGACATAAATATTGATATTACCGCGCATAGTTCTGACTCTCGAGCAATGTCATATCTAACCCTATTGGCCGCGCATGGTATGCTACCAGCTTATAATTTCCCGACCCGCAACAAAACTTGTCTAGACCACATGATAATCAAAACTAAACTTAATGCTCGATGTTGCATTGTCAACTCTTCCTTAACCGACCACGATTGTATTACCCTGTTTCTGGACCGCGCTCCATGTAATGAAAAACCTCAAACTATTTTTCGACGCATAGATAATAGTCAACTTGAACTCGATATGCAAAATATAAACTTAAAACCTATCTTGGAAATTGATAGCGTAGACGCAGCAGCTTCATTCCTTGTTGGTTCACTAACTACAGTAATTGAGTCAAACACTAGCGTAATAAAAATCTCTAACCGTAAAAGAATAAAGAAACCATGGATTACTCCTGGGTTATTAAGGTGCATTAAAAACAGGGATAACTTACATAAAAAACTTAGAAAATCCCCTGATAATGAAATTTTGAAAGCTACCTATAGAAGATATCGAAACTTCTGTAATTCGCTATTAAAGAAACTAAAAAGAGAATACGAAAAAAATGAAATCAAGAAAGCAGGATCAAACCACAAAAAGCTATGGAGCATTATTAAAGATATTACATATACGTCGCGAAGGAAAGATATGCCAACTGAACTCACCTCAACATCCAACCCGATAACGACATTAAATAGGGTGAATGAGTTTTTTGTAAATGTGGGTAAATCTCTCGCCGAGAAGATTGCAGTTGGTACTGATAACGCACCTCGCCTAAATACAAATAATCGCACTCTCTGCTCAATGGTTATAATTCCTACAGACGAAACTGAAATTGAAACTCTTATCAACAACCTTAAAACAGACTGTGCCGTAGGGATTGACAAAATATCCGGAAGTTTTATTAAAAAGTTTAAAGATATTATAATTCCACCGCTCACGCATGTGTGTAACCTGGCACTGTCGTCCGGAGTATTTCCCACCATCTTTAAGAAAGCGCAAATAACCCCCATTCATAAGGATGGTGACAGAGGCTGTGTCAACAACTACAGGCCAATTTCTATTCTCCCGACTATTTCAAAAATTCTAGAACGAATTATTAACTCGCGTCTAGTTAAGTACCTAGAAAAGAACAATCTATTCGCCCCATCACAGTTTGGGTTTCGTGCGGGGAAATCAACCTCTGACGCGGTACACGAACTGATTGATAATGTAGTGACCAACTTAGATGGAAGAAATAAGACTTTAGCAATTTTCCTTGACCTCGCCAAAGCCTTTGACACGGTCTCTGTACCCATCCTTATATCTAAGCTAGAAAAACTGGGTATACGAGGTTTTCAATTGCAACTTTTTGAGAGTTACCTATCAGGTCGCACACAGTGTGTTAAAATAGGAAATGACATTAGTGACGAAGTTGCTGTGACGCATGGTGTCCCACAGGGCAGTATCCTCGGTCCCACGCTCTTCCTAGTTTACATCAATGATCTGTGCCAACTAAATTTAACTAATGGTAAGATCATTACGTATGCTGATGATACTGCCCTGATATTTCATGGTAGGACATGGAACGATGCCTTTCAGTATGCACAGTGTGGGCTGAATGTAGTGACGAAATGGTTGTCGAATAACGTTCTCACCCTTAATGTTCTTAAAACTAAATACGTCACATTCTCATCCAAAACCGACAATCGCACGGACTTTTCGGCCTTATCCATCTTAGCCCACTCATGTCTAAACCCCGAACTACATAACTGCCACTGTCTAGCGCTAGAAAAAACGTCTCATATGAAATATTTAGGAATCGTACTCGACCACAATCTTAACTTTAAGCGCCATATTGACCTACTTACAGCCAGAACGCGCAAACTTATATTTGTTTTCAAAAATCTACGTCACATTGCCGACACGAATATAATAAAAATGGTTTACTTCGCCTTGGTGCAATCTATTCTCTCATACTGCATCTCCTCCTGGGGAGGGGCGCATAAAACCCACCTACTTAAATTAGAACGAGCCCAGCGAGGAATACTTAAAGTAAGCATGTTCCTCCCATTTCTCCACCCCACTTCAGATCTCTATAGAAAAAGCAAAGTCCTAACAGTTCGTCAACTTTTTATCTCGCACATCATTCAAAAAAAACACTCAATGTTAAATTATGATTCATTGACGGATAAGCGCCGTAACAATCTGATCTGTCGACCTAAAAAATTTAACTTACGGTTTGCACACAGATTTTTCTGCTTCCTTGGTAGTTTCTTGTATAATAAAGCTAACAGTGAACTATCAATTTATTCGCAAACAAAGGCATCCTCCAAGAAGTGTATCACGAAATGGCTCCTCAGTCTCGATTATAACAACACCGAAAAACTAATCATTCCAATTTCATAACAATAGTCATAATCAAAAATAACTACCAAATATATGCACATCACACACACACAAACACACATACACACACACACACGCGCACACACACACACACACACACACACACACACATACAGGCACTCATACTCACACACACACCAACACAAACACACACAAACACAAACACTTTTTATTTAAGTTCCGTAATTAACTATTTTTCAAAACTTGTTGTTTAATTGTATTCCACCCGACTAGTTTTAAGGTTTATCGCATTGTATTCACCCACCAATACTTGTCGCTTTAGACATCTGAGGGTTGGAGACCTGGTGACCTGATATACAGGTTCCCCCTAGTTCAGGCATCAGTCTCTGCCGCACAAGTTCTGTACCTATTCTTAAGTCAATTAATTCTTTGTTATGCATAAACTGTATACTTGGTGGTGGAGAAAAATAAATACTTTTTACTTTTTTTTACTTTAATTTTACTCTTTAGCTCTCGTCAGTTGAGAGAGGGCGTTTAAGAGTTTTATGGTCGACCATTATAAGGTTGTTAACTAACCTTTTTGTTGTTCTTTTCTGTTATTTGTAGTGTACTTACCAGCCTTTCTGCGAACACGATAGAGTACAACTCTAAAGTCTTTTTTTAAAGGACTTTTAAATTTATGAATGTAAAGATTGTTCTAGGTAGTCTTAGTCAAGGTGCAGGCTGAAAATCAGCGCTGCGGTTTTTTTATAAATCGTGGCACAGGCTGAGCCTGAGCCTCTTGCCACCTCAATGTTCTGTTTCTGTTTTGTTTTATTGTTTTGTTTTTGCGTTGTTTTTATTTTTAATGCTTGGATTGTATGATTGTGAGATAGGTGGATGTGAAATGACTGCATGACGTAATTAAGTATATTTTTGTGACTTTCTAAAACTGTAATGTACCTGTAATGTGTTTATATGTAATGTGGCAATAAATTATTTTTGATTTGATTTGATTTGATTTGATTTAGTTCATATTAATCCTTTTTAGCCTTGTAAAGATGATTAAAAAAATGAAATATAACCGTTTGAACATTTTCATAAACTTTTTCATTGATAATATTAAGAAATATAATAATATTAGCAGGATTATATTATTTTCTTACTGTAATATAACTACAACTCGTGTCCGTTGATCCACGAATAATAAAAGAATATTGAGGAAAATATCGAGGAATTCTGTACATTGTACCCACCATGATCCAATTATTCTATTTTGCTGTAACTACGGATTATATCAAATCATAAAGTAATACATTGTCGTTACCAGACATGCCGAAGCTGGTACTATGATAGAAACATTTTCTCATTATCGATTAAATTTTTTTTTTTTAGTAAATTGTTTATCTATTATTTTCGAAACACCTTTCAACGGACGTTTTATTTCGCAGAATTTTCATTTCATAAAGAGGCTTTTCTCACTGCACGAGTTATTTTTTTTATGTATCCTGAAAACGGGTCTATATTAGAATCCATAATATCGTTTGTTCTAATCGTCATTTGTCCTAATGTATCGTTGGTCCAAAAGCCTAAGTTTTTTGATGTTTAAAACTTTTTAGTGTTGTTATAACACAAGTCTAACCTAACTTAACCGCAGGTATTTTGGGAAAACTTAAAAAGTTGTTTGACGCTGAAAACCATTTTAAGACAAACGATGCATTAGCTCAAATGACGATTAGGACAAACGATATTATGGATCTCCAATAACACCCCCTGAAAACAAAATGGTTTCAGCAGAAAATACCTCTCGAAGAAATGAAATTCGATGGAATAATGCAATCGCTAAAGTGAAATTAGATAAAATTATGGGAAACCACTACTAGCGTTGTCTTCGTGGAAAACGTTTATCACTTTTCTCTAGGAAATGTCAATATTTCCGAAACAAAAGTGCTACATAAGTATGTCCTTCCCCAGGATTCAAGGTACATACAAAATTTTATAACTGTTCCATCATTATCAGTTGCAGTTCGTAACTTTACTGGTATTGTTAGTGTCAAATATGAAACTTTTCGTTCTCTAATGGTTAAAAGTTTCCGCCGGCATTCGAGTTGTTTAACACCACTTCGAACTCTAACTTTTTACTTTACAATTTTTAATGTGTATATTTGAGCTTCGTTGGAGTTGACGATGGGTTAAGCTTAGTTGGTTGGTTGGTTGGGTAGTTGGTTGGCTGGTTGTTTGTTGGTTGGT
Source organism: Acleris literana (assembly GCA_946894065.1). Lineage (NCBI taxonomy): Eukaryota > Metazoa > Arthropoda > Insecta > Lepidoptera > Tortricidae > Acleris > Acleris literana. Next base: position 268,902 of record OX335671.1, read on the forward strand.
TGGTTAGGTTTGGTTGGTTACTCTGCCTGCAAATCTAGCGGACTCGGGTTCGATTCCCAGTATAGGTTTATATTTGTGTGATAAGATCGAGTATTTTTTCCGAGCCTAGAGGTGATAAGTATGTTTTGTTGTAGATCGTAGTTTGGGACTAAGTAAATTTTTGTGAGATCGTCTGTTACATTTATTTGTTTATTTAGGATGGTTACCGATTTTAAGTCTGAAAAACTTGTCCACTGTTTCGTTTGTCCGAAATTTTTATTTGTCCGGAACTTATTCTTCTCTGAAATCATTTATTTTTTCTTGTTTGTTATAAAACTAAGCTAACCTAGAGCTACGGGTTTGGTACGTATATCTCTTTAAACATTTTGAAAAGTTAGTGGGTTCAGAGAAAAATGATGAATTATCATTATAATATTTATTTTCTCTTACAGTATTTGACCTTTCTATCCATTGTTGTCTATTGTTAAACCGAACAAATTTAAAATTTTACTAATTCTTCAAACTTATGCCTCAATAAAATATAAATTATTTGTTACTACCCATTAAATACTTCATCTCGGCCAACAGCGATATTTATTTTGAGTCATTGCTGCCCCGTAATTGTTTTTAAATGGGGCGTTATCTATGATTAGGGACCTTATTGTCGATGGCGCTTTCGCCATTATTAACGATGCTCCGATATAAATACAACGTCGCGTGACGCAGTGCGGCGTAAGCGCCATCGACAATAAGCTCCCTTTTAATAGATATGCCACAAATTAGATCGCATAATATTGCATTGAGTGAACAAAAACGCAATAATCTGTGTTTTTGTTCACTCAAATACGTTTCAGGTTAAAACAAATGCTTCTGGTACTATTGTTACAAAACTCTTACTATTGTTAAAAACACAAGAACGGGACGGTAATAAGCTATTTTTTATTTTGTATCAGGATTCCAGTGTTGACTAAATAATGTTCTAACTGAGAACACAACATGTAGTGTTAATGAATTCGCCAGTACCGTTTAATTCTATTTAAAAATACCATGTTAAAGTAAAATATCTATAACTTGACATGTCTTCTGGTTTCTGTAATATTAAATGTTATTGTTTAAAAAAAATACGAGTAAAGCATTATATTCTATCTATTCTCTACAGTAAAACAAAATGTTACGCTATCCCACTTGAATATTACGTCTCACTGGAACAGGTGCATATAATATCTTGCTTCAAAGCCTCCACGTTTGTAGAAGCTCGGAAAAGTTCAAATAAAGCTCGAACTACGGCGCTTCAACGCTTTCTTGAGCTTCTTCTTCGTTACAGCTCACAACTTCGTTTTGTACATTTATTTTGCAAAGGGAACTCGAAGTGGGAAAGCAGAATTATGAAATGCACGCACAATGCACAAATTGTTTGAGAAAAGTTTGGTTTGTGACGTAGTTTTACTGTTTAAATTTCTATATATGCTGTTTTCAGTTAAATATTTATTTTTCCTTGTCTTTGACAACCTACATAGTTTTTGAGTGTCCCTTGATGAAGCGTCATACTTTCATCTATTTTCTATTTCTTTTTGCAAAGCACTGCCAATAACTGTTTTGTCTTTTACAATTTATTTTAACGCATCCCTATCTTTTGCTCTTATTTTTTTATATCTAAAGTATTTTCTTCAACAACTTATATTTGACGCTCTATAATGACGCGAAGTTTCTTTTTTATTTTCGTTTATAGCGTTGTTTTTGACAACTGCCTTTTCTTTGACACTGTCACCGTGTAACCTATGTTATATCATTTTCTTGGTCTATTCACATTGTCTTGGGCTTCTTAAATCGTCTGTTTTCTTTTATTTATTTTCTGTGTTCATTTTTTGATGGTTATTTTTACCAAATATCACTTTGTTACAATCATCACAAGAGAGAAAGAAGGTAAACTACGAATTAAAGCCACATCAAAGAAACTGTCAGGTGCTAACGGGGTTCAAAGCCCCCACCTTCTGCTTTAAAGGCAGTACCTAAGCCATTACGCTGTCAGTTTTTTCTTCATTTTGTTTTGCTTCAGGCACTAAAACTTTATTACGAAGTAAAATCAGAATCGATTCAGCACTTATTGCCAAGAAAACGAAGCAACCATTTTTAAAATTGATAAAATTCCTTCGCTACAGTTTTAAATGTAACAATCCATCCGGTTTTGGCTCCAATCCAAATTTAAGGCACGAATTTACATAAAACAAATGCAAGTTAATAAAACTCTGAGATTCCTTTAGACTTTGTTTAAGAATTCATTCAATTTGAGTCGACAGCACGGAACTAAGTCTCGACTAGTAGTTTCACTTCCGAGCCAGAAGTCACGCCAGTCAAATGCCGTGACTTGCTGTTTCTTGAAGTTTAGTTTTACATACATAAACTCACGCCTTTATTCCCTGCTTGGGGTAGGCAGAGCTACAGAATTGCCAACAACTCTAAAAGCTTGTTGATAATTCTGTAACCACATTTTGCATAATCAGGCTAAGATATTTACCAGTGTATTAGTTACAGATTGCAAGCCCATCGCCTAACAGTACTACAAGCCTTTATTCCCTTAGTCGACTCTTACGGCATCCACGGGAAGGCATGGAGTGGTACTATTCTAAGCCGGCAACCACACAGCTCTCAAGTTTAGTTTTGTTTCTGTGTATATGAATATCTGATTAATTTACTTGTTGTGAAAGTTTCTCTTCACTTTCAGTTTTTTTGGAACGTTTGTTACTAAAGAAAAAAGTAGGTGAAAGAATGGCGATCAGCATTAGGTTGTTAAGGTTGGTAAAAGAAGAGAAAAGAATAAACATGTAGTTTATTATTGGATTGGGATAAACGATACTTTTACCCTGGGAAACTTGTTAGGTCTCAAGGGGACGTCACAGGAACGGTTAGTTTCTTATTTCAAAGAAACTGCATCCCTCTGTTTTTGGAATGGTAAATCGTTTGTAAGTCTGTACCGTATACTTAAGTAATCATCTTAATCTTAGTTGCTCCATAAAAAAAATCTTGCATGGCTCTAAGAGTTAATATATCTTAAACAATAACCAAAACTCCAGTTCATTCACGTTTAGTAATTAAACCTAATCACTAACACTCACCCAAGTCTCAGCTCTTTCAACGTCAAATAATTAAATTCCACAGCCCCTCTACCCGTCAACTTTTATTACAGCTTCCCTCCTTTTCCGACGAACTGTAACTTCATAAGTCAGAGTAGAGTCGTACTTGATGCGTGAGCTGAATTATTTATACCCGGAAATATTGTGACGAATATTTCTTGACGCGGCAAACTATTTCATATTTAATGTTGGGAGTTATGTTGTGATTATGTTCGAGGGATAGCTTTTAATATTTATTTGGAGTGTATCGAGGACATAAGAAAGGGCATGGAAAGGTCAAGATATAAAACAAAAAATGCTTTGAGATTTATTTATTTATGTAATCCAAATCAGAAATTTTCTTAATGGCTAAAAACGGGATCCAAAGAACACCGCACGGAAATTATGAAAAAAAAAACAGTCGTGTCTTTTCAGGAAAAAATGAGATACTAAAAAAGGTAATTGTTGCGCGGCAGATTATGTGTTGCCAATATAATTTTATAAAAACTCTCTGTACACCATGATTTGTGTAAAATAAAGATTTTGATTGATTGATTGATTGATTGAAGGTCCCAACTCAGTACGTGCTGGCTGTCAGACATTTACAGATTGACACCTGGCTTTTTTTTACAAAAACTAGACGTGGGATTTTCATGGCCCTCTATTATTTTATCATGATCATCATTAACATCGCTCGTCATGTTATTCAGAACTGAAAGTCGAATATTTATTAAAAAAATATACTTTACGTACGGTGTTTTTTTCACACCGCTAAAAATAACTTAAGTATTTCTGAAAAACCCAGACGTGCGACATTCATTTTCTAATAAAATACTAGAGAGAACTTACTCTTGACTAAGATAATTCTTTGGCCACTGACCTTTAAGTTAGACATCAGGGGTGAAATCTCGTATTCAAGGTCAATATTACTCAGATAAAGAAAAGAAAAGTATTTTAAGACGTTCCCTTATTCAAATTGCCAGATTTATTTCAAATTGGCATCAACTTCTAACAGGTTAAATAGATTGTTTTGGAAATTGGCAATTACAAGGCCTTGTTGTTGTTGAGTCACTGGGCTAGATTAAAACAACATGGTAACAGCTTAATTTGCGTTTAGTTATTGGCGTCGTTAGGATGCCACTACAAATGGCCGATAAAATTAACCTTTCCAATACCAACTGTTTTAGGTTACATTATAGTATACCTATTATGAGTAGGTATACTATAATGAGCCACCAGAAACAAATGAATTGATTTTGATGATGGATGGAAAGGTAGTCATAAGATATTATACTCATAATAGGTATACTATAATGTAACCTAAAACAGTTGATATTGGAAAGGTTAATTTTATCGGCCATATTGTAGTGGCGTCCAGATATTATCTGCAGTAATAAACGTAAAACGACTGGGACCTTGGATGTTGTCTATCTATTTAAATAAGTATTTCTCTTTATAAGTCCTCTAGTATTAGAGGACGCCCGTGACTTCGTACGCGGAGAATAAGTTTCCCGCTAATCCCCCTATTTCTTCCAGTTGGGGGTCGATTTTCGGAAAATCCTTTCTAAGTGCACCCCTAGGGCCCCCAAGGAATACTCCCTCCAAATTTCAAGGCCCTAGGTCTGGACCGGTTTGGGCTATGCGTTGATATGATGAAGTCAGTGAGCCAGTTTTGCCTTTTATTGTATATTTATATATATAGATTTATCGTTGATTACTACCCATACTACAAAACTAAAGCTTAGTTTGGGACATGACCGACGACGCGTTATAGTTTGGACGACGCGTAAAAGAGCAGTGATGTGGCCAATTTACTGAAATCATTGTTTTGAATTTTAAGTTTTGATATTTTTTTGTAAGATTGTCCCCTGATATTTATTTATTACATAACCCTTTAACAGTTGTTAGAAATAGAAATGGAAATATTCTTAATTGTATAACTGTGTACATACAAAGGTGGTAACAAGACACAAGTCTCAACATTTTATCCATTTCGGACGTAATAAAAAAACCTAGATTGTTAAATTCATCCAGTTTTCTAAATGACTAACTTATTTATGCGGACGTACACACAGTTTTAAACATAAATATTTATAAACGTGGACGACAATATTCCTCATTGGGCGAAGAATTAATTTACATCATAGAACGCTTTTTAAAGAAGTTTTAAGTTTATTAATCTCTTTTTTAATATACAGGTTGTTTATTGAAAACTCGCACAACAGCAATAAAAGTACACTTGTAAACAAGCTTATTGCGGGATAATTAATTTAGTAATACTGACTTCGCAGGTTATTTCGGAAAGATAACTTTTTCGCGAAGAACTCAACGTTATGGTTTACAAATTAACAGAGCTCCAAAGTTGTTATTCAGAACTGTCTTAGCATTTGAAAATAGACCAACAATATTAATTAATAACATTGTAATTAGTTCAGTTGTTTTGTTTATTTATTCATCAATATTACAATGTAAAAATTACATTGATATCGTTAATATAAATGGTAAAAATATAAGAATACAAAAATAAGTATGGCATAATTAATAAACAAGGAATAAATAGTCACCTTTCCGATGTCAATAAACAAATATTAATAAGTAATACGTATCATGTATTGTAATGTTTTTATGCTTAAAGTTTTATTTTAACGGCACATATTGTTGTCGACCATTAAATTGTCAAGATCTTAAAACTTGCGAAAATGCATGGTTCTCATGTGACAAAGCCGAGACCATATTTCTGAACGTCGCGAGACTTTAGCCTAGTAAAAGGCAACATTACCTGTCACTTCTAAACCGCAAAGTAATGTTCAGGGCAAGACAATGTCACGTCCCCCCCCCCCTTAGCACCGGCGAGGCATGCACTGTCTAATACGATACGTGTCCGTCGTACATTGTACTTCTCCCTAGGGAGTACATTTTGCATTGTGTGAGTTGAAAGTTTAAAATATATTTTAAGCTGACGCGATAAAAGTACGGGGTAATTTATGACACTGTAAAATTCGTCGACCTCGAGAAATGTAAAGTTAAGAATATTAAAAATGCAAAACATTTATCACGACTTGCTTGTGCGTTGATGATAATATTCTTATTATTTTGCTTCTCACAATCTGAAATGACCCATAATAGCCATGTATAGGCGAACTAAAGTGATGCACTTAATCGCTAGGGACTAAAGTGACACTTTACTCCCTAGGGCAAAGTAAATTTTCCTTTTAATTTCTTAATAAGTAAAAGCCTCGAAAAACCACAAACAGCCACATACAGGTTACCGTTTGATGATGTTGCCCCTCAGTCGTCGGAGTGCGCAGTGGAAGGTAGGCTGGGCATACAACCTCCACCGCCTCAGTTTTTGTTTCAGAAATGTTGTCTATGGACTGTTCTTTATCTTCTAATCCCAAAAACCACCTTGTTGTTGTCTCTTTCTGCATTACAGTGACGGGTTGAGAGTAAAAATTATAGTACTATTAAGTTGTAAATAGTCACGTTTTTATGTTAAAACTATTATAATGTATGATTTATTTTTCCGCAATCGAATTTAACTCTTCACTAAAATGCCACAATCTCTCTCAATCAATCTCTGAGCCCTGGGCCTCTATTCAACACGGTAAAACCAAATAATTTTGGAGATTTTATCGAGTTAATAATAATTCCATAAAATAGGTCAAATACGATATCGTTTTCACCGCCTATAATACCGGCCCTGGGGCTCTATTCTGTTAGGTAAAACCGTATCGCTTTTGACATGTTTTCGTATTATTTTTAACTCGGCCGCCATTACGCTAAAGTAAATAAAAGAGAAACAAGTAAGATAATATTTTACTAAAATAGGTTTATTGTGAATTTATGAATATGGGGTATATGAATCGTCAATAGACCAACCCCGATCAACTATTAGGTACTCGGACTTTATCAATTTAAAACTTTTCTCTGTATATTTCTTTCGGGAACCCTTTGTTTCCCATAATTTTATTGGTCATAATGTAATTGTTGACATAATTTTTGATACTCATAATCTTTTATATCGCTGAAACTGTAAACGTTTCAGAAGTCCTAAAATATCTAAAGTGTAGACAAGGCTAGGTTAGAGTAGGTTTGATTTATAAAAATCCTGAAAAAGTAACAGTTTCTTTAAAAAAACACGTTATGACTTGCGATGATTATGATCTAATGCACATTATGACTAAAAATAATTATGTCAGTCAATATAGACCCATTTCTTTCACTAGTTGTGTTGCTCAATAGTTCCCCTAAAACTATTTTTCACCGAAAGTAATTGAAATTAACTCGTTTATCTCAATTGTTCCGAACGTCACCGGATCGAGATTTATCGGTAGGAACCTGTTACGCGAGCTTTCGCTGGCTCTCTAAGCTCGCTGATATCTGCAGCTTTCGAGCCCGGAGCTTTATCTGTGACATAGAGCTTTGAAATGCAAATTGCGCATTTAACTATTAAATCGTTTCTCGTTAAGTAATTGTTTGTCTATAATTTAAAATAAAATACAAACACTAACAACAATATAATAATAATATATTTGTTCTTTCGGGAAATAAAGAAGCAAGAATAGATAATTATACAAATTGTAAAAGTTTATAACTATTTTAATTTATAGAAATGAAGCAAATCATTTATTTATCATAATTATTATTTTAGATTTTTGAAAATCGATACTCGACAATGAGGGTTGAATAAAATGCTAATTATTGGGGTTCCGTTTAAATACTGAAAAACGTAACCCTAATAAGATCATTGAACTTATAAATAACAAGTTCGTCTGCCGGTCTGTCTATCTGTTTGTCTGTCGGTCGTCTGTCCATCTATCTATCTTTCCCACTTTATTCTCTCTTTTTTAATAACACAGTTACAGTAGAAAATATAAATTTCTTGATTTCTGAAGCGACTAAAACCGAGGCACTTGACTTTTATCATTTGAAAGCTCCCAAGTAAACAAAAAAAAATTTTTTTTCAAGGTTTTACAATAAAAATTTAAAAAAAAAGTTTAAATGTTAAGCGCAAATTAATACACCCTGCCCCCTGTTGAAGTTCCTCAATCTCTATAGCAGGAGCTGTCATAAAGTCCACAATATAATTACGATATCGAAACAAAATGGAATGTGGAATAGAGGCATAGTAGCGTTTTTCTCTTCGAGTGCTCTTTCTGTCCACTCCCGCGTCCGTTCCCGCGTCCGTCCCCGCCGTGTTTATCGACGCGGGTCAATATTGACGCGGCGCTGTCTGCGACGAATCGAACGCTGGCACCGAGCGGCAAAAAGCCATTGTGTACTGACTGGGCGAGTTTGTAAGCTGTGTACATTGGTCTTAGTTTAGGTTTGCTGTTAATTGCTGAAAACATTGTTTCGTATCCGAATTGGAGTTGGTTGATTATTTCGCTTTGTTTTAATGTTATCAAATTATTTCGCTTTGTTTTAATTTTAAAAATTAAGCGTTTAAAGCTGTTAAATATATGTAAACATGCTTTAATACATTCAAAAACGTAGCCTTTTGTTCGTGCGTTAGTCTGTCCTACCTTTTAAGAGCTGTAGCTTTTGATCGTAATTATGTGACCCGTTAAAATATAAAAAAATATGGCTTGGTTAGATTTTTTTAAATTTAAAATTTCTATAATGGCGAGTTAAAAGGGATATTAATCAGTTAATTAACCACTGTATCTTTCGTCTCTTTACCTTTCTTATTGTTTTATTTGTGTTATTTTCGTGAAAAAAAAATTTTTTTTTCTTTTAATTAATAGCAAGTAATGCCTTTGACACATCAAATGCTGCTAAAATTGCGACAATATCTATCCCATTCCGTTAAGGTGGGTGGGTGGCATGAAAAGACTGACTAGATCTAAATTGCTTTAATCGTTGTATGGTGGTATGGAACACTCGGTGCGCGAGTCTGTCTCTCTCCTTACCGATTTTGTTAATTATACAAAACCAAAATAAGCGGTACTTCTTATTAATTAGGTATTTCAAAGTGCTTAAGGGATCCACTCAGGGGAAATCAAAACCATCGAAATGTTGTGTTTACTTTGTTATTTAATCCGTTTGAGACTTACGCAACTTCGGGGGAAAGGGGTATATTTATATTTTATGATAACCTTTAGCCCCTTGTCAAACTAACAAAAGGAAACACATACATACAGACATTAAATCACGCCTGTTTCCCAGAGGGGTAGGCAGAGACCACTTCTGTTCGGGTCAACCACGAACTATTTTAACCGTGGTAGCCTGAAGTTCCCTCCGTCCACTAGGACCATCCATCCATTCATAGGACTTTTTGTACATTCAAATCTATTAATGGAGTCTAGTGAGCTTTAATGTACACTTAAATCCATTTGGATTAGTTTACACTTTTTAATACTCTGGAATCCATCAATGGATTCTGTTGCACTCTTAATTACACTTCGATCCATCAATGGATTTTATTAAACTTTTAATACACTTGATTCCATCAATTGATGGATACTCGTGGATATTTAGTATCCATTGATGGATCCCGGTATATAAAAAGTTCAATAGAATCCATCAATGGATCTTTGTAGACTTCATAGTACATTTAAATCTATTGATGGATCCCAGCGTCTTAAAAAGTGTAAACGACTCCAAATGGATTTAAGTGCACATAAAAGCCCACTCGACTACATTAATGGATTTCAATGTACAAAAAGTCCACTTGACCCCATTAATGGATCCTGTCAATGGATCCTAGTGGACGGAGGGCTGAAGTTAGGCGATGTTAAAGAATACAACTTATGTCGATGATTATGATTATTGTACTGATTACATACACATACATAAACTCACGCCTTTATTCCCAGTTTGGGGTAGGCAGAGCAACAGAATTGCCAACAACTCTAAAAGCTTGTTGATAATTCTGTAACCACATTTTGCATAATCAGGCGAAGATGTTTACCATCGTATTAGTGACAGGTTGCAAGCCCATCGCCTAACAGTACTACAAGCCTTTATTCCCTTAGTCGTCTCTTACGACATCCACGGGAAGACATGGAGTGGCACTATTCTAAGCTGGCAACCACACAGCTCGCTTGTACTGATTAATTTATGATATTAAACAACAAATGTGAACTCGGTTTAGCCTAGATAGACGCGCTATAATGCCGCGTCGGCTTGTATCATCTGCTTACCTCAATCTAATTCAAGTGTACTTTATACAACTTCTTTCCAAGGAAACACACTTTCCAGATATATAATTATTATGGATAAGGATTAAATGGGATAAAATAATCTAGACACACGGTAGTGTGTCTGGACAAGTTCGAAGAAAAGCAATGTAACACTGCAGTGTATATTGACTCGAATTAAATAATACCCTATTTCCCACCCTCATATCTTTTTCCCTAGACCAACTATAGGCACTTAATATTTGTCGCTAAAATTGATCCGACTGTTCCGGCGCCGAACTTAGCACGATTTTATTTATTATCCTTACTTTGGGTGTCACATAAGAACTTGACCTCTTTTTTACATTTAAGTTTATGGTGGAGTCATAAATGTACTTAAATACATTTTATCAGTTTTCAAGCAACAAGATTTCCATAGCGAAAATGTAAAAATATACAATGAAATTTACTTATAGTTACGAAGGAAATTATACGCACTACAGCAAAGGTTTGACTTGGAAGAAAGCTGTTATTTCTTTCCAAAGTTGCAACTCTTAATTTATGACGAGAATCAGTTATAGTTTCCAATTCAATGACTCGGCCAAAATTGAACCCAAACTCAAATCGGTTTGCGCCAGTTAACCGCGTTATCGTTAAGCCAGTCAATTAAGCTCAAAATGCAATGAACTTTGCAAGCTTTCAGTTTTCAACGAAGATTAATATTAAATGTGTTTAAAGTTAAAGTGTTGTACCGAAAGATTGTTAAAGGAATTGTAATTTAAGATGGCCTCGTGTGGTTGCCGAGTTAGAATAGTGCCACTCCATGTCTTCCCGTGGATGTCGTAAGAGACGACTAAGGGAATAAAGGCTTGTAGTACTGTTAGGCGATGGGCTTGCAACCTGTCACTAATACGCTGGTAAACATCTTAGCCTAGTTGTGCAAATTGTGGTTATAGAATTATCAACAAGTTTTTAGAGTTGTTGGTAATTCTGTAGCTCTGCCTACCCCACTCTGGGAAAGAAGGCGTGAGATTATGTATGTATGTATGTTGTAATTTAAGAGTTAAGATTGAAGATTTATGGGTTATATTACTTAAGATTGAATTTAAAATCTTTATGTAGTCGGTTTTTAACTCACTAATTGATTTTAAAACGATATGACGTGAAATTATGACAAGTAAGAAAAATAAATAATTTTTATGGCATTGAGAAGGCAAACGAGCACGGACCCGGACTCCGGGATCTACTTGTCCTTTTAAGTGCTTTCTGTGGTGACCAAACCTTTACGGTAAAGGATAAAATAAATATATACATACATTAAATCACGCCTGTGTCCCAGAGGGGTAGGCAGAGACCACTTCTTTCCACCTGCTACGATCCTGACAAATCTATTTCGCTTCTTTCACATTCATACATCGAGTCATGCATGCAAGTCGGTTTCGGGTACGTAAGATTGAAATTGTTAAATGGCATACAGTCTAACCTAACTACTATTACAATGACGTCGATACAATCAACATATCTTGTCTAGGGGACACCGTTGATGTAGGGAAACATATCGAAACTTTTATGTGGTCGTCTCGCACCATCTTATATACACATAAGTATGTGTTTTTTTTTTCTCTATCTCTCCCGTAAGATTCTTAATTGGCATGTTTTCCTGCTGAACTACGCATGTTATTTGATACTATATTTAATTTAATATTTATAGCTTTATATAATGCTAGACTAAGTAGTACCATTGTAATAAGAAATATGTTTAAAAAATGACTGACTGCTGAGTTTCTTGCGGCGTTTCTTCTCGGCAGTGGTCTTCTCTTGGGAAGCGCTGGTAGATTCTTGACGTGTAAAAGTGCCCGTGCGGCCTACTTACTGAATAAATTTCTTTTTTCATTTTTTTTTTTTCATAACCAAGCCTTCATCAAGAGGACCACCGTCATCGTGTTACTTCGCTTTGTTTCTTTTAATAGTAGCTACAAGCACTTATTTCCGTTATAATTTCTGTTAGTTCCTATTTTCCAACCGTCGGATAAAATAAATAAACCTGCAGATTCGAGTAACCAAATGTGAAGTTGACATAGCTTGTAAGTCGCCATGATACAGGAGCATCAACGTTATCTACATCTTTGTACATTAGTTTAATAACAATATTGTAATAATTCTATGTTTGTACAGTAAAGAGTTTTCTCGTAACATTACAATACATTACATTATTAACATACACCGGATTGACGGGGCCAAAAATGTACCAGTGCTAGTGATTCATTAAATATCGACTAAGTTTATCGACAACTTTTTTCGTGACATATGGATCTTGCATTTCTTGCAAAAGTAGAGGAACCTATTACTTCTATATCTGAATGATCAGCTTTCCATGAAGATTAACGATTTTTTTTCTTTCGACGCATTTTTAACCGACTTAAAAAACAAGAAGGTTCTCAATTCGTCCGAATGCTATAGAATATTGTTGTACTGAATTAATTTGTTGTTCAATGTAATTTCAATAGTTGTCAAAAGTGACTCGAGTCCAGAGTCAATGTCAGATACCGGTTGTTTATAGTTGCGATAAGTATAAATAAAAGAGGTTTGCACATAATTAAAAGGTATCCAAACTTGGCCATGACTTATGATAATAATGATAAGAAATTGCTTTTTATCGATGTCGATAAACTTAGTCAACATTTAATGAATCACTAGCACTGGTACATTTTTGCCCCCGTCGATCCGGTGTATGATTATTAAATATCTTACATATTGTATGCTTCATCAGTCAGATTACAATCTACTTTAACATAAAACTCAAAATGGCGATCGTCCTTACAGAACTTGAAAATATCGGAATACTTTCCAAAGGTAAAATGTTTATTTAATCAAATACAAAACTGCTTCAACACCTAGAAATAAGTTGCTAACTGCATTGTACAAGAAAACTCGGAACAATGTTTAATTCAAATCAATTTGTGTACAGCAATTGTGAAACTTTAGCGGGAAATTCAGTAATAACAGAACTGGAAACAAAATAGAAATAACCGAGTGGCCGTGGATAGTGGAACGCCGGGAATATTGAAATGACTGGGGCTTAGCAAGGACAATTGCAGAAATTATCAAGGCACAAAGTTTCTCGAGTATTTTTGTTGGACGAGCGCTTTGCTAGTGTTTATTTTAAAGTGAAGATCATTGTTTAATTAAGTATTTAACAGAACTAAGAAAATAATTAATAAATGTTACAGAAAAGGTATTTATGGTAATATACCTACTGGCTAACCATTTGGTTTATATTTTTATAATACCATGTGACACTCTCTCTTGTTTGTTTTTACCCATATTGCAATCGTATCGTTTATGATACGGGCAACTTTGCTGTAAAGTTTTTAGCTATCAAAAGGGTTAAAGACGATGTGAAACAGGGATATTTGTATATTATATACCCCCAATGATAATTTAAAATAATTATTTAATCAGGTATTGTCCCCATAAATAAATATAATAATATTATTCATTTCAAATGTACATATGAAATCATTTTTTTAATCCTGACAATTAGTACATACACATACATAATCTCACGCCTTCGTTCCCAGAGTGGGGAAGGCAGAGATACAGAATTACAAACATCTCTAAAAACTTGTTGATAATTCTATAACCACAATTTGCACAATTAGGCTAAGATGTTTACCAGCGTATTAGTGACAGGTTGCAAGCCCATCGCCTAACAGTACTACAAGCCTTTATTCCCTTAGTCGTCTCTTACGACATCCACGGGAAGACATGGAGTGGCACTATTCTAACTCGGCAACCACACGAGGAACAATTAGTACATAATAAATAAATCAGGAATAGAGGTAGTCAATGTTAAATGAAAGTGTTCCAGTTGGATTATTACTTTAAGACTAAGAAGCTCACATTTTCCTCAAACAAGTGCAAGTTTCCCGTCTACTTCAACGGTTTTATTTTCCCGCTCACCGCGAAGTTAGTCTATTAAACGATTTCAGGTTTTATAATACCTGCAAGAAACTCAGTTTTGCAAATAACATCATTAAACTGAAAAATTTCGATAAAACAAGCAGGTTGGTGGCTATGTAGACTAGGTAGGTTGAGTTTTAGGCTGCGTTTCCACCAGAGCTGTACTAGGCAGCTAAGTGGTGTGAAGGAAAAACCCACCAATAGGATAGTGAGGCTAGTAAAACAAAATAATCCTATTGGTTGATTTTCCTCGTACACCGCTTAGCTGCCTCGAACAGCTCTGGTGGAAACGTAGCCTTTGACCTTGTGCAGTGTCCATCCGGATCGCAACCAATATATTATCATGTAACCTACGTCTAAACAGCAGTGTTCGCATAGTTGTGTTGCGTTTCGGGGATATGACAACCGGTGAAATTACGAATAAAGAGGCTTGTGATCTTCTTCCTTAGAATTGCCTACGCATTTGCATTCTTAGGTTAGAAGTAAGGTGTAGTTATTGTCTTGAGTATGCAAATGTTTATTAGTCTCATACCACTCTAATTGTCTTATTATTATTCTACATTTGTCTTAAAAAAAGTACGATACGGTAACACTATAAGTAACTTGTATTAACAAAAAACAAAACATCATTGAATAAAACTGCTCGCGTATATATCTCAAATCTAATCAACAATAAAAAGTTCACTGCACGTAAAGCGAACATAAATTCCAACCCATTTTCAGCGGTGGCGCCGGCGATTTTGGTCTTTCGTACACTTATTATAGAAGCGGCATGACGGCGTTGCTACCGGGGGATACAATAATCCAGCATTTCAATTTACCTCGTCTTGCTGTAAATAATCCCAGCGTGTCTAACTATCGGGCATAAATCTAACTTCTCAGCGATTTCCAATTGCACAACGTCCAACGGCCTTAACTAAATAATTCCACAAAAGCGACTTGCCAAGGAATAATTCATTAACGAGAACAGGCCGGCTGCCACATACAAAACAGATTCACGGAATATTAAGGAGAAAGATTGTCTACTTGAATCAAAAACCGCTTGTGTTTCTACTTCTTCATTTACATGCTGATTACAGGGTTGTTGTGATTGACTATAAGACTCTCGCTAAGTTGTCCTTGTAGAATTAATTTCTTGTTATTAGCCCGTTTCTACCCTGGGTCTAATTTTGAAACAATATTTTCTTAGTGTTACCCTTGGGTAATAAACTATCCTTAAAAAAAAAAATTCAAATTTAAATTCCTTAGATCCAGTGGTTTTGGCTTAGTATCGTCTATCAGTCAGTTAGTCAGTCCGGCAGTCAGTCAGTCACCAAAGAATTATATATGCTGCTGTGTTAAAAAAGTGAAGAATACGTTGAGTGTTAGGTTTGGATAGAGGAAGAACAGCAATTTTTTTTGTGACGTTATTCTATTTTGTTTAGCCATTTTTGTGTTTTGGATTTTGTCGAAAATTTTAAAGTTTTACCACAATGTCTCGCTGTTAGTTTCGTTTTTGCTACAATCAATGTCAAAACAGTTTAGTACCTATCACAAGTATAAAATCTGACAGAGCATTTTAAAGTGGACTTTTACAAATTCTGTAACAGCGCTTAATACAAACATTTTCCTACAACGTTTTAAAAGCAAAGTGGCTGCTCTGCGCACCTCTTCGCCCACCTGAAACTACCAGCAGTTTGATAAACTAATTAGCAACTGGACAGAGCAAATAAATTGCGTTTGGTCGGACTGGACGCGCTGTCCGCTGGAGCTGTGGACTTTCTGGATGTTATTCGATTAGTCCATTGATCGTCTGTTACATGCTTTGAACTTTTAGTTCAGATTTAAAAAGAGATCAAAGGGATTTCTTAGAAAATACTACAAGGGTATGAAGAAGACAGTTTGATGAAATGAACGTGAAAGGTGAGATTAATGGCATAAAGGCAGGGTTAGCAACTTATTTTGAGTCTCAGGATTACAGTGTTGAGATTATAGTCTTGAGAATTCAAATATCTAAGGCCTGGAAGCTCGAGTGCCTTCTCAATAAATTGATAAAAAGTTTTCTTTGTTGTGGTCACTAGTTCTCTCATTTATTAAAGAACACAGAAACAAATAGTTACAAAGTGCTTTAAATTAACAGTTCTAGTTATTTTCACTGTTTCATAAATAATATATGTATTTGTATTTATCTGACGTATAATGTAAATGTATGTAACACAATTGCAACTGGTATATTCATCCTGCAGCTAGTAGGTACCTTAACGGTGTCAAAAAATATTTACACGAAAGGTCTTGTGTTTGCAATAACAAAAGAATCACAAAAATATTTTCATAGTGTTACGGTTAATAATAATAGAAAATGTACCAAAAACTTGTGTTTTTTATACTTTTGTGTTCTTTTCTGTAGGTACCTTATTTTACAACTTTTTTATGTTAATCAGACGACAAGCAAACGGTTGTTATAAAAATCAACGAAGCAGAATATTTTTTTAATTAAAATAGAGCCGTAATAACAAAAGAGAAACCGAAGCCTGTCAGTTTGATTCGATAACTTGCGACTGCACAGATAATTAACACGCCATGCTATTTTGAAAAGAGATTATAACGCAATAAACAATAATGAACGGACTTATACTATAACAGGAATACCAACAACAAGAATATAAAAACATAAAGTATGCTTACAATAATCATATTGCATTATGGACAGCTACCATGTACGAGTAAGGGCGCGTTCACATTGAACGTTCGTTTTTACAGGATCCGTTTTAACGGATCTTGATGGCGTATGTAGTTGTATGAGCGAGTTCACACCCAAAACAGTATTCTCGATCCAGTAAAAAAGAAGATTACAAGGTGAAAAGATCCGCTAAAACGGACGTTCTATGTGAACGCGCCCTAATATGTGCGCTACAGGCTGATTTATGAAAAGCGTTCGAAAGTTTTATTCAAAATTTTAAAAGAAACGATTTTAGTTCGTTACTTTTGTTTGAAGTTGGAGTTGTTTAAGACGTTATTGCGCTCGTGGTTTTATTTACAGACATACATACATACCTTCACGCCTGTTATCCCAGAGTGGGGTGCAACTTTAAAAAGTTTTTGATAATTCAGTAACCACATTTCACACAAAATGCTGAATGCTTATTGATTTGTTTATTTTACAAAACAAATAAATGACAATAAATTGCTTTCAATATCTTTCTCGTAAGTTGGCCTTTATTGCAACGTTTTAACCTAAAATATTTATGTCACCAAAGCTTACAAAATAAATTATTAACAAAACTATAGAAAAATAAACTTAGTGCGGAAGAAACATTCGCCATTTCAAGTCAAGAAAGTAAATCAAATGCCAAAATCCTTCACTTTCCCCCCTTTATTTCGACTTAAGTCTAAAAAGACGAAAATAAATTTAACCAGAAGTAAACAAGGACTTAGCAAGTCTCAACAGCAAGCACGTCGGCCGTCCATCATCGCATGACGAATGCGACAGGGTTCCACCCGGGCCGCCGTAAGGAACCATAACAACCCTTTCGGATTAAGCTCCAGGGCTCAGAGGAAGTAACTCTTTAATTTATAGCGCCACGTGCTACCTTGGAGACTGGTGTCCATACAAATGAAATAGGAACTTTTTATCTATTCTTATAATATCTTAGCTTGTGTCTGTTGTCGGGTTAGAATAGTGCCATTCCATGTCCTCCCGTGTAGGCGACTAAAGGAATAAAGGCAGGCAGTACTGTTAGGCGATGAGCTTGCAACCAGGGGTGTGATTCTCTCAACAACGACGGACGGACGGACGAACGAGTGATTGTCCAAGCGGCGAGTTTAAGTAGTCCCGTAAGAGTGAACAAAACACATTTTAGCGCGTATATTCAATTTGGCAGCATGACTTCTCGAACGTATAAGGCTGCCTAATTGACAATGCACGCGCTAAAATGTGTTTTGTTCGCTCGGACGGGACTACTTAAAGTCGCCGCTTCGATTCGCTCGTCCGTCCGACCGACCGCCGTTTTTTGAGAGAATAACACTCCTGTCACTAATACGCTGGTAAACATCAGCCTGATTGTGCAAAATGTGGTTATAGAATTATCAACGAATTTTTAAAGTTGTTGGTAGTTCTGTAGCTCTGCCAACCACACTCTGGGAATGAAGGCGTGAGTGAGCAGTGCTCGCATTTTTGTGTTCCGGGAATTAAATGCTCGGACAAATTACTAGCATAGAGTTATTTTGCTGAGATCCTAATATTAAGACACGTCACGATTGACAGTTATGACTTGATGTTTACTGTGACATCTCTTGAGACGAGCATCTCAAGCAGATCAGGGGCCTCATTCCCCAATGTTTTCACCCGCATTGTTTTTAAATCATTCGCCTTTACTGTCAACTTAATAAGAGTTATGATAACGATGACGATACGGTAGAAAAATTGAAGAAGACACAAGAATAAGAATAAAAAATGGAGAATGCAAATGTCTATGGGTCTCAGATTCCACTTAACATCAGGTGGCCTGTAGACTTATTTGCTTTCTCCTTGTCATAAAATAAATAAATAACTGTAAGTTTACTGGCGGTAAAGCCCAGTGCAGGGTCCATACCGAGCGCTACTACCATGTTATCTTTTAACCTTCTACCAAGCAGCTGTATTCGCATTGTCGTGTGCCAGTGTGGGGAAGGACAACCGGTGAAATTACTAGCATAGAGGCATTCCTTCTTAGTCCTCAGGGTTGGCAATGCATTTGAAGTCTTAGGATTGCAGTCTTAAGATTGTAGACTTGAGAATGTAAATGTCTATGGGTCAATAGATTCCACTTACCATCAGGTGCTCAAAAAAAGGGATTTCTTCTAAGCCCTGTTTTAAGCCCTGTGGTTTCATAATTGTGTGCATAAGTCAAAGTTATGTGAATTTATTTTAGCCTTAATAGAACGTCATTCGTGAACCAGTCACCTATTAAAAACATGGACCTTACTTGGGACCTTATCACTGCGATTGTCATTTTCATTGCCGTGCTTGTCATTTGATTTTGAGTTAGAACTTTATTATGACAAGGCACTTAAGTGTCTCGATAAAATTAAAAACAAATATAGAATTATACCTTCTTTTGTATAAATTAAATCGGGTATCTCCTTAATAAGATTATCTACTACTCGAAGTAGTTGTAAAGATTTGATGTTGTTCTTTGTTACTGTCTTTCTACTTATAGAAAATGTGTACAGAAATAACACAGCTCCGTCACCAATTTGTTTTCCTTTCTTTATGATTTGATAATATTTTATAGCGTACAAGAACTTCCACAAAGTGCAAACTCCGCACGACTCAAACAACCCTGCTGTGTAAAACAAGAATTTCTTGATAAAATGCAGAACGCTGCAAGTCGGAGTTGATGTCAATGAACTTGTTTCTATGCAAAGCAGAATAATATTGTGAGAAGAAAAATATTAGTACCAATCAAGTTCTTGCGCATGATATTCTGTATATTTACATACGTGCTTGATTTTCTGCACAAATTATTTTATTTACAATATGCACGCCTGTGATTGTTGAAGAAATAAGAAAATGTACGGTAGAGGGTTTTCTATTGTTTTGTATTTTAATGTCAATACATTTTTTTAATTCACTTAGTAGCTTAACGTTTAAGTATCTGATTTATTATAAATGTAATCAAATCTTTAATACTTTAGTGTAAAAACCCCCAATTTTTTTTTTTTTAATGAAACGGTTAGTCACCTTCAAATATAATCATAATTAATTATTAACTAGACGTTACAAATATGTGTAAATATCGTGATGGTGGATTAAAAACACAAAAACAGGAATAACTTAATATTTAAGAAGTACAGTGCAACAGCACATTAAACATCGAACTTCTGGTATAAATCTAAAACGATAATTAATCGCATAAAACATTTATATACCTCGACGTTTCGATCATGTTGCAAGTAGGTATGTGTGAACGTCCCGAAAGTTTCAAATAACTAACTTCTGTATTTGTCTCTCACTCACTCTTATACACTGTTATGCTAGTGTAACCGACTTAACCCGAACCAGTAAGAATTTTTAATTTTAAGACCCTTTGGCTGTGGGTAGTGTTTGTAGGGCGGCCTGTTTAAAGCTGTCACCTGCCAAAGTTGTTAGGAGTTTTTGCTACCCCGGATTTTATAAAGCAAAGTGGTGTTGTTTTAAGTTCTAACAGCTTTTTGCTGTCGTTCATCCGTATTAGTTTAACTTTTATAAGCCGCTTATTTATTACTCCTATGAATATTACCTTTTAGTCTCTTATGTCTGTATTCCATCTATAATTCAACAGAGGGTATAGTTAAAAAAAATAAGTAAAGCTCCTCTTGCATGTAGTTGTGTAAAAAAATTATATGTGATTTACGTCAAATTTTAAATATTGAATGTCGAACGGTCTATACAGATGTGTTACTACTACATGCAAGAGGAGCTTTACTTATTTTTTTTACCTATACCCTCTGTTGAATTATAGATGGGATACAGACATAAGAGACTAAAAGGTAATATTCATAGGAGTAATAAATAAGCGGCTTATAAAAGGTAGTAGTTTTTTACCTATATACATACAACTACGTAATTTTAAAGAGATATAATGCTGACATTGTCCTAATTCCGAACGTAATTATTTAATAAAGAGTTCACTTTACAACACTAAAATTATGAATATAATATAAGAAATCTCAATTAAAACATAACAATATATATAAAAAAATAAAAAAAATAAGTTTCAATGTTCCCTCCGATAGATGGCGCTGTAACAACAAAACAACTTTATATCAATACACCACAACATTATGTCAAATGCAAACAACCAAAAGCAATAACACTGTAAGTGCAAAACTTGGAATCCTCCGCGAGCATTTTGTTAGCGGCCGCTCCGCGTTTAAGGTGAAGATCTACAACCCCCGCGAGGGCACTTACGGGGTTCTGCATTCACAAATCCAGCCTTAGATTGCTTTTCCGAACTGAATGTGGGTTTGCAAATTTGTTTACGTGTTTTTTCTTTCGGTTGTTTTGGTTAGATGTATTTGGAATTGTTTAATCTTTCTGTTTGTGGAAATTATATACGATCAGAACAAAAAGGAATATGGAGTCGAAAACATAAAGAAAAAAAATGTCTATGATAGTGAAATGGCAAGGAGATAGGACATTTTTCACTTTTGACATTCTTTGTATAGGTACTCAAGGAAACTAATTGTTTACCAGTTTGACATAATAACTACGCAAAATAGCCGTGTTATACATTTCCCGTCGTAGTAACACTTGAAGGATGTATAACCCGGTAAATTAAAGTACTACATCAAACTGGTAAACAATCATAATTATTCCTCGACTGTACAAAATCACAATTTTTTAATTATTTATTTACTGGCCATTTATTAGTCCTCAGGTTGGTAAA
Organism: Acleris literana; assembly: GCA_946894065.1. Classification (NCBI taxonomy): domain Eukaryota; kingdom Metazoa; phylum Arthropoda; class Insecta; order Lepidoptera; family Tortricidae; genus Acleris; species Acleris literana. The sequence goes on from OX335671.1 coordinate 290,463, forward strand.
GCATTCGTTATCTTAAAATAACATAGCCATATCCATTTCCCTCACTCAGTTACGAGTATTATCAAATGCTATCTATTGGTTTAAATACATCTTGCTTCAATACATAATAATAATATTAACATGTCCCTCAGACATATAATTTCCGGTTGTTCGCATTTGGCCAACGGCGAGTACTTGCACAGACATAACCTCGTAGCCAGGATCATCCATCAGCAACTTGCTCTTCAATATGGTCTTGTAGAGTCTGAAGTGCCGTACTATAAGTACGCACCGGCGCCAGTTCTCGAAAATGGTCGTGCTACGCTCTATTGGGATCGATCTGTCATCACGGACAGGACTATTTTTGCCAATAAGCCTGATATCGTGTTGACAGATCGATCTCAACGCCGGGCAGTGCTCGTCGACATCACCATCCCGCATGACGAGAACCTTGTGAAGGCCGAGAAGGACAAACTCAGCAAGTACCTTGACTTGGCTCACGAGGTGACCGCCATGTGGGATGTTGACTCGACTATCATTGTCCCGATAGTTGTTTCGGCAAACGGTCTAATAGCGAAGAGTCTCGATCAACACCTCAAGAGACTCTCGCTAGATGGCTGGATCAAGGGCCAGATACAGAAGGCAGTACTCCTCGACACGGCACGTATTGTGAGGATGTTCCTCTCTCTGCAGCCCTAACCATCGGTAGCTTGAGCCCTGCCCCGCTGCCGGCGGCACTCGTAGGTTAGGTTTTTTATAATGTCTATTTTTTTGTATTAGTATTGTTATTTTACTTTTATATTTGAATATTTGTTATAAAAAACCTAATGTACAGAAAATTAAATAAATATCTATAATATTAACAATATCAACATCAGGCGACTAAAAAATATGATAATGATTTTAAAGCAATATGGGCTGAAATAAACTAGAATAAAAGCCCAAGCAGATTTTACCTTTGGTTTCATTTTCCAACCCATAAAATCTGTACTCAAAATACCGCGAACCGTTTTGAAAGGTCTTCGTTTAAAGTTTCGCGTGGAAACTTTCCGTAAAATTAATAACCAATCACCATAGCGAACTCATACATACATTGCGCCCCACAGCCACCTGTGTCTGTCACGCGAGCTTTTCACGCCACGATAGCACGCGAACGAAAGCTCGCTCAGCTTTTATTAGCCGACAGGTGACTTTGACACGTCAATCATCAAACTGGAAGGGTAGTTTTGTGCTTTTGTTGGCAAAAGCAATTTTAAAAGCTTTTTATTAAATTATAGCGTTTTTTGTCGTATAAATGAATGTTTATAATCTTTAATGGTAAAAGGTAACAAACCATGATCGGTCTTTATACATCATCATCATCATCATTATCAGCCGCAAGACGTCCACTGCTGGACAAAGGCCTTCCCCAAGGTTTTCCACAACGATCGGTCCTCTGCTGCTGTCATCCAGCGGTTTCCCGCGACCTTTATATCGTCAGTCCACCTTGTGGACGGTCTGCCAACACTTCGTCTCCCGGTTCGCGGTCGCCACTCTAGAACCTTTCCGCTCCAACGGCCATAAGTTCTACGAGCAATGTGCCCCGCCCACTGCCACTTAAGGTTTGCAATCCGGTGAGCTATATCGGTTACTTTAGTTCTCCTGCGAATCTCCTCATTCCTGATTCGATCTCGCAAGGAGACACCCAGCATAGCTCTTTCCATCGCCCTTTGAGTGACCTTGAGCCTTCTTATGAGGCCCATTGTGAGCGACCATGTCTCGGATCCATACGACATCACTGGCAACACACACTGATCAAAGACTTTTGTCTTGAGGCCTTTATACAACGTAAACGAATACTCATGTTTTTGTACCACGTAGGGCCTCTATACTACTTGGTATTGAACCATATTGCTTCCGCGTTATCCTATCCTATTAATATTATAAATGCGAAAGTTGGTGTATGTATTAGTTTGTTTCTCCTTCACGCTGCAACGGCTGGACGGATTTGGATGAACTTTGGTATGGAAATAGCTTATATCCTGAATAATCACATAGGCTACTTTAATCCCGGAATATTTAAAAGTTCCCAAGGGAATAATTAATATCGAAATCTACGCGATAAAGTTGTGGGCAGAAGCGAGTTTAAAATAAAGTTGCCCTTAAAATATCATTTAAAAGTGGAATATAGGCTTTGACCTTTTTATTGGTTTAAAAATAATGAACAAATACGAATCTGATAAATTTTGATTATTCATAATTTTTACATTGAGATATTTCTATGGGACATTTTCAATCAAGGAATACTGAGATACTTCGTAGGAAGTCTACAGCGCGGCGTAGAGCGGCGCGTAGAGTAGGCGGTTCTACGAAATTACAAATGGATACAATCTCCTTTTTGTAATAATTAGTTTAGTCGTTATGTGAAAGAAGTATGTATATTACCCTTTATTGGGTAAAATATAACCATTAAGAAATTTAATTTAATTTACGTACAAAAAGGTACTCGTCACACTCTCAAAGGCATAAATTATTCGCATGAATATTATTATGATGAGATTATTATGTTCGAAAATAATAACAAAGTAGTTGGAATTGAAACTCGAAATCGGGATTGAAACTCGAAATTATTTACTGACACGTCAAATGCACTGTTCGTGTAAACGAACTGAATTTCATTTATATTTGCGTGCACCGTGAATTAATTTGAATTATTTTCGATGGTCAATTATTTTCTCATTCAATTAAATTTATCTGCCATGCATTAGCAAATATTTGAACGATTCAACCGTTCTGTGATAATTATAATTACGTATTATGTTCAGAAAATGTAAATTTTGATAACAACTAGTTTTGTTAAGTTTATAGAATTTCTACCAACCGTACCAATTTATTTATGTTACAATATTCATGAATAAACCATTGAAATTGAATGTAATAAAAAAATGGTAGCATAAATAAAGAAAAACAGTACAATTATTTTATAAATTATTTGACATTTAAACATATTTTACTTCTTTGACATTGTACCATTTTGAATATTATTTTAAATTGTTCATTATTATGTCTTTATTTTAATTTTGCACTGTATTTTGATTGCACTATTATTTATTTTATTGTTATTCTCATACACTCTGACGATTTTTTTGTGAATTCATGGTATTATTAAAAAATTACATGTAAATTTTCAAAATGAAATAAATAAATCTAATCCAATCGAATCTAAATATTATCACCTCGAAAAGTCACTAGAATAATTATAATCGCTACACCAATTTTCTAACTAAATAGAGATCTAGAAATACTGAGACGTGACGCGGGCGGCGATAAGGTTACATTCAAGAGCACTGGACAGGAGTATCAAGGTTCAGTGGACCTTGTTTGCTATCGATCGAAAATAGAGATGCGTGGGCAGTAACCGTGTACCATACTAGCCGGAATGAACGGATATTTTTTAAGAAAGATTTTCGATTAAAGGTTTATTCTGTGACTTTGATGTCTGTAAGAAGTATTTTGAGAGCGATCGAGTAATGGGAAAAAAGATATAAGACGTAATTTCACTGTTGATAGAGTTGTTTTTTGTCTGAACTGGCTAAGATAACTAAAATTTATTTTACGTTTATCCTTATTTATTTAGATATTAAGGATGTTAAGGTCCTTAAAAATTAGGAAGAACTGAAAGAAGATGACACATTTTGTTGGCTTTGACGACGTTTCCTAAGTCAGTAAGTCTTTTATGCCTCATTATTAGGTATAGAGGTATATTATGCGCTGTTCAATGAAAAGGACATAGTAATAGAAATCAGAACGCTATTTCCCGGTCATTGCCTAAACTTGTCAGGTTTTAACAATTCATGATCCCTATCCAGTGATCGGACAAATGGGCGTCATTACTCGCAATAATGTGGACATGACTCCAAATTTTTTAATTAAACATATTAAATTACATTAATTAATTTCTTACCTGAACTTTAATCTTGATCCTTTGTAGGACAGTAATAAATAAAAAGTACAAAAGACTTGTTATTGTGTAGATTTATTAGAGCAGTAATTTTTATAATTTTTCCCTGGTTAGTTTATTCCTTTTCACGGCTAAAATGAACCTATGAGGTGAGAAGCTCCTTTTTGCAATCCACGGATGTTAATGGAGCAAACTTAAGTAGATTCATATTAATGACCACTCCTCACGACTTTGAAGATTAAATTCAGGTAAGAAATCAATTAATGTACTTTAATTTGTTTAATTAAAATCTTTGGAGTCATGTCCACATTACCTATTGCGAGTAATGACGCCCATTTGTCCGATCTCTGCCTATAACACGTAATGACAATGTCGAGTACGAGTATATTAATGCTCTGTACCTCTATTAGGCGGTGTAATCCAAATCGTATCGATATGGTTTTTGCCGTGTCAAATGGAGTCCCTGAAATAACCAACTTAAAACAAGGGCTCTATTCTACTCGTTTTAACCATAATCGTATTGCTTGGACTCGGTCGCTCTTACTGTCAAGTAAATAAGAGCTATCATAACGTTGATATCATAATAATACAGTGTGTCCCTGGATAAAGTGCACAAACGAATAGGGGTGAAACTAGATGCAATTTCACCGACAAAAACATATAAAAAAAATGGTGTCACTTTTTTAAGATTTAAAAAAATATCGATGATTGCTGTATGTGTATCCTATCGGAACAAAGTGAAATATCTCGCCTCGTTATGAGGTCTATTGAGATGAAATAAACGGTTTTTTAATCCCAGAGCATTTCGTGTGGCAAAAAAAAACCCAAAAAATACGCCAAACACAAAAAAACAGGTTGGTCACAGGTTTTTTTTCTTCTTATAATATAAAATAATGACTCCAAATTTGTTATTTTTGGTCGGGGAAATTGCATCAAGTTTCGTCCCTATTCGTTTGTGCACTTTATCCAGAAACACACTGTATATCAAAAATAATTTGGTTTACCGAGTAAAACCGAGGTCCCGAAAGTAGAATGGCAAACAAGATTTCGCTAGTACTTAACATTTTAACTACTATTCATCATTATCATCGTTCTCCAGCCCTTATCCCAACTTATTTGGGGTCGGCGCAACATGTATTTTTCTTCCACACTTCTCTATTAGTCGTCATCTCGGTAGTCACTCCCTTTCTAGCCATATCATCTTTCACACAGTCCATCCATCGTTTCTTTGGACTTCCTTTACTCGTATAGCCATCCACATTCATACTCAAAATTTTACTGACGATATTTTCCTCATTCCTCCGCACATGCCCATACCATGACAACCGATTTCCACACAACTTTCCAGTCACCGGTGTCACTTTCAGACTTCCTCTTATATATTCATTTCTTATTCTATCCATTCGCGTAACACCACACATCCCTCTTAGTATTCTCATTTCAGCTGCATGCAGTTGCCTTTCATTCATCCCTTTCGTGGCCCAACATTCTGATCCATATAACATTTTATCTACTATAAATAATATAAAAAACTGCAACAATATTACAAAATCAAAATAAAACCTCATTCGTGTTGAAAACACTTTGAATCCCGCGACAACATTTAAAACAAAACGACAATACCCATTGTGGTCGCATTTAAAATGAGTCTGATCCGTTATGAATAAATACTTGATACGAAAATATTATTTTATGCAGCGAGTCGTTTCCGATAAAAAGCAATGGTGGCATTGATTTAATATTAAGTATCCGGGTGTTTTCTCTGTTGAAAAACATCGTCGAGCTGGTCGAGTGTTGTGTGAAGTGTGTGTAAAGTAGATTTGTTAATGATGTTACTACCTAGTACTTCGCTCAGAGCCAACGAAGCTAGCGGTCCCGGTTTCATATCCCGGTAAGGGGGGTAAGATATTTATGTGATGAGCGCTAATTTGTTCCTGAGTCTTGGATGTTTTTTTATGTATTTCTGTATATAAGTAAATTTATCGTAGTCTAGGTACCTGTGTACCAACCTACCCATAGTACAAACTTAGACCTTGGTTTGGGCCTAGGTCAATTTGTGTGACATTGCAACTCCCTGATATTTTTATTTTTATTGATTTCTGTGCCGCAGCTCTGCCAGGCTCGTAGATACTCATCACCGTAAAATGCCTATTAGCGCGCGGGTCAATGAATACTGGTCAGTTTATTTGAACGTTCAACTAACGATGAAAAGAATACGCCCCAGCTCTCTTGATTGCTTTAAAAACTTAATTAGGTTATTGGGAGGGCGGAAATTTAATTGCTATGTAAACAGAGTTAAAATTTTGATCCGGTGGCCGAAAGTATTACCTATATAAGTTGGTTTTAATTTGCTTTATAGAATTACCTTTTTAGTAATTGCGTTTGAAAATGCCTGCCATATGAAGTCAAAAGGTGACTTATGTTTTTTTTGACGACGATACCGTACATAAAAACGATACAGCGGGCCTAGTACGGTTGCTTTAAGTATTATTGTATTTTATGTTTGAAAAAATGACCTTCTGCTGGAGTTTCTTGCGGCGCTTCTTCATCGCAATGATGGTCTTGTCCGAAGCGCTAGTAGATTCACTACATGTTACCGACGTGTAAAAGAGCCCGTATGTGGCAAATTTACTGAATAAATATTTTTATTTAGATTTTTTGATTTTGCTTTTATCGCGTGACAAAATGTGGATAAACCATCCGTCACTCTTGTGCTATAAGTGTCAGAAAGTGACGGATGTTTTAACCACATTTTGTCACGCGATACACGCAGCCATATTAGGCCCCCAGGAAGACTTCTGATTTAACCTAATCATCTTTCAACTTATTATGTCAAGATTGGATAAACAATTCTCAACTAATCGTCAAACAGAATATACAAATATACCGCGCCCTTTCACTCGACTCAAAGACCTCACTTTGTTCGGTCGATGAAAACATTTATTTTCATTCCACTTTCTTTCTAAATTCAGAATTATTTTCAAGAACCAATTTCAACAACACGGCAAATAACTATTCAAATGTCTACTCACGAAATTAAAATGCAAATCTGAGAAAGATTGGACCAATATTTGATCTGGAATCGGGAAGCTCGGTTGGCCCCGAAGGCTCTTACTCAAGAACACAATTACTCGATATCGGTCGAGGACTTTTATAATCTGACCTTGGATCTAGATGGAAAAAATACGAAAACTTGTGATTTGTAGTGAAAATTTGTTAAAGTGTTAGATATTGTCTATACTTAAACTAAACTCACCTTTATTGTGTTTGACTGTCATTTTGTTATGGCGTGGAGTAGGCGTACATACAGAATACCTGATGGTAAGTGAACTCTGAAGGCTATAAACGTTACCAATTTTAAGATTTCAATCTTACGATGACAATCTTACGATGACAATCTTACGATGACAATCTTACGATGACAATCTTACGATGACAATCTTAAAACTGCAAATGCTTTACCAACCCTCAGTAGTTGTCTGGTTGCTCCGATATATCCGGTTGTCTTAGCCCCGCATCGGAACACAACACTATTTTGCGGCATGTTAAAGAGTAAGATGGTAGTAGTAATTCGCAAGCATTACTTATTATTTCCCACAGTAATGTATTTTTAAGTCGTGTCGCATTTTTCCCCTTTTTTTTCATGCACATATATTTTCCGATTCGGATCTGTCGTACATTTTCCCGATTCTATTAATTGTAATATAATCACGATATAGGTAATTTCGGGCTCCAAGGGCCAAAGCACCCAGAAATAGAAGCTCAGCAAAAGCGGAATTTGTATAAAATATGGGCAGGGTTTATCGCATTCTTTTACTAAACAACTTTTTAATGTGATATAATTAACAGTACCTTTCCCATTCATCACATTTAATTCCTCTTCCAAAGAACCTCATTCGAAGCCAAAACATGCAAGACTCGCGAACAGCCTCATTACTTAATTAGCGACTACATTAATAGCAAGCAGAGTCCGCGCCTGAATTACTTATGTGCTCGCTGAATAGAGTGGACTTGTAAATCCTGTGAGTAAGGGTACACAGTCCGCTTCATACAGGGTTATATTCAACTCATTAAAACCTAATTGCTTTTGATATGATATCGTCAACGTTATGATAGCTGGGTACCTGTTTTATCGAAACAACTTTCAACGAACGTATCATTTCGCAGAATTTTCATTTCATCGAAAAGCATTTCTCGCCGCATGAGTTTTTTGGTAGTCACAAGGCTAACCTAACCTAACCTACGTAATCAATGTTTAAGATATCCTGAAAACATCATGGTTTTAGCAAAAAATTACTTTCGATGAAATGAAATTCAATGAAATGATATAATCGATGAAGTGAAATTTGATATAATGATGGGTTACCATGATAGCTCTTATTGACTTGACAGTAATGGCGAATTAAAAGCAACACGATAACATGTCAAAAGCAATAACGTTTTACCGAGTAAATAAGAGCTCTTGGTGTAGCGAATATTCATTCGACATCTTAACTACACAATATTTTGACGGATACAGTGGTGGTCACATAATTAGGGACACTTGTTTTTTTCCCATACAATTGCCTACAAATATGGCTTTTCAATTTTGACCACCATTCAAAAAGTTCTAAACTAATTTAATATTTGGTTAGACTCATCGTTCATTAATGAACTAAGGTTCAAATGTATGTACAATTCATCTCTGTTGAAAACGGATCTTTCATTTTATAAGGATTTGAAAAAATAAATACCTCGCGTTCATACAAAGTTGTAAAACTTTGAATGGACGGGTCAGCACTAAGTTTTTAAATCCCTATAAAATATAAGTTTCGCTTTTAACAGTAGTTCATTGTACATAAATTTAAACCTTAGTTAATGATCTAAAGTAAATTGTATTTAGCAATAAAATTGGTCAAGAACTTTTTGAATGGTGGTCAAAATTTAAAAGTCATATTTGTAGGCAATTGTATGGGAAAAAAACATGTGTCCCTAATTATGTGACCACCACTGTATATTGTCGCTCTAGCTCTAGCACGAACATTTTTAATGATGCGTCACAATTTTAAAACACCTTTACTAATCGAAAACGAGTAAGTACCTACTTTTTTTTTAAATCTAACCGTACGTAGCACGAACGCCTAAAGCAAAATTACGTTTCCATGTTCTTTTACGTATATCCACTACTCAAGATTAAAAGTTCAAAATATTTATTCAGTCAATTGGCCACATGAGGCCTCGTACACCTCGGTAATAAGGAGTTAATCTACTAGCGCTTCGGACAAGACCGCCGCGAGGAACTCCAGCAGAAAGTATTTTTTTCAATCATTAAAACACAGTAACACTTAAAAGTACGTGACATTATTAAGTAATAAATAATAATTATTAAAACTAACACAAATAAAATCATTACAACATTTATCAATGACGATACAAAAAATTAAACTTGAAAGTACATTTTGAGTGACACGGAGTGCTGTTCTAATCGCCATACGATTCTCGATGACGACGATACAATAACTTTACTTACTGGATAGAAATATAATAATAGTTAAATTAAGTAACTTTGAGTAAACCTGACTAATTTCTTCATTAGCAAGTCTGTTAATTACAAGAACGTCTTGAATTATAAATAAGTTCTTTTTGCTGGTGAAACAACTTGTGTTAAGTACTTAAGAGGTTGCCTTCGTCAGTGCTTTGTATATTTTACTAGAGTTCATGTCAAAAAAGGAGACTTTTTGAGATATAGTCGCAAAGCAATCTGGTCGTATTGCGATCTAGGCACAGAGCGATGTAGTCAGATCGAGATGTAGTAGCGTTTTGGTCGTATTAACTATCTATTCATATCGAGATGTGGACGGAAAGTTTCTATGCAGAAAAAGGACATTTAGGATTATAAATAATTAGATATTGATGTAACAAGATCGCTTGCAGAATAGATGGCCGATGAGGTCAAAGATTACCGGGAGACGCTGCGTGGGTAGACCTCGACAAGATGGATCAACAACATGGCTAAGATTGCGGAAAACTAATGGGCCCAAAACCATTCCTTGTGGTAAACCTTGGGAAGGCATGTCCAGCTACGTCTTTCGGCTGAAATGATGACGATAAGATGTTGCCAGCGTAGAAGTCATTTATCGCTATTCTCTTGGCGACTGACAATTTTTCCGAAGCGTAAAGTACCTTACGTCCGTCTCCGGGCTATAAACTATCTCTATTCCAAAATTAATATTGGTCGCATGAGGTGTTGAATAAGAAGTAAAAAACGCCCACTTTGATTAAAAATAGCGGCTGTCACACTTAGTACACAAATGTAGTTAATATAAAATTGTGTACTTCACGGAGTCTCACTATACCGTCAATATCCCATTACAAAGATTCACAAACAGCGTTTGATATCAACGTCGACATCGGGTACTCTTTATCTTAAACGAGCATTTATTACCGGCGCGGCAACAACGGGAAAAATGGCGGCCATCAAATTCTCCGTTCCTCAATATTTTCCATTTCCTGCGTTACGTCGGAAGTTTGACAAAAAATCTGATCACAAAAGGTAATTTCTGAAGATCTGAGGACACTAAAAGGCTTTGTGAATGAGGAATGACAGGGGGAGGTGACGAGGAAAACGCTGAAGACTTTGAGTTCGATACAGTGTTATACGTAAGGAGATTACTTACTTTAGTTTTGAAGAAGGAAATTATGTAAATAAACTACTTTGCACCCCGAGCTCCAACTTTTATCTTCTATCGAGTAACGTTAACGTATGGCCATCGAGTAATATAGGTGAATTAAACATAATAATAACGTGTAAAAACGTAAGTTTGATTTTGAAGACATACAAGATTATTAGTAATGATTAAGTAAGTATGCATCATATTACAAATCAAATAATGCATTTTATTTCTAAATGAATATTAGCCTTTTTTCTTGGGTCTGAAATTGTACTGTTATGTATTGCTATTTTTTCTAATGTGGCGTTTGTACTTTTGACCATGCTCGAATAAACCATACTAAAATACGCAAACCTAACCGCAGCATTATATTGGTAGAGATCTCTCGCCACTAGCCACCATACGACCGCACATTGACGCGCAGCTGTCAGAATAACTGAGCGATTGCTTATCGCTCACAATAACTGTTCAAATAATTAAAATAATTGCTAAATACAAAATAAACTGTGTGGTGTATTCATCGGTTCAACCATTATTTATGACGGCTGAATTCTAAAATTTTTGCAATCCAAAATCAACCTACTTTTGCGTTAAGAAAAGACGACTTTAAAGTATTAGAATTCATAAAAATCTGATACTATTTTCAAATTGAATACCAAATATAAAAATAATAAATAGCAGCATTGTTCGCATAGTTGTGTTCTGTTGTGGGGATAAGACGATCGGTGAAATGACTAGCAAAGAGGCGTTCCATCTCAGTCCTTAAAGTTAGCAACGCATTTTCAGCCTTTAGATTGTAGTCTTGAGATTACAAATATCAATGTTTATCAGATTCTACTTTCATCACATGCCCTGTGTGCTCAATTGCCTTCTCAATGCAATAAAAAATATTAGCAATAGCCTTAACTTACTTAAAAAGAAAATATACACTTCGTCAACGTATCGGATTGTAATAAACTATCCAAAGGCTTCTAAATACCAAAATCACTTAAAACAATGACTGCCTTTACCAAGAATGCCACAGGATGTCGAATTTATTAAACCCAACACCAGTTAAAGTGGCGTGATAGATTTAATTATCAATTTCAAAAGCACCTGCACTTAACTGGGCCTCCTTTTTAAGTCTTCAATCAACCCGCTCGCCTCACCTTTTCTTTGTCATTTTTAGGGTTCCGTGCCCAAAGGGACATTAATTATCTGATATTCGTCCGTTCGTCCTTACTTTGTAGAACTATTTAACTATTAGACTCACCGCGTGTTTCACAATCGACAAGTAAAGCATATTTGACTGATAAATTCAGCCCCTTCTCTTTCTGACACTTGAAAATAGACAAAAAGAGAACCAACTTTAACTGGCAGAAAAATTACTCGTCCATTGTAAAACAGGCCCTAAGTCTTCATCCAAGAAACGTTTTTCTTGAACGTTTTTTTTGGTCTATCGTCAAATCGGTAATACATACAATCGCAAAATGTGGTATGGTTTTATAATGAAAACTCCTTTGAAAAACAGGAAATAATAATAACCAGCCAAGAGCGAGGCAGTCCGCCTCGCTCTTGGCTGGTTACTGTCCTGTTTTAATTTTATAAATATTTATCATACAAATCAAAGTACACACGTTTAATCGAACAGTGACACCATGTTTAAAAGGAATTCATTCAAAAGTTATTTTTAACCACAATAATGTCACCATGAAATTCGTTTTTTCATGGTTTAGTGAATTTAACGTGCGATATGTAATAATATTTGTGCCGGTACAGAACCCTAGCAGCGCCAGTTTAAATCGCATTTAGCCGGTTTTTTTGAGTCCCCAATCAACCCGGTCTCCTCTTGCTTGTCATTTTTTCAATCGGCAATATCGCTGCCGGTAATTGGACCCCAATCAGCCGCCGGCCGCGGCGGTTCCCGGTGTCGCCTTCCACTTACTCCTATTTATGATAACCTGGTACAATCATTAACAATTTGCCAATAAATTTGATGGAATTTTAAGGTAAATTTTGTAAAAAAATTTAGAACGTTGATCGTGGGAGCTGTCATCATTTTTAATACAACTTCAAACTTGTTTGTCTGATTGTAAGTTAAGGCATTAATTTATATATGTCTGTAGGAAAAAAATAAAACAACATGTGTACAATGTAATATGTTAAAAAAGAGGCCAAAATGTTATATACCGACAGTTATAACTGGCCATTACTAAAACTATATTTGCGTTATTTCTGTAATATGAATGCTTTCGAATTATTGATATTAAATTTCAGAGCCATAATATTTACTTTGCCCGCATATTTGCAATACATTTAGCTTCGTTGGGTTACAAGCACTTAAATATTTACTTAAGCTATTTTATTTGATAATTTGAAGTATGGCTACACTAATCTTAAACTGGATCAAATATCTCTCTATCTTAGTTAATATGTCATACTAGGCAAATTATTTTTAATATTTTATTAGACAATCTTAGTAAAACGCTTGATAACGCCTTACGTACCAACTGCAACGGTAGCAACCTAACACTGGATATCTTTTTCAAAAGAAAAAATGCACATCGTCAACGTAAACAGTAATTGTACGCAACGCACAATCCAGACTCTTGCGAGAGAAAATCTTAATAACTCAAAGCCGGAGTCTCACAAGGCACGCATCTCGGTCCTACACAAAAGCATTGTAGTAATTACGAAACGCAACGTACGCAGCGTTTGTTCGAAGGCGTTCATTGTCGTCGACGATACACGACACAATGTAAAAGCAATCTTAGGGAGCTTAGGTAAGCTTTTTGAGCTGGGTATTGTTAAGTTGAACTAGCCTATAGTTAAGGTTTGGATTTTTCACATTATCTACCAGAGCGCCTAAGAGAAAATAAACCATTTCTCTCATGCGGGGATTAATTTTGAAGAATATTTTTTTCGTCCGATATAAAAGCTTCTGCGACTTTGTTAGCGTAAAATTCTTTTATCACAATTTTCTTAGAAAAAGGTACACTGTCTCCAATCTATGAATTAAAAAGATTGAGGCTTTGAATCGCTTTATAGTAATTTTGATAATAACTCTTAAAAACGAAAAAATAAGAAAAGAAAAGCAGCTTAAAATAAGAAACATGGCAACTACGTAAAGAGTCAATCACCTAGTTGTACAAATGGTCATTTGCTCAAAAGTTGAATTAAGAAACCCTCTGTCACTTTCTACTTCCCCAAGGTAACAAGTGACATCAAATGTTATACACGTAATGTACCATTAGTACATGTACGTACGTATTCACGTGTACACTACAATTTCATGTCATAGTAGTCATTAAGCGCTTCGCTGATATTATCAGAGTGAACATTTTCATTTCCGAATCTCGACATTGAGATAAATAGAAAGCCTTTCGCTCCGATTCCGATGACAATCGTGACATAGTCATTACTCCTAAACACTCCGCCTGGCTATTACCCCCCTCGAGAAGCCACAGGGGGAAAAACGGCTTCATCATTTGAGTTGAGCTTGATTAAGTACGTATTCTTTGTATAACAAACAGTTTTACAGGATTTTTTGTTTGTTTGAGGCTATTTGTACAGGCGTAATTACATTTTTAATATTTATTTACATCCGTTTATCATAAGGTGTGTGATTCTATTCACTTTAACTTTTAAGTTTATTTAAAGCATATTACCAGCTGTCTTGTTTATTTTAAGCATTATTATTCTGGAAAGAAGTGATCTCTGCCTACCCCTCTGGGAAACAGGCGTGAATTAATGTATGTATGTATGTATTACCAGTTTTAGTTCAAAACAAAATTTTGCATAGTTTGAAATAACCACCGGTACTACGCTTTGGCATGGATATGACCTAGTGGTAAATAGAATCTCAGATCCATTAAATCAGAAGACTGCAAATGCGTTTTCAATCCTAAAGACAAAGATGGAATGCCCCTGTGCTAGTCATTTTATCAGTTGTCTTTTCCATACACCGAAACACAACAAGAACACTGCTGCTTGGCGGTAGATTAAAGGATGAGATGGTCAAACACTAAATTTTATACTTAAAAATATTTCCATGTTTAAAAAATATGACGTGTCATGTCATTGAATATGGAAAAACCTAGAAAAAGTTTCTCATTCGAAAAGTTTATACTTACGACCGGAAACTAAAACCATAACCACCTCGGCCATACTAGATCGTCAAACTACTTTATGGGAAGCCAAACTGGCGTAATGAATTCAAGATATTATGACCAAAGTGAATTGGATTCATTTTTTATTTCTGTTTAAGTAATCATCAAAATTTTACGCCTTTTAGTTTTAGATAAAATGCTTCCTTTGATTTCCTAAATACGTTTCTCTCTGTGTGTGTGTGTGTGTTTGCGCGTGTCTGTCTGTTGCACCATGGCTGGGGGGGCTAGGGCTCTTAAACTGGTGAACCGATTAGGATGCAGTGTTTTTATTTGAAACAGGTTTTCTAGCGGTGGTTCTTAGCTAGGTTTCATGAAAATTAATTGGGCAGTTTCAAAGATATCAGCTCTGAAAAATGGGATCACTATTATATTGGGGCTTTTTATCTATCTGATAGTTATTTCTACTCCTGCCGGCCTTTTCCTCAAATGTCAGTATTTGTTTCTGATTTCAATTTATATTTGATTCGTCTGTTGTCTCCAATCTGTATTCGCTTTCGTTTCGCGTCGAAACTTTTACGAGTCAGCGATTTTGCTGACGAGCCTCCAATATTGTCATCTCCCCCTCCCCCATATTACAGAATCATCGGCCTAAACATCAACTGGCTTATTTCTTTTATTCCCATATCTCGAAATGCTTCGCAAGTTGGAAACACCTCGAGAAATGAAAATAGCGACTGAAAGCTTCAGAGTTTTGAAAGGCATTTTCGTTTTTTTGGTGTTAGTATAATTTTGTTTTAACTTTTGCATTAATGTTGGAGCCAGTTCGTGTCAGCGGAGATATGATTTTTTTGGAGAATGAATAATAAAAAAAGTATTTTATATTATATTCAAATAACGTCCATGTTTGGTAACTTCATGATTAGGTCCTTTGCTTTAATGGAAAATAAACCAATCACAACAACAATATTTTTATTCGAGATTATCTTTCTCTATGTTGCTTTTCGTGCTACATTGTTAATTTAAATTTGAAGAAGCAATGGAGAAGTTTCTTCATGAAGTTCAGCCTCTGTGGTGTTGTCCTCTGTACCAACACTTTTTATTATTTAAGTACAGTCACTAACAATAACATATTATCCCTGGCAGCTGTACAACACAGCTTAAACACAAACAATGGTTAAAACCGCAACCCATATAAGCAACGGTTTCCCTATCGACAGGCACATCCATTAGTGCGGTCACAGCGGAAAATAAATTAACCACCGGTTATCCGGATGCCGTCCGGCGGATGATGGATGTTTCGACATCCACGCGGACTACCCGGGTGAAAGAAGGTTTTTATGGAATTTCACGAAATTGTGCGGAAAAATGAGAGTGAATTATGATTATTTGGGGGGTTTAATAACATGTGCCCGTTTGGCTTAGTGCGGGATGAGCCCGATAAATTGCGAGGTAGGCTAGCAATGAAAATCATAAAGCATACGTTTATAAGTGGACATTGAAATGAAATTTTTGAACTACGCAATTATTCTAAATGTTTTGTCACATGTCAGTTATAGGTATATTTAGTTAAAAAACCCTTTAAAACCACACATATCCTTAAAATTGTATACTTTTCTTTTGTCAGATCCGAACTGGAATTTGGTGTTGCTATCTGGAATCCATACTTCTAGTGTCACACAACCAGAATAAAAAAGTACAAAAATTTCATAAAATCACTTATCTATCGTAAAAATCGTAATAATTCGAATTATCAGCACTCCCTGCAACACTTTTCACTATTGTTTCTCGAAAACAGACATAAAGTTGCGGATATGGCAAGCTGGTTTTAGATTCTCAATTACAAAATTTATTCTCCTACGTTGCTATCCAAAGTAAGCCTATCTTGTATTCGCCTTTTTACCGCCTGGAATCTCGGCCCAGTGTTATTTATCATCACGCAAACTTATTAATGCTTTGCCATTTACACCATAAAGTATTAGAACATTACAGTTATTTATACCATAAAATAGCGTATCGTTATTTAATTATTTCCTTCCCCACGAGGCGCTATGTCAACGTCGTCGCGAACGGCACTCTTGTGTGCTGTTCGGTGAATAAATAATTTGATGGTGATTGTTTCGCGGAGACGGCCTGTGAGGGCGTTATTTCCTTATACGGTTAAAGTTTTACTGTAAATTGACGCAATCCAACAGAACAAGTCCAGAAAAGCAAAACCCCACAGAATTAGAACATATAGCATAGAAACCGGACTATAAGACGTACTTTGCGTCAGCTATCTTTCTCTACTTTTTAGATTACGTATAACATGAGAAAAAATGAAACAAAAAGTAGGTTGTTTTTTCTTCTTTAACTGTCATTGTCACAAGGTTTTACACAGGGACTTCTTTGTCCTTCCTATAGGAAGGATTTGTCTTTCCTTGTCTATAGGTCCAAATACTATAGGTGCTTATAGGTCCAAATCACGCCTTACTTGTGACGATGTACCAAATAACGAAAGAACAGCTATAGATTCATCTCTTTCCAACTCACTATGAAAACCATAAGTAAAAAGAAGTGAACCATAATGTATTTTCTGCTTATTTAGTACGGTTTCTATGCCTTTAGTCTTTCTTCTGTGCAAAACCCGAATGTATGTGTGTTCATGAAAATTGGAATGTTTTTCATTTGTTTTGTGTGATCGTGTCTATCACTAGGTTGTGTCGTGTGAAACCGATTTAAATACCATAGAGATAGATCAGCATAGTTCATAGACTTGAAGCTGTCATTGCTTATAGGTTATATCTAGCATTCACTGCTCGCTTCTCACTAGTCCTGTCAACGAATAACGAGCGCCTTTCTCAGGCTTTATTACAATCAACCTTATATTAGCGTAGAAGTTAAGTTTTTGCATTAAACTAACTTATATACATAACTTCAGTGTTCTCATTTTCAATCATTCATCAACGTTCAGAAGCCACAGCTCGCGATTCGAACCCGCCGTGACGGCTCTTGGAACAGGTATTCATCATCACCACCGAGTACAGCGATCCCGCCGGCCAGGGTCATACGGCGGTATTTGTTTAAAAGGTTTTTTTTAAACTAAAGTATACTGTTTGTATTTGGAAAATTCAAATAAAGCTACAAATTGATTTATTCATTCAGTAAATTGGTTACATTAGAACTCTTTTACACGTCCGTTGATTAGTTATCGCTTTAAGCTTTTCTATTAGTAATTCATATAGTCAGCTTCTTCGTGGAAAAAATCTACATTATATTCACATACACATCAACATCGCCTTGTTTCTGGATTCAGATTTAGAATCACATTATATATTGCTTTTGTAACTATACTATATTAATTTCAGCTTGAATTGATACAACATGTCAAAATAATATGAATAAAATTGAGGTTGCCAGAAATAAAAATAAAAATACGAAGCATTTATTTAAATGAGACTTAAAAAATAAAGTAAAGGTGACATTATCTATATGCTATTGCCACATAGCAAAAATTATGGCACATGAGTAAAATAACGCAAAAATAATAACAATCAACATAGTTACAACGAATAATTACTACTATAATAAAATAAAAGGTACAGTCGGGTTGAAATAAGGCTACTTAATGAACATAACTACGTACTGTTCACCCGACAAGCGTTATATAACGCAATGCGAATGGAAATAGGAGGCCAATACACGAGTTTAATGAGCCGCGTATGCTGCCGCGCCCTGCTGCGGTTGAAACTTTATAACTGACACCATGTAATGTAGTTTCAAATTTAAATTTGTATGTTTTTGGAAATAATACAACAATTTGCAACCTTGGATTGCATTATGCCCATGAGTTTCAGAGCGTACCATCGGAGGTTATATTTCAATTTGATTAGATCCATATCCAATGAATAAGAGCTAAAATAAAGTCAACATTATGTTTTCGGTGTTAAAACTAGATGGCCTTAAACAAAGTGAAATAAATGCTATCATTTTTCATTTTAATTCCATTCCATGAAATAATAAAGTCAATACTAGATTTGATGCTAATGAGGACAAATCAGTTCTGCATAATAAAGTTATCAATTAATTCCATACATATAAAATCGTGAGAGATTCACTGACTGACGGATAACGCTCAGAAAAAACCACTGAGCCTAGGGAGCTGAATTTTGGACCGGTTCTCTGACTTTTGGCAAAATGTATTGTTTCCCACCCAACCGTTATTTAATACATTTTGCCAAACAATTTTTGTCCAAAAGACAGGATACCACTTAGACCTTGGATGTCCTAGAGGGTGCACTAAACAATAAATTATCGAAACACGACCTGCAAAGATAAAAAATAGTAAGCCTGTTTGCCTACGCGTATAAGTCGCAGGCGTCGTTCAGTAATACTATAAAAAACTTTTATCTACATCCATATCATAACTTCCCTACAATATGTTCAGAAGTATTAAGCAAATCGCCTATATTAACAAACCTGTATCTGTGGTTTCATCTAAATGTTTACATTAAAGTGTAGTGCATCGTAATGTTTACATTAAAGTGTCGGTACCTAAACATTAAAGTATCGGTAATACTGTACCACTAACTTGAAAATGCAAGCCGCATCTGTACCTACATTGTAAATAAAGTTTTTTTTTTATATATTTAAGCTTTGGTACTACAAACAAGTTAACAGTAACGCTAACTTAATAAAAATACAGGCCATATCTGAACATATTATAGAAAACTTATGATATGCATGTAGATAAAGTTAAGTATGCGGCTATACATAATTAGGCATTAAAACACTCGTGTGATCTTATTATGCACCAGCCACATAAACTACTATTAACATTTCATTATCCTGTTACAAAAACAAATATACTGCCTCAATGACTCTGTAAACCTTGCACGGTGAAGAAACTCATTCGTATCTTGCTAGAGGCAGAACGCAGCTTAACCTCTTCAAGTCATTTGCTCATTCTCACGCAGCACGAATTACTCGGCAACTAGGCGATTCACTCGTCTCCGTCTCAATCCCCAGCCTCGTATTTGCGGAAGAACGTTTCAGTAAAATTCATTCCTTCCCACCCTGCGGCCATTGTTTTACAACAGCTGCAATAACAGCGGGCCCACTCGGGTTTAAACCGCCGGGGAATTGAAAATGATATTTGTAGAACGTTTTATTTCTGAGGAAGACTTGTTTTATTGAGGCGTTGGTGTTTTACGAAGCAATGTGCAATAGCATAATATTCCTAGAAGTTTAGAAATGTCATGAAATTACTGAGAATATTTTTGGTAATATTCAAGACCATTTAGAATGTCTTTCATGCAAAAATTTAAAGAATATTTTTAGAAGTTGTCGCAATTAAGAGTTTTTTGTCGGTACTAAATTAGTTTTACGTATTTCTTACGTATTACGTATTTTTACCCTACTAGTGCGATTCCTAAACAAACTATAGTGACAGTGTGATATACAATTTGTAGAAGTTGAAAAAAAAATAGACTAAGGGTTAAGGTCGATATTGTGTTTACCTCTCATTCCGTTTTGTGTTTGATCAAGAGGTTAATTCGTTTACGTTAGGTCAAAATTTTCAGTAAAATCAAGTTAAAGATTATTTGCCAGAATTGTGGTATATCGTTGGTAGCAATATAACAAACCAGTATATAACAGCACAATTCACCATTAAGCAGGTATGCAAAATATTTTTTTTGTTATGTGAGAATTACATTATCTACATTCATTACATGTCCACTTCACAGTCTGGCTTGATAAATGCATCGATGCAGGCTTAGGATATCGACTCGTGATTGTAAGAACGCGAGTTCGAACCCGAGCGGTTGCCATGCAACAATGAGTTTATTTAACTTAAGTGCATTGCCCGATGTTCTAACGTTGAAGAAAAATATTGTAAGGAATTCTGCACATTCAAACAGGTGATTGTGTAAGAGGAGTGTAGAAATGTGATGCGAATTCAATTTACTTTGAACCTTACAGATCTGTTAATAAAACACTGAAGTTATTTTACCCAACCGCATTAATTTAGCTATAGATTTGGCAAAACAAAACGTAAGCCCTTTTGGTAGGTGACCCTGCCTACAAAGCTAGTGGTCCCGTGTTCAAATCCCGGTAAGGGTAGATATTTGTATGATGAGCATTTTGATTCTGAGTCTTCGATGTTTTCTATGTATTTAAGTATGTAGTTCTCTATATAAGTAAGTTTGCCGTTGTCTAGTACCCATAGTACAAGCCTAGATCTTAGTTTGGGACTAGACCAATTTGTGTGACATTGTCCCCTGATATTGATTTATTAGATAATAATGTAGCGTTTTTCTAAGCGGTTTGTTCTGATTACTAAGCCGCGTCATTGCGATGCTTTAGCTCGGCCCATTCCGCTCGGCAATGACTAACCTAACTCCTCTGCGGACTACTTCTAAAGCGGAACCACTAAAAGGTTTTGTGGAGTTAAAGAAATGAGTAAAGAACACTGTAATCGCATTTTTAGAGCCCAGAATACGGAACCCTTCAAAATTCGGCACATTATTCTATCTAAGTTTGAACCATGCCCTGTGTATCTATGTGTTTGCGTTACTGTTTGTCTGTATGTAGCATCGTAGCTGACACGGATATACCAATTTGGACGCGGTTTTTAAGTTATTTAGTAATCATAACCATTATTCTACGACACGATAGCCTAGTTGGTTCGATTCCCGGTAAGGGCAAACGTTTGTGTGATGAGCACAAGTATTAGTTTCTGAGTCTTCGATGTTTTCTATATATATTAAGTATTGATTTCTCCATATAAGTTTTATATCGTTGTCTAGTACCAATAGTACAAGCCTAGAGCTTAGTTTGGGACGAGGTCAATTTGTGTGAGATCGTCCCTTGATATTTATTTATTATTATTATTATTATTTGCCTCATTAAATTGAATATGACCCTAAATCACGTGCTGTGACTTTTATATTGGCTACTTAGAAAGTGATAGAAGGTTTCCTAATAAAACAAAAGTATAATAGACGAAATATTTAGTCAGCCTATCATCGTCGTGTCTATCGATGTGGATAAAACATCTGTCCCTTTCTGACCAGTGTGTAAGTGCGAGAGTAACGGATGCTTTATCCACCGAGATAAAGGCGACCATAATATGAACCCAGAATGGTCAATTTGCGTTCTCCTTGCCATAAAAGTAAAAAGTTTTAATACTCCGTATATTATACAGCCTCTAGAAGGAATAACCGTAAATCTAAGGTGACCTAAAACGTCCTTTTACGACGTAACTAAAAATAAACATGGAAGTACGTACGTTTTTGTAACACAAGTTTTTAAATAAACATTGTTTTAATGAATCTTAATATAATGTTATGAATTTGAAAGTCTGGATGTTTGATACACAATCGCGACAGAACGGCTGAACGGATCTGGATAGAATTTGCCACAGAGATTGATACATTTCAGTCTTGAAAAGCATTTGTTAATTTTTATTCCTTAAAATTGGACAGTCCCCGAGGGAATAACAA
Organism: Acleris literana; assembly: GCA_946894065.1. Taxonomy (NCBI): domain Eukaryota; kingdom Metazoa; phylum Arthropoda; class Insecta; order Lepidoptera; family Tortricidae; genus Acleris; species Acleris literana. Next base: position 312,601 of record OX335671.1, read on the forward strand.
CAAATGACGAAGTTACAAAAAAATAATAATACAAAAAACTTTATTTGCTAAACAACACCGAGTATACATAAAAAGACATATCTGGCGGACCCCAAACTAGGCTGAGCCTGTATCTTGGGACCCTGGAGTGCAATGTGTGAAACATATTAATTAAACAAGTTATACAATATAAATTTCAAGGCAAGAATTTAACTCATGTTAACGAGTGATAAGATAAGCGCACGCGCCGTGCAGTACTGTGTGTTTCCCGCAAAAGCTAGTATTTAATGTTATTTTCACACATTCGGCATTCTAAAAGTAGGTGTTTGTACTTTTCATCCTTAATCTTAAATCATTTAACCACTAGTAATCGAAAAAAAACATCAGTGAAAATTAATCTCTGGAATAATATTGAAAAGTATTGAGTTACGGATTATAAAATTAAGTACTTCAGTGAAGCGCTTAAAGTTGAAATTAATTTTCACGTAACTCCTGATCAAGTTTGATTGAGATCTTTAATCAAACCATTTTTGGACAAAACCTGGGCCTTTATTTGGCATATGACTAAATCATTATGGCAATATGGTTAATTGGTTACCTTTTGCCCTGAGCTTTTCGTGTCTAAATATAATTAGAAATTGACTATAATGTATCGCAAACTATTTTGCTACGTATGTCGAACAGATGAAGCGTATATAGTATTTTGTCGGAAAAGTTCATACTCCACTTGCTTTTCAACATAAAAATGAACTTTTCCGGCTAAAAACGATGCCGTAAACAACATCAAGGCCTCTATTTTAAGCGGTAAAAACAATATCGTATTTGACCTGTTAAGAAACCATATGGTTTTTACCGTGTTGAAAATACCTGGTGATTCACAACATCAGGCGCCATATTTTTTTTTTCACCTAGTGATATCTTATTGTTTTTAACTCGGCCGCCATTACTGTTAAGGTAATAAGAGTAATATCCACGAAATTAGTAATCGCTTGCTTTTTCATATTCGGAGGGTAGGTAATATAGTTTAGAATTTCGTAACAGACGTTTCTGTTAAATTTAAAAATCTTTAGAATAAAGTGGCCCATTGTACTCGTGCTAATTTCAATGCAACTTGAAACATGAGTGTCGTTTGTTAATAAACAACGATAGATGGCGTCAGCGTACCCTCCGAGTATGAAAAAGCAAGCGATTGCTAATTTCGTGGATCTTAAGTAGGGTCTTGGTGGCATAAGTGGTAATGCGCCTGCATCGGCCCGGAGAGCCAGAGGAGATGTAGGTTCGAATCCTGCCTAAGACTGACGAAATTTTTTCCCTTTAATATAGTTTAGAATTACGTACCAGACGTTTCTGTTAAATTTAAAAATCTTTGTATTAAGAGTAAGAGAACACTAAAACAATAGGTGTAAAGACATCGTAGACAAAGGTCCCTGTATACATGTATAAACTTGATGGTCATGGCCTCGGTTAAAAATATTATGGGTTGAAGGAGACGAAATTAATGCGTCCCAAGTCCCAGGCACCTTAAATTAAATGCCACAAGGGACTTTATTCTACTCGGTAGGACCATATTGATATTTTATGGTATTGTCAACGCTATGATAACTCTTATTTACCGTCTTGTCAGTAATAGAAGTTAAAGACAATACGAAAAAAAAGGCAATATGATTTTACCACATATAGCTACTCGCGGAAGAACTCTAATAAAAAATTCAGTATATTTTATTATAAATGTGTCATCCACAAAACTTCAAAGGCGCTGATAACAATACTCTTACGGATAAAAGAGTACTCGACAAAAACCTTTCCGCTTATTTCTCAACAATGTATTTAAGGGTAGTCATCTTCAAATTTTTATTAAATTATTTATAGAATTATCTTTATTAAAGTTAAGGATCTGGAGGATCTCTCTAAATTTGAATTTAGAGTATTTGTTCTCGATTCACACTGAATATTCACAAGTATTAAATATTCAAGAAATTATAATTAATATTAAAAGGTTTACAAAAAAAAAAACACCTGGGCTTGTGGGCAGCAAATTGGGCCTGTTATTTATTTAATATTCGGTAAGTGAAAAATATTAGGTTTTATGACCCTTGAATTAAAGTTGTCCTTCATTCAGGGCTGATAATATCTCTTAAGAGGCCAGAGCGATTCTTTTATAATCTAGCTAAGAACTTTCTTGATCAAACTAGCATTTTTAGAGTTCCGTACCCAAAGGGTAAAAACGGCACCCTATTACTAAGACTCCACTATCCGTCTGTCTGTCTGTCACCAGGGGGCTGTTTCATAAAGCTACAAATTACAATTTACAGGTTAAAGTTTCCATTTGACATAACCTCGACCAATGACGACCAGCCATTTGAGCAGTGTTGCCAGTTTAGACCTGTAAAATTGGAATAACTTGTAGTTTTATAAAACGTGCCCCAGGCTGTATCTCATGAAACCGTGAAAGCTAGACAGCTGAAATTTTCACAGATGATGTATGTCTGTTGCCGCTGCAAACAATTAAAACAGAATAAAACAAATATTTAAGGGCTCCCATACAACAAACGTGACTTTTTTGCTGTTTTTTTGCTCGATATTAATAACGGTAACAGGTAGACGCTTGAAATATTCACAGAATATTGAGTCGTCTAATGTTGTATAGATAATGGTACGGAACCCTTCGTGCGTGAGACCGACTCGCACTTGGTCGGTTTTTTTAAATTAAACCACATCCAAATAGGACATACGATGCCACAGACACAAAGATCCACAAACACACACATTAAAATAAACACATCTATTTTTTTTGACAGGGTTTGGAAATGAAAAGGAAGTCTTAAAACAAACGGTTAAAAAACTAAAAAGTAACTTAAAACACTCATAGAAATTTCCCAACACTTCGATTCAAAATGACAAATGAGGATCGCATTTCAAGTTCGACGTCTCAAATCGTCTGGATTACGTAATAAAGCCTGTGTCCATCCATCACCGGACTCGTTAGCCCGGCTGTTTTAATCGCGCGTTTTTTTAGTCGCATTCGGAATTCTGAATGATAAATGAAATGATTTATCGGCAGTGTTACGGGACGTTTCGGACGAGAATGCTGGAATTTAACGGGTAATCTAAACAAAGAGGGGATAAGTTGAAGCTGTTTAGGTTGTGTCGGTCTTTTTTGAGCCCACGACAAAAAAAGAGGGGTGTTTTTTAAGGGGATATTAAGTTACTGTCAACACAATCTTTTGTCGCCGACTGTACTTTTTCTGCTTATGAAGACCAACCTATTGAGTTTCAACACGGTGGTCTACGTTAAGTATAGCGGAGATCCTGTCGCCAACTTCCGACTCCATCATCAGATCCACCTCTTTGATACCTCACCTGAGGGCTTATTTCCTATCGCACTCGCAATCGCAATCGTTTTCATTCTGACACTCCTAAGGCGAGTCTGCATACAAAATGAAAACAATTGTTCCACTTTGAAGCCGATTGCGATTGCGACTAGGTTAGGCAATAGCGACGCTGTTTACATAAGGGATCTTCTCAAAAAAATTGCACCGCCACCTGTCAATAGGTCTCTCTTAGAACTTTTTTTTTACAAAGCGTCATCCATATCTATTGGAGGTGTTTACCTATCTAATAGCATTCTTAATCGAGTGGAACAACTATATGCTTTAAAGATGATATGTGGCATTATCTATGTAAAGGGACCTTATGGCGGATGGCGCTTCCGCCATTATTAAAGAAGCTCCGCTATACATATATACAACGTCGCGTGACGCAGTGCGGCGTAAGCGCCATCCACCATAAGGTCCCTTTACATAGATAACATCACATATTGGGTTAAGTCACCATTGGTCAGCCAGAGACCTGTAGTCGGCCTCTGTCTACACTTTGTATGAGTGGGAAGAGTACGAGAGATATATTTCGCACTCTTCGCACTCATGTAAGGTCGACTACTGGTCTCTGGCTGACCACTGGTGACTTTACCTTTTAAGTTATTGGGTTTCCAATTCCAATTTCTTAAAACTTACTTAGTTTTTTTGATAAGGTCCATGGTGGCAAAGCAAATTGTCATAATAGACCAAATAGGCAAAATGACATAATTATTCGTATCTATTATAGTTGTCCCAAGAATGTGAAAAAACCATTAACTGGGATACATTTCACGGTGTGGGAGCGGTGAAGCGGCGGGGGGAGGGGGGGAGAGTAGTGAACTTTAAACACCACACCCAAGTATCATGACAAACAAGTTTTAAAACTTTATCAAATTGTAAAAACCTAAAACTACTTAATTATGTATAACGTTATTATTTTTTAACTCGGTTGCAATCATTTGCTTACGACACCTTAATAATAACAAAACTACTACTATAAAAGTAAAGAAAATATAGAATAGAGATATAAAATAGACGAGATAAATAACTTTTTCACTAAGGAGAGAAAAAGTAATAAATAATCGTTAAATAGTAATTAGTGTTACTTTAATAGGTACAGCGTCCAATAAGAGAACTCGCAAAAAAAAGAATGATAGCGCTAAAGTCAAGCTAGTTAAAACTTTATCTTTCTTTCTCGTTATTAAAATTTGCACCTGATGGCTGTAGATTTATTGCAGAAACAGTTTTAAAGTTATAGTACAAAGGTATCTTTTAATCTTATCGTAATGCTAGACAAGATTTTAATTCACTGCCATGATAATATCATAGGATTAATTTTTAATCGCACTTTTTAACTGTTTATTTTGTTTTTGTGCCTTCTGTGTAATTGTTTCTTCTTCTCTTTATAAAATAAGATAATTCCTGCGAATATTAACTTAACAATTGGTAAAGTAATCCATAAGCATATAGAATAAGAGAAACAACACACCGAACCTTTAGAATTATAGTGACCTAATTCAAAATATCAGCGGTCGACTTCGAGACATATGTTCATTACTATAGAGACCTAACTCGAAATCCAACATTTGTGAATTAGGTCACTATAATTCTAAAGATGCGATACGTACATTGAACCTCCTCCTCTTTGATTTCTTCTTCAACACTCGATATGCGGACAGACTCGTGCTTCCTAAAATGCACACGGTATTAAAGAGTAGAAATTGTTATGCCATTATTAAAATATTTAACCATCTTCCAGAGGAATTAAAGCAATTACTTACCTCTTAATACATTTAAAATCAAACTGTTTACTTGGCTGGTAGAAAGACGCTTCTACAGTATTAAAGATTTTCTATAAATGATAATTTTGTGTAGTTTAGTATAGTTAGTTTAGTGCTTTCAGTATAAATAACAATTTCATATTAAATATTTGCATGACTTAATTAAGTCTAGATGTATGGTTCTAATTTTTAGTTTTAAGATCATCATTATATGTATACTATGTCTAACGCAAATAAATATATTTCATTTCATTTGTCGTCTGCCAAAAAATCACTTTATTACGGCTATAACTGATTCAGACTAATACATTTTCACTATATATTTACAATATTTATAAACAAGAAAGGGTATCGATTCAAATAAAAAATATAACAGATCCAAAGTATCAAAATTCATCATTCACAAACGGTAATTAATGTACGGAATCACGGACAAAAGCATGTCACAGCATAAATACATGAAATGCCATCCCGCAAATGTGACCAACCGGGACATTTCCGCTTCCAATCTCGCCTGCATATCTTTTGCTTCCATTAGAGCGAGTGTGTAGTAATTCGGCACGCGAAGGGACAAAAGGCTGACCGGTCTTTGATGTTACCAACGAACCCACGGGAATAGATACGCGAAATTCAAGACCTGTCCCTTTTATTCTCGACCAGTCACCTAATAGTTAGAAAGAGATGAATCATAGAATTAATTTTGGAGCTATAGAGGTTTTGGTTTACAGATCAAAATGGCCGCGATAAAATAGTTGAACGTTCTGACTTTTTATTCGACTTCCGAAGAGGGGTAACGTTTCTGATCTATATTTTTGGTTTTTTGTTACCTCGTAGACGGTGAATGGATGGCTCGATTTTTACAAGCGAGGTGTCGGTAGGTTGGTCTTAGCATAGCAATTGTGACAAGACACTTTATTGAAAAAAATACAATTTAAATGTACTACGACATACGTTATTAGGTGACCGATTGATTCGCCGACAAACGTTACGCAAACGGGTTTCGCAGAATTTTCGTTTCGCAGCAAGCTAATTTCAGCTTGTTTTCAGATTGTCTTAAGCATGGGTTATGTAGGTTAGGTTAGGTTAAACCTGAAAACAATAAGGTTTCAGCAGAATTCGATTTCTGCGAAACGAAAATTCTGCGACACGATACGTTTGCGTAACGTTTGTCGGCGAATCATTAGGTAACCGAGTTTTTAACATTATGTTGACGACAATATCAAGATTTACAGCTTGTTTTTTTGTAAGACTTGATACTATTTAAGACTACGTTTCCGACCGTTTCAGATAGAATGTCTATGCATCTTACCAGCTGCCTGTATTTGTTAAAAATATTTATGTTCCACACGAGCTGCTGAATTATCACACCGATTTTTAACCATTGACAAAAAAGAGTATGGTTATTAAGTTAAGTATTTGTGTGTTTTTCTGTGGTCGCATAGCTCTCAAACGGTTTTTTTTTATTTGACGTTAATTTAATCCGAATGATTCTTAGATAGGTTCTATAAAAATCGGTTACGCCAACTAAGAAATATCAGCTTTGAATTATATCGGAGGTTATCTATTTAAAAGAAATAATAATACGATTCGTCAAAAACAGCTCATCCTTACAAATACTATTAGTGTTTTTAATGTGCCGTTGTTTGTTTGTTCAGTATTCACAATTTTAAGGCACAATTAATCAATGTAAAGTTCGGTACAGGGATAGTTTACAGAATCGAATTGAAAAATTGTAACTAACGGATCATTCATAAGGGTGTTTTAGCTCGTCCCTAGTTTTTGTCTATATTATTATTCTATACAAAGAAGCTGAATTTCAGAAATCGTATACTTCGATTATTTTTGATTTAATTTCCTTTGCTATAAACTCAATTCCCGTAATTATATTTATCTTAAAAAGTTTTTTGCAAACTTTATTAAACGACACAATTAAAGTTAGCAAAAAAGTTTTTTACAATTACTTACTAATTTTTAAATGAAATGAAATTCCTGAAAAGGAAAAATACGTCTATGAATAAAATTGTCGTATTTTCTAAGACACAGCAATAAACTGTAGTCATAGTGAAACTTTTGTTAATTATTCCGTCAATTTTCCGGCCATTGTCTCCGGCGTTTGTCGCCAATAGTCGCCGTTTTTGTTCATCTCAATAGGTTTTAATTTTATTTATTGTGTTTAATTCAGAACTGCTTATCTCTTGTTACTGTTTCATATTTATTTCTTGGAGTTAATGTTTAGGGTAGCAGAATACTCCTAAGATTTTTTTTTTGTTAAGATAATATTTTATACATTTTATTATTCTATGTAATACCTTGTTTGTTTCTTGTAGAGTAATCGCCTTGACGGATGCTAAAGTTCTGGGTCTTATAAGATTGGTTCAATCCTATGATGTGCAGTTACATTTTGCTGTAAACATGATTAATTACATGAAGTTTGTCTACTTAAACACAAGCAGCAGAGTGTTCACACCTTACTTTTTGTAAAACGTTACAGTGTCTATTTTTGGCTGGAGCAAACACAACTCTGGAATTTAAAAATTGTTCAAAAGTACAGAATAATTTAATAAAGAGGATTACACCGTATATTTCTTAACTAAATCTTACCTTATTACAACATCGATGGTGAAAAAGCAAAAGTAACATTTTACCCAAAATTAAATTGTTTTTTAATACCATATTACTTGACAATCACCGTCCCCTAGCTTCTCCACTTTATGCCGGTATTTATCTCCAAAACACCTTTGTTTTAAAATGACAAGAATTCACAAGAAGGGAGTTTAAATTGTCCTCCTGCCTTGAATTTTTGGAATGCTTAAAATTAACAAAATATCAACACAGCATTACTGAAAGTAAAATATCAAAAACGGTTGTTTTTAGACGAATTTTGTTATTCCGAGCTTTCGGTAGGAACGCGGAATATTTTAATGGAATTTTGTTACAGTTAACACTTATAAACAAAAAAGGTGTAAAGTGGAGTATAAATATAATAAATAATGTACACTTTTGCACCTTGTCATGACTTACAATGAAATAAGGTGCTAAGGTGTATTCATATACTCGTATCTTTGTTCTGGACTACTGAGTTTTGATCGAGGTTTCGGATCAATAAACCGATTAGATATGTATAAAGGCATCAAAGGTCACAGAATATTAATCACAATAATAAAAAGCAAGCCTCAAATCCCTAACTGCATTTTTTTAAATGGTCGTCAATATATATATTAAACAAAAATAACAACCCCACTCATTCTTGTGATTAAAATTATTTGTCACTCCAACGACGAGTTTTTCCAACACATAATGTTAGGATCTTTCTTCAACAACAACAACACTGTATCTATCGCTTGATCTTTGCCTCTTTTGTGTGTTCTTTAACTATGTTGAACTTGTTATGGAGTAGAGCCTGAACTGCGGAATAAAGTAATGAAGTGTACCTTTAAACAATGTTATGGACTCCATATCTTACCTATATCCACATCATAACAATTCAAGCGCTTCCACTACCAGACAAAAGGTTTCCTGAAGAATTGTTACAACGACGGACCTCCACTTCACTCATAATAAAGATAATTTTACATTTGAAATTTACCTTTTTGCCATTAATTTAAAAACCTTTTAATTTGAAACCGAAAAGGTTCGAGTGACTAAACCGATTAAAATAACAAATTTTATTATTCGTTTGGATAGGACGTATCGTTTTACTTTTTACGTTTGGACATGAATGCTTGGGCATTACTTACATCTACTCTTGAATTCATAAAGATGTAAATGCATTAACTCGATCACCATTGTAAATATGACTCTTTCATGTTAAAAATAAGGTATCAATTTCAATGCCAATTTTATAACGGATGCGTCGTTTTTTTCACTAGGGCACTATGTTGGGATGTTGAGGCAATTTTCTATGAAAAAATTGAATTGTGGCACCGAACATGTTACCCGTTTTATTTATGTTCGGTAAAAGCCATCTCTGGAACGTTAATGCTTGCGTTGTGTGTTTTAGGCTGTTTATGCGTGATCGATTTACGTCAACGGTGTTTGGGAATTTGTTTGCGATAAATGTGAATGTATTAGGGTATGCGAGGGGTGGGTAATACTTCACAATGTGCAAACATCATTTTTGAATGGGGGTTTTGAGTAAAAATCATTCATTATACACTAATGGATAAAATGCAGAATACATTGTTACCCGATACAATATGTTTTTCAATAAAAAAGTAGAGCTATCGATTTTTTATTATCAACATAAAGTGGTAATAAGTAATTGATTGAGAGTATTTATAATTGTTTCTAATCTATATAAGTACGTGTGTACGCACTTTATTGTACGAAAGAAAAATAATCCCGAACCGTGGTTGCCGGGTTAGAATAGTGCCACTCCATGTCTTTCCGTGGTTGTCGTAAGAAGACTTGTAGTACCTACTGTTAGGCGATGGGTTTGCGACGTGTCACTAATACACTGGTAAACATCTTAGACTAATCGTGCAAAATGTAGTTACAGAATAATCAACAAATTTTTAAAGTTGTACGTAATTCTGTAGCTCTGCCTACCCAACTCTGAGATTACAGGCGTAAAGGTATATATGTGAGAAAAAGAAAACATTGATAAAAAAGGTTGCAAAAAGAAAAAAAACAGAGTGCACAGCATGTTGTGAAAACGCCCAAACACAATCCAGTAAAAAAAACAGCTGCGTTTCAACAAGCACCACACAACTATAATAACCGCGTCCCAAACCAAACCGCCGCAATAAATTCCACCCAACATATTTCAAACTAGCCGAGAGCAAGACCGGCGCAAATGTAAACAAGCAGTTACCCGTCCCTTCTACTCCGTTATACTTATGGTGTTATTCTGTTCTGCTGAGGAAAGTTTTCGCTTCAACTAAGCCGGCCTGACCTCTGATCATGCTAGATTTTCTTTATAAATGGCAATAAAACACAGGCCGCTTGATGGAATACACAGTTTTCAAATAAAAGGCGATAAACGACTTCGGAAAAAAGAAGTGGCGGGCTAAAGCTGATTGATTATATGTAGCACTACCACAAAATAATATTATTCAGATCTTGAGACGATTCTTGAAATGTCTCAGGCTCAAGTGAATAAATTTAGATAAGACGAATTTGTTGTTGCTGCAAAACATAATAACACCCCAAATACCCGTCCCTTCTCTATTACTACCTCGCCGCAGTCGGGTACCTACACTACCGCTACCCCACTTACTCTGATAGGAGCCTTTACTTCAGTTTGATTAAGGCTTCGCGCATGGCTGGCGATAGCTTTATTACAAAGTATATTTTAAGATATTTAGTAACTTTTTTGTAACTTTGAACTGTACCTTATTACTTTAGAACGGAATTCAAGTGTTTTTCAATACGACGTATTTATACGTACATTGTCATAGTCGCGAAATGAAAAGTTACGTAACATCGCGTTTTTTGCTCGGGTTTTCAAGATATATAATTCTCCCAACACTCAAAAATATCCTAAGGCACTCAGAATTCTTTCCATGTTTCATTGTAAACGTAAACAGAACATTTTGGTCCCTCTCACTCAATTACACGAACCAGCCATTGTTCCTCAAAACATGTATTTTGCAACAAAACGGTTTCAGAAGTTTGACGGAGTGGTCAACTTTGTGGTAACGGATGCCACTGCTTGTGGTTTAGGGGTCGGAATTTAGCAAAGATTTTAAGGGTTGTTTATTATATGGATCTTTAAGTGTTGTGGTTAGTTCGTTTGTGGATGAGATTTTGACGATAGGGAAAGTAAAATTTTGTTTTTTTTTTTGCACGAGGATATTTCCGCCGATTCTTTTCTTTTAGATTTAGTTAGGTATCTTTGTCATTTTCTTTTGTTATTTGAGCTCTTTAAAAAGTGAGGGACTTTTATTACTTTGAATCTTATGGATAAACAGATAATAAAACACAATTTTTATATTGGCAATAGCATTGCTTTGGTAACTACGATACTACAGTAGTACCGTACCAACGGGACTGTAAGGTAGTTATAATTTAACATTACTATGCTTCAATGAGTCACAATAATGATGTTTTTTTTATTTGTTTAATTTACTCTGCATTGTACCCTGTAGTGTCTTAACAATAATTGTGTTTTGTTATAAAGAAAAGTTATTTGGTCAATTTTATATTATTTCGTTTTGTTATTTGCCTTCATACTGCTTTGATTCCAAAATAATTTTTCACTTACCTACTTTAGAAATAATGAAATAAAAACAAGAAATACTAATTTAAGTTGCATAGCCAAACAAATTTAATTAAAAATGCCTCATTTTCATAACTGCGTTTGAACTCTGATTTTATTTTGAATATCTTTAAGAAACCCGGCGAAAATTACTTAAAACGACAATTAAAATCACTTAAAGTAATTTCAGCCAAGCTGATGACCTCATTAGGGCCGTTTATTAGCAATTGAATTAATTAACTGATTTAGGAAAAGCTTCAGCCATGTCTGAACCCACGATCGTTTGCATATTAATTCTTTAATGGGTGAAACTTCGCGACTTCCAGATTGACAGTGATAGTAGACCTCCCAACACTGACCTATTAAGACAAAACCGGTTAAGTTTGAGTTGGACTCGCGCACTGAGGGTTTTCAATCGCCAGACGCACTCTTAACTACTTTTATTTATTTGGTATTATTTAGGGCTTGCACTCTAATCATAATAATAATGACGCTTTTATGTATTTCACAATAGAAAAAAAATACCTTAAAAATGTCTCTTGTGTCCATTGTGTTATAATTACTCATTATGTTACCCTATTTTTCGCTGCTATTGCTATCGGTTTGCAGATTGTAGACACGAACAGAATTTATTATTCCAAAGTTAGATAGAGTCTTTAATAAGATAATTTGATACTTTCTTAAACTTTGTTTATCTTACTTAGCCTGAGTTGGCCTATTTAGTAAAGTAGGTTAAAGAGAAACAACCTAAAATTAACTCAGCAGGTAGAGTTTTTATAAAACTTATCAAAAAGCCGATGGAGGTGCGTTACACAAAATGTACCGTCGTAGAGTTCCTTGGGAAAGACCAGCAGGGATCTATAATATCTGCCATAATTATCGTTAGTCATAATTTAGTCATAATTATTGCAACGTATCGTTTCAACTCATACGGTTTTTTTTTTAAATCTTTTACCTTACTAGGATTTCTAAAAATCAAACCTAACCTCGCCCAGCCTTAACTAATCAGAATAGGTTTAGGTATAGATTAGGATAAATTATGACTGCTGATAATTATGTAAACACAGACATTATGATCAAAAAAAATATGGGAAAAAACGGGCTCCCGTCCAGCAGTAGACGTCCTTCGACTGATGTGATGATGATGATTAAACTTATGTCGTTAAATTAATTCTAGATATATATATTAAGAATCACTTACAAACTACAAACATTCATACAAACTAATTATTTACTCCATTACTTAAAAATTACTAATACGTGTTTTATATATTTTCTTTTGAAAATCATACTAACTTATTTAAATACTAAGTATAGAGTTATTCTTGACTTGAGACGTGAACTTAAGTACGTAATTTCGTTCGCTGGCACGGAGCGCCTGTAAGTTGATTAAAAGTTAGTAATCACTTAGGAATTTTGTCGCTTTCACATTATCTTTAAAGTTAATACGAAATCATCGAACGGCTGGAAACAGCAACCTACATGAACTTTTACTTTAAAATTTATACCAAATTTAAAATGGAACTGCGGGATAAAATGTAAAATTTAATCCTAAATTGAAACCTTTGAATTGAGGATTGAAACCTGTATTTTTTTTTATCAAAATGTTTAATTTGGCTAAGCCGTTAAACCTGGGGCCTGTTTTATAAAGCTACAAATTACAATTTACAGGTTACAATTTTTATTGCCATTTGAGCAGTGTAGCAGCTTAATAAAACGTACCCCTGATTAAGTTTGGACAGGTGGTGATGTCTACCGACCCCTCTGGGAAACTTAATGTATGTACGTACGGTCACGGAAGTTAATTTCAAAGAAAATCTGCTTGAAGATGTCATTGCCAATAGAGATGTCAAGTCATTTGTAATTGACAGGAAACTCAACCTTATTGCTGTAGAATATCAGATTAAATTTGGACCTAAGGTGGGTCACAAATTAAATTTCTTTGACTGCATGTATAAACAGGTAGGTAATAAAAGAAATTATAAAAAAAACACAATCTCACACAAATTTAGTCCCAAAATAAGCTGCAGGTTTTTCAATTGCGGGTTCTATGACGACTATATGCATACTTATATATAGAGCAATAAATACCTATATACATTACTCGTACCTATATTCGACACACAGGAACAAACACTGGCGCTCATCACCAGTGCCTGGAATACATAGTAAAGGTACCTACCTTTACCTAATTTATTTTAACTTTGATGCACATTAATATCAATAAAGTCTCTCCATCACACTCACGCTTTAGGGTCTCCCCAGACCTATCAACGCGGAATCGGCTTGAGCCGACAAGAAAAAGTTTTATGTCCATGCAGTAAGAGTGAAAAAGGCGTCGCTCGGCTCGGCTCGGCTCGATTCAGCGTTGCGAACGGAACGATTTCGTTTTCGCTCTTATTGCATGGACATAAAACTTTTTCTTAGCGGCTCAAGCCGATTCCGCGTCGATAGGTCTGGGGAGACCCTTACTGAGCATGCATGAAGTTAAGGTAACAAATTGGTACTACTGGCGCCAGCAAAGTGTTCAGTCGAAAGCATTAATATCTATGCAGCCATCCCGTCAAATCGTATAATATGTTTACATAGACCTTATTAAGACGTCTTGGGAACGTGAATACATATGACTTTGACTGTTAATCACACAAGAAACACTCAATCGTTGTTGCTATTTTAGAAAATGATAGTTTCTGATGTTTCGATGTTTCTCATTTCGAAGTCCATGGAGAAATTAAAGTAAGCTAAGTTCTCAAGGCTCAACGCGGCAGTATAACCTCGTAAGGCCCAGTGTGCGATAGGATGTACATAATCAAATCAATTTAATTTGAACTGTGTCGCAATAAGAATAAGGTTTATTTTCCTATGTTCATGAACTGAAAATGGAGTTATCGAACAAACGTAACTGAACTTTATTGCCTTGACGGTAGATTCAAAGTCCCACTCACAAAAAACTCCCTGTTTGAAGTATTGTGGGCCTTACGAGGTTAAATGTTTGGCAACTGATATAAACCGAGGGCATAAGGCTGGGTTTACGACGAGGGTCGCAGCACACTATTTACACAATTGCTCGTTTGGTGTATTCTCCTTGAAATCGTCTAGAAATGAGCATATGAATGTCAAGAAAGTTCAACTAACTTGACTGTAACATGCGCACTTAATTTTAATCAAACTACCATTGTTCAACATCGGGGTGAACAACTTGTATGGCACAAGTTGTATTTTCTCGTTTGTCACTTAGTGCGTCTCTTTCGTTAAACACTAGGTAGAAAAGGGTTTCCGATTTTCCGAGTGAAAAAAAAATAAGTCGCGGACAAATAGTGCTAACCGCTCTGCGTGTTATAAGTTAGTTACCCAGAATTGGTCCTGGCACATTTGAAACTAAGAGATAGTCTAAGAAACGAAATAAATGTTTTTTCAGTAGATAAGCCAAAATCTACGAGGGTTTCCCAAGGGGGAGACCACGGCTGAGAAGCAACGCCGCAAGAAATTTATTAGTCAATCATTTTAGTTAATTAAGGTTGTGACAGTGATTAAACTTAACCTAGCATTATGTAAAACAATGAATAGAAAGTAAAAATATCATGAGTAGTTAAGTAGGAAAACATATGTCAAAACTATAAATATGACAGTTGCAAGACAACCACAACACATTAACTTTCGATACGTTCTCTGACAGAAACCGTGTCTTGCAGACAAGATACAATATTTACAATGTTCATGTTTATTGTCTCAAACAGATACCTTGCAAATTTCCCCCTAATTCAATAACCCCTGACTGATCTTGCTCGTGTTCTAGTAAATTTTGTAAAGATCAAACAAAAAATGCTCTACTTATGTTCAAACATAGAAACCAACAGCATAAATGCCCACTGATTTGACTCTAAGGGGCGTATTCATAAACTAATCTCAACTCAAATGCTCGTCTCGAGATCCGTCAAAAGTGACAGTGTTCTATGGTTTGACGTTTACTTTGACGTATCTTGTGACGGGCATCTCGGCCAAGATGTGTTTATTAATACGGGCCTAAGACCTCTCTACGTTCGGTGGAATACGAACTCAACGACAAAAATATGCTAAAATAACCAATCTGTGTCCATAAAATTAAAGATGGTCACTACACATGGATTTTATATGCGGCATTATCTATGTAAAGGGACCTCATTGTCGATGGCGCTTCCGCCGCACTGCGTCACGCGACGTTGTATTTATATCGGAGCATCTTTAATAATGGCGGAAGCGCCATCGATAATAAGGTCCCTTTTCATAGATAACGTCACATATAGTCACAATACAGCACAAGATCGACTAATAAAGGCATACTCTTAAAGGTCTTTTAAGTTAATACAATCAGGAAGAGAAGAAAGCCGTGGATGCAAGGAAAAGATCTGATTTTTATTTTATCTACACACATATCATAAGTCCTCTATTATTCGTTCAAAACCCGTGGGCAATGACCAGCATTACCTGTGGTAGTAGGTGACAGCGATAACAGCTGTTAATTTTGGAAGATGTTCTAAATTTGGATCTCATTACCTTACAATATTCGATAACGTAATTTTAAAATTACGTTACAGCTGTCATCGCTGTCAACTACTACCACAGGTAAGGTAATGCTGGTCATTTGCCTTTCGGCTTCTGAACCCATCTTAGAGTACCTACTTATAATACGTGTGTAGATAAAGTATTGTACGCAACTCTGCGAAATTGGCATTACGCAACCGTCACGTAAAGTACTATTATTTTCTCGTATAAAATTTGAAAGCAAATTATTTTATTTTACCTGAAAACAAACTTAACCAAGAAAACATTATTTTCCTGACCGCCAACTAAATATTTATGATTTACGACCGGCTAACTCTGATAACCGGATTATCTTAAACCTACAATCCTCAGCTTCCGGAGTTGCCCGAGCGGCCCCGAAGGTTCCCGAGGCCACGACTTAATCTTTATTGGCCAACGGAAATCTTTTAAGGCCTACTTTATTCGAATTACTAGCTTTAGCTCGCTGCTTTACTCTCTCAGAGTATTTTTTTTGCGTCTTAATGCAATTTGAGCTTTATTTTTTTTCGTCTATTTTAGTCAGGGATTCTTAAATGGTGGCACAATTTATTTTACTGTCTTTGATTTAAGTAAACCTCAATTTAGGTATCTATTAATTAAGAGTCAGAAAAATCTTGCAATATTTTATTCAAATCAATTTCTCGTAAAAGTTTTTTTTATGGCAAGTAGAAGGCATGCGAGCACTCAGGGCCACCGATGGTAAGTGGGATCTGAGACCCATTAGACATTTGAAATCTCAAGACTACAATCTCAAAACTGCAATCCTAATCTTCAAATGCGTTGCCAACCCTGAGGACTAAGATGGAATGCCTCTATGCTAGTAATTTCACCGGTTGTCTTATCCCCACACCGGAACACAGCAATGCGAACACTACTACTTGGCGGTGGGTTAATGGATAGAGGATGGTGGTTGGTAGCGATCCGGACGGACCCTGCACAAGGTCCTACCACCACTAAACCGCCACTAAGAATGGGCTAGAACTTGGTAAACCCAATGACAATGCAATATTACGGTTCATTAATTTCATTTCAAATAAAAACAAGATTCATTAATTATGAATTCATCGCTTTTAATTTAAATCCGAAAGAGAAATGTTTTATGATGTTGATGACTTTGTATTAATGAAACGTTATTTGAATTTGGTTGTTTTCGTAAACATACATTTATTCTACAAACGTATTCATACATATAATTAAGCAAAAAGTTTTACCATTTTTTGTATCAGTATAGCATTATTATTTAACGATTTGGTAATTTAATTGATTGAATGTCGTCTCAGGATGAAAAGTGCCCGAAGGCAGGAGTTTTTAATTCAGATTAAATTTTGCGACATGACAGGCTGGATTGGCCGATGATTGGATTAAAAAGCTTTCCATATTTTGCTTGAAAGCTCGTTTATGCGACACGACCAAAAAGTTTAAACTGAAAGTATTTCAGTGATTTTTTTGGTTTTGATTTAGGAGTCAATCATAAAATGTAATATTTAAAAACAATTTAAACAAGTTAGCAAAATATATTCGTCATTAATTTTTTTGGCAATTTTTGGTTTTATTACGGTCATGGCATTAAATGTTTTCTTTAATGTGATCATTTTGAGATACGCGATATAAATTAGTCTTTATCTTAATCGCGGCAAAGAATATCAATACAAGTTGACTTGCTGTCTTACTCTAACTTTTTAAGTTATAGGTAGAAAAATGCAGCAAAATTGTGCTTCTTGCTCTACAAGAGGAGTAAAAGTAAGACAGCAATAAAACTTCTGCAAGTTTTATTGCAAGTCTACACAACGAATTATAGTTCTTAGATATTCAAACATTTATTACCTATGCCACAAGGCACCATGCTAGTACCTCTACTTTACCTCTATCACTAATCAAATATATTCGCTTACTCTGTCACACCCACACATTCGGCACATCCAGGCGAGACCGCTAACTGATCGGCTTACTCTCTCATCGAGGATATTTTTATACTTTTCCCATTTTACAGCATACGTGGGCCATTACGTGACTCGTAAAATTCCACCTGTCATTTTGCCCGTCGATTATGCGATGGGTTGTCGAAAAGGTGGGTTCCGCAATTTGGATAAACGTTTGCCGCATCTTAAGTAGAAGAGAGACATTTATGCAAATGTATAACACATCGCTTGGGGGATGGTTGGACGAATAGGAGGTTCAAGCGGAGTCTGCATATTGAAAGACCGTGTAGGATTAATTCTAGATCAACTAGATCGAAAGTCTCTACGAGATTAAGTAGAGTTCCTAATTTAATAATTAGTAATTTAATATTTATAGATTTCATTCATCGTCAATTAGCAGAGAAGAATTAAAAAATATTTGCGTTCAAAACGTCGAAGGTACTCTAAAAGAAGAAGAATTTTTTAGTTGTGAGAATGCAATCAAGCACACACGCCTCCTGATGATAAGTGGGATCCATGAGAACCATAGAGATGATAGATATGGAATGTAATTGAGACAGGGTTCTAGTATGGTACACGAACTCAGGTTGTTAGTTGAATATAGTTTTTAAATTCTTCAGAGCAAAAGTGACTAAATTAAAATATTCTGTATGAAAAGTTTAGCTTGCATTACCCTCTTGGATTCCGAAGTTTCAAAATAGTTTTACCCAATGTTAAATGCTTAAAATTTATTTATTTTTCTTTTGTCAACAGTAAATTTTGGGATCATTTTAGAGTTATTAATACAAGATATTATGGGATTACATGACAAAATTAATTTTGTTCTATACTTGTAGTTAATAATAAATAGTACCTACTCTGGGTTATTTTTCGTCTCATCTTTTCCAAAATAAATTAGGTTTCAGGACGACACAATACAACAAATAATAAAGGTGAATAATGAATCAGCAAATTGATTTTTTCTGTAAGAATTATCTTCATTGTAAAATCATAGACAACCAAATCACCTACCGCAAGATTTAAGTCAAACATTTCCGATTTAAATAAAGCAATTTAATCCTAACACACTTTAGACTTAACATCAAATTGAATTGAAACGACAAAGCCCCTGGCACCTCTCCTCAGCTGCTCAACCTTTCTTAAAAAATAGTCCTTCCAAATCCAATAGCTATTTCTCAAACAATATCTACCTACCGTCATTTCCTTTATTCGCGGTCGCGGGCCGATAGGGCGGGCCCGACCCCCAACCCTTCTGGTGTCATCGATCAGGCGTCTGTAGGACACTATTTCTTCCCGGTTCTCGGTCAAACTTAATATTTTCATGAGCAGGGAACCGTAAGCAATAGTTGATACATATTACACAAATTGCTCCAGACCTAAGCTAATCACTAGGCTATTACATAGGTACCATCAAGGACTTTAAATGTCGATCCACCATAGAACCTTGTCATAATGACAGCGTCAACTGACGAGATAGAAATTACATAGGAATTAATCGTTGGTGTTATGCGACGAGGTTCTATAGTGGTTCATCAATTAAGTCCGTGATCGTACCTACACGTATTATTCTTTAAAATACCTTTCAAAGAACGTATCATTACACAGAATTTCAATTTCATCGAAAAGCATTACAAGCCGGCTTTTTTCTGTACTCACAAATGTAACTTAATCTACGTAATAATGTTTTAGATAATCCGGAAATCATCCAGGTTTTAGCAGAAAATAGCGTTCGATGAAAGTATACAATCGATGAAGTGAAATTCGATAAATGTTTGCCGCTTGTCCAACTTAGGTAACCAGGTGACGATAAATATACTTAAATAAGGAAAATAACCCATCATCCGAAGTACTTATAGGTACAGTCGAGTTCATAAAATATGTATACACTTTAATACCTTGTCACTTTAATCGCTGGGATAATTCGTATATGGCAGTTCGAACATGACATTAAATAGACAAGGTACTAAAGTGTTTACATATTTATGAACTCGACTGTACATTAGGCTTACCTCGTTGTGTAAAATTTAATTAATTATGTTGAAAACCGATACCAAAATTATTTTGATAAACTGTGGTTATAGCCACGTAATTGAGGTAGATTGGCCTTGAGCTATAATAGTAGATTGTACAACTAGGGTCTAAAATAAGCCATACTTAGTACCACGAGATGGTTATTTTCCCGAGCAAAGCGTGGGAAAATTGTTCGAGGGGTACCTAATATGGCTTTTAGACCCGAGTAATACACTCTACTTTTCACTTCGATTGCGAGAAAATAAAAACATTACGTATACAAAGGTAAAGCGAGCTGCGCCCACCCGCCACACGTCTCGCTAAGTCAAAAAAATGTCTGCACTCAATAGGCCCGATGATATACAACAAGATACCCCCAGAAATCAGAAATGCACCAAACATGAGGCGTTTTGTTAATAAATTAAAGGCTAAACTAGTATCTGACGTATATTACACTATTGACGACTTTCTCAACGGCTAAACCGACTAGTTACTGGTTCGCTGCCCAAACAATTGACTCCATATACTCAATTACATATATTGACATACTTTGTATAGATACATTTAATTTAAGATCTTAGAAATTTGTATAGAATTATTGTGTTTTGACATGTAAAACTCTGTTTTATCAAGGAATAAATAAAAAAATAAAAAAATAAATAAAAAAAATCCAAAGATAGCACCACATATTCTACGGCAAAAATATTGTTTTAATTTGGCGGCATGTTTTTTTTTTCAAAAGTACTTTAACACAGATACAAAATATAGATACCGCAAATAAACGCCACTGACCGTGTGAGTATTTAGTGCTTCAAAGCGTCGAATCGATTAAATCATATTTTAACGATTGTAAAATAGGGACTAAAAAACACCTAATGTTTTGAGAAATTAATTCTGTTCCCTGATTGGTCGATTTTAATATAGCTGTATTCTGGTTGGTTCATACCAAATACCATACAAAACACATACATGACAATACAAAATACCGTTAAAAGAACATTTCAAAGCTTATTTGGAAGATCAGCAACGTAGTCAGTTAAATTGAAGTACCTAAGAAAACTAATCCATTTTTATTTATTTTTACCCTCTCAAAAGGTTGAATTTCGAGAAATCCCAAAGGATACTTTTAGTGGTGGTAGGACCTTGTGCAGGGTCCGTCCGGATAGCTACCACCATCTTATCCATTAACCCACCACCAAGTAGTAGTGTTCGCATTGTCGTGTCCTGATACGGGGATAAGACAACCGGTGAAATTACTAGCATAGAGGCATTCCATCTTAGTCCTCAGGGTTGGCAACGCATTTGAAGTCTTAGGATTACAGTTTTGTGATTGTAGTCTTGAGGTTTCAAATGTCTATGTGTCTCAGATCCCACTTACCATCAGACGGCCTGAGTGCTCGCGTGCCTTCTCCTTGCCATAAAAAATATCACAGTTCATTTCAAAACTTAACTATTTCTGTTTTTTTATGATCACATTTTTTTTAAACTATATGTAATAATGGTATGGTACAACTTTGAAACCATTAAAAGCATTCATTTATTTATTCAATCATTCATAAGTGGTGACGATCTCAAACAATATTTTAAAACTAAAAAAAAGAGACTATAACTAATGTTCAAATTGTCAACAGCTAATACGTACATATACTTAAGGCACTCAAGAAAATTTATAAATTTCTAAGGCACGTTTAGTTAAAAAAGAACACAATAATATTCTGCCTCAAGTATAACTGGATCGCAAAAATATCTGATTTAAACCCACATTACGCCCCTAACTCAATCGCGAGCGTTGACTGGAGGATATTGCCGGCAACTTTCCGCTCCCCTGCCTGCCAGGATTAAACGAATCCCGGTTCGACATGACTGACTCCCGACTATGCACCCTGGAATTGATAGCCAACTTAACGATATCGTGTTGAGTTAGTTGGATTTCAAATAATAATAAGTGACCTGAATAATGTTGACCAATTTCGTTAATTATAATAATATTTTTTGACAATAAAATCATTTTCAAGGTTTTTTGCTGACTGTACTTTTTAGCATAGAGTTGCTAACTGTCTATTGAGACCAATCGACAATGTCCAAATTTGGACCACGTATAAGGCTGCGGCTCCACTGAGGCGGAGACGAGCGGAGCGGGGCGGAGCTGTGCCAATATTAACCAATAGAAGGCGCATGCGGTCACGTCAAGCGTGACTTGCGAACGTTAGTTTAGATTCTATTGGTTAATATTGGCACAGCTCCGCTCCACTCCGCTCATCTCCGCCTCAATGGAGCCGCAGCCTAACACAGCGGAATTCCTGTTGCCACCTTCCTATTGCATCATCAGATCAGTTCTTATAGACACAATATTGTGACGTATCGGGTTTATAATTGTCTTTAAAAATTTAGCCTATTAGGATAGCGGGAACTGTTTTAAAATTGACTTGCAAGATTTGACCCAAACGCATACACTAGGTATATCGCACCTTCCTTCAGAACAATAGTGACCTAATTGAGAAATTTTAAATTTCGAGTTAGGTCTCTATGATAATAAATTTATGACTCAAAGTTTGAAAGTACAAATTTTGAATTAGGTCACTATTGTTCTAAAGGTGCGATATGTGAAATTGAATAAAAACTTGTAAAAAGAAGAGGGTGAAAAAAGTTATTCTCTTTAGTGCTAGGGCAAATATTTAAATCATCTTACGACGTAATTACAATAGTAAAGACATGAATTCTACTTGTACGGAATCTATTCAAAGCGATCTCGTAAGGCCCGATTTAGACCAAGCGAACGAACAAGAATTGTATGGCATTATCTCTTACGTTTTCTTTGTAAAAAATAAAGACAAAACATGTTCTAGAGCATTCGTTCGTTTGGTCTAAATCCACCCTAAAACAGATTATTCTATAACCTATTTTATGTTAACTTCTTCTTGACCATACGAAACAAAACGTACGATACGATGACGATACGAAACGTCAGTGTCAATGTCATCGTGCTAGTGAAGCTAGTGCTATACATACATATGTCTAGGGCCTTAGATGGTGGTAGCAAATTTAACAACTAAATAAGGACGCGGGGCGCTGATTCCGATCGCAACTTACACATTCCCGATGAGTTTACGTTAACTTACTTATTTAACGAACACCATGGACGGCAACTATCTTTAATATTGAAAAAAGCAAATTCTACGCAACGGATCCTTACTTTTATTTTTGAAAAAAAATCCTACATCTAAGGATTTTTGAAAATACGTCTGCCTTAACCGGGAATCCAACTGGTCGAATATGAAAAATCAGTAAAGTCGTGTTCTTTTTACGGTCTTTTTTAGTTAAAAGGTGTATGTGTAATAGATATAAATGGTCACTATCAATGAACCTTTCGATTTTAATCATAAAACACGACTCTATTATTTTGTCATATTCGACCGCAGTTTGATTTCAGGTTAAAAAGAAAAAAAAAAAACATAAATTCCGTTTTTTTTTTTCATTCATAAAAAGTAAGTCTCTTTTGCGAAGAACTTGCTATTTCCAATATTTTAGGCAGTTGCCGTCTATGTGGCGTACGTTTTTTCCACCCTGTATACTAGGAAAAAATTTCGTGCTCGGAGTACCGATTTTTAACGTATTCTCACACATCGTCTTCCGAGTAACGCTACGAGTGCTACGCCGTTTTCTGCTACACGTATGTAGCTGCTACGAACAACAGCGTCTGTTTGCATTGGAATGAATGTGATGTAATGTTTTTATTTACTTTTTATCTAATGTTTGTTTCCTTAAAAAATATGTGTACATAATTATTTGTGGTCAAAATATATTCATCAATAAATAGTATGGTGTATAATTATTTTATTTTAAATATTTTAAAAGTATATTCTTAAGTCCGGTTAAGGGTTTTCGTTATCTTTAAAAAAACCATCTAAAATGAATAATTAATCAATAATAATTTAATTTTCGGTGGGGTAACTACTATTCTTTCCTATTCCGAGCCTTTTTTTAACAACCACACGGAACGACACCTACTTTAAAAACAAAATGGTTTAAGGTAAGTTCTTCTTGACGGTTATCAAAAAAATATTTTCGCTATGATAATTCACAAGCACTTTTATTATTACGAGTTCTAAATCCAAATTTTAATACATAAAACCGTGTTACAGAACACGACATTGTCAAATTACCCCAAGCTCCATTTAGTCGAGTTAAGTACTTGATATTAGCGCTAAACATCCCAGCGCAGCACTTACTGAACTAAATCACAGCAAACAAGCTGAAGGTGAGTGAATTTGCAGGAGCACGTGATTACCTGAGCGTTCGTTGGATATCCTAGCTGAGTCTGGAGCAGGTTTGGTTAAATCAAAATATGGGCCATTCTACTTTTCGTTGTACATAAGTTTTAGCGACGTTCTCACTAAACTATTTTTATTTCCAATAACGGTAAAGTGCTGCGTTTTCTAAATTGAAACTCGAAAAGGGACGTAAATAAGCTTATATTTAGAATTATCCTAATTCATAAAACGTTATTAGTAATAACTATAAAGTGAGTAACGCGGTGGACGTTGATGTCTCCGCCTTTTCTATGGAAAAAGTGCAATTTACCACTGAGGTACCAAGATTGTTCAACGATAATTGAGTAATTTAAGAGTTGTTTTTTTGAAAACCGTTAAACTTAAACATTTTAAGTTCATGTTATTTATTTATTCGCGGATTCATAATTTGGTATACTTTTTATCGGACGATAGCAAAAATGTACACTGAAAAGTCGAATGGCCCATATACCAGTTAAATCAACTAAAAGGTGATTTGATGATGTTATCGGGTACATATAGTTTTACCGAAACACTTTGCACCGAGCGCATCATTTCGCAGAATTTTCATTTCATCGAAAGGCTAATTGCCTACGTAGGTTTTCAATATCTGTGTTATGTACAATAAAGTGTTTACATACATACATACATACATATTTAAATAGATAAAACCTCCCAATACGATGGCGACCCTTTCTTTCAAAGCTCTCGTAAAAGGCACAAATGACTTATAAAAATCTTTTTAAAAACCATTCTGATTAAAGTAACATATTTAAAAACAACACTCAAATCAGCCCAGCCTACGATGGGGGAGCTACGATGCTACACACATACACACGGATACACATATGTATATGTACACTGTTTTTATACCATTAATTATATTCGTTTAGCAATTTTAAATTCACAGACAGACAGACACAGTCGTCAAACTGATTACACTCCTTGTTTTTGCTTGAGACATCCAAATTTGTTCACCAGTTTGGGAGCTACAAACACACCCATACACAAGCACGTTAAATTAATAAAACCCTTTTTCTGCTTTTGGGGTTAATAAAACAAAAAGGTTAAAATTCTGGCTCTATATGTGCGTTGGATCTTTCAAACTTCGTAAAACGTAAATGTTGATGCAGATTTTACAAAGAGTAAGATTTTCCTTAAACTTGATTTATGAAGAAACTATAATTGCATCTAGTTCTTTAAACGTTTTTTGATTACCACTACATAAACAATGACACTAAAATAACAATATTTGTGGCGTTACCTACGTAAAAAAAAAAGGACCTTATTGTCGATGGCTCTTACGCCGCACTGCATCACGCGACGTTGTATTTATATCGGAGCATCGTTAATAATGGCGGAAGCGCCATCGACAATAAGGTCCCTTTTCTTAGAAAACGTCAATTTTTTTTAAACGAATATTATTTTTAATTTAATCCCATCCAACATCGACGTACAAACATTTTTCAATAACCCAAGTTACTTAACAGCCAGTAATAATCCAGTGTAAACTATCTCCAACAAAACTTATTAGCAACTTCACACAACGTCACCCGGCGGGAGCGCAGGCGAAAGGATGTACGAACAACTTCTATAAAGTTGGAACGAAACTTTTTCTTAATTAACAGTTCTAAATTGAGAAAACGGTCGCACTTGGAAAATTGGCGTAATTGCGTAAAATAAGATGTTTTGGTGCAGAAATGTTTTAGGTTTATAATAGTAGTTTATGTGGCTGGTACATAATAAGAGGCATTAAAGCACGAGTGTGGTTTTAATGCCTAATTATGTATAGCCACATACATAACTTTATCTACATGCATATCATAAGTTTTCTACAATATGTTCAGATATGGCCTGTATTTTTATTAAGTTAGTGTTACTGTTAACTTGTTTGTAGTACCAAAGCTTAAATAAATAATAATAATAATAAAAAAATATTTATAATATACAGATATGGCTTGCATTTTCAAGTTAGTGGTACAGTATTACCAATACTTTAATGTTTAGGTACCGACACTTTAATGTAAACATTACGATGCACTATACTTTAAAGTAAACATTAAGATGCAACCACAGATACAGGTTTCTTAATATAGGCGATTTGCTTAACGCTTCTGAACATATTGTAGGGAAGTTATGATATGGATGTAGATAAAGTATGTTTTGCCCTACCTTTATGGGAGCTCTGGAACATTCATGCCCTTAGTAATAACCGTGGCGAAACCGTGAGAAGCTAAGCCATGCTTTATCCTATTCTGTAATTGTACATTTGAATTTGACAGATAAGGACAAAGCGTGGCTTAGTTACTGCACGGTTACACCACGTTTATTAATAAGAGCATTTGTGGTAAAATCTACTACAACGTTAACAATATGAATACGATATAATTACAAGATGAGCTAAAACAAATTAGAAAAGTGCCCTACCTTCTGAAAAGAGAATTGTCCGAGCGCGTTTTTTCAGAAACCCAACAACTTTTTCTAACATCACAATGCTTTAGAAATGTCAATTTAAATTCCAACCTTTTTCCAATTCAAGGACACCTCCAGGTTTTATAAAAAACATTCCTTTTTATTAAAACGTCTCCCACACCGCTGGAACAAGAAGGTTAAACTATTTCAAAAATCTTTTTGGCCGTGCCCGGGCGAAATTGAAAAAAGTATTCGGAACCCACAAAGATGTACCTGCCGCCCAACTATTCTTGCCCGGGTCACCTTTTCAATGATATCCGGGTACGCGTTTGCCCGGGCACTAGGGCTTGGCTAAATCGCCGAATCTAAAGAAAATCCCTTGGTGGTTCGATTTGGGCCGGGTCGCCCTTTCAATGACGTTGCTAGAGTATGACTTGGTTGCCGAATTGGAAAAATGTAGACGAGATGTAATTAGCGGTGTGAATCTATTCAATGCTTTGGTGTCCAGGTTAGGGCCGATTAGTTGGGCACGTGATTTTTTGTTTGTTTGAGGCAAATAAGGCTAAGGTTTTTTGTATTCACACATACACAGTAATGAATCAAAAATTTAATCACGTTTACACATTCTTCTCAATCATGCTTGGAAGTATGTATTTGCATGAGTTACACGGTAAGACTGAAGGATAAGACTGAAGGATGAGACACTGGAATTCGAGGATAGAACAGTATTTCTAGGTGTTACTCTGGACTCAAAACTGCAATGGAGTGCGCATATATCCACACTTGCAGGTAAACTAGGTTCAGCGGCTTATGCGGTAAAGCGAATCCGACATCTTACCGACGTCGAGACGGCGAGACTTGTGTACTATAGTTATTTTCATAGTGTTATGAGTTATGGAATTTTACTGTGGGGAAGAGCGGCTGACATCCAGACCATCTTTGTATTACAGAAGCGGGCTGTACATGCTATATATCAATTGGGGTCTCGTGTTTCGCTTAGGGGTAAATTTAAAGAAATCAATATTCTTACAGTCGCGTCGCAGTATATCTTTGAGAATATCATGTATGTACGCAAACACATACACGAGTTTAGGCATAACCGCGACGTTCATAATTTAAATACTAGAAATAGGGATAAGCTCGCTCTTCCAGGTCACCGTCTCCGTAAGGTAAGCACTTCGTTTGCGGGGAACTGTATACGTTTCTACAATAAGATACCATCTGATATCGTCAATATGCCGTTCAATAAATTTAATTCTCACATCAAGCGCTGCTTGTTGGGTAGGACATACTATACTATAAATGACTTCATTGGTGACCAAGATGTATTTAAGTAGTGTCTAGGCTATTAGTTATTTAAGGTAATTTCTTAAGTCTAGGTTATTTCTGATATTTCTATCTTGATAAAAATGCCTTTAAGCAAACTGTGTATTCAAACACGAAATTGTATGTTTACTTTTGTACTTTATCTTTATTAGTTCTTGTGTGTACAAGACGCTTTTAAGTGAGAGCACACTGTGATGTTTCTCGGCGGACAGCTATATCACACAATATTACTTTTATGTTGTCCGGCAGCATGAGCACGTCATGCTCGCTCAAAGGTCTTTGCTTACGGCGGCGTCGTTGATCGGGTCGCCAGCTTCCCGAACACATGGTTGAGGGAGGCGATGGCTGAGATATGCGTCATACTCGTGAACGGGTGCTGTTTGTGGGGTCCGGTCTGTTCGCGTCTGCAAGGACTTGTTGCTCATTTAATGATTCCAGTTATGGCTTTTGACGTTGAGACCTCGTCGTGTTGTTCTCCTAGTCATTATTTTTAGTTTCATGTATTTGACATGTAATCTTGATATTTTTTACATTTATTTGTAATGTTTTTAATTTTGAATTTGTATTTTTTTTATATGTGATAGTTCTAATAATTTATATTGTTTGCTTTATTACCTTGTAATGTAACTTACTTTTAAGTATATTTATGTTTGAAAAAATGACCTTCTGCTGGAGTTTCTTGCGGCGCTTCTTCTCCGCAATGATGGTCTTGTCCGAAGCGCTAGTAGATTCACTGTATATTACCGACGTGTAAAAGAGCCCATATGTGGCTAATTTACTGAATAAATATTTTGATTTTGATACAATTCAACAGTTAAGCAACTCCTGCCTAGAGCTACCGAAAGCACTATACAAGCCTCAGCCAGGAAGCAGTATTACTTTCAGGCCTCTACATGAATGCATTAATATTTAGGTCAACATTTCGATGACGTTAATTTACGTATCTGCACTTGGTATTGTTTCGTGATACTTTAATACGATTTTTTTACCGTCTTATTTGAATAAAGGGCATTGGGTAAAATTGTTTGAAGAATATTGTCATTTTTTTTTTTCAGCGGCCACGGATGATTTTTACATAGTTATTTAGAGGACCTCTAAATACACATAGAGATATATAATTTATGGCGTTAAATAATATCGGAGCGAAGATTTTAAATATTTAAGTATTCAGTTTTTAGTAAAAAAGTACGCCCAAGTATGAATATTTAAATATCTCGGCTCCGATGCACTTAAGAGTATTACATTGAATAACAAAATATGTTTATTTTTAATATTTCTGTCATAATTTACCACTTTTACGAATGGCCACTCACTCTGAAAATGTATGAATTTTACAAATGACAACACTTTTACCCAAACCCCTTTAAGATTTGTTCTTATTTTAGTCGTTATTAGTCATGAAAAATGCATCTCATTCGATATATGTATCTTTGTGCCTTAGACATGCAAAACGTTAACGTAAAACTGTCAAATTTTATGCAATTGATATAAGCGCTCCACGCGACTATCCGGCAGCTTACGTCAATGATTATACCTAGGTTTATTTTCGATAAGATTTATTTCGTGTTTTGATTCGGCTTTCTATTCTTCAACCGCACTATTGCGTAGGCTGGACGAAATAATATTAGTAGTCGATTTCCCAAACGCAAATACAGATTCCGACATATGAGGTAGTTTATTGTACATCGGGATAACCTTAGCAGAAGACCAGTTTGAACCGGTTCACAATGATTGGGTTCTGAGAGATAAAGAAAAACCGTTCAGATATATATAGCTCGGAATGACATTTCTTATTTTAAATCTTGAAGTCGATACGAGTGTTAAGACGAAGTTCTTGGAAACTCGAGTATTATACGAGACGAAATTATTAAAGTTCAAGCAATTCCTTGAAGTATTTGTTTTTAGGGTAGCCGTAATGAGGAATCTTGTAGAAGAGTAATTAGATTTGATACTTTTAATATAAGGAACGGTATAATTAAGTTTTTGAACTAAATGAGACGGTTAGCTTTGTTGTGTATTAAGCACGATTTTCGTATTAAAATATTCATTTATAAAGTTATAATATCGCATTGTATAGCCGTCTGGATACCTTTAAGTATAAAGGTAACCATCCACAAGAGCTGTGCAAGGCAGCGAGGAAAAAATCTTCTAATAAGAGAGCTGCCCTGAGCGAGGCTAGGAAAATGAAGTATTCCTATTGGTGGATTTATTCCTTGCTCACTGCTAATCTACCTTATACAGCTCTGGTGGATATTCACCCTAAGCCTGAGACTAGATTAATTTCAGTGGAATATATGTATTTACACATCATACCAGTCCTTGTGGCAAACCTTGGGGAGGTCTTTGTCCAGCAGTGGACGTCTTTCTTTCGGCTAAAATGATGATGATGATGATGATGATGATGATGATGATGATGATGATGATAATGATGATTTTGATGATGATGATGAAGATGATGATGATGATGACGATGATGATGATGACATAAGAATCATATGAATACATTGTTTGAATCGTAACCACAACGTAATTTCCCTAACGTAGCAGGTTAAAAGCGAAACCCTTGCTAAAGATAATGAGGTTACACCAAACTTAGTTATATTGATTGCTGCTACCCTTAATTCTTGAATGAGACCCGAATGGCCTGTCAAACCGCCCGAATTACAAAGAGACGGTTCAAACCCTACCGTCCTTTTACATGAAACAAAAATAAATTAAATCAACCGACGGAGCCTTTGACGGCCAGTTAGATCAATAAGGGATCGTGCACAAAAGGGCCAATTTGTAAATCTGGGGACATTACGTCCGATACAAATGGACTAGAGATTTGTGTGTACAAGTATTTGTCCGCGAGGTATTCTCGCACGTGTGCACTTGAATAGTGGAAAAGGAAAACAACGTTTTGCCTTGCTACATTTTCGAGTTCATCTTTTCAAAAAATTCTTTAAAGCAGATTGAGAGAAAAAACCGGTCAGACTCGCGCACCGAGGATTCTATACGCTACGCACACTTGGCTTAGTTTTGTTATGGGTTTTTCTTTACTATTTGTAGTTTAATCAAACCGACCCTTTTTTTTGATTTGTAGATAGAACAAAAATTAATTACTCAATTTCCTTCTAATTTGTACACCTCAATACTTACACTTGCTTTATCGATGCTCAAACTTTCACTTTTCTCAAACTCTCAAGGGTTAGATGGAAGAGTTCCCTTAAACGGATAAGTTCGCCTTTGTACATATCTTTCATATTAATTGTCTTGTTCTGATTTTCCTTTTGTACTATAAGGTGTTTACATACATATTATGTACAAACATCATAGAAAATAAAAATGGCTTTTCAATCTGTCATCCTTCTTTTACTAAATAGCTGTGTCTTTTATCAAGATAAACCTAAAAACCGATTTATAATCATTTAACTATGGGCATCTAAACTATATTTATGACTCGTGAGCACCTACAATCAATACAGAGATTTCATCAAACAGATTATCGCTATTTAATAATGATGTAGCAATAATGAGTGTAGCCAATCTAATGCCAACCTCCCAAAATTCCATCCAAAACAGACACCATTTCGCGTATTGGGCACCAAATGTAAACAGAAAGGGAAGTGATTTAGAATTCCGCCCCTGTACGCTTTCAATGTAACCTGATGAAGCTAACTCGATATGGATAATACGCGGCCTCGGCCATTGATTGCCGAATTCGGCGTAATGGCGGATAGTTGGTTTTGCTAACGGTCGATATGTTTATTCATACAGTTATGTAAGTTATATCGTGGGCCTGTATTCCACTGGGTAAAACCATATTGCATTTGACATTTTAAAATATTACAAAATATAATACATAAATATTAAAAAACAATCTCACACACATAACCTCGTACGGCCCAGTGTGCAATAGAATGTACATAATCATGGCAATTTAATTTGAACTGTGTTGCAATGGGAATAAGGTTTATTTTTCAGTAAGAGGTCAATAAGGTTTTTTTTTCTTCATAAAATGAAAATGGCATTATCGAACAAACGTAATTGAACTTTATTGCCTTGATGGTAGATTCAAAGTCCTCTCACAAAAAAAACTCTGTTTGTAGTGTGGTGGGACTTACGAGGATAAAATTGACCTAGTCCCAAACTGAGTTCTAGACCTTTTCTATACACAATGATAAACATACTTATGAAGAGACATAGATACTTAAATAGGTAGAAAACATCCAAGACTCAGGAACAAATATTTGCCCATACAGTCAAGGATTTTAATTGTTGAGCCAATATGGAACCCTGTCACATAATGTTAATCATAAATTTTGGCGTAATTTCTTTCATGTGGTTTGTCACCGTCACTATGACAGGGTTCCATATTGGCTTAACAATTAAAATTGACTATTCCAGGAATTGTACCTGGGATCGCTGGCTTCGTAGGCAGGGTCACTACCAACTAGGCTAAATACGTCATCAATCAAAATGAAAAAGGAAATGAGAAAATTGAAAATCGAAAATTATAATTCCTATGCAAAAAATAAACTTTTTTCGATTTTATAACAACAATCATTTCCCTATAAATCCATATTAGTTTATGTAAATGGCGGAAAGAATTTCCTCTAAGCCTTACAATACGAAGGTAACGAAGCCTGCTCCCGTGGGTCTCACGCGGTAAAGTCAATATGCAGGGATGGAGAGCCCATTCATTATCTATCGTAAAGTAAAACCACTTTGGTCCTTCCTATCTTCGGATCCTTAGTTTTTGCACAAAAAATCGTCTAGAAAGAGTTTTTCGTAACATGCCTTATTTAAGAGCAATGAGAATTTCCCGTTTTCATAGAGTACTTACACTGAAAAAAAAAATGTCGCTTCAAACAAGATTGTGATTGTTGTGCATAGGCGTCTTGATTCGATAAGAGGCTAACAAGACGTTAGATACATACACCAAGATGTTAGTTGAATTATTAAAGAACTTGCTGTGCATTTTATGTCAACGAAGAGAAAATCTCTCTTGGTGGGCTCTCATTTTTTCAGTTTAGGAATATTTTTGGATATTACGAAGAATTTATGGTAGGAAAGTTTCGCAATTTGAGAAGTAACAACAAGGGTGTTGTAAATGTGTGCTGCTGCTGTTACACCAATGAGTCGATCAGGGTAAAATTCAAAATATTTATTCAGTAAATTGGCCACATGAGGGCTCTTTCACACGTCGGTATCATGGAGTGAATCTACTAGCGCTTCGGACAAGACCATCATTGCGGAGAAGAAGCGCCGCAAGAAACTATATTTAGGGTGACGGCTCCTATGATGGATATTTTTAGCTGACATGCACCAGTAATTGACACTTCACTCTTAATTCAAATTTCATACGGCCCTAAATTGATTGTTGCAAAACAAATGAATAACCGTTATCTTCTGTTTAATAAGAATCAAGTGTCCATGTCCATTCCTGGTTCCGTCAACCTAATTCCATTGAAAAGTCTAACATAATATCTGGGTTCTCTAAACATAGCTTCTGCTTATTTCACCGCTCCGAGATATTATAAAATAAAACAAACAACGTGGGTAACGTTTCGTTACAAACCACATACATTATAAACCCTCGGAATCTTATTAAATGCCTGTTTATTTTAGCATAGAGAATCAAGGAATGTTCATTTCCAGATCACTACAATTATGCTTTTGAATATAATCAAAACATCTTTAAAGGTTTCTGTTAAAATTATTTATATGTAAGGTGAGTATCAAATCAGATGTTTTATGCTCTCGTTACCAGAATAGGTATGTAGTACCTTAAATATTCAGTAATTTTTTATCAATTATATAGGCATTTGCAAAGAAAATAAATAGTGTGGTGTTTTTTTTCATTAACTATCAAATCTAATTCGAAAATATCGAGTCGAATCGAATTTTTTCAGCTTTAGGTTAAAGGAAGAAATTCATATTCATACTATACTATAATATTATAAATCTGAAAGTGTGTATGTTTGTCCGTCTTTCACGCTTCAACCACTGAACGGATCAAGATGAAACTTGGCACAAATATTTGTTAGGTCCTGGAATAGGACATAGGATAGTTTTTATCCCGGAAAATTGGACAGTTCCCGATGGAGCAGCGATAAACGACTTCTACGCAGATGGAGTCGCGGGCGAAAGCTAGTATTTCTATAAAACTTTAGCAAAAACAACGCCAGCTTAAAAAATAATTCATTTTCCAATTTATTTTGCTGCCTCGCGCTAATCGAATTCCAAAACACGAAGAGGAATGTCAAAAAAATCCAAAATAGAATTTTCAACGTTTCCCGGAGGTCGATAAACAATCGAATTAGTGACACAAAAGCGTTATTTTTTCAGCGAGAATTCAATTAGGCGTGAATCCGCTTAAATATTTGGCGTTCGCTTTGTTGACCAGCTTTAGAATGGAGTTTGACGTCAGTGGAGGCTTCAGGTCACTCTGGTTTTGTCGATGACACATTTTAAAGTAGTAGGCATTTTATTTATCTTTCAATTCAAACAATCATGTGCACAAAAAGTAAACTTTATATGTAAATCCCATTGCACGTTTTAATACTGTCTAGCTGTACATTCTAAATTCCAATGTTATGTGGGTAATTTTAAGTCCACCATTTTAAAATTAAAGAACTCAGTGATACTTTTTTACGTAAAGACTTTATTTACATCCAACTAAGTACAGAATTCAACATTAATACAATTATATAAAAAACGAAACGTATTTAAATTAAAATTAAACTAAGCTACTTAAATATTAAGGATATAAATAATAATCACCACTATAAAAAGAACACCCCCTCTAGCAGGTCCGCTTGCGGCATAGTCCCCATGACCTCTCTGGATAGCTAGCCCAATCCTTTGGGAGAAGTAAGCACCAGCTCTAGAATCTCCGGAGGATTCTATGAGCCGAGAGGATAGGGCCTTAATAAAGCTTTTCATATCAGCTGACCAAGGTCCCATGGTTTCCACTGCAAGCGCTACAAATTCGTAATTATTTAATAATGACGAATATTTGCGGCGCTCAAGTGTTTGGGCCTGATCAGCTGCTGCACCGGCCCGATTGCGGGTTGACTGGATGTGGGAAAGGGCGAATGTGTCAACGCACGTCGCGTCCCACACCAGTGCACTACCTAGTTTCCACGGCACCAATGTAGCTCCGTCTGGTCGCTTGCCATCGTCTCTATGCGATCCTGCTGGTTCCAGGACAGCTGGTACAGAGGCAGTGGCAAGCGAACGACGGATCAAATCATTAATTGTGCCGTGACGGTACAAACGGCCGGCACTTCTGAAGCATGAAAGGCCATGTCATCCCAGCTCACTCACTTCTAGCCCCAAGCCGCAAGTTTATTGCTATGCGCAAGCTGCTTGGGTCCAAGACTGTGCCTATATTGCGGGAAGGAAGAGCGTGGAGCCAGTGACCTGATTCGCCTGCTGAGACAGCGAGGAGACGGGCGCAATCTGAATCGTCCGGACTATTTTCTATGAGAGATGCATGAATTGATATTAGGCGAGGTGTATCCCATGCTCTCTGGATATGCCTCTTGACCGGCATATCCACTCCCGGACACGACTCACACCAAGCATCCCTAGCCTCCACTGATAGTGATACTTGCAACGCTACGATGAATCTAATAACACCTCGTTTGTCGAAATCGGGTCACCCGTTCAGTCTCTACAAAGGGACCAACAACCATTAATACATGTATGGTAGTCATAGACAATAACCTCCTTCTTTGGTAGTCGAATAATAATTCTGATAGCTTTATCTTGAAGCGACAGTTGAAAGTTTCAAATAACTATGGGGTCCGGCTGATAGATCAACAACACAGGTCTTAAACGTGAACCTTGTGGAACGCCTGATTTCATAAATCACTGTCTTTACTCAGGCTTCAAACAAATAGTGAAATAGTTTGTACTGTATAATCATTTTAAAAAAGCATAGTACTACCAATTCGATGTTTTTTGGTGTAGATTAATTCAAAAATTTAATTATTAATTGGTTTGTGTGGGGATAATAGAGCCAGTGAAATTACTAGAACAGAGGTATTCCACCTAAGGGTTAGTAACGTAACGTAAGAATGCATGGTGGCATGAGAGATCGTTTAACTTATTGCCAAATCAAAACTTTATTTTAAGAGTGATCTTAAATTATACTTTCAAATAGAATTTAAAATAATTGGCGAGGAGCTTATCTAGGTTTGTAAAACATTAGAAAACTAAAGACATTTCTTAAAGCACTTTAAAATCCCACAAATTAAACAACTCTTCACTAATTACAATGAAACCCCGTTTAAGCTCATCACAATGTAAATTAAGAATGTAGTCGCACTCAAAATGGACGCAACTGGAATTCAGAATGGAGTTGCTTTAAGTTTAAGTTTTCATTTAGAATTCTCATTTATGTCAGTTAATTCCCGGGCAGGGTAAGCCCGGCATAATCCCGGGACACGGGACTCTGCTCCAACTGAAAAAGACTGGGAATTTGCGTATCACATACATATAATGGCCTTTTGTCTTGGTTTTTACAGCTTACCGTGTAAGAGTAAAGATAATCGCAAAAGAGAATTATCATAATTACTTACAATTAGGTACTTCATTCATTGTAGTCTTATTACAATATCTATTGGGCTCTGATCTTTGGAGAAACTTTTGTCCAACAGTGAAGATTTTCTAGCTATTATAACAATGACAATCATAATGATGATTGTAAAATGGATTCCATTTATTTAATGGTGTTTCTTATTGCAATGTCAAATTGAAACACTTAGCGAAAACAATATTTTAAGTTATTTTGACTTTTTAATATTAATCACAATATTTTTTGCTTCCAGGTATGTACCTATGGATGTTTCTATGAAACGTGAAGAACAACAATTTTTTATAAGGTAACATGTAGATCATTATGTGATATATTGACTTTCACTCAAATAAACAAACAACACAACGGAGTACTCCGTCTTTACCATGAAAATTCGGTTTATTAAGGTGCACCTTATTCAAACCATTGAAGCGTGTAATAATTACAATTTCTTTTGATATTTCAGATACACTGTCGAGCATAAAATAAGGGCATCTTTGTAAAGAATTTCAGTTGTGACGCCGTTATTTTTGCTCGTGAGCATATCTTAATTTGCTTCTGCTGTATCTGGCAGTGTACCTCCAATCTTCTAAACACAGTAAAGATCTTAATAAAAGTAACTTTTAAAGTAATTTTCCCCAAGAAATTAAAATTGTCTCATGCTGCGATAGAGACCGTTTTTAACTAATTTCATTAAAAAGTTAGCGATGAAGGAAATTTCCTTTGTTCCTTCAGAGATTTTTGAAAAATCAACGCCGTCTCAAAGTTATTCAAACCTGCTAAATTTTTCATTTTAAAACCGTAAACTAGTCATCCTTTCGATAAGGTTTATAACGATACTAATATTAATACATGTATCTTTATTAGTTATTAGTATTCGTATAAAAAACACACTTTCTGCAAAACTTTAAAAACTTGTTTTTAATAATCACAAATATATGATGCTCTATTATTGATTTTACAATAAACTTATGAAATTATAATGTACTACGCATTTAATATTTCAATAGATTTATTCGAGCAATAACAAAAGCAATTTATTACCCTCGAAGCCCAATTAAATCAACTTTGAAGAACTACTAACTGGTCCGTATTATCAAGGTCAGAGATATGAGACGTTTTGATTGATTTGTTAGATCATTTTGACAAACAGCAGTTTGCCAGTCGAGTTTGCCGATAATAATGAGGTTTCACAAGACAACGAACACTACAGACATGTCATAACTTTTAAATAACTCCATAATTTCACAGTAAACCTAAAATTCTGCGGGCAAGAAACACTCGCCACATCACAGCTATTAAACATTCAAACATTCAAGCCCACATAATCACGCAAAGCCCCAACCTTACTAAATTATTAAACTTCTACTAAATTAGTTCGTTATAAATAGCTTTCCGAGCCTCGAATGAGACCTCCTTTTGTGTTTGTAACAAAGTGGTGCATTGTATCGTATCAAATCTATTGCCACCCCAGTGCTGTGATAATTGACTCGAAATTGTAAAATATGTAATATTATCTGTGAGAATCTTTAAGCGTTTTGTTAGTTGTGCCTTTATGTTTTTAATCTGAAAAATCAAGACCAACTCAATAGATCTAGATGCAATTTGATTTTCAAAATATCTTGGATAAAGATAAAATATACTTTTCATCTACATAAATGCTTTATATACTTTCTGTCACTAAGATCATTTTTGCACTATGACACTCAAGTGATTAAACATAGCTTGAGGAAAAGCATGTTTTGAACCAAAAACAGCATAAATACAATCAATTTAATCGCAAATCGAAAAAACCGTATGAAATGTTAACCGTAATATATTAAAATATGTAGTATCCACATCATAGCAGCGTGTTCAATAATTCAAACAATAACGTACATAAAATAAACATTTTACGTAACCTGCCCTTCCACCGAAAGGGGTAAGAAACGCGGAGATGTCCCGGTTTGTTTTACCATGATCTGGGGTTGGGAATATTGAATTACGAAATCCTGTGACGTAATTTATGACATAGACGGCGGGAAAATGGTGTTCAAGCTAAAGAATTATTCAATGACGTTGTATATCATTAGAGATCTTAGACGGCAAGCATGATGCCACGATAATTCAATATGGAGGACGCATGACGCGTTCCTCTCAGATAATGTTATTTGAGATGAGCAATTAGGTTGTTCTATATTTTTGTTACAGACAGACTATTATGTAGTTTATTTACTTTAAATTAAGTTTTACTTAGACGAAACTTCTATCAGTGCTTAATGCTTTTGTAAGATAAGTTACTGTTTTAGTCTAGCTAGTAATTAGGTATCAAACAAGAGATCAAGATAAAGTTGGCTGCATCAGTGGCCAATTATTTACTCTAGCTTTGAGGGAACTCTAGTTTTAACTTTTTAATGAGGATGATAAAACGAATTATAAAACGTATAAAAATTAAAGAGAAAGATTGTTACAAGAATCGACATGTTTTTTTTGCACAGAGTTTACACCTGAAAATAGAACGGATTTCGAAAAAAAAAAGTGTCATTGATGTTAAATGGAAAAAAAGCTTAAGCTTACTTAATACTTTATATTTATATATATATGTATGTAAACATATATGAAGAAAGTTTTTTCTAAATTACAAGTTGAATAAAATCTTGTCTGTGGTTAAGACCTTGCCTACCTAAAACCGTTTCTTGTTTGAAGAAGAATTTCAAAATTACGCGTTAGTAAGTTCGTTAAATCACACACCGCTGCTCTACTTCACATTTTTAATTTTAACGCCATTAACGGTGGTCCCATGAGGTTGTAATTACTTCCGGAGGAATATATCTTTTTGTAAATAAATTTGGAAATAAAATAAAATTGCAATTTGGGCTTAAGCTCTCCAAAACTCAATTCCAAACAACAAAAGTATTTTATGGCTATAAAACTTTGTAAATCAAATATAGCGTTCTGAGAATCCGTCCCCTGAATCTAATTACTCCTTGTCCAATATTTCTTTAAAGACAAAATTTCATCTACCAGTGACGCGATTGGTTTAAAAACGAAACGAATAGAAACGCTGGTTAGCGTAGTGCATCTTGGCAAGGGCCTCTGTATGATTGGCTTATCGAGTTTTCGCTGTACGCGTATCAAAATTTAGGTTCATCTATTTGCGCACTTTACGGTACAAATTTAGAGCTTACTTTGAGACTATTTTAATGTCTGTGGAATTATCATCTGATATAATATTAATACTTTACCCTACTATTGCATAGACTAGTTACCACGTTGTGTTTAATCAGATGTTTGTTATTTCCTCTCCGCCGCAGATTCTATGATCCGTGTTATCCTCCTATACCTCCTACACTTATGTTTTGCCATTGGTTTAATCGAAGAGAATGGGACGAGAGGGTCCGCCAATCTTATAGCACATTTAAAACTTCTACACAGTAGGTCCATTTTTCATAGTATTAATATTTAATTATTTTTTGTGTCATATTATTCAAAACAAAGTCATTTTCTGTTTTTATTTTACACTTGCTATGGTTAGAAAATCTTAAGTGTTCCATTATTCTATCTCCCTTATTTTATCTTAAAGATGGGACCTTTCGGATACATTTCGACCCTTTAAGATCTTTTGTGCAATTACTCTCTTACACACAGCTGTTTGAGCGTGCAGGTTTTCTCAGGATGTTTTTTATTTATCGTAAGAGCATCGGGCAACATACTTAAGTTAAAGAACATAATGGTACATGGTGACCACGGGGGTTTAAACTCGGTATCTTACATCACGAGTCAACTCCCTAAGCCACAGGGCAACCTATATACCTTTGTATAATACCATTAAATTCGTAGGTAACTTTTAAAAAGAAATTGAAATTAAAAATATTCTCATTCTCTTTTTTACTACTGAAATTAAATGGGTTGTTAATAAGTAATTCTCTACAATTATTAGTGTCTACGTAGCAACAAAAACCTTAGCAACAAAAATTAAAGCTTATAAGGGCCTACAATGTCAAATTTGTCAAGCCGGTAAATGTCTGGATATCATTATATGCACCAACAAAAACCTTTATTGTACAGTTTCTTTTTAAAATATTTTTCATTTCATCGTCAAATTAAATACGCACGTAAGGTAGACTAAGATGTATGCTTGGCCAAGTTGCTTTATCTACAAAACGTGCGAAAAAAATAATAACATGTTCAAACAATGTTAATGTTGTCGGTTAAGTTTTCGTCGACAAGATTGACGGGTCAGCTTGTATGCCTTTAAATGCTATAAAAAAAACCTTATCGTGTAGAAACCGTATATTTCTCTTTCCTTGGAAAAAGTTCAATTTTCCGTAATAAAAAGTATACTATGGCCTTTCCCTGGACTCAAGTTATCTTTTACTAAATCTGATTGAAATCGGTTTGGTGATTTACTCGTGAAAATGTGACAAACAGACGGTCAGACAGATCGACAGACCAACTGATAGTCGGACAGGAGGACAGATACTTACTACTTACTCACTTACTTGTAACTTTCATACTCATACTCATTTATTGATAATATTATAAATTTCATGTCGAAATGGAATTTCACATTTCACATTTATAATATTACCGAGGATAGATCCACTGCCGGCTATGTTGCCTGTGGCCCGTGTTGCCAATTAATGTGGCCTCGTCGATACACGGCCTGATTGCCGCGCGTTTATTGCCATCTGAAGCCTTAGATTCCCGTCTATTTCTCTTTAGCCGTCCGTCCACCCGCTGTTTTAGATTGGCTTAGTTTGGACGAAGATTTATTTTTAGGGTCCTTGATTAACGCCGTTTAGCGAATGGTTTTATAATGGTATACGTAATGGCATCTATAAATGAAATTGTTGTAAAATCCAGTGTATTTTTTTAAGTTTATTGCGAGCAGAATTAATACAACATGGTAGTTGAAGCAAAGCAAGCACAAATTCAACTTGCAAACGTAAAGAGAAATTGAAACAACACGACAAGATATTTGTAAGATGAAAGATATAAATCGAAACTATTAACTGATATCGAGTTCGATCCACCTCAAGACATTAAAAAAAGAACAGGTCGTTGATAGGTACTATCATGACGAGATGTCGAGATCAGTGGCCTTAAACAAGATACATTGCGAGAACGTTTCGCTATCAGTATAGGTTTGACGTAAGCTTCCAGACGGTCGCGTTGAGCGCTTATGTCGATTCCATACTATTGACAGTATTCGATAATCGTTTATGTTAGCGTTAGGCATCTTGTCTTGCGCTACAGTTTATCAATACTACTCGAATACGAAACGACTCAAACGATTTCCATCATAATTATCATAAATGACTAAGAATTACTTTGATAACTAAATAGTAATGAGTGTCGGTTGTTAATAAACCGCGATAGATGGCGTCTGCATACGTTCCAAATATGAAAAAGCAAGCGATCACTAATTTCGTGGATCTTAAGAGTGATAATGCGCCTGCATCGCCCCGAAAAGCTAGAGGAGATGTAGGTTCGAATCCTACCTAAGACCGACGAAATGTTTTCGCTTTAATATAGTTTAACTAAATAGACTACACAACAACAAAAAACTGCAATCTTTTCTTGGCGCTACAATGCCACACGACTAAGTAAATGATCAAAATATTATTTCGATTTATACATTCACATAAATATTTTTATGATGAGCGCGAGTATTTGTTCATGAGTCTTGGGTGTTTTCTATGTATTTAAGTATTTATTCCTCTATTATAAGTATGTTTATAATTATCTAGTACCCATTAAAAGCCTTGAGCTTAGTTTGGAAATTAAATCAATCTGTGTGAGATTGTCCCCTGATATTTAATTTATGATACAAAACTCATTGTCAAACTCAACGTGCTAGCAAATTAAAGTGTTCCAATTGCCTTACTTATTTCCTGGATGACGTAACGTTAACCTACATACTTGATAGAAAGACAAAGTTCATGCTCCAAGTTCTGTACCCGTACCATGAGTTACAATAAATAAATAAATATCAGGGGACAATGTCACACCAATTGACCTAGTCCCAAACTAAGCTCTTGGCTTGTACTATGGGTACTAGACAACGATATAAATACTTACATAGAGAAATATATACTTAAATACATAGGAAACATCCATGACTCAGGAACAAATATTCGCGCTCATCACATAAATATCTGCCCTTACCGGAATTTGAACCCAGGACCGCTAGCTTCGTAGGCAGGGTCACTAGCACCTAGGCCAATGCGTCGTCAAATTAACAATTAAAGTACACACTAGCGAGTCGAATGCTCTGTCCCTCGCTACCTCGCCGTATTCTTATACAGTGCGAGGGACAGAGCATTCGACTCGCTAGCGAGCACGGTAATTGTAACTCATGGTAAGGGTACTGAAGTAAAACGGCACAGAACTCCATTATTCTAATAACAAGGAACATTAAACAGTACAGGCTCCTTGCAATTCAACACGCTATAATTTAGACTAGAGGCAAGCAAAAAAAGCTCCTAGAAACAGCTCCGTCGTCCGCCAACGGGTGCTCTGGGATTGAACCTTGGCCCCGTGCCCGCTCGTAACTAACCCAGGCTGCTCGGAGCACTCACAGCTTGTGAAGTTAGCACAGAGGCCGAGATAAACGGGGAGACGACGTTATGAATGGTTTGTTATACGGAATATCTATTAAGGAAGGAATATTTAATATTTTATAGTTAGAATAAGTGTACATATCGGTAGGGGATGCCCTGAATGCACATGCTGTGATCAGATTCGAGATGTACTGAATAGGGGCCAAATCAAAAGAAACCCGAATCCGACGTACGTGCTGGAAGAGATTGATCACTGTAGAGTAAGCGAAAGTTGTGGGTTTAATTTAGAACGGTGCATCTGGCGTTCCATAGTCTGAGACAAGCGTGAAGGTATGTATGTGTATGTATGTAAGTATTTAATAGTGATTACGGAAAATATACAACAAGCAAGGAAAATTTATTAAGGCTTGCGTTGATTTTTATTAATCGCGCATCGACCCTAATAATGTCGCAATTCCTATGATACGATTTTACAGGAAAGCAACTTAGATTTCAAACCATGCTGGACATTTTCCTGTAATCCGTACGCATTTGGATTTTGGGTCATACATAATCGAAAAGACAAAAGTTGTCTCTCCTTAGTCCAGTAACCTTGTCGATGTAAAGTATGGAGTAGTTTGCGTCAAATCTAGTAGTTCTGATTTTTTGCAGACTTGTTTATGATGTTGGCCCAATGAATAATCCAAGTTTGTGACCTCGAGCACCGAACGCAACTTTGTCAAATATAAAAAATCTTTATCTCGGAAACTATTTGGTCTACAGAGACAATTCTAGTCTCATATTGTAGCAAATTTAGTCTACTGTAAAAACGTGCTTATTACTATCAATAAATGGTCTTTAAGGGTTAGATTGCCAAAATCTGAAAAAAGTCCGAAATTGTCGCGGTTTTTTTATTATTGACAAAGTTGCGTTCGGCGCTCCAGGTCGCAAACTTGGATTACTCATTGGGCCAACCTCATTATCAAGTCTGCATAAAATTAGAACTACCGGATTTGACGCAAGCTCATGATGTCTAATGTAACTGGAGTACCTGTGATCAATAGTTAAAGGCTTGTGTGCATAATTATGTTTTTGTTTGATAGGACTAAAGTAGACCTGACGCCGTTTATGCAGATGTGGGTTCAGCCAGAAAACTAGGCCTTGAAAACGTTAACTTTAGGTATGTCTACAAGGTTATTTGATAGCAAGAGAAGTTAAAAAGTACAATTCCACAGAAATTGGTACTTCTACGCGTGCGCTCTCAAACAAATTGATCCGTAACCGAAACTTCATTAGTTCTCGTTTGGCTTCTAATATTAATAACCAAGGATTAGGAGGGCTTCCTCTTGATTCGACGAATGAGTTTCGATTTCAGATCTCTTGTTTCATTAGTTATATCATAATTATTATTAATTGTACGGCTTAGTTTATGTATGAACGTTACATGGTTAATTTTATGATAAACTAGCTTCTGCCCGCAACTTCGTCCGCGTAGACTTCGATTATTGTTATTCGCTCGGGAAATTTTATATATCCTATTTCCTATTCCAGGACCTAACCTTTATGTG
Source organism: Acleris literana (assembly GCA_946894065.1). Classification (NCBI taxonomy): domain Eukaryota; kingdom Metazoa; phylum Arthropoda; class Insecta; order Lepidoptera; family Tortricidae; genus Acleris; species Acleris literana. The sequence continues at coordinate 357,093 of OX335671.1, forward strand.
TTCCAAGTTTCATCCCGAGCCGTTCATTGGTTGAAGCGTGGTTGAGTAACAAACATTCCAACCTCCATACTTTCTCATTTATAATATTAGTAAGATAAAATGAAAAACTAAGATCTCAGTCTGGTTTCTCATGTTTGAAATAACGCATCATGTTTCCAAATTATAATTTGTCTTAAACCGTCTTTCAGCTGTGTCGGACAACTTTTCAAGCTTTCCATAAATACCTGCGGTTAGGTTTGTATCGTAACAACACTAGGTATTTTCCATAAATATCTCTTCCCGAATCCGCATAAAAACTTCACAAAAAACACCATTATTTTTACTTATCAAAACATTACACAGCAAATATCTCTAAACCTTTTAGATGTCTTTCATTAAATAGCAACGCAATATTTTTCGACATGGGTAACAGAATAATCTTCTGTATAATTATGTAACGAAAAGAAATTTAATGAGAGAAGCTTTCTTTGGAAATTTTCCGGTATTCATGTTTTTGGATAATTCAGATATAATAAGTGTGCTAGAATTATAATTATATTTTGGCGAAACAAATTCGTCGGTACGCTTAGAAATCGGTTGCCAGCGACTTCGTCCACGTAGAAGCCAATTTTCGGTATTCTTAAGAGAATTATTAATTTTCCGGGATCAAAAGTATTCTATATTCTTTCTCGGGACTCAAGCTATATCCGTACCAATTTTTTTTTTCGGAATTGACCCTCGATTTATCCGTGAAAACGTATCAAACAGACAGACGGACGTAGATACTTTCACATTTATAAGCCGTTGTCAAATACTCATAGTTCAAGCTAAGGATTAGATATATGTGAGTTTATCCCTCAAAATGTTTTTATTTACTGAGTCTGTTTTAGAACATTTTTACCGTAAAGACTTTTCTCAAGACCATTACTCTTCCAAGTCGACTTTTCCGCAAAAACAGGTTAAAGATAAAGTAAGAAAATCCTCTAACAAGGGATTTGGGGGTAGAACAATACATACATTAAGCTTCTAATGACGTCATTGTGTTCCCTCTTGTATTTTAATGATGCTGAGAATGTTTTACTGGAGAAAAGTTACGTATCTTGTGATATTTTATACATGCGTTTTTTAGCTCATGCCTAATATAATATTTAGTTTAATAACGTCGTCGTTTCTGTTGTTCTATTTTCATCCAGGTCAATTAAAATAGTTGTTTTAACTTTTTTGTTTTAAAATTTCATGTTCTCGTTTTTTTTTGGAATTTATAAAATACAATATTTCGGAGAATACTAGGTACTTACCAAATAAACTAGTTTAAAAAATATTATACTTGACAAAATACTTTGAGAACATTAAAAACACTTTTTTAAATAACATTAATTTTTAATTTTGTTGCCTAAAATGTAACGCTTCCCCCAGCCAAACGATCATCAATTGTTGAAAAACAGCAAGAACACTTTCACACATACCATTTTGTACCAGACTGACTTAAAGATGAGCAATTATCGTAGACAGTCTTCCATGGTTTTTAACCGACTTCAAAAAAAGAAGGAGGTTCTCAATTCGTCTGTTTTTTTTTAATTATTTTTAATGTTTTTTACCTCAGAACTTTCGACTGGGTTAGCCGATTTTGATGATTCTTTTTTTATTTGAAAGCTGGTGCTTTCAAATTGGTCCCATTTTTATCAAAATGAAGATCTGATGTTGGAATCCATAAGGAATCGACGGAACTCTTCATAATTTATAGGCACACCTATAGCGATTTTGGTATTTTTCATTGTAACTCGTGTATTTGGTCTTGGAAAGCACTATTTAGTGAAGTGAAACTGATGATGAAGACCACAGATGGCCACCAGAACTCCTAAACGGCATATATTTCGAGGGTGGCGACAAGATATTTCGATTAAGTTGACGAAGCATATTTAGGTTTGAACATATGACTATGACTTTCCCACGGCGTTGCTTGTGGCGAGATTTAAATGTTCTATTGTTTCTTATTAATTGAGAAGTGGGAGAATAACAGCATAATCATGATCACTAAAAAGTATTAAATAAAATAAAAGTTTAAAAAAACAAAAACCCGCCTTCAAAAAGCAAAAAATAACTTCTTTAAAATGGTAGGTAAATAGGTCAGTTCAACTCAAGTCGGCGTCCAACAATATTTTAACCAAAAGCAAGCAAAAGCAAAAGCAGACGTATACTTCAGAAAATATGATTTGGCCGTCTGTTATCTGTTTTGCTATTTTTTTTCTGCGTTAAGACTTAACGGACCTAACCTTGACCTTAACCCTAACCTTTCAACCCACTGTGCTGTTTGAAGAACGAGTGCAGTTTTACGATTAACTTTTGTTTGATATTAACAAAAAGATCATAGTGTAGCTTACAGACGGCCAATTCATATTTCCTGAACTATACTCAGTTTAATAAAACCAATGGTAATATAAATTCCTACTCATTAGCCAATTAATTATATAACCATAACCGACAAACTTTCACCTTTTATTTTAAAACTACGAGGAAACTATGTAAATCATATTTTTCCTACTAAAGTTTCAATTGCGTAGGACGTGGATAGTTTCCTTTTGTCGGTCAGTCATAAATATTTGTAGGCGGTGCCGATGGGCACAGGTCGTGAAAAAAGGAAATGTCGCGGTATTGTGGTCAAATAACCGTTATTTCAACCGGGCACTCTGTTTAAGCATGCTTTTATACGCCGTGTATGAGGAAAAATACTCGATTTTCTTTTCAGTTGCAATACTTTATAGTCTGAAGTTTAAATACTACCTTTTCGTTTGTTTTAAATGGTTAAAGATTTAACAACAAGGTAAACCAAACCTTATTACAAACAATAATAATTATAAAAACAAAAGTATTTGTTTCTTGTTTTTACGGTCAGTCCTGCTAAGTAATAGACATTAACTCAGATAAAACTCCTGTAGCAATATCGACCTTTTTGCTAACAGAAGAGAATTCAAACTGCTTTGGTTATTGAATTTGAGATACTACTTATTAGCTTAGAAGGGAAGAGATATAGTCACATACACAGTAGACATTTTATGGTATTTTGTAATCCGGAAAATTGTACAGTTCCCTATTAATGACTTACAAACGGATGAAGTCGCGGGCGAAAGATTCTTATTAGTTTTAGCGTTTTTCACCATTAGTGGAGATGAAAAGCCAATTTATTTCGTTGGCAGGTTTTCGAGGCTAAGGTTTGATGAAAATTTATAGTGAGGTAGGTAGCTTAGATTATTATCATAAATTTTTATTACATTTTTATTTGGTAAATATTACTTTTACCCTTGAAATATCTATTTGAAGAGTCTCCGTGGTAATAATTATATTACTTATGTATAAAAATGCCAAAACTTTTACAAAAGGCTTTTGGTGCGGATAAAGTCGGATAGACTGGCAGGAGAGCAAGTTAGAATGAGTAAGAGAGAAGTATAATAAAGGTCGTTTAAACAGCTATTGCACTGTACGTATGTAGCTACAGATCCTAAAATAGAACCCACCACCTATTCACTATACATCCCCCCCCCCCCCCCCCCTGTTTCATTAGCAAATCGTCCTGCTTCTCATTACGAATTTATCGATTCATTACTAGCTGCTCGTAGTTTTGCTAGACGAAAATCGTAAAAGTGTCAGCCCTATTAAAAACAATAATTAATATAAAATAGAAAAAAAAAAGTTTAACAGAACAAAAACCCGCCTTCAAAAAGCAAAAAATAGCTTCTTTAAAATGGTAGGTAAATAGGTCAGTCCAACTGAAGTCTGCTTTTGGTTAAAATATTGTTGGACGCCGACTTCAGTTGGACTGACCTATTTACCTACCATTTTAAAGAAGTTATTTTTTGCTTTTTAACCGACTTCAAAAAAAGGAGGAAGTTCTCAATTCGTCGGGTTTTTTTTTTATTTTTTTTTTTATGTATGTTCCCTGATTAGGTACTTGAAGACCACTGGACCGATTTGAAAATTTTTTTCGTTGTTCGAATGGTTATACTTTCTAGTTGGTCCCATTGTCACCACGTCGGGATCTGATGATGGGATCATGGAGAAATCAAGAGAACTCCTCAAATATTATAGGCACACCTATAGCGATTTTGGTATTTTTCACTGTAACTCATGCATTTGCTTTTGAAAAGTACTATATGGTGAAGTGGAACTGATGATGAAGACCACAGATGGCCACCGGAACTCCTTAACGGTACCTATTTCAAGGGTGGCGATAAGATATTTCGATAAAGGTAGTTGAGCGACTATGACGAAGCACATTTAGGTTTAAATATGACTATGACATTCCGGCGGGTTTGTCTGCGGCGAGCTTGAAATGTTCTATAGTTTCTCATTAATATTTAGAAGTGGAGCTACGTAACAGCATAAATAGGATCACTAAAAAGTATAAAATAAAATAAATGTTAAAAAAAACAAAAACCCGCCTTCAAAAAGCAAAAAATAACTTCTTTAAAAAGGTAGGTAAATAGGTCAGTCCAACTGAAGTCGCCGTCCAACAATATTTTAACCAAAAGCAGACTTCAGTTAGACTGACCTATTTACCTACCATTTTAAAGAAGTTATTTTTTTGCTTTTTGAAGGCGGGTTTTTGTTTTTTTATTTTATTGTACATAGCACAGACAAGTAACCTATCCTCGTGCCGTCCAATGTACAGTACATTGTACAAAGTGACACTTAGCATAACCGCCTAGACTTAAGCCATAATCTTGGTAGACTTTTTCATTAAAAAAATAAGAATAATACCTATTGGCAGTTTGGACATAAAAATGTTTTGGCTTATATATTGCACACTGGGCGTTTGCTGATCTCGCGTTTTTTTTCTTGGGCGGCTCGAAGCTACCGCAAGTCAATTATACATACCTACATACATAATATAAACTCACGTATTTATTCCCAGAGTAGGGTAGGCAGAGCTTCAATTACCAACAACTGTAAAAATTTGTTGATAATTCTGTAACCAATTCTACAAGTATGAATAATCCAATTATTCTTATCTAAATTTCAAGCCAATCTCAAACACCTCAAAAGAAACAACAACACTCATCGGATTATCCACCAACCTTGGAATTAGACCAACCGCCAGCGCCCGACGATGGAATAAACATGAGCCCGCATTGTTCGGATTTATAGATACGTTCAGATTATACTTGAATTATGACAGCCTATCGCCTTTAGGTCTTGGGATATCTGCTGAAACGGGGTTAGCATAATCTCACCGAAAACATTAAAATTAATGCGCCTAGTTCTCCTTTGATAATGGACCGATATCTCTTGGATCGATCGATCTTGATTTCAACATTCAGGTTCAAACGTCTATTCTCATTCCACAATCCTACTATTACTTACTTAACGGTGTGTGTGTTAAAATTACTTGAAGTTTTAATACTTACGACAAATTATTTTTTGTACATTTAGTGAAAATATTTACAGTGGTTGTTACATAATCAGGGACGCTTGCGTTTCCCATGCAATTGCCTACAAATAAATATGACTTTTTGACAACCAATCAAAAAGTTATCAACCAATTTTATTTTTAGTTTAGTTAACTTAGCATTAACTAATAAACTAAGGTTTAAATATATGTACAATTTACCTCTGTTGAAAACAAATCATTCATTTTATAAGGATTTGAAAAAAACTAGTGTTTGGTGTTCATACAAAGTTTTAAAATCCACAGCATCATAAGTACTTTTTCACTTTGGGATTTCGTCACTTAAACATCACATTTAACTAACAGACAAATGAGCCCAGGTCGTTAAAGAGAATACATTTATATGTACCGGTACCAGCAAAAATATATTATCCAAAATTGGGCGCAAAAATATCTGACACGTCTTTATTACTAGAGGTATAAGAACGTGTCAGATATTTTTGCGCCCAATGTAGGATAATATATTTTTGCTGGTGATTGTACTCAGTACACATAAGTAGAAAACATTCAAAACATAGAAACAAATACTCGAGCTCATCACACAAACATTTGCCCACCGGAAAAAGGGTGCTAACTTAGTGTCTGCTATCCATTTTGCCGGCAGAACGTATTTCACGCAATGTTTCTGTCACATGTAAGACAGCCCAAAATATTCGTCGACCGGGTCCCACGTGGCAACGTTCAACGCTGCGGCACACCGAAGCTTGCTTGAAGTCTTCGGGGAGTAGTGGTAGTGGGGGTTAAACATAACAGACACCCGCGACGCATCAAGTGTTCCATTAACCCAGTTGTGAAATATTTTGGCATCCCAAACACAAAAGAGGAGTTTTATTAAGTTTTGATACCTTTGCCTGTCTTTGTGTAGGTATCTATTCTGTGGTTTGGACCAAACAAGACGGGTGTTACTTATAAGTTTGATGTGTGTATCTGTGTGTGGCATTGACTGTAGCTCCTTAATAGATAGACCGATTTGGGTGCGTATTTTTTTGAAGACAGCTAGTTTAATCAGAAAGTTTATAAGGTAGGGTTTATGAAAATCGGTTCAGCCGTTTAAGAGACATTAGCTCTCAAAGAAGGGATTTGAAGGGAAGGGAAGACGCCATTTTTTCTTTTAAATTGTTTTGAGACTATGCATTTGTTTTTTTGTGTGTTTTTATTTACATTTTATAGCGAGCTGTGTGGATGTGTGTTCCTAGCTAGCTTTGCTTTTTCAGGTTTTTTTACTGGTATTTAATAAATCTTTCTTTCTATATTTCTTCTTATCCACTTGACAGTCCCACGATAGCATATTATTCAAAACCAAAGTGCTTTTAACCATCCGCCGGCACCTTATTTTCCTAAGGTGTGGAAGAAGCAACAGTTGATTATAGTGCCATCTAAAAAAATATGCTGGCATTATATTTTATAGCGAGCGGTCTGCGTGGTTGTGTGTTCCTTACTAACTTTGCTTTATCGGGTTTTTTTACTGGTATATAATAAATCATTCTTTCTTTCTTTCTTTCTTCTTAAGTAAGAAGAAGAGAAGTTTATTAGACCTCACACAGCGCGCGAATCAAGAGTAGGATCCGGAGCCACTACTCTGTAGGACTGATAGACTGTCATGAATAAATCTTGACTTAAGATCGGGTTCATGGAATGGACTTCCACGGGCGAAAACCCTTCGGGCGGCGCTGAGACCGTCGGCGGCACGCCCCAAGCCGCGCAGACAATCACTGTTTCTTCGGCTAATTCTATCCCAAGACGATGAATTTCCTAAAAGAACAAATAAATTTTAAAAATAAACAAAGAAAATACATTCATACACAACAATAACACACATAAATTTAACATAAAAAAGGAAAAGAGACGACAGACAGTGGTAATTGTTGCGAAACGGTCCAAACCCAGCAAGTAGGTACTAACTTTACTGTGAAGCCAACCCTGGTCTACCATTGGGACCGCTTAGTGAAAACACGGAAGGTGATACAGACATTACGGAACTTTAAAAACTTGTATCTTAAAAGGTTTCATTATTGTGACAGTTGCATAAGTATTTTTTTCTACTCGCGTTCTATAAACCGCTAATAAAGATATCGTTAACGGTATCAGAATACCACCTATAGTGTAACCGAAACTGGAAAACAATTCTATAATGAGCGTTGCCATGGTAATAACAGTTCTATAATAATTATTATAGAATTGTTATTACCATGGTTACGGTCATTCCGGATATCAGTCTTGCCGTTTAGTGAACACTTGAGATCCCAATTTGTATAATAAACTGTTAAAATATTTTAATACCAATTACAATTACGTATATTAAAAACAAAATTAATTTAGCGACTAATTATATGTATAAAATTGATTTTTTATTAAATTACTAAAAATAGATGGTTAATATCCATCGATGTGTTATTTGGTTACCATGGTTACGTTCAATATGGATATCAACAAAATGGCGTTTCGTTTGGCATTACAACTTTTGTGATTAATTGTCAGAACTGTTTTTAGTAACTATTAAAATTTGCATGAAATTTGTTAACGTTTACTTAACAATAAAATTCACAAATTATTAACGCCAATGGGAATAATGAAAATGACTTTGCTGACAAGTAATTTGTTCTAGTTGAAAAGTCGAGTGATGTATACGAGAAAAGTTAGCGATTGTTTATTTTTGTAATTATCATTTTAAGCTTGTAGAAAAAGTTATATATGCAACGGTTCATAATTAGCTCTTAAGGTACTCGTGCCTGTAATTAGAGCGCTTGCAAGCTTAATTATGTACCGGTTACATAAATAACTATTCTAAGGTGTAACTACTTAGTCAAGTTTATCAAAAAACACCTGAATATGTCATAGTTATATACAGTATTCCTAGCTTCTTAATGGCTTTCGGCTGGCTATCGCTATCACGCTTGCACTCGCACCTGACAGTATATTTGTCACTCGTGTGTCATAGAAAAACGATGCTTGCCGATTGCTATTAACCTTTTGAACGCCATATGTCGAATACAAAATGTGCCACCCACACGCCAAACATGTTTGCTATGCTATGCAAATTACACCTTATTGCTACCAAACAAAGTCTCTTTTAATCTTGAACTCTTGTCGGCTGTAGCCGACGTGGCGTCAGTGGCACGACTTTTAGTTGACGGCCAGAGCCGACTGTGGCGTTGAAAAGGTTAAGAAAATGGTTGCGCTGTACCTTGCTTGCCCGCATCAGTTTTTAGTAAAAATAATATGAAATTATTTTCTAAATATTTGAAAAGCGGTCTAGAAGTGATTTCATTTTAGCAAACGGGGTGTCAATAATGAAAGAGCTCAATCTGCACATTTCAAAACTTTTTTTGTTTAAATAGGAAAATACTCTAAAAATCTGTATCAAAATTTAGGCTAGTCAAAATGAACCGTATTGAAGAGACAATAAAGTGCCTACATAACAAAATGAGTATTTTCTTTTGCGTTTTCAACCATATTAACTTAAATTCGAAACCCTCGGTGCGCCAGTCCGACTCGCACTTGACCGGTTTTTTTATCATATCAAGTGACCTAACGGGAATAATAAAGTAAAGTGTTCTTACCGGGATATCCACTTGGCCACCAAGATATTCATAAAGTGGTGGTATCTGTTTGGGTCCCCATTTCCGATCGATAACAATGTTGCCACTCCTGTTACCTGCAAACATTACCTGACAGTTACAAAACATTTAAATGAATATTTCTCCAATAAGCAGTAATTTGGTTACATCCTTATTCCCAAGAGATTTTCTTGGTCAGGTTATTAAATTTAATTAAATTACTAACGAAAACTATTTTTTTCTTACTTTTCTTGAAACCTGAACGATTACAGTTTATTTAGATTATACAAAAGTTGACCTACTTGATATAAAAGACATTTACATAAACTTCCATCGGTCTAAAAAGCCTGATTTGACAGCTTTCAACGTATAAAGTACTATGTGTTTGAGGTTATATTTTGTACTACGTTGACAGTTGTCAGATCGGGCTTTTCGGAAAGACGAGGTTCTAAAAAAACATTACGTGGAGAAGAGGGATATAAGAGAGAGTCTACTACAAGACTTTATTGCTTCTACGACTGACTGCCCCAGTTACACACAATAGTTTTCATCACAATGTCGAATAAAATTAAAAGCCAGAAATCCCGCACTGGGAATAAAAGATTAAGATAAGAGTGAGCCAATAAATTTACCAATCGTTATTATTGTGCAATGCTCTGGATCGTACTCAGGGTAGGTTGCGCAAGCGGCGCGCAGAAGCGCGGCGCAGCAGATCGCGAGCAGCGAGCGGGCGAGCGGCGACATGGCGAGAGGTGGCGGACCAGCGCCGGCGCAGCCCTTATAACACTCGCCCATTCGGAGCCAAAACAAATCGATACTACGGAGAATCAAAGCGTAAAATACTCGTTAAATTAGTTTTTTATTTAAACTATTTAAATGCGAGTAAGATGCTTTGGTCATGCTTTTATTACACGTAACTTTTTGCACGTTTAGAACTACAATTTACATTTAATAAATATCCTAAGCGTGGGAATATGCAATATGCAATATGCAATATTCCATATCCATACTAAATTGTGCTGATTTTTCTATTCGTCAAAAATAATAAGGTTTTACCGTGTACCGTCAGCCCAGGTTATTTTAATTTGACCTAGCTTATAATTTTCGAGATACTTAATTAATGATACAACAAATGATATAATTATTGATACAACTTAGTTCAAAACCATCAGGTACCTATCGAAACACTTACACCCGTATTCACAAACGTCACTATGAGGTCTCACAGTGCTCATGAACGCACAGGGTGGTTCAAATCGTCTCATAAACAAAAGGTCGGTCAAAAGGGACCAAGCGCAAAGCTGTATTGAACGCAGTGCGTTTACGCAGTGAAGGATCCCTTAAGTATTGTTTGTGAATACGGGTGTTAATGTCATGGGGACAATTTCGCACAAATTGTCCTAGTCCCAAACTTACCTCTAGACTTGTACTATTAGCACTTAACTCTAAACATACTTATATGTATAGAAACAATAATATTTAGTTACATAGAAACATTCAAGATTTTGGAGCAAAGACCCGATATCATCACGCACTCATTGTTCAGTACTCAAAACTCAGCAGGATATTATAAACCAATTTCGGTTGTTTTATTTGTACATTAAAGTGCATTTTCCTGGAATTCCATTCCCTTAATGGGGCATTTGATTGACACCACTATCAAACAACGCTTGTCTCTAACGCTTGAATCGCCTCGAACAATCACACTTCAGCCTGCGGAACCCCAATTAAACGCAATTTGGGGCGCAACCGCAGGGTTCCGTGGCTTCGGGGGTTCCATAATTGATTGTTTGCGGATCGATGCCTGATTGTTTTGCCCCTGGGTCACGGAAGGCTTTAAGGAAGGAATAATTGAGGGAGGATGTGTAAGAAACTTATGTCAAGACTTTTTGGGGTTTTTGAGCAATTTCTTTTGCTACAAGTAATTATAGGTGACAACTTGTTTTTTTAAACCCAAAATGGGTTTGCATTTGACCTTAGACTCACATGATGGCAGTGACAACGACAACGAAGTCGAGGGAAGTACATGCTTACCCAGAAAAAAGCTTTTCACTCTCGCCTTGGAACCTAGGCGAATATATGATTCCGGGAATACAGAGCCAGGGAAACCATCCTACTCCTTGGCAGTGCGAATAAGAATTGCAGACGCAACAAACTGCGGCGTCCGAACCATTGGAAATTCGACTAAGTAGATGCGTATGGAAGCCCTCTCGGCGTCTGGACGACCGATGGAAGAAAAAGATGACGGATGACGTCATGTAGTTGAAAGTAAGAAAAAACGAAACCTGCAAGAATCTTTGAGATTTTACAATCAAATTAATTAAATTACCCTTAATAAAATCATACATACATACATTAAATCACGCCTGTTTCCCAGAGGGGCAGGCAGGGACCACTAAACATCTTTCCACCTGTTACGATCATGACAAATCTCTTTCGTTTAATCCACTAAAATCAAAGGACAATTAAATCATATTATTTAAATTTCTGGCATCCCGCAATTAAGACGTCAAGTCAGATATCTTGTAAACTATGGAAAATATTGTCACGAGCTAAAATGTTACTGAGATGAAGAAAAACATGTTTTAACATAAGATAATGATTTTTTTATGAAGATGAATTCACGCATTTCAGTTCTATGTTTTGTCGCTTTTCTGCACTCTGAACTGGAATGTCGAGAATGCTTTTGAAAGATTGATAGTTACATCAAGATATTATGTCTCGCATGCTATTTTTCAGCCTTCTGTGTCATTAAATAAATAAAACTAAAAAGTATTTTTGACCATAAATACCTGAAAGTAAGTAACTCACGATAAAATAATAACTAATAATTTTACACACTACAAAAAAAAGTCCGTCACTAGTGTTACAAAAATATTTTTTTGTAGACTGTTATCACAAATACAGTCATCTGGAATTAGTAAATTCCTTTTGATACGTTAAGTACTTTTTTTATGCCCTTCTTTAATTTAAATTTATAACCGAATAAAACTCCGCCGCTTGCGCCGGATACAATGTCTAAAAGCTACCGAGCAATTAAAGTTGCTTGACTTTAATTAATTTCGCGGCATATCTGAGATGTTTTGATGTGGTTGTGGCGTGTCACGTGACACACTGACATGACGCATGGCGGCGCCGCAGTGGACATTGTATAACAGTATGAGAAACCGGTGAAACAAAAAGAAGCTAAATTATTACGTTGTAAACTTTTAAAGTGTCGTTATTCTTCTTAAAGAGGAAAATTGTAGGTATGTTACTACATAATTATAATAGTCTTAAAACCCACAAAGGCAAGGTTTGTCTCAAAAAACGACTTCTTGTCAGTTGCATCAGTGTATTTTAAATAAAATACAATGGCGCGACTTTATATTTTGATAAGACTAGATAAAATAACTTTAGAATACAAACCCTCTTTATTGAAAAATGGCTGCATGCTACTAAACAGTCAGTTGGTCATTCAGTGACCAAGGAAGAGTTCAAAATTGAAGATCAAAATTCAAGTCATGTGGCAAAGAGGTAGTCGAATTACGTAATCATTTTTTTTCAGTTAAATAAAATAAAAGACTAAGAAGTGCAAGAAAAAGACCTAAAAAAGAAGAGACAGAAGTAGTTGAACACAGTTATAAATGTTAAATATTAAACTAACTAACGACGCTGAGTTCGCTCCTTTTACCACATTGTCATGCTATTTATTTATTAAGTTTTTTTTTCATGTATCTATTATTACTAATATTAGTTTTTTTTATATGTGGTAATAAATCGTTTTTCTTTCTTTCTTTCATTCTGTCACCAAAAAAACAGCCAATAAAACCAAAAAGAGTTAAATTTGGGTTTCGACTTAATTCTCAAGACGATAAATTATGACAGAGGTTCAGAAACAATGCAAACCATTAATAAAGAATGAACTATCTGCATACTGTGTCACTATAGAACCATTATGGCGTATTGTGACATGCCGTGGCACTTGATAAGGGAGGATAAGGAGTCGAGTTAATTTTAGCGGCATTAAGCCTGTCTCCGTGTAGTTAATAACGACGCCATATTGTTTTGGAATCTTGGAGTAAGTAACTGTGGTTAGATAACATTGGGTCAACGAGCCAGATACTCTTTAATATAATTAACTTACTTGCAATAATATTCATAAGCATGCACCTATGACCCATGCATCTTTAGATACAATCTAATTCTTCAAGGTAGAAAGAGACAGCACGCGAATTAGACCTAAAAATGTTAATATTTATTATTATTGGTGATTCTATATTCACCAATAACGACGAATTACTGTAAAAAATGCTAAATAATCAAACAAAAACAAGAGTTTTATTTTTGCAAAATAATTTTTGTACAAAAAGCTTTTAGGAAAATAATTTAGTCCTTTGATCGTAAATAATCAAGACACCAGATCGACGAAAGAGCGCTTATATTTATTTATACAAAGACTGCTATTTAGCCGAAAGGCTATTTTCTCCAGAAAAATATTTATCAAAGGGAAAGGCAATTAACGAGTAAACTTATTTTAATCTCATAAATTAACAAGTTTCATCTCAATATAAACACAAATCGACTGCGACACACTCAACCACACCCAACAGATCAATCAATACGTACTGTCATACAATATTGATCAATCACAAGTCTTCACAACGCTACAAAAACATCAAAAACACATAATTTCATCTTAAAGCAAGTTAAATCCGGATCCTGACAAACTTTGATAAAGGGCTCCGATTGTTCGTCGATCACCCGGGTAGCATCCCCTCTTTACAAGAAAAGACCTATCTGTTCTAGTTGCCATAAAAGAATGAATCTTCTTCAAATGACAATAAGGTTAAAAACACTTGGAGTTGTGTAACATAATATACGCCTTTTTTATTCAAAGAGAAGAACAGCACAAAGGAATATTACCGATATTGTGACTGGTGTGTTCTTGTCATCGAAACAACGGGTCTTAAGGACCTTTCTATTGAAATTTGTAGGGTTGTGTGTTGTGATTGAACGTTCTGGAATGGGGTTGAGTGATGTAGTGGGCATTTGAGCGTGTCTGAGCACTATTATGATCAATTTCCTGTATTCAGATCCTAATGTAAGATGTTTCAATGATACCCTTTCTTTTTGAAAGAACTAGCTTCTGGCCACGAGTTTGTTTGCGTTGACCATATTACGGAAATTCTGTTTTTGTTTCGAAACTGGGATCTTATGTGTTATCCCCAGAAGGGATAAGATATATCCATTCCAAAATTCGTCCAGCCGTTTCAGAGTCAATGATTATTATGATTAACAAACATACTAACATACACAGTTACAAGCTATCGGGTTTTTCGCACTCTAATACTTATTACCTTAGTTTGAAGAGCTAGATTCTGTTTCAAGAAATTAACAGAGCTTATTAGGGCGAAGTCATGTTGTGGTTTTACATAAAGAAAGCGAAACATTTTCTTACGCGTCTCCTTATAATTTACCAAAGGGATGAGAATAAACTATTTACATTTATAACATTTCGTACTTACATTTCTGTCCTGTCTCAGCTCTTTACAAATTTTAGAAGACTCATTTCAAACGTAACCTAGAGCTTGTATAATTGACATTGCCACGTCTCGGAGGCTTCTGAGGAGCCGCCCGGGGCTTCGCTTTGCAGTAATTATTCGGAGTTCCATTGAGTCTCGAATTTAAGGACTATTTTGGAAAATTACAATTACTTGCGTCGAGCGTTTTAAACAGAGGTATACTTTTGGGTTGACAGTTTCACGATGTTGATTGTTTTTTAACAATGGGGTTTTGATTAACAAAGCTGGTGTAGGGTTATTTCGTAACTGTCAGTAGCATTAATGGCAACGGAATTGCGGTTCTAATAAGGAAGGGTACCCAAATGTCCGGCTCCGATTTGCTTTATTTTGATATATATTAGAGAGTAGTCTAAAACTCTAAAATAACAGACGCGTATTTTTTTAGCTGCCCAATCTAAACCTGTTGGGAGAAACTATCCTCCAAAGTACTGAACGTGACTAAACCCTACCTTTCCTTGTAAGATAGGCAGAAGTCACATAAAGAACTATAAAATACATACATAATCTCACGCCTTCGTTCCCAGAGTGGGGTAGGCAGAGCTACAGAATTACAAACATCTCTAAAAACTTGTTGATAATATAAAATAATTACCTATAAATAAAACAACAGTAAATTTTACGGCACCATTTACTATTAGGGTTGCGTATCGGAAGGGTGCTAACGGGACTCTATTACTAATCATCCGCTGTCCATCCGTCTGTCTGTCAGCGGGCTGTATCTCATAAACTGCCGTAATAGTAGCTAAACTGTTAAAATTTTCACTTTTCCGATTTTCGGTTTTTTTTCTTATGGCATAGTGCAAGTAACGAGCTCACAGGCTACCAGTAAGAAGGATATGCGAACTTAATTTAATTTTAAAACTGCAATCCTAAGAATTTAAATATGATGCCAACCCTGAGGCCTAAGATAAAATAAATTTATTCAGTAAGAAGGCCGCACGGGCACTTTTACACGTCAAGAATCTACCAGCGCTTTCCAAGAGGAGACCACTGCTGAGAAGAAACGCCGCAAGAAACTAAGCAGTCAGTCATAAAAGATAAAATTCATCATTCAATCTTCATGCTAGTTATTTCACATATGGTCTTATCATCTTACTGGAATACAATAACGCAAACACTGCTGCTTGGCGATAAATTAAAATATAGTTAATAGTGATAGTAGTAGCGATTGACGCAAAAGGGATATGGTGATTTATGTTTGATCGATAATTTTAAATTATTTTATCATGAGAATATTGAATTTCTGTGTTTTGTACATTAAAGAGTTTACATACATACATACATAAACAAATTACAAACTTTTTTCATTGATTTCATCGTTTTTATTGACTACATTATCAAACTACATGGTCATGTTTTCGTTTTTTTTAAATATGAATAGACTAATTTATTCATGATTGTAATATTTTAAAAGGACCACTTTGTTTTAGCTCTCCGTCAAAGTTTAGTGTCGCTGCTTTTCCAATAAATGCAAAATATCGACTGAAAGACATTGACGTTAAGCTTAATTAAAATTCAATCTTGTTAGCAGCCGCAGTCCATTTCTCAGTACAGGCTTAATAGGTTATTTGAAGAGCAAATTTTATATTTGCTTTTAATAAAATAAACATTAAGCCACGATTCTCAGACATGGCTAAAAATAAATGCATGCTTTTCAAAGGACCTTGTAGAAAATATCGCTTAATAGATACAGTGATCGGGATTCGCAGAACGAATTTTCCGTAACCTTCCTTCCAATAACCTCTCATATAGATGTTACGAATATTAAATCATCAATAAATATAGCATAATCTCCAGGCTTCTACTATGGGTACTAAACAACGATAAATATACTTTTAAGTAGAGAAATATATACTTAGATACTTAGAAAATATCCAACACACACACACACACACACACACACATACATAAATATTTGCCCATACCGGGAGTCGAACCCTGAACCGTAAGCTTCTTAGCCAGGATCACTACTAAACTTAAGTAGGTTAAACACGTCGTCGTTTTTTATCACACTCGCTTGCTACATTGCACCAATAGGAATAAGTTAAGATAGTTAACGGAAAAAAATATCGATAAGTCATCCATCTAAACAGATACGTAAAAACTTTTATCAACTTTATTTATCTTTTCTCAACCAAGTCATTACTATTTTTAAACTCAATCATCTATAAAGTGTAAATATGACAATAAAAGTGACAACCCTAGCATCAAACAATTCGTCCGAGCCAATCACATTACGTTTTTCAAAAGCGGAAACCATTACGCCTTTTGATGTCTCATTTGTCGTTTAATAGGGCTGACACTTTTACGATTTTCGTCTAGCAAAACTACGAGCAACGAGTAATGAATCGATGAATTCGTAATGAGAAGCGGGACGATTTGCTAATGAAAGAGGGGGAGGGGGAATGTATAGTGAGTAGGGGTGTGTTCTATTTTAGGATCTGTAGCTACATACGTACAGTGCAATAGCTGTTTAAACGACCTTTATTATACTTCTCTCTTACTCATTCTAACTTGCTCTCCTGCCAGTCTATCCGACTTTATCCGCAACAAAAGCCTTTTGTAAAAAATTTGGCATTTTTATACATAAGTAATATAATTATTACCACGGAGACTCTTCAAATAGATATTTCGAGGGTAAAAGTAATATTTACCAAATAAAAATGTAATAAAAATTTATGATAATATTCTAAGCTACTTCACTATAAATTTTCATCAAACCTTAGCCTCGAAAACCTACCAACGAAATAAATTGGTTTTTCATCTCCACTAATGGTGAAAAACGCTAAAACTAATAAGAATCTTTCGCCCGCGACTTCATCCGTTTGTAAGTCATTAATAGGGAACTGTACAATTTTCCGGATTAAAAAATACCATAAAATGTCTACTGTGTATGTGACTATATCTCTTCCCTTCTAAGCTAATAAGTAGTATCTCAAATTCAATAACCAAAGCAGTTTGAATTCTCTTCTGTTAGCAAAAAGGTCGATATTGCTACAGGAGTTTTATCTGAGTTAATGTCTATTACTTAGCAGGACTGGCCGTAAAAACAAGAAACAAATACTTTTGTTTTTATAATTATTATTGTTTGTAATAAAGTTTGAACCTTGTTGTTAAAAATCTTTAACCATTTAAAACAAACGAAAATGTAGTATTTAAACTTCAGACTATAAAGTATTGCAACTGAAAAGGAAATCGAGTATTTTTCCTCATACACGGCGTATAAAAACACGCTTAAACAGAGTGCCCGGTTGAAATAACGGTTATTTGACCACAATACTGCGACATTTCCTTTTTCACGACCTGTGCCCATCGGCACCGCCTACAAATATTTATGACTGACCGACAAAAGGAAACTATCCACGTCCTACGCAATTGAAACTTTAGTAGGAAAAATATGAGTTACATAGTTTCCTCGTAGTTTTAAAATAAAAGGTGAAAGTTTGTCGGTTATGGTTATATAATTAATTGGCTATTGAGTAGGAATTTATATTACCATTGGTTTTATTAAACTGAGTATAGTTCAGGAAATATGAATTGGCCGTCTGTAAGCTACACTATGATCTTTTTGTTAATATCAAACAAAAGTTAATCGTAAAACTGCACTCGTTCTTCAAACAGCACAGTGGGTTGAAAGGTTAGGGTTAAGGTCAAGGTTAGGTCCGTTAAGTCTTAACGCAGAAAAAAAATAGCAAAACAGATAACAGATGGCCAAATCATATTTTCTGAACTATACGTCCATTTTCCTTAAAATGGATATACACGGAATGAACCTTAAAGATTTAAATTAATTTACACGAAGACTTTCTTGATTATCTTCTTCTACAATAACTTTTCCAAGACTGATAGATACAGTAGGAAGGTAATCTAGATTATTATATCCTGTGGGCCTAGGTATTGCTGCGTCTATATCGCGTGTCAAATGTGTATAAAGCATCCGTCACTGTCTTACTTATATATGTGTTAAAAGGTGATGGATGCCTTATCCAAACTTTATCACGCGATAAACGCAACCATGCTAGGCCTCCAGGTGGGATAAATCTACCTAAACATAAATGTGAAAAAGTTTAAAAAAAACAAAAACCCGCATTCAAAAAGCAAAAAATAACTTCTTTAAAATGGTAGGTAAATAGGTCAGTCCAACTGAAGTCTGCTTTTGTTAAAATATTGTTGGACGCCGACTTCAGTTGGACTGACCTATTTACCTACCATTTTAAAGAAGTTAGTTTTTGCTTTTTGGAGGCGGGTTTTTGTTTTTTTAAACTTTTATTTTTATTTTATACTTTTTAGTGATCATAATTATGCTGTTATTCTCCCACTTCTCAATTAATAAGAAACAATAGAACATTTCAATCTCGCCGCAAGCAACGCCGAGGGAAAGTCATAGTCATATATTTAAACCTAAATATGCTTCGTCATAGTCGCTCAACTATCTTAATCGAAATATCTTGTCGCCACCCTCGAAATAATAATATATACCGTTTAGGAGTTCCGGTGGCCATCTGTGGTCTTCATCATCAGTTCCACTTCACCATATAGTGCTTTCCAAGACCAAATACACGAGTTACAATGAAAAATACCAAAATCGCTATAGGTGTGCCTATAAATTTTGAAGAGTTCCGTCGATTCCTCATTGATTCCACAATAAAATCTTCATTTTGATTAGAATTGAACCAATCGGAAAGCACCAGCTTTCAAATAAAAAAAGAATCATCAAAATCGGTTCACCCAGTCGAAAGTTCTGAGGTAAGAAACATAAAAAAATCACGAATTGAGAACTTCCTCCTTTTTTTGAAGTCGGTTAAAAATTGGAGCCAAGTTCAATATTAACTCGACTTCACCGACAAAAGACTTGAGATCTATACTGCCCCCGATAGTAAAAAGGGCGCATCTAACACTTTTGTCAAAAATGAGTTAATTATACTGCCGTGATCAGCAGAAAGAGACAAACCTACTGATATTTTTAGTTTTTTCCTAGGTAGGCTAGATTAGAAGTTACCATAAGCAAAAAGGGCGTAACTTCAGTCACTTTGTTACATAAACTTAATTAAACAGACGGATTTCAAAAACATGTAGGTGGTCTTCGTAAAAAAGACGTAACTACGTATAATGTGCCCTTTTGTTTTGTCAAACTTTCAACACTTTAATAAAAGAAAAGACGTAAGGTATAATCCATCACCGTATACTTCAATAAAAGGACGCACCTAAGTACTTGTGCCTTTTCAACTTAGTTTTGTCTTAGACGCATCTAACATAAATACTTAATGAAAAGGGCGCTAGTGACCACTTGCGTCTTTTTAACTTAGCCAAAGCTCGATCACGTTATATTGACGCGGACGCATCTACACGTAAAACTAAGTAAAAAAGACGCAAATGACCACTTGCGCCTTTTTCAATAGTGTATTTTGCTAATTCACTAAGATGATCGTGGTATTTGTGTCTGATTATGATGTAGGCATATTTTATTTTTGCAATAGTACAACTAAGTTAGTGTCATTATTTTTTGGGGTGTTTATTACCGGAAAAAAAAAACTGTGTTAGTTTAAAATTGTTAGTTTTCCAGAAAACGTATGTCAAGACAAGTATACTGGACAAGTGGACATTGCCAACTTTGCGGAGAATAGAAAGTCTGCTTAAATTTCAAGCATTATGGACATTACCAAAGATATTGTAAATATTTTTTAGTCCAAATATCAGACAAAACTCTATTAATTTTTTAAGAAATAAAACATTAATAAAAATCCCTTAGCAGGTTTAATTTAATAAAAATTGAAACATGATAGTATTTTGTACTTTAGTGTTTGCTGGTGAATTTGTCCGCATGGAACTGGTTTATTGAGTTTTCCCGTAGACATTATTATATTTTCAGATAAAAAATCATATTATCACGTCCATCCCCGGGACTCAAACTATTTTAATTTCAAATTCATTTCGGTTCGGCTGTTGAGCCGTGAAGAAGAAACAAATAAACAATCAAGTTTGCTGATGGCAGCGTTATTTTCCCGGCGTCGGTTAAAGAACTTAGGAACAGCTAAGCAAAGTAAGCTTTGAGTTAGGACTACTAATAAACATGTCAAAGACCAAGTAAATTTCCAAATGCATCAAACAGAGCATTGAAGTCTTCCCCCAAGCTCTTAAACACAAGTTTAGTTGCAGACGTTTACGATGACGACAGAGTTGGCGGGATGAACAGCAATTGTTTGGAAAAGATTGATCAGTCACCGTTTTGTGAGGAGCAGCATGGGAAGAACAGGCTGATAATTAATACAAATAAATAAATGGCGTTAAGAGGAACAGATTCCCAGAGGAACGCTATACTAATTCTCCTTTATCTGAATTCTGATGGGCATTGAGTTGTAGAATCTATTTAATTTTTTTTTACTTCAGGACAGGACAGAGCTGAACATAAATTACTAATCTTGAAGATATAGAAACTGTGGTTTTAACAAGGAAATAACCACATTGACACCCGAGATGCATTATTTGAATAAAGTACTGCACTAATATTTGTGGTTTATAAATATTTCTCATTCCAATCTTTCTGGGACCATATCGGTTTGCATCGAATAGTTTGACTAAGCCATATTTTGACGGTCAAGATAGGATAAAAAATACAAAACAAAGCAATGCAGAAGCGATAAAGATAGTATAGCTTGGAGCAGGGTGACCTGAGAAACGCCCTAACACGGTAAAAGCACTCACTTCCTTGTCTAAATACGCTTCAGTTTATTATAAGCAGTAAAATCTAGGCCAACAATACTTATTTCTTTACATAAATACTTTATTATAAGACTTAGCAGGAAGTATAACTTTTTTTTTTTGTACGAATTAATTGGCAATGGGAAGTATGCTGGACGTAGAAACGCAAATTATAACACAGTGACATTAGCAATGGGAAGTACGGGAAGTTATTTTTTTGTACGTATTAATTGGCAATGGGAAGTATGCTGGTTTTTTTAAAAATGTATTTTTTAAATAATATTTGTTAAATTTTAAATTAAAATATACATATTTAATAGAAAAATATTCAAAAAAAAACATGTACCGAGGATAAGTGAGAAGCGTCCTTTCCTCATTTATATTCTGACGGCAATTGACAAAAAATTACCGAAAATTAAATTTTTGTATTATATTAATATGAGATTCCATAATTTAATAATTTTAGTTTTACGTGTAGATTTTTGTCTTTACAACGTCCAGTATACTGGACAACGTCAAATTAAGGGTTAATAAGCTTTACTTTTTCATACGGTTTTTTATTATTGTTTTTCCTGATTGTACCTTAGAACATTGTTAATGTGCAAACTATTATTTCACATGTAGTTGAACTACCTACATGTCAAAGTAGGGTCATTATTCGAGCGTTTCAACCGCCTCACTTTTGTGGACATATTTTTTAAGAATTCGCCTTATATTTTAATGCCGTTTTTGGATATTTGTTAGATGTCCGGTAAACTTAGATACCTAACCAGAAACGAAAACGAAATCTGCAGTCACTTCTACAAAAATGTGACCACGAAAGTGATTCGGAACAAACGCCCAAATAATGACCCAGTAGTAGAAAAAGAGAAGATATTCCTTTTTTATTTGAGTAAAAGTAGTTGTTTAAAATATCAATTACTATATTGAAAAGACGCTTGTGTCCAAATGTGCCCTTTAATCTTAGGAGAAAAGCAGGAAATATCTGTCAAGCACTTATACTAAAAAGAAGTTTGTGATTGTACTCAGTTGAAAAGGCGCAATTGGTTACTTGCGTCTTTTAAACGGAGTATCGAGAATTTTCCAGACATTTTTTTGATAAGATGAAAAGGAAATACTTAAATAAATAAATCAATAATTACAAATAAAAAAATATTTTAATACCATATTGACAATATGGTACATATCGATATTACTTCGTTTTCGGAAAGTGTTTATGTCTATTTGTTTAGAGACAGCATACATTTTTTTTAATTTTCAACTAAATCATATTTAATTTCTAGATAAATAAGAAATAAGAAATAAGAAGTATTTATTGTCACCCAAAACCAGTAAAAATACATACAAAATTTTATAAAAAAAAAGGTGTGACAAAAGGCACAGACTCAGCATGTGCTGCGAGCGCGAGCGAGTGCTCGAGTCTTCGCAGCGCTGGTTTTCAGTCTGCCCCTTTCCGCACTCAGTCTAGTTTAACACAATTTAGCAGGTAGATCAGATAATACTTATGAAATTTATTTATACAGTCTAGATAAACAAAAAAGAATTACAAAAATTAAAAAAGAAAAGCGAAGTTATTTTTAAAAAAAAACATGTAGGAACATCAGTAAACTTTTTGATAAAAAACACCACTGAAACGAGCTTTTTTATGTAGCTTCTAAGTTTTTCTGCTTGCTTAACAGTAAAAAACGCAATTTGCATTTAAAAGTTGATGATGGTAGATTTCGACTCCATGTTAGATGCGCCCTTTTTACTATCGGGGGCAGTATATGGGTACCAAGTTCTTTAGACAAAATCCTGAAATATATTTATAAAAACGTATTAACTTTCTTATGTAAATTTAAAACATAAGCCTTCTTATATTTAAAACTGTGAACGGTTTCAGGCAACGAAAGGATCACGCTTATTATTACTGCTATAACACTATTATTTTTACTGCCTGGTCTTGTTCGGAACTTACCACAATTAACATTATAGTGCACACGGCCCTCATTTCATAAGCAATGATTTTTATCAACAACATTCTCCAATTAACTTCTCAACTCTCACGCAAATCAATTAGTGCCACAAAGTCAACGTCAGAACCTGATTCCTAGACGTAACCATTGCATAGCTATGTAGTTCAGTTTACGCTGAGAGAAAAGAACAGAGCTTTATAACTGCTATAGCTCTGTCCTTTACGCTCGTCGTAAAGTGAACTTCATAGCCATGTCATGGTAACCCCCTGCTCTGTAGAAGCTCCATCAAGGCGTGGTCCGACTATGATAATCTATAGGTGCTAACGAGGTAGTGCATCACGGCTAGCTTCCATCGAACGGAACAAAAGGGTCGATTTTTCAACGAGAATTACTCCCCGGTCGTTAATAACTGGGACTTGGCGGGAGACAACACACACACACACAGACAACAGTATGATTGGAACAGTATGATGAGATTGAGGTTAATATTCAGGAGCTAGGAATATATATTTTGCAGGAGTTCTTCACGTGACAACATTCACGACTATCAGAAACAAATAATATGTTTAGGGTTGTCGTTCGTTACGCATCGCTCTCCTGTTTCATAATCCATACAAAGACAGTTTTTCTTAATTAAAATTTATTTAAAATTAAAAATTATTTATTAACACATTTTACACGGCATTACATTCCATTGCGCCGAGAAAACCAGTTTGATGGTGTACAATTTACTTACACAAAAATACAATAGACTTTGAAATATTAGGTACTACTCTGACATTCTACGATCTAGGCAGCTTGAAATTTCAAGGCTTTGACTTTAAACGCCGGAGCGGTTTTTATAGAGTTTCATATATATATAACTATTTATGCTTCATAAAAAAAATATTACTTTATATAGTAAATGATGGGCACCTATACACAACATAATGGATAAATCACAATCATGATGATACATGGTAAAAAGCAAATAGTTAAACAATGTGCTGGCTATTCTAGCTGACTCCGTAATAGTAGTATTTTAAAAGTGAAATTGTATAACACTATTTTTAACCGACTTCAAAAAAAGGAGGAGGTTCTCAATTCGTCGGGTTTTTTTTTTTTATGTATGTTCCCCGATTACTCGAAGACCACTGGACCGATTTGAAAAATTTTTTCGTTGTTCGAATGGGTATACTTTCTAGTTGGTCCCATTGTCACCACGTCAGGATCTGATGATGGGATCATGGAGAAATCAAGAGAACTCCTCAAATATTATAGGCACACCTATAGCGATTTTGGTATTTTTCACTGTAACTCATGCATTTGCTTTTGAAAAGTACTATATGGTGAAGTGGAACTGATGATGAAGACCACAGATGGCCACCGGAACTCCTTAACGGTACCTATTTCAAGGGTGGCGATAAGATATTTCGATAAAGGAAGTTGAGCGACTATGACGAAGCACATTTAGGTTTAAATATGACTATGACATTCCCGCGGCGTTGTCTGCGGCGAGCTTGAAATGTTCTATAGTTTCTTATTAATATTTAGAAGTGGAGCTACGTAACAGCATAAATAGGATCACTAAAAAGTATAAAATAAAATAAATGTTTAAAAAAAACAAAAAACCGCCTTCAAAAAGCAAAAAATAACTTCTTTAAAATGGTAGGTAAATAGGTCAGTCCAACTGAAGTCTGCTTTTGGTTAAAATATTGTTGGACGCCGGACGTCGGCGTCCCGATTTCAAGTAGCAAAGCATACATTGCAGAAGTATAAAATGTCTAATCCCAGTTATATCTTTTTCATTACTTTTCTAGTTCTCCATCATCTTACTGTTTCGAATATGTGTACTGTGTAAGACCGGCCGAAGACTGAGCCCTAGACTAGCGGAATATGAACTGTGAGCTGGGTGCTGTTTGAATAATTGTGGCCCTAATGGTGCTGACAAAAATGTTTTTCACTGAAAATAATCGCCGCCATCTGTCTTTCTAATCTATGTCTTTGGTCTTAATATTACGTTCAAAGAACTAGGTCTTTGGTAGCTTCAACTTGATTGGAGTTATATCATATAAAATAAGCTCGACATTATCGACATAAAAAATTAAAGAGTATTTTAAGTCCATCTTAGATACTAAGGGTTGTTCAATATTCGTATGATTATAGGTTTTCGGCAGTAAAATTTGTCATAACTTCCTTTCTTTCAGAAAATGGGAGATGGAAATGCTTAAATGTCACTGGAAAAATCTTGTTTACTGATTTAACGATAATCAAAAACCTTCCTTAAACTTAAGCAAAATTTGGAAGTTAATATGGACTTAACATCATTGATTTATACCATATTATGGGATAGGTTCGCTTATGTGCATTATCTATCAAGATGCAAACATTTCTTGTAATTATTCATGTGCAATATAGAGTTTACATACATGGATATATACATTAATATTGCTAATTGGTCCTATTGAACATAGAGATAATTCCAAATTGAAACTGCTTTTACATTGCTTCTAACACACGAATATGAACTTAACGTCTCAATTTCAACTCTTAAATAAGTGAGCGGAAACGTTTCAAAAGCAGCAAAGTTGGTTTGACATCTTAAATTTGAATGTTTCGCATGAAACATTTTGAATGGCAGTTAGACAAGTAGATCATGGATAAAGTTGGGATTGGAACTCGCAAATCAAGTTCTATCTCGATGGATAAACAGATACCCATCAAGGATCATTGTGTTGGGTTTCAGTTGTTTGTGCAAAGTTAGGAAGATTATCTTTATCTACATAATATATATATCGGTATAATCGATGATTACCTATCGATATATTGTACATATTTTCTTGGCTTTGTTTTCTGTCTTTTTTAAGGTTCCGTACTTAAAGGGCGTTTTTACCGTTTGGACCCTATTACTAAGACTCCGCTGTCCGTCTGTCTGTCACCAGACTGTATCTCATGAACCGTGATAGCTAGACAGTTGAAATTTTCACAGATGATGTATTTTTGTTGCCACTATAATAACAAATCCTAAAAACAGAATAAAATAAAAAATATTTAACTGGGGCTTCCAAACAGCAAACGTGATTTTATGCCGTTTTTTGCTTGATCATGGTACGGAACCTTTCGTGCACGAGTACGACTCTCACTTGGCCGGTTTTTTCTGTGCACTGACAGTCTTAGTTTCTGTTTCGTTACTTTGTATGTATGTAAACTCTTTACTGCACAAACAGAAAGTAATAAACTAAAAAAAACAGAAACAAAAGGTATTTACAAAGGCGAAGTTATCCTTTTTTTAAACATCTTTAAGGGATTTTGTCGACTGGTAGAGAATGCAATTAGATATTGAGTCCGCCATGTGTGCAGTAAATAATAAATCGTTAAATAAATAATAAATATCGCATCGAAAACAAATATGATAGTCCAAAATATCTTGCTGAAAAATTGTTTCTTCATGTAACGAAAATAAAATTTTGGAAAGAAAACCTAAAACCTGTCCCAAATGTTATTTTAAGCATAAACTATCCTTAATATCGAAATCATCCCCGTTAAGGAAAAATTCCGAGAAATTCGAAACTCGCCTACGGGCGGGACTCTACAAAACTTGGCTACTTACATCTTCAAACAGAAAGTATCAAATTGCAAAAGAAAATTTTGCTAACAAATATGTACGGAGCGAACGGACGACAACTGGGGAAAAAACCTATCTTTGGAAGTCTAGATATTCAGGGGTTTTTCAAGCGAAAAATTGTTATTGACATTGCGTTGTAGATATAAAGATGTTGTCGTGATGGCTCCTTTGAATACCTGAATCTGGTCAAGTGCGACACGGACTCGAGCACCGTGGGATCCGTAGATTACTCAAAGACTCCTAATATTCGATCCCTAATTATAAGGTTTAAGTGTTTGATGGGATTTCATTTCTATTAACAACCAGTTCTTTAAGTTGTTGGTAATTCTGTAGCTCTGCCTGCCCCATTTTGGGAATGAAGGCGTGAAGGCATGTGTGTGTGTGTGTGTGTGTGTGTGTCATTTCCATTCTTGATATGGTAATTATGATCACAGTTTAATGACACGTCGGAAAATAAAACATAATAACGGTTGATGGTCATTTTATGGATGAGTACCTTCTTCTATTCATAAAATCAAATTAATAGCACTTAATAGTAATTCTCCTCGTCTTGCAGGTAGCACTACCGTAAACCTATGTAGATGTTGGTTCGTTGGACTAGGTACACCTGTTGTTTTTTCAAAGAGAAATTTTAATGTGTTTGTTTATTTGTTGCACAGTACAAAAATTTAGTGTGAATGGCGGACTTAATGCCTTAAAGCATTATCAGTAAGACACCTAGGCCAAACAAAGGACAGGTGATATTGATACTCATTTTGTTTGAAATAAAAAGAAATCTTTTGACCGTTAACATACCTACTTAGACAGTGATGTCATATTCACAACGAAAGAGATGAAACGATTTGACAAGTCGACACTCTTCTCCGTGATCAAAAGTTAAACTTCGAGGAGTTAAGAAATACGTAATGATATTTATTAAAACAAGATTAAAACCTTATAAGTCGTATAACATTCGAAATAAAGTTTAGTTTTCTATAGGGAATGCAAATAACCGGTTATAACCGGTTTTAACCGGTTATTTTCATACAAAAACGGTTAATAACCAGTTAAATTTTATTCCCTAGTTTTCTAGTGTGTTCCGTATTTTTGCATACTTCGGTTGCTAAGATACCAGAGCGTTGTGGGTGTTACCGTATTAAGCCGGGTTGAATGTTACCAGATATTTGAAGATGCGCGCGTTCCGATACACGGTGGAAGGCCTGAACAATTTAATCAATTTGGATGATTCAATATGAATGACTTTTTTGGATGTTGCATTTATTCGGATATCTTGATTGTTACTATCTACATGACTGCATACTCGTGCATACAAATATCTGTGCTAATTTCACAAAATTTGCTTCTAGCTTGATTAGTGATGTGCCGTTCCCGGGAATATTGCCCAGTGCGGGGCTATTGCAGTAAATGTTGCCGGCAATATTGCTCGTAGTGGAAATCGTTAAAAAGGCCTTGGCAATATTGCGGGAAACTTGCCTCTGTTGCCGGCAATATTGCCGGTGGCAGTATCCCGGGAATGGGAAATTGGCTACGGCACATCACTAAGCAGGATTTAAACTTACTAGGTTACAGTAGGTTTTTTGTGTTTCAAATAAGTATAATTTCTGGAAATAAATGATATAATCGTGATCGTTATGACGTGACATCTTATTATATTATATTTTTTAATCGTAGACCTGCCAGAGTTTTATATATTCCTTTTTGCTTTCATACGGAACCCTAATAATCAGTATTGGATTGCGCAGGTAGGGCCCGTATCATTGCGGCGTTATGGCGACCAGGCCTATCGGGAAATGGCCGGATCTGCATGGGAATGGATCAGCTTACAGAGGAGTTTCTGTGGGAAGGAACGAAGTTGTGAGGTTTCTTAGAATTTGCTTGTTTGGAAAAACTCGACTTTTGTGTAAAACAGCTATATACAGTCGAGTTAACCTAATATCCTGTAAACTGATATTGTGGAATGCAATAAATGATTGAGTATTAAGTTCATAAATATGTGTACACTTTTAGTACCTTGTCACTTTAATCGATGTGATAATTAGTATATGGCAGTTTGAACATGACATTAAATAGACAAGATACTAAAGTGTACACATATTTATGAACTCGACTGTACTATAGTGCATTTGTTTAGGTACTTTTATAAATGTAAACATACCAAACCTAGTCATCAATTACATAAGGACGGTTTACGTTAGGACTTTGGACGCTGTGATATCCTATTAGATCTCAATAACTAATCCATAAATCTAGTTACAATGCGTGTGACAGCAAAAAAGTTTCAGATTTCTGATTCTTATTTTTATCTGCATAGAGTCGAAAATCTAAATTTAAAGAAAAGAAAACATAAAATTATGTATTTTTGTTGTATACGCATTACTACACTGAAAACTTCGCCTGACAATAAATTTTATAGTTCTATCATGACAAAAATATATCAACTAAAAGCTTATGATTACTTTGTTCCAAATAGCCTCGTGATTTCCAAATAGCCCCGTTTTACGGTACTAAAAATGAAATTAAGTATATAACACTTGTAGTGAGGGCACCAATGTAACAGCTGATACAGCTGATGTAGTTAGTTCTTATCAGATCATTAGTTTAACGATGCTATAAAGTTTATATTTTAAACCTTGACATTTACTTATAATGCTTACGATGCATTATCGTAAATTCCACACCATTAACCCTAAGTCTAGATAATGACTAGAAACCATAGTATATAAGCAGAACGTTTTACCAATAAAAGATAGTATTCTCCAAGACTCTTGAGTGTTCATTTCAACCTAGACACCTACACTTCATGGCGACCCTGCCAGTCGGGCTGCTCGAGGCAGCCCTACTCTTCATAACGACCACGCCGCTCGGACCAACCAACTAGCCACGCAGTCAGCCAGCTCCAAAGGACCAGCCGAAATACAAACCGCCGCAGATCCAACCACCACATACCTTACCTTAAATCAAAAATCAAAATCCTGGCCACAATTTAGAAGAGAAATCTCACTTATAGAAATGATGCTTCCGACGACTTCACTCTAATACCTCTCCCAAACGGATCCGATTCTCAAAACTAATCCTACATTTCCAAAAGTCCATGGTCTAAAAGGTTTCTGATCAAATCAAAAGGCGGACGTAAATAATACAACGCTCCAATCGACCTATCAGAAAGCATACATCGCAGCAAGAACTGCGGAGCGAGAAAAATGCGCAAAAAGCAAGATCACGTCAAGTCGATGTGAGTTCATCGGTGTTATTCCCTACCACACCTTTGGAAAGGGATATTTATACAAGAAAGTTAGAACGTCTTATGAGTAAACATATTAAATAATTCAAAATAGATGAATTTTCGCCAAAGTTTTTTTTATTTTTAATTCTATTATTTTAATAATGGATCTTTAAAGTTTTATCTGCTATAATCAGGATTCAAATAAAAATTAAAAAAACCGCCTGAAATTTTACAACAAAGATCAACAGGGTAATCATCAGTAAGGTTTTTACTGTATTTAAATCAAAGGAATCACACCGTACTACAAACCATTTAAATTATTAATAAAGTACTTACTAAAATTAAGACATTTTTATCAGTACCTATTGAATTGACAAACACAGTGTAAGTGATCTTTGGCAACCAATAAAAATAATGCTTTTTCACCTTGTAGCTGGTTTGATAATAATAATAATAATAATAATAATAATAATTCTTTATTTACCATAGAAAACACATCTATCTTATAATAACTACATTAGCCAGAAATAATTCTCTAATATTTTTAGCCACAACTGCCAAACTAGGTGGGGACCTGTATTTCAGCAAAATTCATTAAATTTTTTTGTTGGGAAGTGCATTTTTTTTGATCAAAAAATTTATTCGTTGTCCTTAATTTATCTGAAAATGATATATTGCATGACCTAATATGTATAGTTTTAGAGAAATTCCCCCCCCCCCCTCCCCCTACTAAATGCGCCATGGCTCTCGATGGCTCCCGGTCTGCATCTACTCAAGACCAGCTAAGAATCAACTGTTCCAAGTTTCAGCGCATAGTCACAAAGTGCAAGGTGTCGAGTAATACCCTAGCTATTGTAAACATTGAAATACACACAACTAATTTAAAATATCTTTTTTTACCTAACAACGTCGTAAGGTACTAAAGGTGAACTTCAAATTTTTCTACTGCAAATTCCACGCTGCCGTTTCAAGGAATAGCAACGTGGTTATCCGCCATGTTTGTTTCAATTCGCATGTCTGTCAGTCTGAACGTAGAAATAACCGAGATACAGATTAAACCCAGTGTGGCGGAACGGGGCCGTCATAGCCTGAAATATTGCCGGGTCGGAGGTAACGGCTCACAATAAAAATAAATTATTTGCGCTGGCTGAATTGATAACTTTGCGCAAAGTTTTGAGCAAATGGCTGTACAAATTGGAGCAATATTTTATGTGTGAACCGTTTTGAACATGAAATGAGGTTTTACAACAAAGTTTTGGATTTTTGACCGATTTGAACATTAACGTAAAGATATTTTCTTCATCAATAACAGTTTTTATTATTATTCAACTAATTCATAATAATTATTAAAAAGACAAAGTAAAATTGCTTCGAAATACTGTTAACAATAACTTATGTACATACTCGAAGAATTAAATAAATATATTTATATGTCCTCATAATACGTAAATAAGATTTTTCTACTTTAAAAAAATCAAGACGTAAATATGATAAATTCACAAAATAAAACAGACACGAAGTTTTAGAAAAACGTCTGCGCTGAGCGATATCATTAAATGGACCATTCAATCTTATACAGTTATAGTCTCAGACAAGTCAAACAAAGTCTGATTCTGTTTTCTTGCATGGCTGGTCAAAATATAATGAAAAACTATTAAAAAAGGCACAATCAAAGAAGAAATCTCGTTAACTATGAACTCTTTCTTTTAATTTTGACACAGAGTTCTTCATGAACACAATGGAAAGAATCTCGAAACGCAAGCTCATCGCTATCTTCACAGACGACAAACTACATAGAAACAATACCGTATTGTCGCCAGTTTCCGTTCCCTGCCATTACTTATTCAATGGCATTATCTCTGCCCTTTTTGTGAACGGAATTATTAATAATATTTGTTGCTTGGTGCCACTTTGCTGAATTAACTTTGCGGCTGGAACACAGTTTTTCTGTCAGTTATTAAATATTTTGGGAGAGCTGTATTTAGTTGATGTAACTTAGGTTTGATTTGGTTGATGTTTTACGATACTGGGTCCCTAAAAATATTTTTGAAAGGAACAATAAACGAAATGTTTGATCTAGTTTGGTCATGAAAGTAGCTGAGTTTAAAATTGTTGGAAATATCTTGATGTAAAACCACTTTATCGAGAAGATTCTATTTAAGTAACCAATGTAAAATTTGTTAAATATAATAAAAACAAATGAAACACTTCAGTAAAAAAATATATTGCAGAAAGCAATATCAAATATACAACCAAATACGGCATTCAGTCGTCAGCCATATCTTTTGTTTGAGGCGTCGGAAATGCAAATAAGAATATAATAACCGAGGACAAAGGAAGAATATCAGAAGCCATGCTGATTTATTTGAGCCGAAAAAGGATTTGCGATGTTTATACCGAGAATAATCTTAATATCGTTTTTGTGATAACGTTTGGTTTAATAATCTTGGAGTATTACATTGCAACAAATTTGAAGCGGGATCGTATGTATGTTTTTTTTTTATGTATCGAAGATTACGTCGAAATACGATTGTGATTGTGTTCATAGATTATATTATTTGTACATTAATTCAATATTAATTCTGCACTTACATTAATTTCGTAAACGTCAACTATTATGTGATTGTCTTAAGTTGTAGCGCGTTTGCCTGTATCATTGTATACATTTTGGCAGATAGTGTTACTCACAAAATAATTCAACTCAAAGTGGAAGGCCTGGTTTTTAGATTTATAGTAACCTAAATTACAGTTATCTTATTAAAATTCCAAGTCATTTAAATAACAAAGCCGATGTAATTATACGACATAAAACTGGGGCACGGAAGAATGATAAAAGATTGTTAAGCAAAAGTGATTACTAAAGCACTGAAATTATTTTAATGCAAAAAATGCCAAAGCCAAGATCTAGTAGCATAGATTGATCAATATTAAGTGGAGGTGTCAGTACACACATACCGCACACGTCTTGAATATAAATTATACCAGTTGCCAACATATAATTAATTTAAAATAAATGTGCCTTGTAATTCCACTCATTTATTTTAGGTTTTCCTTCATCCAAATATCAAGCAGTAAAAGAAACGTCATCATCACTTAAACGAGTTTTTCAATCAAACAAAACTCGAAATTACGTGTTATCTCAAGGTAAGCATAATCCAAGCCAAAAAGTACTGATTAAAATCAATTTTCTCGCCAAGTGTTCTACCCAAGTTTTTGAACAGAATTAAAATTCTCGATCCCTCGTCCATCTCGAATTAAGGGCGTTGACAGGCGGAATTATTCCTCATACCTCGGAAATGAAGAAATTTCTTCTCGAAAACCTGTGAGATTGGGGGAAAATAAATGAGTTAGATTATTCTGATTTGCCATTTGTAACTTAGTTTAGAAAGTAGATTAAGTATGTAATACGCATTTGTATTTTTAACCTCCTACAAAAAAGAGGGGTGTTAGAAGTTTTACGTGTGTATCTGTGTATGTGTCTGTCTGAGAGATCAAAGCTTCCCAATGGATGGACCAATTTGGACGCGGTTTAAGAAAAAATTAAGCTAGTGTTAGCTGCATCAATAAACCCAGCATCTCCCAGCTACACTTCTCTGCCCAGCCAGACTAAGTCAACGAGTCCATGTAAGACGCCGCGCAATGTGACGGGAGCTCCATTCCCACTGGGAGTCACTTTAATTCGTCCCTCTCTGTTAGTTATTTTGTAACCTCTTCAATTAAACCTTGTGATTTTGATGTACCTATTTTTTATTACATTTCTAAAACTAGTTTAATTATACGTAACTTAGTTAATAAATAAAATTAGATACTTATTATCTTTGCAAGGGTGTATAACGTACTATCGCGATCGTTAATTTGTGACCCATTTCAAGAAAAAAAGGCTTGAAGTCGTCAATATCATTAGAGATGCCAAATCATTTGTAACTTATAGGAGACTCAACCTTATTGTTGTAGACTGTCAGAATGACTTTGGACCTAAGGTGGGTCCCAAATTAAAGTTCGTGACTGTACATTGTCTGCCATAATTATTTTTAGTCATAATGTGTTTAAGGTCAAAAAAAATTGCAAGTCGTAACTTATTTTTATAGGATATTGTTACTTTCAGCCATCTT
This sequence comes from Acleris literana, assembly GCA_946894065.1. Classification (NCBI taxonomy): domain Eukaryota; kingdom Metazoa; phylum Arthropoda; class Insecta; order Lepidoptera; family Tortricidae; genus Acleris; species Acleris literana. The sequence continues at coordinate 391,229 of OX335671.1, forward strand.
AGCCTGATTGTGCAAAATGTGGTTACAGAATTATCAACAAGTTTTTAGAGTTGTTGGTAATTCTAGCTCTGCCTCCCCACTCTGGGAACGAATGCGTGAGTTTATGTACGTATGTACTGTTACTTTTCAAGAATTGTATTATCAAACTTAACGTAGCCATGCACACATGTTAGATATTATAAAAAAATCTGGAATGTTTATGGTTCCAGCAATATAAAGTTTATGACTCTCAATCATTAGGTAAACAAAGACATCAAGTCAAAAATGATGAGAAACAACGGGATCCATGAATATCGCGCAGCTTTTCGTAATTAAATCCAATGTCAATATAATATAACAAAACAATGAAGCACTGCTCATATTCCAGAACAAAGAAAAACCTATCGACAACTTGTCCCTTATCTTCACCCTTACCCTCATTCTGAAAGAGATCTTATCTACAACTTTATAAAGTTGGCTTTGGCTTTCATTGTTTTACCTCGTCTGACGTCAACGATTATAAGAATCAAGTTCGTGTGGGACTTAGAATTTTCTGCCCTGCTAGTACAAATGGCGGTATCTCAGACAAAACTCCTGTGGCAAATTCAATCTCATTGCTAACGGGAGAGGGTTGAATCTGCTTTGGCTATTAAATTTGCCTTATCGCCTTGTGACTTATGAGGGCAATTTTTTACTTCAAGATCGTCACTTTTTTATTACTTTGTAAGATTTTGTAGGTACAGTTTTATCAAGTATTCAAGTAATAAATATCAAGTAATTATTTATTTAAATAGAAGGAAAAAGTAAAACAGAGAGACCAAGAAAAAGTTACCTAGAACAATTAAAAGAAAATGTTGACGTCGTGCGTGTGTTAAAGAGAAGGCTTGAAAAACGGAAGAATAGAAATTACACCACCGAAAATAGTAAGCTCTTAACTCAATGATTATGATGATTTTTTTAATGTAAAATTGTATGTACTACAAGCGTTCATACATTTTATAGATGAACCAACTTTCGGATTGGTCAATTATTGGTTGTATATTTAGTAGAAAAACTTATTTATAAAATCTAATACTGACCAGCACGTTAACGCAATTGATTTCATTTTGATAGTCCGAAGGCGAGTCTGCATACAAAAGGAAAACAATTGTTCTACTTTGAAGTCGATTGCGATTGCGAGTGCGTTAAGCAATAGGCCAGCAGAAACTTAATGTTTTTTTTCCTATACATTAATTGTCATCACATTCGTTAAATGCAGCTTAATCCACTTTCTCAGAAATTGTTTTTTGGTTTTATATCGTAAAAAAGTACAAAATCACAAAAGTAAACTATTTGCCATATTTCCTCCATGTGCGTATGCTATTGTAGAATTATCGTCCTTCTTCGTTTCACACCTCAGCAAGGACTGTTTAATTTCACACATTTAAATTGAGTGTAAGTTTCAAACTCTTCTATCAATATGAAACACCTACAAACTTTGAGATGAATACACGAACTTGTTTCGCTTCACACGAAGAAAGCCGTCGGGTGTTTACCGATTCGTGCTACTTCGAAACTATCCCTTCCCTTTCTACTTAAGTTCTCTTTGACTAAAGTTTTGACAAGGAGACTGTGTGACTGTGTAGGTGTGTTTCTATTTTTGCTTTAGCTTTATCCTTATCCAAGTAATTTTCGTCTTGAACTACTTTTTTACGAAATTGATTAGGAGGAAAATGCTGTGCCTCTTTTAAATTACAGGTTTGTTTACATGATAGAATTATTGAACTGCAGTTAATTCATAATTTATACTTAAGCTACGTTGTAATTTTAATGTAAGAACTGAAAGGACAGGGCCTAATTCTACGAAGTAAAACTATATTGCTCTTGACATGTTATCGTTTTGTCAATGTTACGATAACTCTTATTTATTTGACAGTAATGGCGGCCGAGTTGAAAACAATACGTTAACAGAATGTACAGAATATAGAATAGAAGCCCAGTACCTAAGTAACAGAAGAATATGGTACTAAGTGTACCTACATTTTCCTGAAACAACATACCAAAATAGACATTTTATGCAATGAAAAAATAGAAAAACTATACTTAACTGTGTTTTCTTAAATGTCGCAGTGTTGATACATTTGGGTGCTTCGGACGCTTACGAAATAGACATCAATCTCAATTAGCAATCGTTAGCGTCAACGTTAGTGTATATACAGCGTCTTATTGCCTAATATTAGGATACAAGGCAACAGGGCCCCGGGCGAATGTGTACTTTGAAAATCATTAACTTGCCTTTACATAAAAGTAAACAGCCTTTTGGGATTTTTATTCTGCGTTACAAAAGGTTTTTTTGAAGGGCGGCTTGAGATTTCTCTCGAAATAAACTCTTGTTTGAATGGTGCAATAATAGACTTCTTGATAGTCAAGTCAAGACGGTGACGGTGAGTTTTGTATGAAATAGCAAGCCGTGTCATCACGCCGTGAAACTGATGATATTCCTTCTCTTCACAGTTTCCGTTTATTGAAAATTTTTATCAATTTTACGGGTATTAATACGCACACAGTATTGGACTTTTACACTCCGGTCTTTGGTTAAGGATTTAGTGCCCAAAGAGATGTGACATTGTATTTAAATGAAAAATCCTCAAAATGACATTTTCTAATGTAGTTTATAAGCTAACCACCATAAAAAAAGTACCATTAAGCCAGCTCATTTTGATTGCTGGTTTCCATTTTTTTCCACCGGTAAGAGTTCTGTTCTAAGTTTGTTGATTCTTTTTTGTTACGTCTTTGATTAACTATTTTATGATAGTAACATATTTAACAATCATCAAATTAAAGAGTTTCACGATAGAGTGACGAATTTCTATTCAAGGGTATGTCACTCTATTTGGCCGTAATAAAAATCTCAATATAATTCAATAATATATTTCTTTCAGGTCATTAGACCATAAATAACAAAGGGATTCTTATTGGCACTTCTTTCATTTTCGAGATGTAAACGTATTGATAGAAACATATTTCATAGAGGCTTACACATTTCATCATATAATTATTATGTTTTAAAAATATGAATCTTATTTCAAAAGAATCAAATAACGATGATAGGTCGAGGAGAATATTATACGTAGGCTGATGTAATTTCGTGAAGATTATAAGCTTCATTTTAATCTTAAGCATCGTTTTATTCCTAGGGGCTTATTTACTTTCGTGTCAGCAAATTAAATTTTACATACTTAGTTGTTAACGCACCTCAAATCATTTTGACAAGTTACACTCATTTGTACAATATTTTGAAGATTTAATGGCTCGAATAAATACATCTGTTTTCATTCTGCATTTATTACTATGAATGAATACGAACTAAAATTAATGAACACATTCTACATGACACTAATGAAAATAAACGAGTTCTTACCTCGGTACGAATAACTGGAGAGTTCCCAATATTTCGACGATGTTCGTGACAATTGCAACATCGTCGATATAATAATATTACCAATTAACTGGAAACGCGGAAACCTGTTTATTTTGATAAATACCATGAATAATAACCGCAATAAAATCCATAAGATTAAGCCCATCCAAATTCCGTTCAGTTTTTAGAAGAGAATAATCACAATAATGTCTTTTTGAAAACAAAATATAAAATGTAAAGGTAAATTTGTGCATCCGCTTCGTATACTTGAAGCAAATTTTCAAAACAAGTTGCATTGAAAAGCGGAAATTGGATCACCTTTAGTAACAGTTCACCTTCGAAGCATCGGTCAATTTCTAGAATCTAAAGCTTGACTTCGCACTTCGCAGAGTTCTCGTTTCACAGGCAGACAATCTTTATCATAGAACTTTATAAAAATATTTAAGTTATTTTTAAGTCTTTATTTAACCTTTGTAAAATACATTAAAGATATTTTACTTTTATACGTTTAAAAATATTAAATGGGTGTTCCACAGGGAGCAATGCTAGGTCCTAATAATTTTCACCCGATATTCCAGACTTGTAACCAGCTAAGTACAAGTCATCCCCGAAGCCCGAGCGCTGTAGTTAGCTCGCTGGAGCCGTGACAACGGTTGAATTATCTCCGGATTATCCGAATGTTAGCTCGACGACTCGTAACTCTTAAGACTTGTTCCGAGCTCGGGCGTACGTTCGTAAAGTGGCGAGCTTGCCTAACGACACGGTTCACTGATTATATTCGTAATATTAAGCTCTCTATCAAGATAGAATTATAAAAGGTTAGTTTCAGAGTTTGCTGTTTTACGAGTCGTCACCTAAGCATAAATGTTTGAAAACTAACTGATTGTAAGATATACAATTCAATATGTGGTAAAAAACAAAACATAATAATATGAAGACGTACATAGGTCCAGAATTTAACGATTTATAAGCCAAAGAAGATTAACCTGTCTGGGGGGTTACCATGACATACTAAAGCAGTTCAGTGTAGGCTGAGAGAAAGGGACAGAGCTATAGCAGTTATATAGCTCTGTCCCTTTCTCTCAACCTAAACTGAACTCCTTTAGTACCAATTTCACGATACGATGTTAACGACTTAACAGACGATTAGAGCGTTAACAGCTGTCAAAATGTATAAACTAACAGTCGTTTAAAATTGATTAAATTTAACATCGTTTGGTGAGATTGGTACCCCCCATTAATTTATATTGGTACGACTTAGCGTTAACATAGTACTTGAATAAATAGAACATTATATCTTGTTTTGCAGAGTTCTAACTTATTAGAAGACTATTTCAACTAATCATATTTTCATAATTCATAAAAGGTTTATAATTTCTAAATTAATCTTATCAAATTCAAACTCAACACTACCAACATAGAGCAAAAAAAGCGAGATTTAAAAAAAAATGAATCGTTGCGCTGTAGTTTGAAGTCAAACAGGACAGCATCCTACAGAAACAAAAGTAAATGCGTAATGAGAGAAAACTATGTATTAATAAATAAAACGTAATTAGAAAAGTAATATGATACTTAGAGTCAAAAAGGTTTAACTGTCATACTGTTTTTCACATATCTACTTGCCTCAACTCGGCGACTATTTGATCCAAACGTTTTCATCTCGTGAATTGAACGGGGACACCGAGTTGCACTCGAAAACCTATTATTTTCCCGCCACGTTTCCTTTGACTGTGTTTGCTTGTCCATCGGATGTTTATTTTGCGTGCACGTTAAAAGTTTTATTCGTTGCTGGAATTGATGGATAAGTCAACGTTGGCACGCTTTTCCCTCTGTTTATATTTAATCGCGAATGAAATTTCGAGTTAAATCTCTTTGTGGTAGCTTTATGAAAATTTCATTTATCATTTAAGGAGGAGAGAATGACTTAATAAAGAAATTCAATGTTAATAATCAAACTTATATTAAACAAAAAGACGTCTACCTTCATCAAGATACATGCGTTCCTTACATATCAGACAAGAAAGTTATGATTCTACGGAATAATAAATGATGTAATATAAATGTTCTTACGGAATTTTAATCAATGAAGTAGATTAAACGCGTGGGCCGATTTTGATTATTCTTATGTCAATCGATTCGTCTTAATCTTGTGAGTGTCACTACAGATATGACAGTAATCAAAATTCAATATGGCGGCAACCAGAAGCCATATTTCAAAGAAGAAAAAAAAATTGTCGACGAACTATAACAAGGTATCCGTCAAGGTATGAAGATAGTATGAACAGGTCAGGTAAATCATCTTTACTTTTCTTTCATCATTATTTAGGATTTATCACGATTAAAAGTTTGTTAGCAACAGTTGGGTTTTTAAAGCTTGCCTTTTTATTAGACTTGTTGCTATCGTGTAATTCGTGTGATTACGACTAAGCTTGTGATATGTGGTGCTAATTAAAAAGCAGACAACTAGGAAATTATGTATTTCATTTTTGTCATTCTATTCATACTCGTAAGTCATATGTTTGAATACATCGATATCTCGTATAGTTACAGCTGTAGTGTGTGCTCGTTAACATTGGCTTCTCTGAGCTAATAATAAACCTTTATTAATTTATTATTAACACCATCAACTCTTTTAACCTCATTAAAAGGTTGTAAGTTCACTCCAACTAGGGCATATTTGAGCACAGCCTTCGATCAAAGATCGATTTCCTCGTGAGCGAGCATGCGGGTAATACTTAATGAAACATGAAACGAGCATCTTCTGATATTGTAAACTGGATCGGTTCTCATATGTTGGGAATTTAGAAAACCACAAATAGATCAGAGCAAAATGATGAAAGGTTAAAAATAAAAGGACCCAGGATTATTTTTACTAACAATTTTTTGTTTGTTATTCCTCACGGCTCAACGACTCCATCGATGCGTTGGGGACAGAGATAGGTTATTGACATGAAACAGAAAAGGGTTACTTTTACTATCCAGGGAGTAGTGATAAAGGTCTTCTACTGTATTGTATAGATGAAATGTTGGTGAAATAGAACGATTTGCATGCGCTTTCTCGAAATCGGTAGATCAGTAAACATTTTTTTTCTACAAACGGTCCAAATAATAACTTAATCTTAATTGTTAATTTATCTTATAGCAATAGCTATCCAACGAGGAAATGCAGCCAGCATTATGGGCACCATTCTCAGTGGCAGTGGCCAAGGGGACGTCTGTACATATTTTAGTTATTTAGAATAATTTAATTTATTTTAGTATTTGGTTTAGTCGCCTAATTGTGCAAATTGTGGTTATAGAATTATCAACAAGTTTTTAGAGATGTTTGTAATTCTGTAGCTCTGCCTACCCCACTCCGGGAACGAAGGCGTGAGATTATGTATGTATGTATGTAGTATTTAGTTTTAGTTTATTTTTTTATATTTTCTCTGTTTTTGTTTTGTTTGTGTCGTAATAAAGTCTATACCCTCTTATAGCATTGAATAATTAAGCTAAGTAAGTTTGTATCCTAACCGTAAGCACTTAGTTAGCTGATCTAAGCAAGTGGCTGTTCAATCTATTCTGAGTTCTCCATTAAACTGATGTACCAATAATTTATTTTACAATGTTCAAGATCTAAGTGCTTTCCATTAGTCCTATTCGATTAATTGTGTTGATTGTCAATATGAAGTATTGCTGAACCGATTGGGTTTAGGAATATGTGAGCGAACAAATGCTCAAAAAACTTCCTAAACGGAAGGATCCTTAGAAATGAAAAGTTGTCCTTCGAATTGACGAACACAGTTTATAAACCTGGTTCACTACATAAACATCATTCAAATCCCCAATTTCCATAATTTCTAACGTCAATTTTTGATCGCAGGCTTTATAAGCCGGTTGAATTCAATATGTCATTGTAGACTGAAAAATAATTCACATTTACAGCTTTACCATTTGACAACACAAATTTTGTGTGTTTAATTTCTACCACTAAAACGTAACATGTACCTTCAATTGTCATTGCCTGATTGTTTTTATTCTATTTTATAACAATCTCAAGATAAAATTAAAGGTTCTCTAGTTTTTATACAAGTTACTACAACTTGACATTCACTCATGAAACCAGCAACTGTCGTGTTGCCACTTGCTACTTGCCGCTTCAATTTGTAAGCAAGCACTTACGGCTGCTGTTCGTGGACTTGGCAACCGACTGGTACTTAGTTAAATTGTGGTGAACGTGGCCGTTTGCAGTTTAGAACTAAACTGCACTTCCTAATCACTTGCACTTATCGTATTTCTACTAACTAGTATTAGTAAAGTGTTTGTGCTCTATGTTAGAATGACTTACTCACTTTCCTTGTACGTATAGTACAACGAATGAAAACTATTTTTTATATTTTTTTAAGACCTTAACCTTAGCTAATTTAGCTAATAAAAATAACGGATTTAACTAACATATTTTTGAATGCATGAATCCTAGTATTATTATTTAAAACTAATAAATATAAGCCCCGATAAAAAAGGAATCCTATTTTCACAGCTGATATTATAAATTATTAAAAGGCCCAACCGAATTAAATTTAACCAAAAACCATATCGATCAAACTAACTTTCATTTCAAAAAACTGCGTCAATGTTTAGTGTAGTATTCAGGAGCTTTGTTGCTAAAGACAGGCACACAAATACATATATAAAGTCAGCATCAAACGTAGCTAAGCAGAATAACATGCTCAAATGATCTAGACACGACGTATTCTCTTGACAATAGAGTCGGGTGCAGATCATTTTGACCTCTATGGTTGTGTAGCTACTTCTGCTGCTACCTGTACAAGTGTACATAAATATACATACACACGTTAAACTTACAACAATCCTCTTTCTGCGTTGGACATAAAAACAAAAAAAAAATTGTTTCATTATCATCACGTCAATCGTCTTAACCGATTGACGTAAGAGGTAAAATAATGATCGTTTATAGTCTGGACTCGGACATGGTTCTCTTTATCTTGAGAAAATGATAAACGTCTTCTTAATGGCAAAAGCTAGAACATAGTATAAAATGATCATTGACCTTCGTGATATAATGTGAATAAGGTACGTAATGAAGCAATTCCTTTCAACGGTCCTTCGCACCGTTAACCATGTCATCCCTCCCACCGCGTGCGTTTGACGTTTCGGACTGTTTGTCTTTTGCCACAAAAAGGGACCTTTCAACCTTCCTCGTTTCAACATAGAAACTGCAACTTAGGTGGTTAAAATGTTGGAATTTGGATCTTTTTTTCGCTGCAATTAAGTTGGGTGTGTAATTCTTTGTATGCTTGAATCACTAGCAAACTTTTGTCACTTCTTCACGTATTAGGTAATCATGCAAATTGACCTAGTCTCAAATTAAACTCGAGGCTTGTACTTACTTTGGGAACTAGAAAACGATGAAGGTACAAGAGAAATACATAAAAAAAGTTTAAAAAAACAAAAACCCGCCTTCAAAAAGCAAAAAATAACTTCTTTAAAATGGTAGGTAAATAGGTCAGTCCAACTGAAGTCTGCTTTTGGTTAAAATATAGTTTCTCAAGAAATAATAGAACATTTCAATCTCGCCGCAAGCAACGCCGTGGGAAAGTCATAGTCATATATTTAAACCTAAATATGCTTCGTCATAGTCGCTCAACTATCTTAATCGAAATATCTTGTCGCCACCCTCGAAATATATACCGTTTAGGAGTTCCGGTGGCCATCTGTGGTCTTCATCATCAGTTCCACTTCACCAAATAGTGGTTTCCAAGACCAAAGACACGAGTTACAATGAAAAATACCAAAATCGCTATAGGTGTGCCTATAAATTTTGAAGAGTTCCGTCGATTCCTCATGGATCCCACCATCAGATCTTCATTTTGAAAAAAATGGGACCAATCTGGAAGCACCAGCTTTCAAATAAAAAAAGAATCTTCAAAATCGGTTCACCCAGTCGAAAGTTCTGAGGTAACAAACATTAAAAAAAAAAACACGAATTGAGAACCTCCTCCTTTTTTTGAAGTCGGTTAAAAACATCCAAGACTTCGTAACAAAATACGCACGCTCATATCTCAAATATTTGCTGTAACCAGGAACCGAAACCAAGACAGAGCTTTGCAGACAGCGTCACTACCAACTAGGCTAACCGTGCTGTCCAAATAGTGATAAATTTGTATAAAATTTTCGACAATTGTTCAAACAGTTGAAAAATAAACGCTAAAAACCATTCGAACGTTCAAACCTTCCGCACAAATCGAGGAATGTTGGATGATATATATCAGCGGCGTTACTTATTCATCCGTGATCTCGAATCGACATTTGTACGGCTGGATTCAACAGATTGTTGATGGGTAGCTATCCTGACCAAACGGGCGAGTGGATTGACTAACGCCCGTGCTAATTTGAAATGTGAAGCCAAATTGGCAGGTGACAGGGCTTTTTCCAGTTTCATTGAATGAGTAATAGGCATCAAATATGGACGTCGTTAATTGACGTGCCATTTTTGAAGTAAAGTCATGCTAAAAAACTGATATATGATTTAAAAAAAACAAAAACAATATTTTGATTCGATCTTTTTTTTTGTCTCCAGGCCAGCATCGCGTGATGGCGCATGGAGTGCGCATGGACGGCCTGGTGGGCGACGCTGGTGCTTGCGTCTCTGGCTCACGCCGGCCCACGATACAGCTCGCGCATCGTGCACACACACGCAGGTAACTCGCACGCATAGAGCGCGCATGAAGTGCGCACGGACTTCCTGGTAGGTGATGCTGTCGCTTGCGTCTCTGGCACACCGCAGCCTTAGCTGTCGCTCGCTCATCGTGCACACACACGCAGGTAACTCGGACGCACAGAACGGGCATAAAGTGCGTATGAACGGCCTAGTACGTGAGGCTGGCTCTCGCATCTGTGCTATAGCTCGCATATTACGTACACACAGGTTGGTAATTTGCAAATAAGTAGCCCGGACCAAAAGCCTGGTTGACCATAAATGACACTTCTGGTTAAATTAAAATGGTACAAATTTAGTAGGGACACATAATTGTCAGCAGCACGCCCGTCGCCCCATGCGTCGATAGTGGGGTGCGTTTAATCAACCAAAGTAACGTTTTGAAAATGTATTATTTCACGATCTTTTATTTTCCAAAAATGTTTTTGGTCATTAAAATGTTCTTACATTTCCTAAACACCGGTGCACACACACGCACACAGCGACACGCATTTAATACGCAGTGATAAGCGACACTCATTATCGCATCGTCAGCACCAAAACTTGTACTGCAAGGTAGGTAGGTATTGCAAACCCATTAAAATGAAGCGATATGTTCTGTCCAAGTAATTGTACATTTTAGTACCTTATCGCAGCTATTCATTTCCTTAATTCAAACTACTCTCGCTTTGTTACTTTACTGCGACAGGGTACTTACATGAACAGCCACTTCTGAGTTCCACGAACTTGCGGTTAACGATTAATGTTATCACACAGGCACGTGTGTTATGTCAGTAAGCAATTATATTAATACGTCAGTAAGCGATGTGTACGCAGATGAGTGGAGTTCAAGACCAAAGATTTAAGTTTAAGCAGCTGTTTTGTGTACGAAAATTCTGAATTCAACGGTTTTCGGCAAACCTATTTTGTTTGATGTGCAAATCATAATCTTATTTTTATATATTTTATTTATGTGTGTATTCATTAATACACATTCATGTAGAAAGGCATTTATTGCGGTTACCTATATAAGCATGAGGCTCATATAATAAGATTCTTGAATTCAATAATATTTTATAAACATATTTTATCTACACTCATATCATTAGTCCTCTATTATGCGTTCAAAACCCGTAGGCGAGGACCAGCATTACCTTTGGTGGTAGGTGATAGCGATGATAGCTGTTAATTTTGGAAGATGTTCCAAATTTGGATCTCATTACCTTACAATATTCGATAACGTAATTTCAAAATTACGTTACAGCTGTCATCGCTGTCACCTACTACCACAGGTAAGGTAATGCTGGACATTTGCCTTTCCGCTTCTGAACCCATCTTAGAGTACTTATAATATGATATGTGTGTGGATAAAGTATTGAACGCGACTCTGCGTCATTATTTAATATTACAACACTCGTGTGATCTATTATGAAACTCACCTTGCGGCTCGTTTCATAAACCACACTCATGTTGTAATGCCTGTCATTACGCAACCGTTACGTAAACTACTATTTTGTGTCTAATTAAGAATTCACACGTAAGTAATCGTTTAAAAAATAACAATCAAACATTAGTGCAATTAAAAAACATAGCACAAAACACGTTTTAATGAAAGGAACAAAACATGCAACTACAAAATGAATGGCCTTAATTAAACAGACAACACCCGAAATAGTTCAACACAAACCAATTATAACAAAGCGAAACGTTTCGTTATATTTCACAAACAACAACAAAACAAGCATCTAGAACTCCAGAACAATGGCAAATAACGTTGAGCATTTTTAATCTCAAAGCCGAGAAGGACGCGAAATCCAACATGTGTGCTCATTGCTCAAGTGAAATATAAAACATTTTCACTGAGCACCCTGCGAAATAGTTCTTATAAAAGTTTCTCACGCTTTGAGCTGGGGTCGTACACAAAATTACATTCAGCACATTTTTACGTTATTGAGAATTAGATGTTAGTTCCAGAATCACAAATTATAGCTATTTTCATAATTATAGGAGGCATAAGTAGTGTTCTTTACAAGTTTCATTAAATAAATATCATAGGACAATATGTCACACCAATCGACCTAGTCCCAAACTAAGCGCTAGGCTTGTAGTATGGGTACTTGACAACGGTATAAATACTTATATAGAGAAATATATACTTAAATACATAGAAACAGACTCGGGAACATATATGCGAGCTCATCACACAAATTTCTGCCCTTACCGGGATTTGAACCCAGGACCGCTAGCTTCGTAAGCAGAAATAATCCTTAACTAATTAACATAATTGGAAAGTTAAAAATTGTATTCTGAGCCGGTATGAGAAGTGGTTTCTTATGCTGTATTATTTACGCTTTCTAAGTTATTAAAAACGTTAGCAATTATCTAAAGGGGTGTTTTCACTAAAAATTTGTACCAATTAAGGTCTGAAATTAAGGAACTTTAACTTTGTCAGTTTTGTGACGAAAATTCGCCATACATTTCGGGTGCAAGGTAAGGCTAATTTTCGTCACAAAACTGACAAAGTTAAAGTTCCTTAATTGGGTACACTTTTTAGTAAAAACGCCCAAAGACATGTTTGGAATTGGGGTATTTTTGTTATCTAACACCTTTCAACGTACGTATCATTTCTCAGAAGTCACAAGTCCAACCTGAGGGGCTATTGCCTAACGTACTCGCAATCGCAATCGTTTTCATTTTGAAAATAGAAGGCTTGCCTGCATACAAAATGAAAACAATTGTTCCGCTTTAAAACCGATTGCGATTGGGAGTGCGTTAGGCAATAACGACGCTGATCTAACCTACGTAATTAATGTTTAAGACAGGGGTCGGCAAGTAGTTTTAGGTGGGGTCTAGATACTGTGGGAAAATTTCAACGAGGTCCAGATAAAAACAAAAGTATTAAGTTAGATTCTATGTGGTTTAAAAATATTATTTCAATTAATAAAGATATAGTATACCTTATCTATGTATTAATTTATACTTGGTATGCAATACATTACAGTATTTGGCGGTCCAAGGTTCGGCCTTTCGCGGTCCGCAAACGGACCGCGGTCCGCCTGTTGCTGACCGTTGGTTTAAGACATCCTGAAAAGATCATGGTTTCAGCAGAAAATAGCGTTCGATGAAATGAGATTCGATGAAATGATAGTATCAATGAAGTGAAATTAGATAAATTTATGGGTTACCTTTGGAATTGATATAAGCGGCCGACGCGATGAATCATCAGCTTACATCGATCTTAAACATTTTGTTAGTGTAGTTCATTTTGTCCGGAAAATTCGGGGTGTTATTCCATTAAACATTCTCTATTTAATACGAAGTATTACCCGGTAAATTAAAGTAGCCTCGCGCATTTGCCTGTAAGGAAAAAATAGCTACTAACCGCTTTGGCCGAACTGCTTCGTCAAAAAAACCCATAACCAAACTAAAAATACTCACTGAAATGTTAATACTGGTATGCCGGAACTAAGGTTCACTGGTTAATATTCATTGACGAATTGAAAAGCGAGTTATTTTAAGAGAAACACCTATGAGAGAGTCGAGCAACTATGCATACATAATTAATATCTCGGAGCTCCAAAATCCTTTCATGATGTAATTAAAACATTTCTATTTAAATCGTGGTTAGGCTTAGGTTAGTATGCATTTATATTCAACATGAGCCCAGGTTTGGGCTCTGCTTAAGCTGGGACTCGAGAACAATCCAATCAGGGGCCAAACCCGGGGATCGTGCAGCAAATGACATCGTTACATTCTGAATTGAGCGACCCTGGGTCAAACTGATTACTCAGCGGATTCAAACACCCAGATAACTCTAAAATCTTTGTGATATAAGATTTATTAAAACGTTCATAACGCAAGTTTAATTTAGAGGTGCTTAATTTAAAACACAATTTCAGTGAGTTGAAATTGTTAACTTTGAAGTATTAAGCAGGAAGATATCCTGAACTGAAGTGATTATACTGGAAAGGCGAGGGCATTTAGACGAATAATTTAATTTCGCAGGCGTTTAGTACCTTTCGGAGCGGTATCGACGAACTTGGGCTTTTAAAAAACCAAAGGGGCAATATTAGGGATATTGCAGATTTAGGAAGACTACTTCATTTAAATAATGGTATTAGCACTGTTAGTTTAATTTTTAAAACAGACATAATCAAATGGAATATGTTATATAGAAAATATTTTTATTATTTCCTTCTCAGCACCGACCTTAAATGGTTTCTGTTGGGCCCATTGGTTGACTGGAGAGAATGCCTTAAGGCATTAAGTCCGCATTTTGTACCTACTTTGTGTATTGCGCAATAAAGTTTAAATAAATAAATAAATAAAAAATAGACGCTACTTTACTCCGGTTTAATTTTTACTTCAGCTAAAATTAGGCATTTAAGTCTAAACGCAATAAAAAATAACGAAAGTTCTAAAAATATATAGTTCTGAGCATATACCCAAAAAAACCACTTAAAATCATGCGAGACACCTACCGTGAAATTCTAAATATAAGCGTGAAACTTTCATCAACCCGACACGTTACACTTATACCGTCCATTAGTTATCTTCATGACAGCTATATAAGTACGCTACACGTGTCTGTTGTACCTTTTTGTTAAAAATCGATTTGAACGTTAAAACACGATAATATTTATGGGTGTTATCACTAAACATCAGGCTGTTCGTCTGCCTCCTTTTTCATATAAAGAAAAAGAAAGAAAGAAACTTAATTAAAATAACTAGCTTAGTCCGCGTTGATCAATACATCCTATAAGGATAGTGATATAGTTTCGGGAACTTTTTTAGCCTATATTATGTTAATTCAGTGTATAAGCTATCTCAGGAGGAACCAAACGTACTCATCTTACCAAGTTTAGCATTTTTCACATTAGTATAATAGGGTCATTATTCGAGCGTTTCAACCGCCTCACTTTTGTGGACATATTTTTGAAGATTTGGACGTATATTTTGATGCGGCTTTTGGATATTTGTTAGATGTTCAGTAAACTTAAATACCTAACCAGAAACGAAATCGAAATCTGCGGCCACTTCTACAAAAATGTGACCACTAAAGTGATTCGGAACAAACGCCCAAATAATGACCCAATACTGTTTTTTTTTTTTTTTTTTTTTGTGTCAACAAACAGTCACAACAAGGAATTAATTACAGAAACAAACTTAAAGAGTAAGATGACATTTGTGTGACCATCACCGTTACACACAATTAAGTACATATTTGATGAGCTTTCGCAGTATTACAGTGCCTATACTAAAGTATCATTTTTGTTTAACCATTTTTGTTTGTGCCATACAATGTACATAATCAAGGCAATTTAATTTGAACTGTCTTGCAATGGGAATAAGGTTTATTTTCCTATCATCATAAACGAAAAAGAGCATTATCGAACAAACGTAATTGAACTTTATTCCCTTGATGGTAGACTCAAAGTCCCACTTACAAAAAACTCTCTGTTTTTAGTATGGTGGGCCTTACAAGGATATTGTACTAACCCTCCTATTCATAAACGCGCGCAATAGCTAAAGTATGCTGTAAATATGTTTTGGCCTTATCTTTCATTGCGACAATTGAATTTGACAGAAAGTGACGAAACATACATTAACCAAAACAGGTTCATTGTACCTATTCTTATGTATAGGAAGTTACAGTATTCCCAGCCTCCCAATAGCTTTCGGCTGGCTATTGCGATCAAGCTTGCACTCGCAACTGACAGCACGTGTTATTGCGGAAACATTTTCCGTTCTTTTCATTGTGCAGCAGAATTCTTTGGCAAACTTCACCATCTCTTATTTATTAATCAAATCAAATCAAATCATATTTATTTGCCAGAACACAGTATAACATAGAGCATATGTTCCATAATTAAAAATCCATTGCGTTCAGCTTGCATGCAAGCGTGCAAATATTAATAGTTAGTCTAAAATGTTTATATAAATCTAAAATACAATTATCAATTACAAATAAAAACATACAAATTATAATTCAATAAATAATAGCATTCATAAATAACATTCCGTAAAAACACAATCATTAATTATTAAAAGTAAAATGTCGTATGTCCTTAGTATCCATTTAGGTCACTATAATTCATAAATTCATTTATATTATAAAAACATTTTTGCAAAAGCCATTTTGTCAATTTGGATTTAAAAATATTTCCCGATAATAACTTTAGGTCATGAGGTAAGCTGTTGTATATTCTATTCAGTAATCTTCTAAAGGTGTGCTGGCATTAATCACAGATTATAATTTTTCTTGATCATTGATGTGAAACTGATTAAAATTGACAAAAATGTGATCTTAACTCGGTTTAATTGATGTATATAAATGTGTGCACTTAAACAAGCCCATAACAAAATATTGCATTAAATAATCATACAAGAAAAAGTTTATAGCAAAAAGCAAGCTTTAAAAAACCCGACTGTTGTTAATAACCAACTTTAAATCGTTATAAATCCTAAATGATCTTTCATAATGAAATATGAGTAAAAAAACCCCACTTATATAATTCGTCGACTTATTTTTTTTTCTTTTTCCACGACTGCCCAAAAAAGGTTGATGTATGTATGTACGATTCTTTATTCCACCATAACTTCTAAACGCCTGAGCCGATTTAGATGTATGTTGTATCGTTAGAATCCTTTCACCATCCCGGTTGACATATGGTACATAAACTGTTAAAATTTAAATAATGACAATGGCGAAAATTCAATTCGTAGGTATATTGACGACTATAAAAATGCAGTTGGGTTTTTAAAGCTTGCTTTTCATTTAATTATTTACAGTATGGCGTCTGGTTACCGCCATATTAAATTTTAATTACTATTATATCCAGGGGTTATTTTAATAATAATATAAGTTCCGGGATTCGGGATTCTACAAAACGTTAATAATAACTATTTTACATGTAGGATAAAACGTTCTGTTTTGCTCCTTTAAATTCGTTAGGTCACTGAGTTACAGGTAAATTAAATATCATTTGTTAAATCTATACATGGAAAATAACTTCAAATAGTTAATTTATACTCAATTTATGAATTTATGTTGGCGTAATTTATTTATTTAGAAATCCCGGGAATGTTATTAATGAATTATATGACTGAGTCCGCCTCCATACAACTAAATAACAACGCCGCTGCGAAAGTTTAGATAAATATCGATCCGAATTTCCGATCCCTGGTCATATCTTTATTGATACACACTCACAAGATAGACAAATAGAAATCGGCCCACGCGTTTAGTTTCTAGAACGCCACAAAGCGACCAAGCATACATACATACATATCTAGGCTGATAAACACATTACCCTCCTTCTTCGGCAGTCGATTAAAAAGGCTAAATGGTCAGCTCGCCTTTATAACAAACATCATAAGCAGTTTGCTCAAGGTCACGTTCTATTCCAGGAGCAATCCGTGGCATCATTGTGGAGCCGGCCTCGCGCCGCCTGGAGCCGGTGGAGGTGTTCCGAGGGGTGCCGTACGCGGGCGCCCCGGCGCGCCTGGCGCCCCCACCGCCGGCGCCGGCCTGGCCTGGCACCAGGCTCGCAGACGCCTTCGCGCCCGTCTGTCCGCAGCGGTACCCAGACATATCCAACAAGTACGTTAAACAAGGCTTTAAAATAACGTACCATCAGCCCAACAGATGACCGATCGTTGTGGAAAACCTTTGGGAAGGCCTTTGTCCAGCAGTGGACGTCTTGCGGCTGATCAGCCCAATGCAACCCTGATCCACCATAGAACTGTGTCACAGTGACGTTATGATTCAAGTCGTAAGAAGTGTCAAATAATGTCACTGTGTCACCGTTTTATGGTATGCCAGGGTTCCATTATTGGACTGATAGCTCATTTGTATTTAATAAATAAACACCAAGAGTGTGTTGGAAGGGGAAGGCCAAGGCGAACGGTCCACGATCAGATCGGGGACGTAGGTATTAAGAAAGGGCCAGCAGGCTTATTGCCTAACGCGTTCGAAATCGCAATCGATAGACTTCAAAATAAATAGAATTAAGGGTCATACACACTCGCAAAAACAAAAGTTGTCTCTCCTGTGGTCAATAGTTAAGGGCTTGTGTGCATATAAGTTATGTTTTTATTTGCTAGGACTAAAGTAGACCAGACGCCGTTTATGGGGATGCGGGTTCAGCCAGCAAATTAGGCCTTAAAAACGTTAACTTCGGGTATGTCCACAGGAGAGACGGTAACCTAAATCTGTGTATGACCCTTAAACTAAACGCGAAACTGAGTGATGCTTCGTAAACTTCTCTTCTCGTGTTCGTCTAGTTATGAACTTCCTTTATACAGTCGGATCCTATTCAGATTGCCAATGATAATAACAAGTATGAAAACGAAAACGGTAGCGATTGCGAGTGCGTTCAGCATTAGGCCTGCCGCTCAGGAGTACCCTAAACGGACGCACGTGTATGAAGATACTGTGAGTGTGGAGGAAGCGAGGGAAGTTTGTCTGGATCGTAGCAAGTAGAAGGAAGTGGTCTCTCCCTACTAGGGTGTAGCATTTTTGTCAAACCGTGAAATTCGAAACGTAATACCACACAAAAGTTTCTTTTTTAAATGTAATTAAGATTCGCATTTACAAATTTTATTTTTAATGGTACTTTTGGCTTGCTCACTGACCTTGAAGTTTGGTAAAATTGTCAAAATACAAGGTTAGTTAAATCAGCTTTTTTTGTTTTACTGTATAATTATATAAGTACATAAACTATATTTAATTAAAACTATGTTTAAGAAAAACAAAAAACCTATCATGTTTTGACGTAATCAATCAATTCACATGTCTCCTAACGCACGCAGTTAAAACGTTTAATGATAAGAATGCTTGTTTGATTATTTTGTGCAATTAATGTAATTTCCCCTGCTAAAAAGTTATTTGTTGGATAGGAACCCGATTAATTGGTGTTGTAAGAGTATGTTATACTAGGAACTCAAATATAAATTTTGAGCTCTTAGTATGGAGATCCAAAAACTTTACACCAATGGAGTGAGCCAAAGATGTCTAAAAAAACCTATATTTATTACATATTTTGTTATTTTAGATCTCAATGTATCTTTTGATTACTATTAGATAAACAAAAAAAAACAATGTTTTTATTTCCTATACTAAGGTGACACACCCTACTGACTACACGTACGGAAAAGAAGCGTGATTGTATGTAGGTACTATCAGCTCAATGACCCACCATAGAACTGTGTCATAGTGATGTTATGATTTAAGTCACTGTGACATCGTTCTATGGTGCGTTAGGGTTTTAATGGGCTGACAGTATGTATTTATCAAGGGGGCAATTTCACATCAATGCACCTAGTTCCACACTAAGCTCTACGTTTGTACAGTGAGCCTTGTAAGTAGCTGCAAACTTTAGTAACTTATCGCTGTAACACCTTTGACTAATTAGTGCAGGAGTTCAATCACGACGTTAAAGTGACAAAACACTAAGGCCGACTGTACCATGGGTAAGTACTAGACGACGATAAACATAGTTATATAGATAATTACTCACCAAAATACATGTAATATATCCACTACGCTCGTCATTCAAAATTTGCTCATACTAGGAATTGAACCCAGGAGCGCTAGCCAGGTCACTACCAATCAATGGGGCTAACCAAATCATCCAAAAACTAAATTTTCCCACAACAACAACAACAAGGACAATGTGCTTAAATTCATCATCAACATCATCATGTCAGCCGAAAGACGTCCACTGCTGGACATAGGCCTCCCCCAAGGCTCTCCACTCAGACCGATCTTGTGCTTTTCGCATCCACCGCGTTCCCGCGATCTTTACAAGGTCGTCACTCCATCTAGTTGGAGGCCTACCTACAGCTCCAGCTACAGCTGTGCTTAAATTATCCAAGCACTAATTGTTTAAGTCACAAACAATATAATTGTGTTCAGATGTAATAATGACTGAGTACCTTCTGAGGCGTCTGTACCCCGTTTCTCCTTATTAAATCTGAAACTATTTAGTTTTAAAGAAAAATAATAATAAGGGAGTGGAATTTATTTATTCCAAACACCACTGTCAAATATGATGGTCCTGAAACATAACTAAGGGTCAATTGGAGCATAAATCTAGTTTTAGTTTTAAATCTAAATTTAATACTGATAGTTCCTTACTTTTTACACGACTGCCCAAAAAAAGGAGTGTAATGTTTTTGATAGGTACAACAAAACTAAATCTAGACTTATATTTTTCCTGTGAATAAAACGTTCAAACCTAGACCAAAACTTTCAAATAATACATCTAGCATTAGTCCAGCACAAAACAAAAACCATTAATTAGTCTAAAACCCCATTAACAGAGACTCCAAACAACGCTGAGAGTATAAATTACGATAGCCGAAAGTAGTTGCCCCCGAACAGGCCAATTCCCTGGCAATATTAAATCATGTGAAGTTCAGCTCAGCGCATTGTGTCTAACAACGTGGTCGGAGCCTATTAAAAGTTGACCGAACTTTAACCAACGACATACTTAGGAAACTATAATTCTCGCAGTTCAAAAGACTTGAAAACTTTGAAGTTAATAGGCATAAATTGTTTTGTTAAGTTTTATATCTCTATTGTAGTGTTAACGGGCACATTTGGTTAAGAAACGTGATTTACGAGGGTGATAGCAAGATCGTAATTCTTTGTAATGTGCTAGTAGAATGTAGAATGGAAAATGATGTGAAAGGGTCAGAGGGCCCTGCAAAGATGCACTACGCTAACTAACGTTTCTATTCGATTCGTTTTTAAACCAATCGCGTCACTGGGAGATGACGTGATACGAAAAGTCACGTGGTCTACTAGTGACGCGATTGGGTTAAAAAAGAATCGAATAGAAACGTTAGTTAGCGTAGTGCATCTTTGCAGGGCCCTCAGGGTTATAAAGTCATGGGCGAGGCCAGCAGTATTATTTTCAAAGAGGTTCATAATGCGCGCCTTAATTTTTAATTAACTTTTGACTCAAAAAAAGTTAATATTTTTGACAGATTTAAAAAAAAGAGGTTATTATTTTCTAGAAATCTTTTTTAAAAATATTCCCCGATTTGGATTTTTATTGGTTGAAAGGTATATTTTCCATGTTGTCCTATTGGCATCAGGACGGGATCCTGGAGAAATCTAGGGAACTCTTCAAATACGAGTATTATAGACACACTTATAGCAATTTAAATAAAAACTGTATTTCTTTCATGAAAAGTACACCCCCAGTCCCCCATATTTCGTGCTTCAAAAAGGGTCCGTCCCTAAAAATGTGTGAGGTACTAAATGGTATGTTTTTGCACCAGGAGTGCAGCGCTGTCAAAGATGCCGCTGGCTACCTACAACGAGCTGAAAGCCACGATACCGCTGCTCGCCAACCAAAGCGAAGACTGCCTCTACCTCAACATTTATGTACCCGGTAGCGGTAAGTTAAATACTCGACAATTTTCTACCAGAAACTATTGAGACCACAATATACATACATTAATAATCTCACGCCTTCGTTCCCAGAGCGGGGTAGGCAGAGCTACAGAATTACAAACATCTCTAAAAACTTGTTGCTAATTCCATAACCACAATTTGCACAATTAGGCTAAGATGTTTACCAGCGTATTAGTGACAGGTTGCAAGCCCATCGCCTAACAGTACTACAAGCATTATTATTAATTTTGTTTGACATAAATTCACAGATGTGGAGCATTTTTAGCTAAAGTACCGAAACACGAGATCAATTTATAGCCTAACTAGTTTTTCTTTTTACCTAGCCAAATAAAAAAATTATATAAATGATCGAAACATTCCAAAGCGTTTTGAATTTATTATTTCGCTGCATGCTATGAATTTAAATTTTAAATTTAACGTGTAACAGCAATAGCTTTACTCGTTTATTCTCAAAATACTCGTACCAGAAAATATTAATAGTGGAATAAAGGTACGTATATTTAGTTTATTTTTTCTTTTCTATGTTTGTTTACAAGACTCCAAGAATCTTGGGTTTTGGGAAACTTTTAAAATTCTAGTTTTAAGGGAATAAGCGGCTCCACTCGTGGTTTTACTTTAATTTTATATTGCCTGTATTTTATTTATTTTTAACTCGTGTATAATAAAGAGTATACATACATAGTATACTTTTCTTTATAGCCATAAAAAGCAAAAGAGCAGAATGGCCTCCTGATGGTAGTGATGGTAGAACTTTTAGAAGAGTTATTTTTCCTAGTAATCTGACGCTCTTTACCGTTAAGACATGTTTTACCTCCCTTTTAACCTTTTAAACACCTTACTTCGAATATAAAAATGTGCCACTCACACGCCAAACATATGTGCTATGCTATGCAAATTACAACTTAATTGATGATGAAACAAAGTCCCTTTTCATCTTGAACTTGTGACGGCTGTAGCCGTCGTGGCGTCCGTGGCACGACTTTCAGTTGACGATCAGAGCCATCTTTGGCGTTCGAGAGTTAGACTAATGCTTTATGTGTGTATGTGCAGGCGCGCGTGGCGTTGAGGCGCCATACGCGGTGGTGGTGTGGGTGGGCGCGCCCGCGCACGACTGGGGCTCGCCGAAC
The DNA here is from genome assembly GCA_946894065.1 of Acleris literana. NCBI lineage: Eukaryota > Metazoa > Arthropoda > Insecta > Lepidoptera > Tortricidae > Acleris > Acleris literana. Next base: position 413,860 of record OX335671.1, read on the forward strand.
GCGCTCGACGGCGCCGTGCTCGCGGCGCGCGCCCACCTGCTCGTCGTCACGCTCAACTATAGGATAGGGTTACTAGGTAATACCTAGGGGAAGAGTACCGTCTTTCTGTGAAAATTTGTCGTTGAAATACAAGAGGTTTTTTCCATAAAGTTTCCTACATGGGTACTTATTAACTATTGATACACCAGACCTTTCGACGAACATATTTTATCATTACTTATACAGAATTTTTATTTCATCGAAAGGCTTCTTGCATTAGTTCATTTGTTTTGGCAGTCACATGTCTTACCTAACCTAACCTACGTAATTAATGTTTAAAATATCCTGAAAACATGATAGTGAAAGAAAATTAATGAAATTTGATGAAATTGAATGATGGGTTATCACCCTACATTCGTCTTTATGTACTTTTTTACTAATATTAAAATGTAAAAAGTTTGTTTATTTGTTGAGTCTTCCCGGTTTAACGCCTCAAGACACGTCTCAGTTCAACGCCTTAGTACAAAGAGTATTATAGAAAGTAAAAGGATATCCTTTTTATTCCGGAAGATATCACAGTTCTGTTCCCGAGGTGCAAAAGGTAGTAGTAATAATCATAAAACAAAGAAAAATGAAAAATATCGAGTTTTTTTTGTCTTAAATCCTAGTAGTTTCTTCGTACTTTTTGTGGGAACTCACAAACTACAACTTATTGGGCACACAATGTCGCTTTATTATTTTCCGTTAGTCTTTTCCGAACAATTTTTTGGACTTAATTCATTTTTGAACCATGTTATTCAACAGGTTATTTAACGACTGGGGCTTCAGACGAGGTCCATCAGGCGGGTGGTGCAGCGCTGCTTGACGTTGCTGCGGCGCTGCGTTGGATAAGACGCAACGTGGCAGCTTTTGGAGGAGATCCGAGAAGGGTCACACTAGTTGGGCACTCAGCAGGCGCAGCGCTGGCGAATGCGCTGCTCATGCTGCCAGATACTAAGGGTAAGTGATTGATATTGCTTTAGGGTTAAGATAGGTCAGACGCAACGTGGCGGCTTTTCATAGAGACTTACTTACGCTAGTTGCTCATTAAGTAAATGAAACGCTGGCAACTGCGCAGCATATGCCACTGCCGTCAGATAGTCACCAAAGGTGAGTGTTTGATATCGTTTTGTCGCTGCGGTTAATCAAACGAGATATGGCATCGATTAGTGAAAACCAGAGAAACACTAGCTGCAGATTAAGAGATGTTTTAAACTAAGAGTGAGACTTTATTTGATGTGGCTACAATGATACCTTAGAACAGATTCAATGAGCGTTTGCCAATCACGAGAGGAACGTCTGCCATTCAGAGCTGATATTTCTTGAACGGTCTAACTGATTTCTCACAAACCTGAATAGGCCACCACCTCGAATCGGAATTATGAATTTTACTAGCTAAGGTTTTCAAGATATTTAATAAAGGTTACTGCAATCACTTATCTTTCCTGAATTCAGAAAGACACTTGGATAATGCCAAAATTCACAACTGTAACGAAATTGGAGGAGATTTGGCTTGGATTCATGTATCATGCTCTTTCTTAGGTCTATTATCCCGAGTGCTACTACTGAGCGGTTCAGCGCTGAGCCCGGCGGCGCTTACGCCTGACGCGTCACTAGCCCGAGAGCACACAGCTCAGGCCTTGCGATGTACGCCGGACGAAGCTGCCACGGAGCACTGGTGAGTACTGAATAGAGTTGTTATTGTCTCAAGTAACTCGTCCGTGAGTTCGTTGATGAACTGCAACCGGGGAGCCTAATGTGACTCTTTAGTGCGTATTAATTGGGTCTCTGCTGTATAAGGCTTTTTTTACCTAGGAGTATCATTAAACAGCCGTCACAAAACTTACCATACATAAACATTGTAAATGTGTGTAGATTTTATTAACTTGAAATTAAACACAAATAACTTTTTGGAAAATTAACAATAAACACTGGTACAAATAACATGTTCTTACATGTTTCGACTATGTTATATCATTTCTTTACCGTTTTAATACTTTGTCTACAACATATATGTTTTCTTAGGTTGGTGGCGTGCATTCGCGCTCGGCCCTTAGTTGCTCTACTAGCCGTCGAGGCCCCCCGGGCGCGCTTCTTAGCTGGCTGGGCCCCCTCGGTCCCCCTCCCTAAGGACTCCTCGGCCCAGGGCCAGGCTCCCACCAGGGCTCTCCATGCCAGCGAGTCATTCCTCGACTGCGCGCTGGCAGTGGTCGTGTCCACTACAGAGAGCTATCAGTTCTTTAGTGAAGATGATATTAGGCATGGATTTGAGGAAGATCACAGGTTAGTAATGAGTTTGATTTACACTACGTAGTTAATTTCAAACTTTGAATGTGGCCATTCAAAGTTTGAAATTAACTGTACTGGAAAGCGCAATGTGGTATACCTTTTACAAAGGGGACCCACGATCAGATGAAGGTAACAGAACGAGTTTGTAACTAGCACAGTAGGAGAAGTATAAGACCAAAATATGGTGATGATCTTTGAGGAAGCGTATGAAATGACGCTGATAAGGATGATTATGATGTTCTGTTTAAATTAGTTAAGGTTTCTTCTATTCTGAAAACAAATTTTATTTCGATTTGCGACTTCGCCGACAAAAGTGTTGTAAGTAAACAAGGTTGCTTAAATTCTAACATAGATGTATCGTTAAAAATAATGAAAAAACGAACCTTGTAAACACAGTTCGTTATTCGATCATGACTTTAATTAAAGTAAATACAAATGTCATCATTCAAAGTGTGACGTAGGTAATAATAGCGTTAGTTTCAACCTTTCATACATTTTCAGAAACCGCGTCCTCCGCACGTACGTCCGCAACGTCTACCGCTATCATCGCAACGAGATCTTCGCCGCCATCCGCAACGAATACACGGACTGGGAGAAGCCCATCCAACATCCCATCAACATTCGTGATGCTACTCTTGAGTCTCTCAGTGATGCTGCAGTCGCTGCTCCAGCGCTGAGGCTGGCTCAGCTTCATGCCAGAAGAGGAGCGAGGACTTTCTTTGCGCATTTCACGCATCAGAGCAAGGATGCGGATTATCCTCAGGTTAGTTTTGAGTTTAATGTTTATTGTCTGGTGTAACATTTTTACAAAACTTTGGTAGTCTATGCTGAGAGATAGTCAACAAAAAATATTTTTTGATCCGCTGTAAGTTTTATATGCCAAATTGCTCAAGTGATTTAGTTTTCAGGATTTTATTTTGTATTCTATACATTTGATGTTACATGTAACAAACATTTAGGCGTCAATTAGAGCTTGTTTTAGAACTTAACGAGTTATTAAGGTTCTATAGCAGCAACATTTACAACTTTTGGCGACATAAGAGCGTAGATAAGCAAAATCTATCACTTAAAGTTATACAATAGATTTATAAGGGTGAGCTTAAAGGTTTAAGAGATAGAGCAGTGATTTTTAACTCTACAATACGGGCAAAGCATCTTGTGTTATAGCTTTAAGTGAATCTTACCACTATAAGATCTAAATAAGAAGTAATAATTGACTACAACCTCCCAAAGTGCTATACAAGTGATAATAAGCTCTCGACAAGAACCAAGAGTTGCACAAAAGCATTAATTACTTACCGCTATAAGCTCTACAACGGTGCTCATAAACTCTTTTATAGCACTAAATGCCTAAAGAAGTACAAACCTCTCTTGTATTACTTAAAGCCATATAGTAGAAATATTTTTCGCTATTATAGAACTTCTAGTGCTTAATGTGACTTCTGTATAACTTTAGGTAGAGTAATAGAGCTTAATATCACTTCTGTACCCCTTATTTGATCACTCGTGACATATCAATATGGCGACACAACCAAAAAAATCTAAAGCAGCCAGAAATTCTTGTAAATGGTTTAATTTAAGTATTTTGCTTCATTGTGTTGTAATAATAGTTGCACGATACCTCAAAAATAGTATAGATAACGTTTTATTAGATTATTCTAAAAGTTTAATGTCACTCCATATCTAGTAAAATATTCTCAGCAAATAGAGAACAGACATAGGGCGCTTAAATTATTTGTTAATAATACATATGCTTATTCACAATGTACTTACCATCGCAGTAAAAAGTCAACTTTTATCCACTTGCAAAACGTACGCGTTGGTATATATTATTCACTTTTACACATCCGCCATTCGTGATGGTTCCAAAAAATGACATATTAAGTTTTATGTTGACGAAATAAAAAAGAGTACCTGTCTTATCAGATGTTAAAAATTTCTTAGAACCTGAGGCCGTTTTTTAACCTTTGTGGATCTATACTAGAACTGAAAGCGTTAATAATCACCTATTTGCAACCCTCTTAACACTTAAAGATATAGTGAGCGACATTGTAGTTCTACTGTACCGCTTAAGGAGTTAGTATTCACTTATTTGCAGCCTTCTTAGCACCTAAAGAGTTAATAAGCGTTATTACACTCTATTGTACCACTAAAGGAGTTAATTTTCGCCTATTTACCACCTTTTTATCCCTTGTAGTTTCAGTTATCGCTATTATAGCTCTCTTATAGCTTTATTATACCTCTTATTCCATTCCTTAACTCTGCTTTACCGCCATTAAAGAACCTAAGGTGATTAAAAATTGTGCCCAATTCGGGGGTATAGTAGAGTTATAGCGCGCTCTAACTCCAAATCGTAACACTTGTTTATAACCTTAGGATCTGGTTAGCGCTCTGATAGATTTCCTATAACTCTTTTCTTAGCGCCTACGTGTTACTTGGGGCATACATAATTTGTTTAAATTATAAAAAGAAAACTCTTTCTAGCGACTGGGGAGCATAACAAGCGAGACTCTCCCCTACTTCCTCGGCATGCCCCTAGTGGGGGGGATGCCCTACTCCCCGCGGAACTACTCCCGAGGTGATGTTGCAGTCTCCGAGTCCTCAGTGGCCTTGCTGGCAGCCTTCGCAAAGACAGGAGATCCTACTCCAAGAGCTGATGATCATCATACCGAGAATTCCGCGTCTTGGCCACGCTATGAACTGAATTCGCAGCAGTATTTAAGTATAAGTAAGTATTTAGATTGTTTAACTTTCATTATTGTTGATGTATTTTCTTATGTGTGTGCTTGTATAATTACGTAGGCATAAAACATCTTTGTTTTTTTTTCTGCACGATCTTTTAGCGGTTTACGAATGGGTTCCATATTTTTTGGACTTATTGGTTAAGTGTTGAGTTGAATCAAATGATTGACAATGCAAAAGTGTAGTCAGCATCATAATTTACTATCTCAAAGATAAAATCAATGACAGAAATTTGTATAAAATACCTCTTATACCGAATAATTTTCACACCAGGCACAAAGCTCCGAGTGAAAAGCCATTACCGCGGGCACAAGATGGCACTGTGGCTGCATCTGATACCGCAGTTGCATCGTCCTGGCGCAGCGCCGCGCCACCACCAATTCCGGTCCATACACCCGGACATGTTTGCGGGTGAGTCAAGATTTTTACACCGTACTACAACTTAGGTGTAAGATATAATTAAATAATGCATTCGGGCACTTAGGGTTGTCCAAAGTAGTTCTTTTGGTGACGCAGCTGAACGCGACAACAGTGGATTCGTGGTCGGCTTAGTCTAAGATAGCCTCTGGCATTTGGTTGTGGATAGTATTAAGCTATTTACACATGAAGGACTTTGAATCTCATAGTCACTTTGTTGCATTATCACAATACTTCACTTTGTACAATGTCCCATCTCATGTTTAATGTCAGACCAAATTGAGAAACTCCATAAAATACATACATGTGAGATTGAGCCATGGAAACTCCAGTGTGAAAAAACTCTTCTTAACTCAAGTCCAATTTTTAACGTCCGCGTCCATTGCCATCTTAAATTCAAGAGCCTCTTTCATTCTATTTCCATTCAATTGTCCCTTCGTTCCCACTCATACGTCTCATTAATTCTTCTAAACACTTAAGTGTAACTAGGAGTAACTCACAATCCAACATACATACCGTAACCTCACCTCATTTGAGGTACAGTCGAGTTCATAAATAATGTATACACTTTAGTACCTTGTCACTTTAATCGTTATGACAATTCATATGTGGCAGATTAAACATGACATTTAAGGGCGTTTTCACTAAAAAGTGTACCCAATTAAAGACAAAAATTTAGGAACTTTAACTTTGTCAGTTTCGTGAAGAAAATTAGCTATACATTGACGACCCCAATGTATGGCTAATTTTCGTCACAAAAGTTAAAGTTCCTTAACTTCAGTCCTTAATTCGGGTACACTTTTTAGTGAAAATGCCCTTAATAGACAAGGTACTGGAGTGTATACATAATGAATTCGACGGTACATGTAGATTGGATCAACAACTTGAATTATCATCCTTCCATTTATCGTTTGGTAATAAAACGACACGAAATATCGACAGTCGATTAATCCGTCGATCCAAACTCCTTAACGCCTGACCTTGGCACTCTAATTCCCTGCAAGCCCGCTAATGGCGGCGCGTTTTCCTCGACTGCACTGGCCGAGAAGATTTTTCCTGTTCGTCTAATGGATTAATTTACGCTCCAGTGATCCCCCATTAATTGATTTTAAGACTTATTAATTTATTCGGGATTACCAACCGTTACGCGATTACATTATTCGAATTAGACCAACCATGTTTATGAAAATATTTGCTTGTATAAAAGCAATTTTCGGAGGCGTTAGATATCAAAACTCATCAGCATAAATGTGTTAATTTTTTAGCAACTCAATTAATTAAATCCTTAATCTCTTTAGTGCCTTTTTAGGAACATAAGCCCTATTAATATTTTTTTTTTTATGTAATAATATTTTAACAATTTATTTATTATTTGAATAATTTTATACTTTTTCAAACTTATTGTTGCCCGTGACTTCGTTCTTTCCTCGAAAACCGTAAGTAATTTTTTTTTAATAAAGAAGGGGTGTAAGTAATTTATAATATTAGTAAGATTATGCTGCAATGATTGGGTTTAAATTGTAAAATGCTACCAATAAACAAGCCTTTTCTGAAATGTATTAGTTTTTTATTTTCATAAAGAAGGTACACGGGCACACAGGTTACTGTTCTGAGGCCCGTGCACATTTGCGATTTGAAGACCAGAAATTGTAAGATAGTACATACATACATACCGTCACGCCTTCATCCCACAGTGGAGTAGGCAGAGCTACAGAATTACCAACAACTCTAACAACTTGTAAGATAGTAAGTCATGGAAAGAGAAATAGAATAATAAAAATTTACTGTCAGAATGTGAGTGTAGTTACAATATGACGTTATTAAATAAGGCAAGAGCAGCCGCGTCACATTGAATCAATTCCTGGTGTACATTTCATGTTGGAACCGAGCACAGTAAATTATACCTACACACTCTTAATAATAGAGTTTAATAACACTTATTATATTTATAGTGTGCTTACATGCTTTATTTAAAATCCAGATTCGGTTTCATTTGTTATTCGATACTGTTGAATAAATGGATCCTCGCATTTGCATATATTCATCAGTCTACCACTGACCCTCAGCCGCTAAATTGAGTACAATTTGGAAGGGTCGAGTTTCACTCAAATCAAACGGGAATAATAAATTCGATTCCCAAGAGACAGGCATATTAAGTGTCACTGTAAAAATACCCCAGGGTTTAAATGAAAAGCTGGAGGAAAACTGTGACGAGTTTTGTGCAAGAAATGAAGCGGGGCGGAGTCTATTGTTGCGTTCTTCATTTGTTTCGTATTTCGATGTAGTTCCTCTTTTGTTTTTTGATAATTAAACTTTACGTTGATGTTTTGTGTTGCGTTTCAATGAAGCTTGATTCAATCACACTATGTTTTATAATTTTTTATTACTAAATCTATACTAATTTTATAAAGCTGAAGAGTTTGTTTGTTTGCTTCAACGCGCTAATCTCAGGAACTACTGGTCCGATTTGAAAAATTCTTTCAGTGTTAGATAGCCCATTTATAGAGAAAGGCTATGAGTTCTATATCATTACGCTAAAACTAATAGGAGCGGAGCACCGATGAAGAATGTTTCAACCTCCTACGTAAACAAAGTCGCGGGTTAAAGTTAGCGTTAGCCCAAAGTAACTATTCCACGAGGGCAGAAGCTAGTTGTGACATAAGCGAGTAAATAGTGTATAACGAGTAATTATTTTAGTGGTGGTAGGTTGTGCATAGTCCGTCATAACCGCTACCACCATCTTAACCTTTAACCTATCGCCAAACAGCAGTGTTAATGTTGTTGTGTTCCACTGTGGGGATAAGACAACGCATTTGTGGTCTTAGCATTGCAATCTTTAGATTGTAGTTTTAAATTGTAAATTCAAACGTTTATGTGTTACAGATCCAACTCACCTACAGAGGTGGCCTGCGTGCTTGTTTACCATCTCAATGCTATAAAAAATAAGGCAATTGCAATAGACATAAAACTCAAAGCTAACCAACTAATTAGAGCTAAAAATGAAACTAATGTAAGTAAGAAAAAATATAATTGAATACTACGCAAGGTACGGCCGACTTATTAAATACCTAGACCACCTTAAAACTAAAAGTGGCGGGCTAGATACACAATTTTATGACTCGTTACGTGAAATTAACCCATTTTTAATAGTACACTAAACTACAACCAGATGTATCCACTTTTGAACCTTATTACAATGAAATAAGGTAAAAAAGTTAATTTATCTCTATGTAGTAGAATGAACGTAGTTTTTTTTTTAACGTTAAATAGGTAGTGAGCGTGGGCTATAAACTGTTATAATACTGATTTTTCACGTCTGTCACGTGTTACGTTAAATTGTTAAGACCGAACAAACAAACCAACAATTACACTATTTCTCAGTTAAAATGTTAGTTAGGATATTATTGTGAAAACTATCTCCTGCCCGAGACTGTTCCGCGTGGATTTCGATTACGTTATTTCCTCGGGAACTTTATTTCGGGATGAAAATTACCCTTTGTGTTAATCCAGTGTATAAGCAATCTCCTTTTCAAATGTGTTCAGCCGCTGCAGCTTGCAGCGTGGAAGAGTAACAAACTTATATACAAACTTTCGTATTTTTAATATTAGTAGGATAAATCGTCTATGCAGAAAGAAACTCATTAAGTTCATATGACTTACTAGTAACTTAGAGAGCGTTTACTCTTTAGACTATAGGTTCTAACAAACCAAATGTTAAAGCTCTAAAACCGTTCTCACTTTAATCAAAATACTAATACCCCTAAAATTCCTAAACCATTCCGTAAAGTTATTACACCTTTAATCCTCCCAACATTTGGCCGGGTACTCCGGAGTCCCCCCTGTCAGCGGGCCCATTACGGGACCCATATTAATGGCACCGTGGCTCTGCAAGCGACAGATGACCTAAGTTATAAGCAATGCCACTGTTCATGATAGAGACAGTATTAGGGATCGGGAATGGTAGATTAACGTTAGTATAAGCAACGGAAGAAACAAGATAGATCTTTGAACTGTAGTTAAAGTTTCAATTGAATTAAAAAATCGTATAGAAACATACCCCAACTATGAAGCGTTGTACAAAGCCAAATAAAAGGTCCTGGACAAGATGTTTAATTCTAGCGTTAACAATTTTCGAAAAGTGTCAAAATGTATGGAATTGACAGAAGCGCTCGACGCGCACTTCTGTTAACGTACGTCAATCCTATTTTCGATATCGATAACGTTCGCCGAATGCATCTTGTCTAGGCGTACAGAGGGTAACTAAGTATGTCATGGCTATGCAATTCAGTTCAGACAAGAGTAAGGAATAGAGCGATTCCAGTTATATGGCTCTCTCTTTCTTTTACTGTTATTTGGGCTGAATTACAACATCATGGCAACCCCTAAGGGCCGCTATTCCACATTGTATGAGCCACTTAAAACTCTTAAACTCTTAGTCACTTAAAAGTAAAAATGGTCTAAAATACCTTTCACTTCGTTTTTCCATCGGTCTCCTAAATAATAAGTGTTGGATAAATCCTTCGATAATTATTCAAACAAGCAGAAGAAAAATCACAGACGCTCATCGCGTTCCAGGAACGTACTTAGCATCTCCCCGTCTGCTGATCCCGGTAGGCGTATTATGCTGAATGTTGTTGCATGGTTTGCTGCTAAGACTCGAACCGCGTTATCAGGTTTTTGAGCCGGGAATAATTATATTTGATGCACCAGCTGTAGCTTGCGTGCTTAAAGATAAATCATTCAGAGAGAAGAGTAGAACGTGCTACGTATTTGTATTCCTTGGTAGGAAACGTTTAGTTTACTGAGTGCGCAATTAACTCTGATATTCGACTAAATTCGAAGATATTTAATTAAGTACTAAACAATAAGTATGTCAGTTAAAGTCGAATCGGCAATTTCTGGAATTGTTAATTGCCGAGGCATCATTGCAAAAATACATTAGTTTAATTCTGCCAAAATTTAAGGTTTATATTTTATAATTATTTTTAAAACTATTCTAACGTTATTTTTTTCACAAAATCATTATTTTGTTCCGAAGTGCTGGTTAAATTTTGCTTTCCTTTGTTAGCTTCTACATCACGATGCAGAACCGCCCACAATGCCTGAACCACCTAACAAAGTATGCAAAACCACAAAGCTCTATCTGAAGCCAGCGCTAAATTTCGTGAAATTTCCACTATCTCCAAAATATATGATGCTCCTTTTGTGACCGCCAAGGAGCACGGCAAAATTAAAACGTCCGCTCATGCATTTTTGCTCAAAGACACTTTAACATCCTTTGAAATTTCCCATTTGGCGACATTACAAAATCTGGATAACACAATGCCGCCATAAAACGTCAAGTTGGCAACATTGCAACATAATTTATGTGTCCACGTGTTCCTGACTCGACATCCCGCAGACCGTTGAATCTAGGAGTCTGAAGTTTTATTACCTTAACCGTAAAAGGTTTATGACCCAATCGCGTGATAAGAACGGATTTTTGGAAAATCGGCCCTAAAACGCTCGTAAAGAAAGTCATCTAATACTGAATGCATGGCGGACAATGTCCTTCAGATTTTGGTGATATCAAGCTTTTTAGGGCTGTTAAGATTGGCCAGTCAAGAGATTGGGAAAAAGCTGATGCCTTAGGAGAAATAAAATACGTTTTATTTGGGGCGATTTCATCGCCGGGCCTACATATTTCTGTCTCAGGCCGTGGACACGAAGTCAGCGGACTGCGGGGCGGCGGTGGCAGCGGTATGCCTTCGCTTGACTTCAGCGCAACGCTCGTGCGCCGATTTCAAATCATCATCATCATCATCATGACAGCCGAAAGATGTCCACTGCTGGACATAGGCCTCCCCCAACGCTCTCCACTCAGACCGGTCTTGTGCTTTTCGCATCCACCGCGTTCCCGCGATCATTACAAGGTCGTCACTCCATCTTGTTGGAGACCTACCTACAGCTCGTCTCCCGGTCCGCGGACGCCACTCAAGAACCTTCTGACCCCATCGGCCGTCAGTCCTGCGAGCAATGTGCCCCGCCCACTGCCACTTAAGTTTGGCTATTCTTCGGGCTATGTCGGTAACCTTAGTTCTACTGTGGATATCATCATTTCTGATTCTATCACGCAGAGAAACCCCGAGCATAGCCCTCTCCATAGCCCTCTGAGTGACTTTGAGCTTCCTTATAAGGCCCATTGTTAGCGCCCACGTCTCAAATAAATCTATGCATTGGAACGCGCCGCACCTCGCGCCACCGCTACCGCTGCCCCACAGCCCGCTGACTTCGTGTCCGCCGGCCTTAAATATTATGAGCTATCAGAATCTAAATTGTGCCAAAATATGTAATCAATATAAAAATGTTCATTAAAAAAAGGCACAAAATACCAGAAACATAGATCAAATCCTGAGTAGACTTGCCAAAATATCTCTTCAATTCTAATTGGGAACAAACTGCACGTAACCCGACCTCTATGTAACTCAACTTAATCTATGCAGCTAAAGGCCCTGAATGATATTAATTATCTTCTGGGGTGTCTCAAATGCCTTCATAATGAGCGCCGTGCAAAGAATGAGGCTATAGCACCGCGCAAACAAAGCCGCGGCACCATTGTGGAAGCGCCGTAATGGCCCGGCACAAAGAGACTTGAGGCACCTTTTGTTCCTCGATGTTTACCAAAAACGCCCAACTTTCCGATACGTATCCAGTTTACCGAGTTAGGTTAGAATTCTTTGTTTATGTTTCCTAGCAATTTGGTTCATAAAGTGTCTGTACAATAGCATTGTGCGAGGCCATTGTCGGAGAAAGTTCCTCGAAATGAATTCATACGTCGCTTTTGCTCTCCATTCATTAGCGTGCCACGTCGGACGATTCGCCTTTCCCCCAGCAGAAAAATGTGAAATTAAATGTATTTCTGGTTGGAATTATTCTGAATAGCTCTCGAGTGGTAATTGTGCCGGAGGTGAAATTAAGATTTGTTTTTCACGTGCTCTCTCTTCAATCGCTTTAATTTTCTCTCTAGCACTTCGTTATCGTCAATTTGTAATTTTACTCGGAACTGAGAAAATTAGTCAGGACGGGGCGCTTTATGGGATTTAAACTGATTTGAAATATGATACGGACGAATAATAGGAAATCAAGAGGCACATAATTTCAAGATGCAGAGTTTTGTCTTTAATTTTCTATTTTGAATGGTAACTAGAACTGTTCGGTGTCGTTTGGAATAAGATATTTAAACGTTAACCAGAATTTGTACATTTTTAGCCTGATAGACTATTATTTAATTTTTGGTTGCTTTAGATAAACAACCATTTTTTAAATTATTACCTGTTAACAAGAGTTCAATATTATTCCCAGGTGAGATCTTCCCTGAGCTCTACACAACGGCTACCCTGGATGATGAAGAGAACAGCACAGAACCTGATGAAGACAGACCAGAAGCTGAAGAGTGTGAGCCATCACCGTCACCAAGACCGGCGCAGTCGCTGCCGTCTCCTCAAGCAACGCCAAAAGAAGACTCTCTAACGCTAGAAACGCAGTATTACAGGTGAGAAATGAAATTAATTTAACAGTTGATCAAAAAAAAGCTTTTGATTATGAATTTATAGTCATTAATGATAATGATGATGATTATGATTAGTTAATAGCAAACAATAACCCTGTTATTTAGAGTACAATCCACATTTACCTTGTAAAGAGGTACGTCCAGGGGTTCCATCTATACTCGTTAGCTCTGTTGACAGTCGTCATGTCGTTGTATTATACCTACGTCGTATTTTACGGCGACATTCCGACTTATAAAATATTATTTTATTTTTCCTTTTTCACGAAATTATTGAGCCTTGTGAGGTTATTTCAGAGATAACGCTTAAACGGGCCAATATATTTTTTTTAAATTTAAAAAGCGTTAAAATATTATGTTCTTTGCAGGTGTGAAAATTATAACACCTTTTTTTGGTCGGGCTTAAAATAATGAAAACGAGTCACGTTGTGCAAAAAAATGTTTACTAAATAACAATAAAAAAAACTATTTAATAAATTTCGTCTTCAATATACAAACTAGTTGTAAATGTGTAATAAGCTTGATCATGCTTCTTCCGATTTCCAAATAACACTGTTTCAATAGTTACTTGCAGGATATTTCCTATCAAATTTACCTTCTCAGACTATCATACCCAAAACAATCGCATTACGACCACACGTCCCTTAATTAACCCAACTAAGATCCCGGTAACAATGTTACCCAGCCCGTCAGTCGGATTGTCCATAACACTAATGTGCTTATTCCCAACCTTTGTACTGCAATGCGCTATTCTTTCTTCCCATCTGCGAACCTCTGATAGTGGTAATGGATGGCCACAACTTCCGAATGAATTAACTCGAGTTTCCAGTAACTGAATTAGCGGTGAATAATGAGTGTTATTTCTCCGACAAATGGCCGCTGTTTTTTGTTTTTTTATCTTTCATCTAACGGTGTGAGCGATGAGGCGGGGGACGTAAGGTTGTGTCGCTTTGGGTGATAAAGTTTGCCTTGTTGTTTGATTAAATGGTTGGCATGATTACAACAAATGACAGACTTTTCTACAAAAAGAAAAAGTAGGTACGAATTTTGTAAAAATTCGTGATTAGTGTAAACGTAAAGAAAACTAGTTTATTATTAGTTTAATAGTAACGGGAAAACTGGCCTGTTTATAAATTGAAATTGTATTTTTTTTTCCTACCACAAATGTGGGCAGTGTCTAAACTCAGAAACACGATTAAGCCAAAGCTCGTTTGAGCAGTTTGAAGGACATTATTTTCTTTTATAATACGTTGTAGAGTGAATAATAAATAATTAAACCATTTCTGCAAATAGCTCCTTTAGCGAAGCATTTAAGGATGATCGCTGTCCAATTGGAGACCATTTTTTACGAAAAAACAAAGCATAAAACTAGACTGTACTTTTTTTAAACAGATTAGATACCTCCCTTAATTATTTAATTTTATTGTACAGCATTGATCTCCAAACTGGAATTTCATAAAAGGACAATATTATGCATAAAACCGACTGCAAGAGTATTGTGATAATTAAATTATAATGTATTTTCCCATGGCTCAAATATTTCATTATCCTTCAATAACAACACGACTCGAGTGTGGATGCAGATTAAACATGAATAACGAAATAAAACGTTGTTACGTCGTTCAAAAACACGCAATAAATTCGCATCAAAATAAATTGCAGTCCACAATAAAACGGGGGCAATTCCCGAACGAAATTATACGTAATTAATTCGTAATTGTGGAATTACTGCCTTTGTTTTTAACAGACTTTTGGGTGTTTTATGAGGCAATTATTAAAGTTTTAATGGTGTTGCGACGATTTAGTTTTACAATTAGTTCTCGAATGTGTAGTTTAATGGGTTTTCGTAGGGCTGCTGTGTCCAAACTAATATTATAAATGGGAAAGTATGTTTTGTTTTTTAATTGTACAGTTATATGTAATAAGGTGAAAAAGTGAATACATAATTATCTTTTTCATCACACTTGCTCGAAAAGGGTGTTATAACACGCAGGCGTATAGGACAGTTATAGCCGTTTTAGCTCCCTAGGGAGTTATGAGTTTAGTTTTAGAATATATAATCCACTCGTACATCATTTCAGACTAAGGAGGTGTAAAATCAGCCAAGATTTATTTCCTATACTCAAAACTTGGCTACAAACCAGTTTTACTGTATATTAACTTTAACTACATTTATATTTTACAATTATTTTAATAAATTATATTTTGAAAATAGGTATAATCTGGCAGTATGGCCTGTCAAGTTTAAAAACTAAAGCAGTTCTTAGCATTATCTGTGGAAGATTATATTGAAAAAAGATGACAAACTCTTTTAGCGAGTCGGTTGTTTCCGAAGCGTATCTTGTATATTTTTTTCTCATTTATTTTTTATTTTCTTGCATATGTGATGAGAAACATTGTGTGTATTACGGGCATTAAGGGGATTTCAAACTCGAGTCATTAAAAAGCCCTCCGCCTTCGGCGTCGGGCTTCTACTCGTAATAGTCTCTCGTTAGCAATCCCCGTCATACCGCCCTTGATGCACAATGTACATACTATAGTCCACTGACCATAGTATTTTTTTTAGGTAAATTGTGAGCGTGGTCTCTATGTAGGAATCCGAATCCAGGCTATAAACTTTTTTAATACCGATATTTCACGTCAGTCGGTTGTTGTGTTAAATTTTTAAGACCGAACAAACAAACAATACAGGCACTATTTCTCATTTAAAATGTTAGGTTTGTTTCTATGTTACGTTTTCACAGCTAAACCATTCAAGAGATTTTAATGAAATTTGGCATGGATATAGCATAAACTTTGGTTAAGGACATAGAGTTTAATCCCAGAAAATTGGACTTCCTGAGGGAGTAGCAATAAATAATTTCTACGCAGATGGAGTCACGGTAAACAGCTAGTAACAATTCATTAAGTGGGCCAGTTTAAGGTAAATTGTACCGTTAAAAAGAAAAAAGGCAGAAACAGAGTATCAAATTCTTCGATCAATCATTGTTGATCAAACTCACATCCCTGAGTAACATAGGCTACTTTTTATCCCAGAAAAAAAATAAGTGGGATGACAAAAATACGAATTCCACGCGGACGTAGTCGCTAGCAGAAGCTAGTAGAATAATAAGTTTAGTAGGAGTTATTTGGTTATCTTACTTTTACAAAATTAATAAAAACATCATCGAGTTCGAATTATCAACAAGTTTTTAGAGATGTTTGTAATTCTATAGCTCTGACTACCCCACTCTGGGAACGAAGGCGTGAGATTATGTAGGTATGTATGTATCATCGAGTTCGCTATTCAATAGTTCAAAATTACCTCTGGTTGGTTGTTATAGAGGCAAAAATGGACGCTTAGTAATTATGGTGCCGTTAGTACTTATTAAGGCTGTAAAACCAGCACCATCTGTTAAAATTGTGATGAACTACTTACCTAACTTAGAATAAGCAAAACATTAGAAATCGATAAGCTTAGTAAAGTTCGTAATGTAGCCTCAAGAGGGCGCTGATGCTGTACATTAAAGACATGGTTAGCCAGGAATCAGCCATCACTCATTATAGCGATCCAACCTAATACATGTCTTTCAAGTTCTATTAACTATTTAATTTTACTGCCATTGTTCTTCCCTTTGGGTGCGGTATCCTTAAAACCATGTCTTGTTTAACAGCTACACGGTGGCTCTGGGGGTGACGGTGGGCGCTGGCTGCTTCCTCCTCGCCTTGAACGTGCTGGTGTTCGCCGGGATCTACCTGCAGCGGGGGCGGCGGAGGGCGGCGCACAGGAGGCCTAGGAGGGAAGGTAAAAACTTATACAGCCTGAAGCACACAAACTAACATAGAGTCGGCTTGTTACAATATTTTTCCTAAAGGTATTTTTCACTTATAATTAGGTTGAAATAGGTAGCTAGGTCAGTTTGCAACATGCCCGAAGGGCCAAACTACCCAGAAATTGGAGCTCCGTTAACACTATCAAATTGATTTCTGGAATGGGAAAAATGCGGTAGGAAGAAATGAGTCTACGAGTATGAAAAAAGACAAGTGTGAAATATAAATAATGTGAATGTAAATTTTACTGCAAAAAAATAACGATTTTGGTAAATTGATGTACACTGGCCCGCAAAACGTATATTAATACTAACTACTATTCAAAGTGTGATACTTAGTTTTGCGGGCCAGTGTATTTTTAGTGTTTCATTATTTGCTAATTTCGGTTTTTTGAGTAAAAATTACTTAGACAGACAGGCAGACATGGCGAATCTATGAGTCCTAAATATGACTAGGGCACCCCAAAAAACAAAAAAGCCATTTATCACCGTGCCAGAGCCAATCAATCAACCAAGTCATTTATTTGCGTAAAACATAAAATGCATGCAAATACATCAGATGAGAGTACATTAAAACATAAATGAAGCCATTTGTTGCGTAACTAATTTGATTGTATCTCAATTAATGAATTACTAATTGGTTATATTACTGAAACACCAACGTGCTCACTCATTATTTCTTATTAGGTAACACTGTGAAATATAATAACACCTAATTATTCCATAAAACAAAAGGAGTGAAACACCAACATAATAAATTGTAAACGCCTCAAAACTCTAACGATATTACAACACTTTCAGGCGCTCAGCCTTAACGCGAACCTGAAATTACTTCCAAGAAATACTCGTTAGTCTGAAAAAACAAATACCAAGTTTTCCTCAGTTTTGACTTTTTCAAGCGAAGTTTTCTTGCTAATCTTGTGAAATCAGTCGGTCGCGAGCAAGGAGCCTGCTTATCCACTTAGCCTCCTTCGCTTCCGGCTTCGGAATAAAAATATGATTGCCAAAGCACAAAGCTGAGTTCTTTGCATTAACAAGCGCAACTGCTTGGAATATTTTCAGCCCGTTTGTTAACAAAACCACGCCATAATATTACGTGTTTTGAAAATAAATTTTCTTCAGATTTATTTATGCCAAGCAAAACGTGAAAATTAATGAGTGTGACAAAATGTTGTAAAGATATATGGGCCTGTATTCGACGTGGCTTTTGTGGGCTTAGTTTAATATTTTATTGCATTTTTATGCTCGTGTTTTGGTTTTTGCGTGCGATAAAAAAACATTCGCTACATCAAGCATTCATCACTCTGCGGTGAGAATACGGTTTATGTCTAAGATACATTTCTTTTTTTAGGGTTCCGAAGTGAAACTTGGAACCGTTAAAGTTTGACCATGATGTCACACTCACATTTCTCAGGAATTCTCTAAGTGACAAAATTGAAATTTTGTACACAATTATAAATATTCATAACATGAACTGAGTTCAATAATGTAAAGAAATAAGAATTTAATGTACCTCCCGTACGTATACCTAAAGCAAGGTTATTTTTTACTTTACAACATCGTGTGAGATATTATTGATAAGTTGACAAGGTTGTACAAACTCCACAAGTTCATCTGGGTGTCTGTATATATTATGTGTGCCTGTGTTTCTGTCCGGAAGCCGATACGGAAGGTGTGTTTTTTAAGAAATCTAGTTAAATTGGAATAATTATTAGCCAGGTTAAATGAAAATCGTTTGTACTGTACTATGATTTGGATGAAATATAATAATGGAGATAGCTTATACCCTGGATTGACGTAGCCCCCGGGAATAACAATAATTGAAATCTACGCAGACGAAGTCCCGGGCAGAAGCTAGTCTTAATATCAGAGCATACGCACAAAAAATATGATTTCTCAAGTCAACGAAACCACCCGAAACGCTTAGACAGCGTCATGTATACCAGCCACGATGAGTTATGGTTCACTTCTGCCATGCCCACGTGGCACTTACTGGCCGCACTGAGCCAGTCCCGGGAAATGGATGGCTTGGGGAATTCCTTTTTTACGCCGTAATTACTTCAAGAATAAAATAAGTCAATGGGATACTCACCGTCAGTTGTTTTTGAGTTGGGAAGTTTATTGTAAGGAATGTTTTGTTTTTGCAAGATTTTATTTGTTTGGTGTGGAGTTAAAAACTAAGGAATGTTTTCCAGACTATTTGCTATTCAGAAATTCTCTTTGTGACTTTAAAATCGAATTTTACATACCTCTTTTTTACAAGATGTGTAATAAGTTCTTGCATGATGTTGTTTACGTAAAAATTACACCAGAAGTCACTGTAGTGGCTATAACTTTCCAAATTTAAAAGGAATGTTAAAAGTATTTATGAGAAACGCATAGTGAGTTATTTTATTACTTATGAGCTTTTATTTTGTCTTCCTAGAATACCAATAAAGTTTCTCAGATACCTCTTAAAAACCCGCGTATGTGTTTTTTCCCGAAATTATTATTCGATTTATTAGCACCAAATGAAAAAAAGATTCAATAGCATTGTCATCAAAGCCTTGTTATTAATGATCCAATATAAAATATCAATAACAAAACTTTTCCCAAGACCCTTCAAGAAGCAAAGTGCAAAGTTCCCGAACTGATCGAAACTGAACAAAAACCCGATCGCGTCATCCACATAGTTGGCAACTCCATTACCCTCAAAATGTTGTCCAAGTTGCACCACAAGACAGCCCTCGCGCAACTGCGGTTTCCTCAGATTGGACCACTGGGACTTACAATTACTTTTAAGGATTCTATACCCAAAGATTTGGCCGTTTGCCCTTAATTTAAACCTTAATAGCGTAGACGTATTTGTCAATGGTAATAGATAGTTGGTTGATGTTTTTACAGAATTACTGTGTTGTAACCGCAGATTTATTTACTGGTAATTTAAAAAAAAAGAACGTGGTGTCCCGCCATTCAGTCATTTTTCAATGTTTTTTTTTCTATAGTCAAAACGTCAAATTTAATATAAATATTGTTTGAAACCTAAAGAAAAACCACAATTAATAAAAAACGGCCAAGTGCAAATTTATATAACCTCCATGTTCGCATGGTCATAGTAGACTATTTGAAGTAATTTCTAAATCTTTACCAAGTAAAAAAAAATATTATTTTATAGGAAATGCAGCTTCAAAGTTGGTTTAAAAGTTAACATAATCAATAGCATAAAGTATTAGTAAATACTTTAAACATTTCGTCATTGCTTTGAATAAACCTCGTATCTCATATTTCGTGACGTACGATTTTAAAATTAAACGCGAAGAGAATTAAATTCAAACTCATACATCTCGAAATATCAGATACGAGTTTTTCCTAAAGTATTAACGATTTGTTTCTTCCGTCTTTACGGAATTGATGGTTTTTAGCACAAATATGGCCATTTAAATTTTATTTGAAAATGGAATAGTTCCCAAAGATGACTTTTACGTCTACCAGAGTCCATCATATTATACTTTTACAGAATTTAACTGCTCAGATTTATGAGCTATATAATTTTAATTTTCCTTTTTGTCGTGAGATTCTGGTAGACCATAGAGTATATTTTCACTTTAACTCTAAATATTTAAATATGATCAAAATAAACTGCAGGAAACATGTGGCGTCAGTACATTCAGCTGCGGTTTCCCAGAACCTATCGACCTGACCAGAATATACATTAAATGTCCCGAAATGCTACGAGGTTGCTTTTGTGTAAGCGTCTTTTAAAATGGAAGAGCGGAATGTGCTCTTAGATTCTGCTTTTCAGTTACGTTTAGGTATTGGAATTTGGTATTTAAATACATTTTGGGCGTACTTTAAGAAATTGTGTTTTGTGTATAAAATTAGAAATTAGGATTTTCTTGAAGAATTACTTACTTATACTCGTAGGATATATTTATTATTATGTCGGTACGGTTACCATGTTTTAACTTTAAAATCATCCGCCAATTAACACCGACAGGGTACAATTTATCATTGTGACGTTTTTCGAAAGTCATCATTCATCATTTCAGCCTAATAACATCCAGTACCCACAGGCCTCCACAAGGCCCAGTTTTGCACCGCTTGCATACATAGGTTTTCTGAAACCTTAGCCACGTCGTCGGTTCTCTTTGGAGGTCTACCTACGCCGCGTCTTCCAAATCTACTACCGTTTTAAGGGCCTCCTTGCCACGCACCTTATCTATGTGGAATTAGTTCTCGGCGTCTGTTATTCTGAACCAATACGAGTACAACTTGGGGGCCTTCAAAACACGAGCCTTTTCTTTTCGCAAGGGCCGGCAGCGCACCTGCGATTCCTCTAGTGTTGCGGGTTTTTATGGGTCGCGATGTCACTTACCATCAGGTGACTCGCGGGCTCGTCTGCCTTTTTCAAATTAAAAAAATCTAAATATCATTTTCGAAAAAACTAAAACTAATATAATTTCAGGTAGCTGCAGTAGTCGAGCACCTTCAGGGTCCCTGAACAGTGACCCCACCGTTCCTTCACCACGGAAAAGTACCCTCAAGGTAATAGTATCGTTCAGGCTGTATTGATATTTTTAAATGACAAAGAGAAGGTCAATGATTCCACAGGTTATCTGTGGTAAATGGGTTCTGAGCCTCATAGACATTTGCATTCTCAAGACTACAATCTTAAGACTGCAAATGTGTTGCTAACCCTGAGGACTAAGATGGAAAACTTTTATGCTAGTCATTTCAATTTATCGAGTAAAATCAAGCGGCGGTAGGAATTTGTGCAGGGTTCGTCCGGATCGCTACCACCAACTTTTCAAATCTGACCAGCGCTCTTTGAGTAATCGGGGAACATACATATAAAAACCCGATGAATTGAAAATCTCCTTTTTTGAAGTCGGTTTAAAATAGAAAAGGTTTTCGTGACTTAATAACTGAGAGATAACACACAGTCTAATCTGCTGAACCTAGAGTATAGTGCGATCCTTAGCAACTTATCCTGGCGGAGATGGCAGTCTAAAGTTACGACAAAGTAAACTTCAAGTCATAGAAACATGTGATGTCTGAAGTGTCTTGACTCTGACATCTCAGCCAGCTCAGAGGAGAGTACTTAGAACCGTTTTAGCATACGTGTCTAAGAGTAAGATGGCAATCTCAGTAAATTTTCTACTTATAACAACATTTTAATTAGATCTTGAAATTAATGAGCTTCTCAGATCTGATAATCAGTTGTTTTTTTTAAATAATCATTTTAAGGGATTTATTGGTAGAAAATAAATTTAATTTTATACCAATTTATTTTCTCACCTGCAACGCAAACAAAAACACCATTAAGCGTTATAGATTATTTGTACAATGTGTTGTCTTTTCAAAAGTTACAATGTGACCTCAAAGCCTCGAAAGCCATTTCCAAAATGTTTCATCTATTAACACAGCATAAATCCATTGTCACATAAAATTCTGCTTTATCGAGCAAGCTTTAAATCTACATAATATGGATCGATAAGAATTTACTACTTGGTGCACCAATAAAAGTGTTAGCTGTTGGCACTCTCTCAATACCGCAGCTCCACTGTGAGCTATAAATCGGAACTAAGGCACCTTTAGCGAAGTCAGGGCAAAATTGGTTTCAGTTTGTTGTTTCAGGATGTTGTTGTACTGTATAAGGAACTATTGAGTAGGTGCCGTGTAATTATAATGAATATTTATAAGGTCACGTTGTGATAAGTACTATGGTTTGCAAAGAATAAAATGAATGTATAATGAATACAAGAATGAATGTATAATGAACACAGGTAAACCCTCCGTCGCTGGATATCATTTTCGCAAAACATGATATTCTGAAAATATCATACAAGAAAAACATCATATTCGCCGAACATGACATTCGCAAATCATCATAGTAGTAAAACATCACGGTAGCAAAATATTATTGTGCATAGCATCGTGTTTTGCTAGTATGATGTTATGCGTATATGATGTTTTGCTAGTATGATGTTTTGCGAATGTGAAATTCTGTGTAGTAACGGAGGGTACCTCCAGTTTACCCAAGCTGCTTTGCTGATAAAAGCTGCGACCGATTTAAAAATACTCTACGAGCATGTTAATACGAGTGCTCTGAGAGTGCAAGTTAAACACGTTGGGTAATTAGGTATCGTCGAAGATTTTTTTGTGGCAAGGGAAGGCAAATGGGCAAACACGCAATATCGTATCTAATAACCATAGATATTTGGATTTTCAAGACTGCAATCATTAGATTGCAAATGCATTTTAAACCCTGAAGAATAAGATGTAATGCCGCTCTGCTAATCATTTCACCGGTTGTCTTATCCCAAACTGGAATACAACAATACGAACACTGCTATTTGGCGATACCCAGCAAAAGGTCAAACCGCCTGACCGCAAGATGACCTTGATGGGCCAATGCGCTAAGACAGCAGCAGGCAATATTATTAGAGCCGACAAAATGGCGCAATTAAATATATTACACCATGCCCCAGCATTTACAGAGAGCTTACACGTCTAAATGCTAATATGAGATTAAGCCTCAGAATGTGCATCAATTTGTATGCTGGCCCGTGCGATGCTAACAACTTATTAATCTAATTTATTAGTTAGTGCAAACGTACTATTGTTGCATCTAAACTTTTGCAGATTAGGTATGTTATCCTGTTTTGACACAATTTTGCATCACATTTATAATAGTTAACATAAGCTTTTATGGTTATTGAATTATAGACTACCTATATTGACGACGCGCTAGCATAGTTGGTAGTGACCCTGCCTATGAAGCTAGCGGTCCTGGGTTCAAATCCCAGTAAGGGCAGATATTTGTGTGATGAGCACGAGTATTTGTTTCTGAGTCTTGGATGTTTTCTTTGTATTTAAGTATATATTTCTATATGTAAGTATTTATATCGTTGTCTAGTACCCATAGTACAAGCCTAGAGCTTAGTTTGGGACTAGGTCAATTTGTGTGAGATTGTCCCTTGATATTTATTTATTTTATATTCATAGAAAAAGTTTTGATTTAGTGCACCCTATACAAGAGCTTACATTTTAAATTTTTTAGTTTGTTCGTTTAATAATTTAAGAGCTGTGCGTTGTCAGTCAGGTACAGATAAATTCACAATACCCAGAGAAGTGTACTATTTTAAAGCCTGACCAAAAAATAAAAAACATAGCCTTATTGCGGAAATTATATGAACTGTCATTTCTATTGCAATTCACGAAACAGAGATAAAAAGTGGTATCCTGCCGTTTGGCCGAAATATGTTTGGCAAATTGTATCGTTTACCAACCATTTCATTTGCCAACCCATATTTTTTTTCTGTATCTGTAAATATTTCAGGATTTATTTCAGTACCATTGTGTAAAACCCTATAGGTTAGGTAAGGTTAATTTTTTATAAATCCTGAAATATTTACGGTTACAGAATAAAAGGCGGGTTGGCAAATGAAACGGTTGGAAAACTATACATTTGGTCAAACATATTTCGCCCATACCAAGGTAACCCAAAAAAGTATTAGCGGCAACCTCATTAGAGGTAGGTAGGACTTTAAATATCTATAGTGATATGAGTATGTTTATATTGCTTAACAGTTCTGGGTATTTATTCTACTTTGATTTAGTCCATATATAGTACTTTGATATCGTTATCAGATTCTTAACAATATGACAGCACTGTCAATTGAATAAGAGCTGTCATAACTTCAACACCATGCGATCACAATATCAAATCCAAATGGGCTAATTTAATGTGGAATGGGCTTCCTGTTATAGGTTGAGGCAAATGGCAAACTAAGTGTGATTGATGAATGTGATTGATGAGGCAGTAACGTTCAGTGCAGAGACATTTGGATTTAGTTTCGCCTTATTAAAGATTTGAACTTTGACATGCATAGCGAATACCATGCGGTTGGATGTCAAAATACTCTATGTCGAGTTTTACGTCAAAACAGGTTGACTGATTGAAAATGCCCGCCCTAAAATGTTGGTTTTACGCTTTGAAGAGACAACTGAAACTCCCCGGTTGATATTTCGTTCGTGAATTATTTCAGCGAATCACAAGTGTGATGTGTATTTTAAATATAATGTACTTTACAGAATCCTCTACTGGTTGTTAAATTCGTGCCATAATTAAGAACGACGCATTTTGCTGCCTATATTAAGAATTAGAGTTGACAGGTAGAAAAGGTATCAGCAGATGAATAAAAAATATTTTTTATAACGAGTTTAAAGTCAATTTAGATAATAACGTTTGAAGCCAATTTTTAAAAATTCTTTGCGTTCTACCTTATTTTGTGAAATGTGTACTTTTGCCCAATTTAATAACAGAAACGTTAATTATCTTCTTTCATTATTTGATGTATTAGGGTTTACTAAATTGGGTACAATAATTCTTAACATAGGTGTTGGTATTCATCATCCAGACTAGAGTATGGTTGAGACATTGTTACTAAAATTTTATTGCTCCATTTTAAGCAAATAGTACTTCTGGAAAGATCCGCATCCCATAAAATTCTGATCGATATTTCAATGAAAATAAAAATAAATAAATATTAAGTAGTTTTTCTTATCAAGCTTGTTATTAACATATGTTTAAATTCCAACAGCGCAGCAGCGAAGCCGAATTGAAAGAGCGTCCAGGAGTCGCGCCAGCCAAAAAACGCGTGCAAATCCAGGAGATCTCAGTATAGAAGATTTCTAAACCATAAAACCACTGAAGCAGAAACAATATGAGTGGACAAAACAGCACAAGAATATAATAATATAGCTAAAGCGATTGAGAACAAAAATCGCCATGCACTTTAGTGAATACATATGGAATAATTGTTAGTGTTACTCTCTGCTGATATAAGAGAAATGACTCTTCTGTGTGTGCAGTTTTTAAATCAGTGAAAGAAGTCTTGCGGTTTGCAAAACCTTGTCCAGATGTTCTTACTCTTGTTAAATTATTGGAGTGCTAATATGTATTAAAATTAAATGAAAAGATGTGGGAATTTTTCCTTACAATGTTTTGCGACAAACCATAGTTTATAATGTAAATGAACTTAATATCATCATTTGCAAAAAACGAGACACGAATGAAAACAAAATTTTATCTGTAACAAACAAAGAGTGACATAAACTTGAGATATCACTTTAAACTTAAAAAGATCACCCTAACGAAATCAGTCAGAATACAAAAAGAATTTCTAAAACGTAACTGACAAAGCTGTCCAAGTTCTTGGAGTGAAAATTAAATTGTGAAGTGAGCGAGGGAAGTGCTGATATTGCCGGCCGGGTCGACGCAGGTAGCCGCTTCGGTGCCCGCTACGCCTCACTTTACACACCCAGTTCCAAAATAACAGTAACCTAACATCCTGGAGTAACTATCCATGACAATGTCGAAACATACGTCTCTTTGATTATGATAAGTTAGTAGTCTTTGAGTTTAAATTTATTATTTATTAAGTTAAATCTTTTAGAGATGTTAATATTTTCAGTCATTTTCTGAAATGTTTCATCGCAATGTAAGTACATTAGCATAGGTGTAAAATGTGAATATTCAATGACTTGTGTACTAAATGTCGAACTGACAGTAAATATTTCTACCACTATGCACTGAGTTACACCTTATAAATCGGTGTCTGCTGTTTGGGTCAATGGTTTTTGGTAGAATGACTATCGCTTCCTAAAAAGCTATTGGTGTTATTCTTGTTTTATTGTAATGATACCAAAACCGTTTATTATATCGGTTAGGTTAGGTGACACTTTAAAAAAAACGGGACACCGATACTTCCCGATGGCAGCATCGGGAAATATATGTTTTGAAATTAATTGAAAGTTGGATGATATATTTGACCAAAAATATTTCGCCCAAACAGCAGAAACTCCTTAAGTTTTAAGACCATGTTGTATTGTTAGACCCAGTCTTTCTAAAAAATATTTTCTTTATTAATTTCTTATGAATAATATTAATAAGGAGGCTAGAATTTTTCAAAACAATGACACCTATATTGAAATTTATTTCCAATTACAATCTAAAAGGACTGAGAATTAGAGAAATACCTGCCTAGGAAATGCAATAGGCCCGATTTATCAACTCCTCAAACAAAATTTCTGTCAGTTAACCCCTTTTCTCTGTCATATGAAAAATTGGAATAGAGCTCAAATTTATCTGTCAGATACCGACAGAAATTGACATTAATATACTTCTCATTACTACACCTTTCTTTCTTATTTACCGTTTTCATTTGGCTATCAGTTTTTTTACTAATAATCAATGCTCTGCTATATATTATGCACGACTCAGAAAAACAAGTTGATATCTGATTATTCTGCGAATTAGTTTTAACTTGTAACTGAGCAAACTTGTGTAAAAATACTATCATTAAAATACTGTGTAATTTAAAAAAACAAGTAAGTTACGTGTAAAAATATTATTTTCAACGCTTACTTGCTCCTCATAGTTGACTGTGTTCATACGAAGCAAGCCAACGGAGCGTTTTGTGTCGGTGCGTGTGTGTGTGTACACAGCTGCCTCAGAACTAAAAACACCTATGTTGCGTTCAACTGCATTCAGAACTGAATCTTATACCCACGTAGCATTGGGTTTCATTTTATGTGTGTTTTTACTGGACTTTGAATCTTTTAATTGTCAAGGAGTGACCTCTATGTGTCCTGCAGCAGTATTCAACTTGCTACCTCCTGACCAATAAATGGCTTTAGTCTATTTAAACTTGATTTTATTACAGTTTCTGTACTGTTATTTCTTCGTTGAAAATATATCGAATTTAATCCTAGTTGACTTATATTATTATATACACTTTATAATGATAGTTGATAAATCAGAACATTACTTTTGGAGTTTACTCCGATACTGTTATCTTCAATTGTTTATTTTGTAGTACTGTTGAATTATTTAATGGTATTTATAAATACTATATACAATCCCCAGTTTTTCGAACTCATTAAGGTAATTACTATTAATATACTGTGGTACTGTAAATAGACAATTTTAGAATAAATCTGTACATACTAGAGCGTCGGTATTTGTGAACTCGATGAAAAGAGGTTTTAATAAAGACCATTTTTTCCTGAACTATTTATTTCATTTTCGTGTGCCTATCTATGACCTTCTAAAGGAGTTTTTGCACCAGTGAGGCAAAACAAGACGAAGCAAGACGAGAACTGAAATTTGTATTGACACAAATCATTTCGCTCCTCGCTCAACTTCGGTCGAACTGGTTGTTGTACTTAATACAAATTTCAACTCTCGCCTCGTCGGTGGGAAAGCATCTTGGGGGGCCCAAGGCTCTCCACTCAGACCGGTCATGTGCTATACAAAATTTAATAAGTGCAAAATATCTGCAAATCGTCGTGTCGAACAAGGTATTCTGATCCTATCAAATGCTATTTACGGCCTCACTCACACCCGTATTCACAAACAATACTTAAGGGATCCTTCACTGAGTAAACGCACTGCGCTCAATAAAGCTCTGTGATTGATTCTTTTTGACCGACCTTTTGTTTATGAGACGATTTGAACCCTGTGCGTTCGTGAGCACTGTGAGACATCATAGTGACGTTCGTGAAAACGGGTGTCAGTCAGTTATGATGATAAAGTCATTCATTAGAGCCGATGGACCGGACAATAGCATCGTGCCGGACCATTGTAGTGTTCCAAAGCCGTTACTACAAACACAAAAATCTCAATAAACAATCTGCATGATCTAATTTTCTATTTAAATTTGTTCCCATAAAGTCTACTTACAGCCCATTTCACAATCGACAAGTAAAACATATTTTGACAGATAACTTTAGACCTTTCTCTTTCTTACACTTGAAAATAAACAAGGAGAGAGTTAACTTTAAATGACAGATAAATTTACTCGTCGATTGTGAAACAGGCCTTTAGTCTAATAGTTTTCCTTTTAAGTTCCTTATAATTATGTGCTTCCATTTAAGATATTTTTCATATTTTTATTACTTTTAGTTATGGCTGTAGTGGAAGACACGTAATGTAATCGAAAATTACAATTTTCTAAACGGTGCCAACTCTAAAAAAAATAAAAGTATAACTATATCAAATTATAGCTTGTACCAAGAATCTCGAAGCTAAACCACGTGCAGACGGACAGACAGACATGGCGAAATTATAAGGGTTTCTAGTCGACTACGGAACCCTAAAAAGGAACAAGTAAATTATCTTTCAAGTGTCTCCGAGTACTGCGGTCAATTTTACAAAGCCTTCCTCAGTTTTATTTTCCTCTCATCTCTAGTTAAAAATCTTGTCGGACAATTTTATATAGAAACGTAAATAGCATTAATGACTAATATTGTTTTATAAAAATAATAAAAGTGGTGCTTTTGACAGCATTTCGAAATAATTTGTAATTTGAGCCGGCAAATTGGCACTGGTGTTAATCTAGGTCGATGAGGCAAACGACAGAACAAAGAGCGGTTCAACAAAATGGGAGTCGGATTATTTCTAAATTATTGCGATGTTAAATGTATGGGGAATTCAGTTCCGAATTATTGGAAATCGTCATTGCTTTGAAAAAACCTCGTATCTCATATTTCGTGACGTGCGATTTTAAACTTAAACATTAAGACAATAAAGTTCAAACCTCTAAGTAGCAGATACGAGTTTTTTCTAAAGCAGTTACGAAATGATATTTGAATAAAAAAGGCTGAAACTGTTGCGAATTTTTTTACTAAAAGCAAGGAGTGCTATTAGTTTGACGTCTGTCTGCCTGTATATAAGTGTAAATATGTCTGTTAAACTTAATAGTTGTTGGTCTCCTCCCTAGAACTCGTCTTCCCCAACGGCCATCAGCTCTACGGCAAATATGACCAGCCCATTGCCATTTCAGCTTGCTAATTCACAGATCTTGTCACTAACTTTGGTTCTCTGCCGAATTATTTGGTTCCGGATTCAATCCCTTGGAGATACACCAAGCACAGCTCTTTCCATAGCCCGCTGAGCGACTTTGAACTGGTATTATGCGTTTATGATGGCGGTTTTTTGCTTTTTAAAGCATTAGCATTTATTTATTACAATAACTGCAAAAATAAGTGACAACAGACAACATTTAAATGAACAAAATGGTAAGTTATGACACAGGTTATGATTACTAATTACGCTTCGATCGTTTCCGACTTCGTACCTTATCGTTGATTGTGTAATCCAATAAACTTGCCCATTAGCCGCGGCCATTTGTTAAAGTAAAATTACTTTGAAAGATTAACAAAGTTACCTTTTTACCAAATGCAGCAGGTTTGTACGTACAATTTGACAACATTAAAAAAAAAAAAGCATTTTTGTTTTTTCGCGTTTATAATAGCTGGTTAAAAATGAGACTACCCGTGTTTCTCGGTTTTTCTTTATTTGACTTAAATTCGTCGTTAATAATTTATTAAAGAAATAGTCATTAAAAAGACCGTATATACAAAGTTAGGAATACTGATGTCGTGATCTTAGCATGATATAAAATAAAATAAAAAACTTTAAACAGAAACAGAACTGACTATCATGTCATGTCACTTGTCAACAATAACAACTGTAACAACATAAATTCGTCGACTTTGGGCAGATTGCGGCCATCCGCTTTTACAAATCCGTTAGTCACTTTCATTTTAAATAGCGTATATTAAAACAATAGTATTACGAGAATCAAAAGCGTGTCATTAGAATCAAGTAATCCGTCAGACAGATAAAAAATTTACATGACAGTTGTATGTTTTTTTTTTTAAATTCCTATGGTCATAAATGGACTAAGGGCACTAAGTGCATTCCTAACTTTCACAATCTAACTTTTTTTTCGGTTTTTCCTAAATATAAAAAAAACTACTGCATAAAAAAAACCAAAAATATTTTTACTGTAATCGGCAGTGTAAAATCTACAAATGGTATTTTAATTTACTACCTTAGCACATATGAGTTGTTGTCAATTATGTGTTAAATGTGTCATGTGCATTTATAAACTGTAGTCGCTACGCCATATTCATTAAGTTGCAAGACAAGTCGTCAAACAAGCAAGTTGTGTTGCAAATCGCTGTATAATTGTCATCGAAAAGTGAACCATAATGCTCTAAACATATTATTATGGTCCCTCGAACCGGATGGCTAACTCGTGAGCTGAGAAAGGTTGGAGCGACCAGCGCAATTATATATTATTTAGAGTTTTTTTATCATTGAATTTATTTATTGATAATTTTAAATCAAGTTATTTAAAATAATCAGCAAATTGCATGTGCTCACGAGCACATGTTGCTTGAAACATGATTAAGTTTGTGTTCCGTGCCATTTTTACATATTTATTTAATAATTTAATTATATTTATGTTGCTTAAAAACCAATTTTCTTTGAACATATTGAATTAAAAAGTCTAATTTTCCGCATCAGTGGTAGCCTTATAGATCAATATTGACTTTAGAGCAGTGCCTAATATTGCTCCGCAATGTCGCCTCTCGCTCGCTCGCTGCTCGCGGTCGCCTGCGCCGCTATGCTGTGCGCGTCGCTAATTCGCGCCGAGTGCGAAGATCATTTTCAATTGGCACATTGCAATACCTTAACAATCGGTAAATATTTTTTTAATTAACATCATAGGATGTTTATGTTTAACAAAATAAAAAGTAAAAGTTTTTTGATGATTAAGTAAAATTGCTAAATATTTCATTATTGCTGAAAAATTAACACCCAGCTTGTTGAGTTTTTTTTTTATAATTGCTATGCTATTGTTGATCAAATTTGTCAAGTCTGTTCATTTGTTACAGGTGAAACAAATACTTTTAAATACTCCCCAAGCCGCATCAATACGTTGCCGACTAGGTTCATACTGGGAGGCCACATAAGCATACCACGGGTAAAAAATATATATTTTACAGTCACCAACTAAGTAACATATCGTTACTACTTTAGAAATAACTCGTATCTGATATTTCAAGATGTGAGAGTTTGAACTTAATTCTCTTCACGCTTAAGTTCAAAATCGTACGTCACGAAATATGAGATACGAGGGTTTTTTCAATGCAATGACGATGTAAATAGTTTCAAAAATATGTGATACGTCTATATTACTAGATAAATGATAGTGAGGCGGATATTTTATAAAGGGTGTCCCGGTACTTAAGAAAAATATTACTGCACTAGCTTCTGCCTACAACTTCGTCCGCGTAGATTTCGATTACCGTTATTATAAACAGATAAACGACATCTGCGCGATTAAATTCAGCTTGTTTA
Source organism: Acleris literana (assembly GCA_946894065.1). Classification (NCBI taxonomy): domain Eukaryota; kingdom Metazoa; phylum Arthropoda; class Insecta; order Lepidoptera; family Tortricidae; genus Acleris; species Acleris literana. The sequence continues at coordinate 445,880 of OX335671.1, forward strand.
AATTAATGTATACCTTTTTTTTGTTAGGGTTCCGTACCCGATTGGTAAACCAACGGGAACCTTATTATGCCTGCGCTGTCCGTCCGTCCGTCCGTTATAAATTGGAAGAGCTGTATGTTCTGCACCGTAATAGGTAGCGGGTTTTTTTTTAGAATACGGCTAGTTTGCTAACAAATAAAAAATAATGAAAGTTATATAAATAAGGGGTCCCCATACCTGAAACTTTCTTTTCAATATATTTTTAGTTGTACCTATCGTAGAAACTGCGAAACAAACAAGCTTCCCTCGGCGCGGGAGTTCGATTTGCAATTTACCGGTTTTTTATTAATGTTACAGGGATTAAAAACTCCTGACGTTTATCTAACGGGTCAAAAGATCACCGTGTGCACCGATTACGGTCTACCCCCTCAAGTATATGCCCCCCAGCACGGCTTTTCGCCCGTTTTGATCCCCGGCTTGGTGGAGGACCAGGAGATGATCATGGACGTCGTGCAATACTACAGCTATGTGTTCCAAGGATAAACAGCCTTATGCGCACTCGTCCCACTGCCGGCGAGAAAGCGATTACACAGATTACTATACAGGATGACTGGAAATTCGCCGTATTCCTTGAAATTATTCTACAGCTCATTTGTAATGATTCAAGTCCAGTCAACCAGGGGTCAAAAACATAAAGTGCGTTCCATATTTTACTACAACGCTTCCCGCGTTTTTTGGTTAAAACGATGGAGCTTAACCGCGAACATTTTCTATATTATTATTAATTGTAAAATTTTAAATTAAATGTATTTTTAAAATGTCATAATTGGTACCATTTTAGAAAGTTTATGAATTGAGAAAACTATTCCTGTAATTTGTACACGAAGTGTTGTACTTTTTTTTTAGTTAAGCTTTAAAATGTTACAAAATTTGGAAAATAATTACTACAACTTCAAACTTCAAATCCTTTTATTTGCAAATTTTTGATTTTTTTTGGTATTTTTTTTATTTTTCGTAATTAGTATTTCATTAGCTATTTGAAAAATGCTTTTTTTTATTTCTAAATGACGCAGTTTTTACACAATTACTAGTTTTAGGTAGAAAGGCGGGTACTTCTAAAAAAATCTAATAACGTGAATAACTCGAAAACCAATGAGTTTTGACCCATGGTTGACTGGACTTAAATCATTACAAATGAGCTGTAGAATAACCCCTTTCAAGGAATATGGCGAATTTCCAGTCACCCTGTATACCCTACAGATACTTAGTCGAGAATTGAAAATATTTAGGTGCCGTCCTAAAGTCGATTGCCAGCATGATTATAAGTTTCTGTGGTTTCGCCACCAGAGGCAGCACTGCATCGACATGTCTGCTAAGCTATGAACGTCACGTAACGTCGCAATCACTTCAAGTAGTACATCAATATCGACAGATGGCAATAGCTGCTGCTAACTAATTATTATATCATGCTGCTTTTTATTCTTCAACTTTTTTCTGTTATTTATTGTAGTGATAAAATGAATAAATTTTCATATTTTTGGGATAATAAATAACGAAACGCTTTAATGTTCCATTGAAAATCTATACCGGGAGTGACCGCGACGACACAAGATGGCGCTAACGTCCTTGGAAATAATTTCAGTCTTATAATTAGTAACATATGCTTCATTTTAGGTTGTGTCCCTACTCACCCCTTAATCCCTACTCACCCCGTTTTACGGTACCCGCGCAAAACTTCTTAGATCGTGACCATTTCTTATCAGAAATTATGGGTAACCGTTAAAAATTATTCTTAATTATTGTATGGAAATAGATTGAGGCTCTCAAACGTTTTTTAGAATGTTCGCTGTAATTTTTGGGAAGCATTTCCCAACTTCTGGCGATTTTCTGCGACTTGTACAGTCAACAGCATAAATAAGTGATCATTTATGTACTGTAGTGATGGGGGACTGGGTCGTAGCAATTAAACACTTTATGAATCAGTATTCTTCTTTTATATGTTTTCCAGATTTGCGAATACAATAGCTGTGTCCTAAACGGCATCACAGCGGCGTCTGTCTATTTTTTCCAATAAAACAAAGCACCGCTGTTCCTTCGAACCAATTTGATTTCAAATCTCTAAATTTAAAACCAAATTGGACACTTCGTACAAATAGTTTAATGTGATAAGGTCCACCTTCAGTATCAGAACCTTACCACACTACATCCCTCGTCCCTCTGGGAACAAGGAATGAAACCTACCTATTCCTAAAGACTAACTGAGTAGGGAGTAACATTACAATAACTAAACAATCGTCCCCCACTAGGGGATAACCTCCTGTGCTAAACTTTTCTTTTAAGTTAGAACGGGATAAAATTGCCCGTTAATAAATAAAATAGCACAGCTGGTTCCGGTTCTCATAAAACCCTACTAAAAAGTGAGACCCGCGACTGACAAGCTAAATTAACTACCTGCCTAACCCTAGCTAACATGGAGGATGTTGGCATGCCTAAACCTTTTCGACGCTAAGGACACTTTTAAAACCAAATTGGACACTTCGTACAAATAGTTTAATGTGATAAGGTCCACCTTCAGTAGCAGAACCTTACCACATTACATTACCTTGTCACTTTAACGTCGTGTTTGAAATGTCATACAAAATTGTGAAGCATTGAAAGCGACAAGGTACATAAATGATCATTTATTTATGATGTTGACTGTACAATGAAAATCATAAGTATTTTTTTTAAAGATACTGTTATCTGAAGATTGTAAAACCAATCACTAGGGCAAGTATATTTAATTATCAAGAATAAAGTAAGTTTCTGTCAAAAATGTATTTAAGAACAACCCTTTGTTACCGACTTTAGTTTTGTTTTTTATGGTCATCATCTACATCATGTCAAGACAAAACTAACAAGTTTAGTCCCAACACGGTGGGTCTTCGTTAAGTATAGCGGAGATCTTGTCGCCACCTTCCAACTCCGTCATCAGATCAGCTGGCAGGCTCTTAGGGTCGTAGGTACTGTAAATTGTCATCAGGTTTACATTACAAAGACCAAACTTCCCATTCTATTTACGAGAACTGGTTTAAAATTGACGCCAGATTTGACCTAAGCAAACATAAAAGCTGAAAGCCTAAAAGACAAAAAGGTGATAAAATAAGACTGGAACTAGTTTTTTGGTGTAAAGAGAGCCCTGACTTAAGCGGCTAGCACAAGTTGTTTGCGGTTTGTTTATCGCTTACCTTAAGTGTAAGTTCTTGTTCACTCTGCAAACCGTCTTGAATGTTTGCGTCCATCTTATTAATACGAGAAATGCATACGCGTTCGAGGCGTTTTTGCATGAGCAACTTACACTAAGGGCTTAGATATATCTCTCTATGTAGCCTGTTATAATAGAGATCTCAAGTGGGAAATAAAAAGCTAGCCGCGCAAGCGGCCTAAACAAGTTGCATAATATTATCGTAGACATTTTAGAAAACATACGAAATGTTTAGCTTACGTTATTCTTATACATTTAGTTCGTTTTCGAAAATCATATAAACATTAACGTTATGCATCTCATTAAAGACCTTTGCAGTGCGCAAAACGAGAGAATCCTAAAACAACATGGCATCACTCAGTGCAACAAGTACTGCAGTCCCTTAATGTATCTTAGAATGCAACGCAAGATTGTTGCAGATGCAGAACTACATAAACCCTTTGAGTGGCAAGCAGCCATATAATGGATACTGTCAAAAAACAAAATTCAAATTTAAACTAACCCCTACATTTTCATGAGCATAATAAAATTTAACACAGATAGGTACTTTTCTCTTTTAAAATGCAGCAAATAAAATAAAGAATCGACTACACCAAAGCTTAAAACATGCTGACGTAACGTTTACGTGTCACGTTTCGAACGCGTCTTTAACGCCGACCGGTATGGTCACGTCCACGTTCAAAAGAACGACACGTAATTATTTGCCAATTTTGACGCAGCTGCAGCTCAATTTACTAAACTTCGGTGTAGTTTTATCCTTAAATATATAAAAAAGAACCGCTTTTTACAAGTACAAGCTAACTCCTTATCAAATGATAATGGATCAGTCAAACTGAAGACGGCTTGTGTTTAAAAATATTGTGGGACGACGACTTAAGTTTCACCGGCCTATTTATTATCATTTGATAAGAAGTTAGTTTTAAGTTTTTGGATAATTTTTCAAATTATGTTATTTATTTCCATCTAAGTGGGGTAATATTCAAATCGCTATAGGTGTGCCTATAATATTTGAAGAGTTCTCTAAGTTTCTCTAGAATACTAACATCAGATCCTGATTTGATGACAATAGAACTACCTAGAAAATGTCCCCTTTCAAACAGAAAAAGCATTTCCCAAATCAGTCCAGCCGTCTTCGGGTAATCGGGGAATATAAATTAAGAAAAAGATTCAGATGAACTGAGAACCTTCTCCTCTTTTTGAGGCTTGTTAAAAAACTACTACTAAACGTGATTGCATATTTACGAGAATAAAAAACCTTAAATAATTGTAGATATCACTTTATTCTTGTACACCAAAACAGTACAAAAATTAAATTAAATTACCCTGGTTGTTGTTTCTATGGCAGTATTTTATAGTGTTGAACAACCGTCATGATGTATGTCTGTTGCCCTTTGTGTATCTTGGGAGTATTCAACGGCACCAGGAACACCGTCGAGAACTTGTTGTCGTTATACAATATGTCTGGTGGGTGGCCAATATCTGCGCATACTTCGACGTCTTCAACCGCTATATCTATTCCTCTGATGTCAATGCCCTAAAGAATAAAAAAACATTATTAATATTATTCTATGTCGTTACCAATCACGGGACTATGGGAGACCAGGATTTTTTTGGATAGATCCAAAGCCCACACGCAGAGGACCTTTAGACAAGTTTATACATAGCAGCAGAGAGGCAACAGGTGAAGAGGTGCTTCTGGACTTTTCATTTAAAAACCATGACTGAACACAGTAGGTTACAACGGGCAAAAAAACATTTAAAAGTTGAACATAATAATTATTATATTCGCAACTATACTCCGACAAATTAATGTGCAAACGTTCTGCGGAGTGACAGACTGAGGTAGGCAAAGTGTCCGATAAAGTTTCGGTTGCACTAAGGGAATATTCGCTGCAAATGCAACTGTCGCTAGCGAATTCACTTAGGCGCTTTACACACTGCGACTTTTAGTAGCGATGCAGTCGCGCGTTTCGTATCGCTGTCACTTTTGCGCGACTGCATCGCTACTAAAAGTCGCAGTGTGTAAAGCGCCTTAGTTTAGCATCCTATCTTGCGGCGAATGTATTTTAAGCATTTTGCACAAATTAGACTAAGATGTTTACCAGTGTATTAGTGACCGGTTCCAAGCCCATCGCCTAACAGTAATACAAGCCTTTATTCCATTAGTCGCCTCTTACGACTTCCACTGGAAGACAAAGAGTAAGTAGAAATAAAACATATTTCGCAGTGTAATACGTGTGACCAAATTTGTAATACGTGTGACTTTGTAAAAGCAAGTTCATTAGCAGCGAGAATATAGCTGCGAGCAAGTTCACTAAATGTTACCGCAGCGCGCAGGTTAAAGCCGCAAAAAGAGTAATAACGGAGGCGGGGCGGTGCGGCGTGTTGCTATACTAAAAAGCGTGCCCAAAGCGTGGCGGAGGCGGTTTTAGTATGGAAACGCGCTGCACCTCGCTGCCTTCGCTCTCAGTGCGTTTCAGACTTAATGGTCTGAGGGGGGGAGCGAGAGGGCTTCCGGGGGTACCTAGTATTTTGTCAAAACATCTTTCAACGAATCTATCATTACACAGAATTTTAATTTAATCGAAATGCAGGCAAAGGCATGATTTTTTTTGTTTTTTACCTAACCTGTTAATGGATATCCTGAAAACATCATGGTTTCAGCAGAAAATAATTTTCAACTTTCGATGAAATTATGAAGTGAAATTCAATAAAATGATGGGTTATCTAGCGAGACTAGGCTGTGTAGCGAGAAAAGTAAGCGCGAGAAACCGCGTGCCGCGTACAGTTCGTTCCTTCAAATAGTTTGCATGCTTTGATGTGCCGCAGTGCCGCTACAAACAAACAAACTGTACTAGCAGTTGCTTCTCCTGCCATGAAATATGTCACTCGGTGAGATGATCTACCGACTGGTTACATGTCATTCTGCTGCACTCAGAGACGTCAATTAAATTTTATTCTTTATTTATTTGCAAATAATATATTTCACACGACATTATGTACAGTGGAACCCAATACACCGACGAACTTAAACTTATTACAAAAAACACAAAAAAAAAACGATTAAAAACCGTAAACATTGAAAAATAACAATTGTAATTAGGTAATACAAGGCCTGTCATCCATCATCTCGCAAAATCTAAGTAATGCTTATTTAGTGACGTGTTGTCTTATTCTATTGCTATAGCAAAGAATGTGACGGCAGCAACTTTAATCAAGCAAATTAAAAGTAAATTTATTTAACGTCTCTGAGTGCGGCAGTTTGTTGTTTGTGAGAAGCCAAGTGTGATCGTGTATTGTTTTACCTGTTCAATTATCACGGCACCCGCGTCCACCCTCTGAGGCGGCAACTTGATTGGCCTTGCAGGTATGTCACCAGGCCCCCATTGGCCTGCAACACAGTAATGCTATCATTGCTATGGTAATATTTATTAATAATATTTCTTAGTACTAGCTGTCTGTTCGTGTCTGGCGTCATTCGGATATTTAAACCAACATTTTTTTTATTACAATAGGTTGAGACATTCTCGAGTTTTTGCGAAATTAACGAACGGCAATGACTTTTATGTATAAGAGAGGAAGAAGAAGAAGAAGAAGAAAAGAGGAAGAAGAACAAAAAAGAAGATTTATTATTCAAAGAAAATAGCATTCATACAGTAACAGCTATCTAAAGACCTGCAAAACTGCTAGATTAGTATGCCTGCTGGACAAAGTCGTTCTTTAAAAAAACAGATTTTCACAAGTGCATAGTCGACCAAGAAGGTCTTTAACCGCTTTTCAATCATAACATCATACAAACGGAGTCAATAAGGGGTTGTTTGGTCGACTATATGAGTAAGTACATAGCTTTAGTCCAGCTGAAAATCAGCGCTGTGACTTTTATGCTAGGGCCACACACATTGCGATAGAATTATTGCGATAAAACTTCGTCTTCGGCCTACGGCATTGTACATATTGCTGAGCTGATCACCCTTTTGGTTCTCAATGCATGTTATTCGTAAGTTTTTAGTTAAAGTGACACCGGTGACTGAAAAGTTGTGTGGAAATCGGTTGTCATGGTATGGGCATATGATGCGGAGGAATAAGGAAAATATCGTCAGGAAAGTTTTGAGTATGAATGTGGATGGCTATACGAGTAGGGGAAGACCAAATAAACGATGGATGGACTGTGTGAAAAATGATATGGCTAGAAAGGGAGTGACTACCGAGATGACGACTAATAGAGAAGTGTGGAAGAAACATACATGTTGCGCCGACCACGAATAAGTTGGGATAAGGGCAGGAGAATGATGTTGATGATGATGATGTAATACTGAATTACCACTAAACAAATGTTTCTTCTTATTCTTCTTCAACCGTATTATAACGAAGCCTCTTGAAATCACAAAATAATTAAATACTCTAAAAACCAGATAAAAATCTGGTTTTTAGAGTGCTTACACTTTAACTGCTTACAACGAAAAAAAAAAACAAGTTGAAGAAGTTTTCAATTCGTCGCGTTTGTAATCTAATTGAATAATTGCTCCAATTAAAGTTCACACGCTAAGCTAAAAACTGTGCAAACGCGATCGACAACGATTATCGAACAGATTTTGCAACTGACTCCGATCGCTAACTCCAACCAAAAAAACTGCGCAGTTTTTCGTATTTACACACGTTAGACAAAACTGCACCAACCGAACTGCGCAGTTAAATCGCTACGATAATCGTTGTCGTGTGAGCCGGGCTTTAGTTTACCATACTAAAAAAATAAGAGGAACAATTAAAGTTAAATAAACATTTTATTTTGTATTGGTCCTGTAGAGTCGGCCAAAAATGTAGTCTACCACCCTACGGTTGAAGTTCATTTGCACGTCATGATACAACAAGTTCGATTTTCCCTTGCAATAATATTATAACAGTGACAAGTGTCAACCTTAGCGATAATTAGATCTCACATAAACTTTTGTCAAAACTGATAGACCAGTTTCTTGATCGACCGTATCTGGTTGTATTGCTTAAGGGTATTAGGTTCTTTTTAAAAAAAAACACGTTTATGTACTAGCACATAAAAAAGCTATTTTATTCATCCATATCCAGCAAAATAAACATGAAATTTACGAGCATTAGAAATGAAAACTGTATTTTACCGATTGTTATGGATCTGCATATCTGGGAGTACACAGCAGCGCAGGTGCTGCGCAGGAGTGCGGCGCAAGCGAGCGTGAGCAGCAAGCGCACGAGGGGCGACATGGCGAAGCTATACTGACAGATAATGCGCTGGCGCAGCTCTGTAGCATTCACCACTAGTGTTGGGGTGGACATGGTTTAAAAAGTTTAATTTTGTCTGATATGAAAGTAGGTCTTTAATTCATTTATTTGTCTTAGAAGGGGATTGAAAGTTATGTATGTCAAACATGAGGAATAAAAGTAATTTGAAAAAAGAAAAAGGTATCTCAATGGACTTGTTAAGTCGCAGAAACCTGTCTGTGGTAAGATTATTAAAAAAATCCTAACCTGTACTGAGCCACTCTTTAATATAATACAGCCACTCTTTTTTTCTTTTATTATTCAGTTTCCTTATAGTCAACATGAAAAGTACCAATTATTTTACACTCGAAATGAAAAAAAAAATCTATATGCCTTTCATCCTTTGGTCTACTATTGATTAGGTATGAAAACTTATTAGATAATTCCTTCGGATGATTTTTAAAACTTCTGTAGCCTGTATGTAGTTAGTTATCATTGTTACGAGTATCAAAAAATTAAATAACAAATTTTCGAGACATCGCCGTTTCTTAAATTAAAGTGTTTTTACACTTACAAACTTAATGATGAAAGTGCCCTAATTCCTTTATTATAATATACCTTTCATTTTATAAAATCGGGTCATCGTATGGTATGTATGCTCAGCTCTACACTATTTACTTATGCGCAACTAAAAACATAAATAATTGGAAAATTGAAGTTGATATTTAACAGACATTTAGTGTTTCATAAACGTCATAAACGATGTCAAAACTAAATTATTTATGTTAAAGCGATTAATGTCAATTTTTACAGTTGTAAGTAAAAAATGGTAATGTGCGATCAGAATCGAACACAGAGGGTTCCGCATCTATCTTAGGGCCCTTTCCCACGGCAACCACATCCCGTTTTATGCGGGTACAGTCAACAGCATAAATAAGTGATAATTTATGCACCTTGTCACTTTAACGTCGTGTTTGAAATGTAATACATATTTGTGAAACGATTGAAAGCGACAAGGTAGATAAATGATCACTTATTTATGCTGTTGACTGTACAGTTTTTTGCAGGATAATACTAAACGGGCTCCTGCCAAAAACTGTACCCGCAAACTGTAGCATCCACACGAGCATCATGTTTACCGGATACTGTAAACAGGATGCTCGTGTGAATGCTACTATTAAAACACGTATAGTTCGTGTCAATTGAAATTGCCAAAGATGTAAACAAGTTAGTACTGTTTGACACATAACCTCAAATATTCATCGAGCGTGTTTTTATTTTAAATAAATAATAATAATGAATAGTTATTTAATCTTAAACTTAATGTGAAAGTAAATATCAACCCCCTTACTTATAAACGTGGAATAACCATGGAGTAGCTAAACCATGTTTTGTCCTTATTTGTTATTGTGACATCTGAATTTGACAGATAAGGACAAAACATGGTTTAGCTAATCCAAGGTTAATCTACGTTTATAAGTAAGGGGGTTAGTGTATAAATCGTTGCTAAGACCTCACTTGATCTTTAAAAGCTCGTGATTATCGAGAAATAATGGTAAATTGGTTCGTCTGGTTGTGTTTACATCTTTGGCAATTTCAATTGACACAGACTGTACCTACACTACTAAATAGGATCCTGCAAAAAACTAAAACGGGATGTTGCCGTGGGAAAGAGCCCTTATTTGTACGAAATATTAGAAGCCCAACAAAATCAAGCTGCTTAATATCTTTCTATTTTAGAAGCTTTACCACACGTGACATAATCAATAGGCCTCTTAAGTAACCTGTGGGGCTAGACAAGTTGCCATCGAATACGAACGCTAGCGTTAGGTGATCACCTGTGATGACACTGACTCAGTTGACAGTTTCTTCGCATAGTTACCGCCCTTGGATACCGACGTTTATATTGTGATAGTGCTCGTGTTGAATTCGACCTGTCAAGATAGTACCGCGTAACGACTGTAGTTGTCAAAACTATCACTTTTTGATTAGCGCGAGTGATAGTGATCACTTTACAGCGTGTCAGTTGTAACGAGTGATATATCACGTGACGATCTTACGTCAATTCCATACATTTTTCAAAGCGACAGGTGATCACCTAACGCTAGCGATTGTATTCGATGGCAACTTGTCTAGCCGCGCTGACACTACAATGCCTTTTTGTAAGTTTTGCTTTTTTGCCAAGAGACAATTTACTAACCGCAATTCATAGTTTTATTTCATATCTTTTAAAAAAAAATTTTTTCTAAAATAATAGGGACGGTGTTTTCCTTGGTGTTTTACGTTATTTACCCATGTATCCCAAAAGTAATCGATTTTAAATTATCTTGCATAACATAAGAACATGCTATAGATATTAATAGAGGTAAGGTAAAAAAACATTTTTGGTCACTATTTTTTTCGCTTAATATACTATTTCTTTTTTAAATGGCTAATAAAAAGTTATCTGTGCCTCGCTACCACAAAAAAAATGTAATTTGGACATATTTCAAATTCTAGCCCGATAGCTTTACCCATTTCAGAGCATAAGGGTCTTAACTAAGACAGACAATAAAGTCACCTTATAATTCTTTTCTTTTGGTACCTACGCCCTACGGAACCTTAAAAAGTGAATAAATTGAATTTGAAATTTTATTTAGTTAGTCTGCGATTGGCTGGTAATCAAAAAGGTTAATGACGGTAGTGACGGTAATGTCTGATTTAAAAAAATACAGTTTTTTTGAAATATGGGAATAACCGATTTATAGGTATAATGCAAATTGCATTTATTTGACATCTTTGCATAGTATAAAATGAAGTCGCTTCCGCTGTCTGTTCGCTTAGATCTTTTTAACTACTCAACGGATTTTGATGCAGTTTTCAGAGTGAGTCAAGGAAGGTTTATGTGTACATTCTGGTTTATGTACGGGAGTTGCAGAAAACACATAAACCAAAGCGAAGCGAGGGTGGGGCGCTAGTTTTTTATAAACAGGATTATAAAGTGCTGTTTAGATATAGTTTTTGTGTTTAATGTAACGATGACGGAACCCTTCACTTAACATGGTCCAACGTGCTCTTACCCGGTATTTTTACCCAACTGCCGAAGGAGGAGGGTATTGTTTTTGACCTGTATGTATGTAAGGTCTGTTTATCCTTACTTGTCTTATATAGTAAACAACTTTCTAACCTCAAAATGAACCTTTTTTGGCTAAAACAGCTCTTTTACCGTAAATAAAGTAAACCGAGTTAACATTTTGGACATCACATGGCCATTATGGCCAATGTATTGTCTGTGATTGCTTTATTTTGTTTAAAATAGCTGTTTAAGCCAAAAAAGGTTCATTTTGAGGTTAGAAAGTTGTTTACTATATAAGACAAGTAAGGATGAACAGACCTTATGGTTCTTTGTTCTCTTCTAAAGGCTGAATGGATGGCCCGATTTCGACAAACAAGGTATCGTTAGATTCGTCGTAGTGTCGCGGGAGTCACTGGGTACTTTATTTTTTAAATGTAAAACGGGTGAGATAAAAAAACATGATAAGTAACAAATAGTAGGTATATTGATGACATTATCCAAACAGCGGTTGGCTTTTTAAAGCTTGCTATTTGTTAAACTTTTCCTAAAGGAATAAAAAACGAAAATAAACTTTCAAGGTCCAACAAAGCTCTGAATAATCCATTTTACAAACGGGAACTGCATTTAATTTACGATCGCGCTATGATTTGTGGATTACTGGAACGCAAGGGAGACAGAAATAGTCTGGCTATGAGTTGGATAGAGATGGTTGTCAGTTCCAGCGGTTAGGGTAAGGTTACACTGGGGGTTAATTAGCACAATGGATGTCAAGAGCTAAGTATCGGGTTCGAGTGGTGTGGAGATGCTTCAATTATGCCTTATTGTGTTACAATATGTACTAGCTGTTCCTTTTCGATGAAAAATATCATATTGTGATTATAAAAGTATGTGGATTAAACTAAATTAAAGTATAAATAATGACGTTGATTTATGTTATGGACCAAGGCAATGAATACAATTAGGAGACTGTATTTGGAAACTTTTTATGATTTTTAAGATCATTTTAAGTGAATTTAGGTCTCGGTATATTCCACGATTTCTAAGCATATCGTTACAATGTTTAGGAATGCTTTATTTAGGGAAAAGAATAGTAATAGTAGGTACTTTTTCGAATCAAATAGGAGAAATACTGGAAAAGGGCCGAATCTTAAGTACCCGAAACTGACGTGCGTGCATGACTCGATGAATGAATGTGGAAAAAGCGAAAGACATTTGTCAGGATCGTAGCAGGTGGAAAGAAGTGGTCTCTGCCTACCTCTCTGGGAAACAGGCGGGATTAAATGTATGTATGTATTTAAATTCTCTACATTCATCAACCTCTTTGTGCACGTAAGAAGAAGCACTGGCGTTCACTGGAATAATAATAATAATAATAATATCAGGGACAATGTCACACCAATTGACCTAGTCCCAAAGTAAGCTCTAGGCTTGTACTATGGTCACTAGACAACGATATAAATACTGATACGCCAATGGAATACGGCGTCTAATTTTCAATCGTGGATTTCAGTGCTTTAGAAGCGTTTCAGCATACTAAAATATCGTTTCAGTCGGTTTCAGAGGTAGCTCTATCACATACCAGATTATCAAAATTTCGACCAACAAGCCGTTGTTTTCAGGCGGATGAAACATGTTTTCAGTCCGTTTCAGGCCAAACTCTATCAGATTAAACCCATTTTCAGGCGTTTTCAGGACCCCTTATAGGCCTTTGAAGTACATTTCAGTATATGGCAATTTTTCCACTAAGAGTGTAAGAGATAGCATGATTAGAAAGAGACAGCAATACTGAGAACCTTCGAGAAGTCTTAGTGTGTGAAAGAGATAACACGATTAGAAAGAGACGGCGATACTGAGAACCTCCCAGAAGCGTGTGAAAATGATAACACGAAATGAGACAGTAATACGCAGAACATTCCAGACTCATCCAGATCCGTGAGTCAAGGACGATCGGATCGTAAACAGAACAAGGTAGCAAGGCGTAGAACATTCCAGCAACGAATAGTCTCGATCGTCCTTGGCGGGGCATCGAACATTCCGGAAGGCATTCTGGAAAGACCGGACACGGGAAGTATAAAAGACGGACCTACCGGCAACCGAGAGTCAGTCTTTACTTGGAAAGCGATCAGCGCGAATAAGAGCGACCTGAGCGATGATCTGAGTATTACTCGTAGAAGTTTATTGTGCGATAATTCTGCCCTCCTAAGCAAAAATGCAATAACTAAATTCAATAGCCAAAGCAGATTCAACTCTCTTCTGTTTGTAACTAGGTTGCAATTTCTACAGATGTTTTGTTTGAGTTAACGCCATTATGCTTAGTAGGGCAGAATTGTTTTGTAACGGTTTTAGTGAGTGCGTTATTAAAGTCTACTTTTGATTATCGGTGTATTCGTGCATTTCTATCAGTTACCTACCCACACGTACGTAACAATACTTATATAGAGAAATATATACTTAAATACATAGAAAACATCCATGACTCGGGAACAAATATTCGTGCTCATCACACAAATATAATAAGACGCTATCACCTGCTGTTCCTCTTCTTGGGGTGGCGACATATCGTTTACGAATACGGCTTCGACGTTTGTCAATGCGTTTGTGAACTCTGGCTCGCTGTCTGATCTGCTTCCTCGGGTTTCGTCTTCTTCCTCTTGCTGCTGCTGTTCCGACTCAATGCTGGTTCTTGGCTGCTGCTCGGCGTCTTCATTATTCCATTGTCCATTATTTTTTCAAATGCTCCTCGATTCCCCACGCCCTCGATATTATAATTATGGTAGTGATAGGTCTGACGTCGAAACATAACTAATGCTCTGCCTGTCCGATGCACCGGTATTTATACTAATTCGTTTTTTTGTTCACATCTGTCGGCCACCTGCATCCGTTGACACCGTTGTCAAATGTTATTATTTGTTTTTATATGATTACAATTTATATGTCTGGTCTGCATCCTGTTCACCTGCTATATAACCGCCCACCACGGTTCACCGAGCACAGTTTAACATGGCGCACCGCTCCGGGTAAGTTATTATTATTATTATTATTACTTGCGCATTATTCTCCCCCTCCCCCCTTCCTCACATAACCACCAACCCACCAACCGAGCCTACCGTTCTATTATTTGTCAGTGCTTGGTTTAATTTCCCCCCCTTCCGTTTCAGGAATGAGTCACTAATGTACACGCCGGTTCGAACCCCTTCGACCTAGCGTCGTGATCCGTGAGCCCCCACTAAGCAGGGGTCTCACCATCGGGCGTCCTTGCGTCTTTTGTCTGACCCTCGTCGATGGAGACCCTTGCCAGCAGCACCACCAGTAGCAGTCCGATCACAACCAATGTCGCTGCTCCTGTACCGCTTCCTCCTTTGGGACCGATCGCCTGGCCTCCGACACCCCTGTCTGCTATGACTACAAGCTCCCAGGATATGATGCAACAGCCGTCCTTCACGTCTCTGGATTAACCCTGCCTACTGGAAATATCATTTTCAGCGTACTGCATCCGTGTACTAAATAAGTCGTTTTCACTGGCACATCGACGATCACGTTAGGTTAGGTTAGATTAGGTTAGGTTCTGTTCTACTACTACGAGCGAGGGTAACCTGGGTTACATCTCCCCCCCTTGAATTAACCTTAAAAAAGGTGGAGGGGAGGGGGAAACTTTACAATAGCTCAACCTAGCCTAAATCACCCGGTGATGTCACACAACGTACCGTATCAACCAACCGAGCCTACCGTTCCATTTTACCACATAAAAACACTTAACCGTGTATATGTTTGTATAGGTCGGCTAAAGGTCAAGGTGATTGTTCGAGTTTCGATGGCGCGGTGCGCCTCCGCCAATTGCACGTACATGCTAATGTAATGGTTGGCGCTCGTGTACAATACGCATTAAGTAATATTGTGTCTCTCCTTGTACTTGATTTCAGTGCACAATGGTGATCCAGCCGCCAGCAGCTTTCATTGTTCAAACTGATTGTCAGTCAATTTGCATTCGTCCATGTAACACGCGTTACAATTTAACAGTGATTCAAAGTTGAATGATGGTGCAGGTGTCAAGCCAGTGAGTCGTGCAAAATTATGGTGTAAATTTACCAGCGATTCCATAATCATAATCTTTCCCGTTGAAGGTGGCCCGTAAAAAAATAGATTATTTTTCACAGTGCATAAAGGTCATTGTTGCAAATTCCTGTTCATTTATATTATTGTCTTCTAAAATAACCAGTAATTCAGTTAAGGTTCTTTCAATATATTCATTAGTGCCAATTTTAGCGTCTTGTTCCAATAGATATTTGCGACATCGTTCTACTCGTTGTTTTAATGTTTCCGAAAATACCAATATTCTGGCAACGTTGACGGCAGTCTTGATGCGGTCGCCGGTTCGATGTTTAAAGAGGAACTCAATCCCTTGAGGCGTTTGAGCCAATACTCTTTCTCCGTCTCCTTCGCTAAAATACTGCATTGGTAATGATTAGTTGCTGTATCTCATCCGGTGTGAGTCCCATATCGTCTGGTACCCGGCGCCGATTCTTCTCTAACACCAGCGAGTTCCTGTTCATCGACCATTCCCCGTCCTCTGTTTGCAGGTAACATTGCATCGGTTTCGTTAGCTGGTTTACCCATTCCTCGGTTCCCTACACCAGGTGCATCGCTTTGTTCTTCAAGTGCTCCAATTCTCCTTTCGGTTTCAACAGCGTTGCCGTCTTGTTCGGTTGGTCTTTTATTGTACCCCCCCACACTATGAAACGCGCATTTGCAAGCTCCATAATCATCTCTGGTGAGAAGGTTCGTAATGATTTCACAACCATTGCCGCTATAAAGGTACCGAACCAAGCAAGCGATGCATGTAATACTTTCAGTATTGTACTGATTGGCGCGAATAATTCTTCCAAATGCACTGTTGTGTCCCCGTTGTTTAGAAGTACTGATGTATATAAAGTGCCAATGTCGCCTTCGGGTTCCGCATCCTTTGTTATGCACAAAGATAAGCTTCCAAGGGCTTTTGCAAAAGTTGTAATTAAATGACCTTGACTTGTTGAAATTACTTCGTGGGCTTTTTCCACAATGTAGTGACATTGTCTATGCCTTTCTCATTAAGCGACAGGCGTGATGGTATGTACTTTCATATTTTCTATATTAAT
The DNA here is from genome assembly GCA_946894065.1 of Acleris literana. Classification (NCBI taxonomy): domain Eukaryota; kingdom Metazoa; phylum Arthropoda; class Insecta; order Lepidoptera; family Tortricidae; genus Acleris; species Acleris literana. The sequence goes on from OX335671.1 coordinate 462,519, forward strand.
AGGTGTTGTTGTCGGATGATCTGCTCTCGGTCTGTTCAATTAAAAAAATACGTTTAAGTATGTCCGGGTAATTTTTTTGCTAACGATTAAAGTACTATGAAAGTGTTTGTTGTTAGTTAGTTGGTTTATACCCTTTTTTTACGCAGTTAGTGCTTGTTTACGGAGACGCGGGGCGTCGCGCGTAGCGTTGGGCGGCGCGGTCTGCACTAAATTCAAACATATGGCGTTGTATAAAAGCGTTTACGCAGAAGCGGTTTTACGCGCGTTTGCTTCAAATACAGCGTTACTTGCGGCGGAGTCCGCGGATGGTATCGCCGCGTTGCACGCAGCGTCGCACGCGTCAACAACGGCGGTTCCCGCCACTGCGCGCGCAGCGGGGCCCGCGGCGGAACCTTCTGACAGTCTTGTGCTCCGCAGTGCTACACGCTCGACAATCCGCCGCGGATGTAGCGGACACCTCTCTACGCCCCGCACCACGCGCCGCACCACGCGCCGCATCACGCCCCGCATCTTTATAAACAACACCGTACATTGCTATATGTTTGTGTTTGCGCGTGTGATGATGCGGTCCGCTGCACGCGCCGCCTCTCTGTAAACGGAAAAAACGCCCGACGCGCCGCGCAACGCCAAGCCGCACGCCACGCGCGTCGCTCCGCGTCTCCGTAAAAAAGCCCTTACAGAGGATTATTATCAAATATGTTTTTTTTACAGTTAGTTAAACAAATACTCATAATAATAAATAAATATCAGGGGACAATGTCACACCAATTGACCTAGTCCCAAACTTAACTCTAGGCTTGTAGGAACTATTGGTACTAGACAACAATATAAATATTTATGTAGAGAAATATATACACAGAAAACATGCATGACTCAGAAATAAATATTCGTGCTCATCACACAAATATCTGCACCTACCGGGATTTGAACCTAGGCAGGGTTGCAACTAGGCCAACGCGTCATCAAAAAAAACTAGTAACAATAAATGTATAAATAAAATGAGCCCTAGTGTGCCGCCTGCCGCGCCCGCGCCATGAGAAATTGAACTCGCACGCCATCGGTTCGGCACTTCAGTGCAGTGAACTAGCTAGATCCGCGCGAGTCAGCCTCTTTGTATCTAATAAAACGCGCGTTTATACTTATTACCGGTTTAACCGACTTTAAAAAAGGAAGGGGTCCTATGTTCCACTGTATGTATTTTCTTTTTATCCTCGTAGGCCCGATATCCTAAATTTAGGACATCTGTCAAAGTGACTTTTGACTTTAGTTGACTGACATAAGATTCTTTTTCGAACTAACGAAATTTGACGGGGGCCTTATGGATGTTCACCGATTACTCTATGAACTTGTGGATAGATTTTTTTTCTTATTTTTTTTTGGCATGAGGAAGACAAACGAGTATAAAGACTACCTGATGGTAAACCGTCAAGCCATTCTAGGCTGCATAGCATGCCAAATAAATAAACTGTAAATATTTCATGATTTATTCCAGTACCATCGTGTAGAACCCTATAGTTTAGGTATGGTTTAAGTGGGAATGGAGACATATAGAAATATTTCCATTCACAAGAATACCAATTTCATTACTGCCAGCAAGGATGCAAATACATTGAAAACCATGACGAATAATAAGAATATATAATATGTGATACGTAAGTAAATTGTAGTATCGTTTCTACCTTTGACAAGTCATAACTTGTTTCTGTTTAACATGTCCTGTATCTTTTGTGCTGTAAGTGATAAATATATAACAGTTATGGCAATAAAAAAATCTCATTCTGATTCTAAGATTTAACTTTTCATATTTTTTGCTCAATATCTTAAACAGTATAAATTATACGGCATGTCAAATTAAAAGTACATTATTTATTAGGTCGTCAAAAACAAAGATAAAAAATAAATTAGAGGTTAACAAACGTTATGCTAAGTCAACCTTAAGTTGCACTGATCATGCAGTTAAAGATTTCTCAGCGGCCGCCTATTCGTTTTGTCAGATGTTTTGCGATTGAAATCGACAAGTAGACGCTCGTAGTAGGTGAGACCGATGACACGCGGATTCTTACTTGCAAGCGCCATGCAAAGAGGAACCATTCTCAAACGCCCGGTGTGCCGGAGTTGTTTGCGGACGACTTTTACAGTTGTAATGTAATTATACTGGTTGTTTTAATTTTTTTTGGCATTGAGGAGGCACACAGATTACCAGGAAGTCTAATATGGCTGCGTTTATCGCTTGACAAAATGTAGATAAAACATCCGTAATTTTTTGACACGTAGGTATGTGAGTACGAGAGCAATGGATGTTTTATCCACGTTTTGTCACGCGATATAGACGCAGCCATACTAGGGCCGCAGGAGGTCTAATATGGCTGCGTTTATCGCTTGACAAAATGTAGATAAAAAATCCGTCATTTTATGACACGTAGGTATGTAAGTACGAGAGCAATGGATGCTTTATCCACATTTTGTCACGCGTTAAACGCAACCATACTAGGCCCGCAGGGGTTTACATTCATCTGCCATAACTTTTATTGGCATAATCATCATTTGGCATACTCATCATTTGGCATAATCATCATTTGGCATAATCATCATAAAGCATACAGACTTTTTTTCTGAAACCGTATACGTTTCAGGATTGTTATAAAATAAACCTAGCCTAACCTAATGGGTTCTATGCAATGATATTTTAAATAATCCTGAAAAGTATACGGTTTCAGAAAAAAACACTGTATGGTAAAAGACGATTATTCCAAATGATGATTATGCCAAATGATGAGTATGCCAAATGATGATTATGCCAAAAAAAAATATGCCAGATGAAGGGTACCCTGCCCGCAGGATGGTAAGTGATATTAAGAGCCAAGCTTTTTGGATTCTCAAAACTACAATCTCAAGACTGCAAATGCAAGTAATTTCACCGGTTGTTTTATTCCTACACAAGATTTTAGGATAAGACGGTGGTAAGGATCCGTACGGCATGTGGTCTTACCTCCACTGTTATTTAACTTTACATTATTACACATATTGGCTTGTTTGACAATTATGTAAGACTAAGTATGATTTAAATCGTGCTAGTTAATTTTAAACCAGTGCTCGTTATGAAATATTCATCATCAGATCAGCTCTAAAGCCTACTTTGGACCAGGGCTGTTGCGAATATTCGCACCCGCAATCGCGAAACATCCTCTTTCATTTGAAAATCGGCATCTGCACAAGTCACTGCAAGTTTTTTTTTACGGGGTTTATGAGACCCCATTTTTAATATTCATTATTTACGTTTCACGTCCATTTTTGGATCAATAATTACAACTTAATCGGTAAAGTTAATTATTGTATCATACTTCTAAAAAACAGGATTAATTCGATGTAAGCACTTATTGTGTAGGTACTGAGTTGATTTATGTATAGTGGCTTTTTTTTCCTATTTAACTTGAGGGGAGAAGCGAATGCAATGTATGCTGTCTAGCAAAACTAGTCCGTGGGTCCACAGAGAACCAGCGTCGCATTACCAATAGGTGGTACGACATATAGCTGAGTGGATACCATTTTCGCAGCAATACTTATCACACACTGTAATGTTATAATTTTTAAGCGAAATAAATGTTTTTCTATTCTATTCTATTCTATTCTATTCCAAAATAGATTCAGAGCAAATTGGCTGTTACAGGCGGACAGACCGACAAAAGATTGGTCCTATAATGGTTCCGTTTTTTATTTGGAGGTACGGAACCCTAAAAATGCTGTGCTATCTGTGCTCTTGCAGACTCTACGCCAAGTCAAGATACACAATCGAATTCTGTTTGCGTACGTTTAACATACAGCCTATCTGAGTACACAGGCGACGCCATATATTCAATTTTCGCATCGGAGTTGTATTTCTCTTAAAATATTTTAGAAGATGAACGTAAATATATCGAATCTAGTGTATTGAGTATCTATACCATAAGCCTACTCTAAATTCATTAAAAAAAATCTGGTCGCAAACGTATCATTCACTTAAGGATAGATTGTTAAGTGATGAGTCCAGGGGTCGGACAAAAAGTGCGGATGACGTAAAAATGACGTACCTAATCTTGCACACAGGATGATGTTTGTATTTAAACTTCCGTGTGACATCTAGTAAGGAAGTAGTATTAATGAAGTAACAAAATAATCGTAAATAAATCCATGGAATTAATAATACAGGTGGTAGGGTGATATAGTGAATAAAATAAATTTCACGAAACTTGTCACCATAAGGTACGATTATTTAAAATTAATTAGGACAAATCTGTGGGAACCTCAGATTAATGGGTGTAATACTCAAAGGTGGGAACAGTAAGTAGGATTAGTAAAAATAAAAAAAGATAATTTGATGTTATTATACTTATTATTTAATGAAATTATGCATAATAATGACTATTTTTCTAACAACTCTATTATTGTTGTCACAGACTGAAAATATGCTTAAATGATTTTATTTCCCTCAATTGATTGAACAGGGAAAAAAAAATTAGCCAACAATTTCGCGGTATCCATAAGATTAATAAGTTTGTTTAGCCTTTATTATTCCCTTAGTCGCCTCTTACGACATCCACGAGAAGACATGGAGTGGCACTATTCTAACCCGGTGACCACACAGGTAATAATAATTAATTGATTATGAAAATCAAAAATACTAGTTGAAATCATCCTATAAGTGGTTTGACGTCATCCGCACTTTTTGTCCGACCCCTGGTGATGACAAATCCTAAGTTTAATTATTGTTTTAATGATTTGAAATATTGGATTAAAAATAAATATCCAATACAATTTATTATTTATTAAAAACGCCAGTGATTTCTAATGAATCCTGAAGTCCGCTTGGTTATTAATATTATATCAAAAACCAAGAAATGAACTATCTGGGTGTAAAATTTCATCTGCATTCGTGATCCATTAACCATTTTCCTTGTAATTTAGGGCCACGTTAAGTTGGTCTTGGTTTAGACACTCATATCAAGTCATAGACAAATGTTTATTCAGTAAGCAGGCTGCACGAGTAATTTTAGACATCAAAAATTTACCAGCACTTCCCGAAAGGACGACACTTTTTTTTCGTTTATTTTTCAAAAAAGGTACGTGCGTTTTTAACTAATTACATGCTTGCCAAACTGTTATCCAGTTCGTTGGCGAGTAAAGCGCTCAAACTTATAGCTAATCATGCACCTGGTCATAGTAACTAGGTAAAACTACTCTTATCGACTACCTAATTAAATAAATACTGTAAAACATTTATATTTTTAAAAGGCACTTTTTCAGCCTCTTTCTGATGGCCGGTTTACTTAATTCTATATTAGCGGCCTGCACACGTACAGTTCGGACTGCCGGAAACGCCACGCGCCATTCCAATCTAAGCTCCGAAACGTACGTGTAAATGCAACTTTAATAGTAAAATAGTAAAACACCTACGGTTCGGACTGGCGCGTGGAATGGCGCGTGGCGTTTCCCGCGATCCGAACTTTACCGTGTAAAGGCCGCTATTTTCTCTTAGCCATTCTGTTACATCAAAATACTTTGGGCACTAAACATTGATTTAATCTTTTTCCATTTTAATTCACTGCTAGCGGTTGCATGAACTTTCCCTTCCTCACCCTCCTAGTGTTATATTTATTAAGATCTGGTTTATAATCTTGTTTGTACTACTGGGTTTTAGCTCTGTCCTGTTCTCTCAGCGTAAACTAAACTGCATAGATATTTATTTGTGTTGTCGTTCAATTAATCTTAATATAATTAAATTAGTTTTTAAGCAAAGCTTTTGCATGCCGATTACGGTTAGATATGTGTTTCAAGAAATGTTTTACTGTAAGACCTATCATACCATGTCTAGAGCAAATAAATAAATTTCATTTCATTTCATTTCATTTCATTTCATTTCATTTCATTTCATTTCATTTCATTTCATTTCATTTCATTTCATTTCATTTCATTTCATTTCATTTCATTTCATAATAACCCCCCTGTTATAAAGCATTAAATATTTAATTTTAATTTGTACAGGATTTTTTTTGCAAATGAGGAATAGTTCACTATAATCATTACATCTTTGTTTTGTTTTGTTGTTTCAACAGTCTCTCATATTTTAAACATTCTTATTACAATAATAATACTAAACACAGCATTATTATAAAGCAATGAATCTTATCTTGCAAAATAATATAAATAAATGCGAAGGTTTGAATGTTTGTTACTTAATCACACCAAAACGGCTGCACGGATCTGGATGAAACTTAGCACAGAGATTGATTATAGTCTAGAATAGCACATAGGCTACTTTTTATCTCAGAAAATTTGAGAGTTGCAGAAGAAATAGCGATAAACTACTTCTAGCGGTCGAAGTCACGCGCAAAAGCTATATAAAATAACAAATATCATGCGAAGTTGAGCAGGGAAACGTGTCATGAGGTTTATAATACGGTATAGACACGAATATCCAAACGTCATTAGAAACTTTAATATTTTTAATAATTTTAGGATTAACAAGAAACGCACTTAATACTTTGATGATATAACAACAAAGGAACGTTTTACGCCGAACAAAGTTAACAACACCTTCAGGATTCCAACTTCAGCTTAAAAGTGAAAGGAGCCCGACAGTGAAGCTTGCCCAGTTAATGATAAGAAAGTAAAGATAGATCGATTTGATTACGTCAGCAAATTTGATTAAAGCTCCACAATTTAAAATCGCTATTGTTGCCTTTCGCCTGATTAACTAAGGCACGAAAAACTCCCGTCTCATTCACTCCTTATTAATCCAAAGACGAGCAAAAGAGAAGTTAAACTTTGTACAAGTTTCATAGTCATTGTGATATACAACTTTCTTTTTAAAGGATACTTTATCTCCGAAGTTACGGAAGCTGAAGAATTAAAGATAACAAAGAATATTTCCTGAAAAATATGGAACAATGAAGATCAGTATAATTTTGTTGGTGGGGCCGGGGTAATTTCAACTTCGCGCTGGGCATTAAAAGTTTCCTGGGAAATGTCGAAGGCATGGAGTAAAAATAGGGGAGGTTTTAGATAATTTAAGACCGGCTTCGGTTGTGGCGAGTCTTTGGAAGTTGCAAAACTGATGTTGCAAGTTTGGAACTAGACAACTGAACTTTCAAGGAGAGGTTTAGATGCAGTCTTGAACAATGTTTAATGCTACACTTGCTTTTCATAGACAACATTGGTAATGTTTGAGTGAGCATTGGGAAAAAAATTAACCTAGTTCTAAACAATTGTAATTTTTATTCGTTAAACTAATTGGTTTGGTGGTCAATGTAGCTTAATACGCTACACTACTAGCTACTGTGTTGCCATTTGCAAAATTGGCTTTGTTGAAGACACAATACCAATACCGAAGTTTTAAATATGTCATGTAATTTATACTGTGTTACATGACGTCACACGGCGTATCGGGTCTCTCTGTCTAAACGCTGTTTAAGTTTAAAATGCTGATTTGTTCCGTATTTCTTGGCCAATTTAAATTTTATTTCACTTTTGTTGATCTTTTTTACGGTATTTTCATATTTTGTTGAGAAATGCGAGTTCTAAATATTCTAAATCTATGCACATTCCCTATTAATTCAATGTTATCATTCAATTTAACACTTACCGAAAGACCTTACTTCGTCACGTATCTGTCATCCTGTCTCGTTGTTTCGTTGGGTAAATGTAAATGACAACTGTTACAGATGGATATAGTTATGGTCTAATAGTGTATATTCAACTTAATTGTGACCCACTTTAGGTCAAAAGTTGATCCGACATTCTACAACAATATGATTACCTAAGTTTCCTACTATTGACTTGACATCTGTAATGACATTGACGACTTTAAGCATTTTTTTTTAAATGGGTCACTAAGTAACGTTGTGACTCTGTCATTGTTGTGCCGGTAGGCACGTTTCGTAATTGTTATCAATTCACGTATTGATGAATTGCATTTAGATTAGATATTATCTGTACGAGTTTCTAGTGCACATTAGTTAGTACTGTAGTAAGTTAACATTGTATATATACGCATGTGTAATTGTAATTAAATTAGATTGGAACTGACTGACAAAGTGGTTACTCTCTCACCTCCCATCAACATGGACATCTCCGGTAAAGTGGTGACCCCGACAAAGAACACTATTCCGTCTGAACAATGATCGCCGCTACCCTGCCTGATGACCCACCAATATGGGGTAACCACGGGTACAGTGGTGACCCCGAAGAAGAACACCATCCCGACAAGTAACATTAACGCCGTTGTCCTGCCACAAGAAGAAGAAGTCAATACAAGAAGCAGGAGGAAAATTAAGCCAGCAAGTTAGAAGGTATCAAGGAGCGCAAAATAATTATTTACTGCAATGTCACCCCCGAAGACTGTCGCAGGTACGAGTACAGGTTCGTTGGAGATTGCGTCAACGACTGTGATATCCCGGATTCCTGAATTCTGGAGGGATCTTCCAGGTTTATGGTTCACCCAGTTCGAAGCTTTAGTCGCGTCGCAGAAGCAGGGTGACGACTACAAGTTTAATTTGGTGATATCAAAGTTGGCCAAGGAAGAAATTCAGCAAGTTAGTGATGTTATTGCGAAGCCTCCCGAGACTGGGAAATACGATGCTGTTAAAAACCGGCTGATCGGATGCTACGAGGAGTCTGATCAGATCAGGTTCGAGAAGCTGCTGTCAACTATGGAATTGGGCGATCAGAAGCCATCGCAATTATGGCACAGGATGCGGAATTTGGCCGGTAAAACAGTAAATGATGAAACTGTTCGGTTTATGTGGTTGAGACTCCTTCCGTCATCTGTTGGCTGTAACGGATTCGTTATCAATAGTCAAAATGTGTCAAGTCTCTGATAAAATTTATGAGAACACTAAAAGAACAGAGATATCAGCTGTAAACAGTCAACAAGACAAAACAGATGATTTTACAAACTGCTTAGCTAGCGTCGCGTCACAACTCGCAAGAATGCAATTTGACATAAATGAGCTACGGCACGAGCGCCGGCGCGGCGGTATGCAGATTGTGACTAGTAGGCGTTCTTCGTAAATCAAGGTCAAGTTCGAGAGGAAAGTAGCAATTAGAACATAGTATGGTAATTATTATTTTGATTTTGTAAATATTTGTTTGGTTGACTCTTTAATAGTTTCGATATCAGAAGTTATTTGTTTTACCTTCATGCAATGCCGTGAAGATGTTTAATATCTCCAATACGAATTAATTCTTAGGTTATCGTTAAATGAGCCAAGAACTTCGTAGAAATTGAAAAGAAATTTTGTGCCTTCATGCAACGGCCAAGAAGATGTTTAAACAATATCTCCAATACGAATATTTCTTAGGTTATCGTTCAAGGAACCAAGAATTTCGTAGGAATTGAAAAGAAGTATTGTGCCTTCATGCAACGGTCATGAAGAAGTACATATGTTTACCTCTAACTAATGCGAATTGATTTCTTAGGTTATCAGACAATGAGCCACGAAATCCGCTAACTGAGGAAACACATGCTACCCCACGCCAATTACCGACAAAGAGTCAATCAATTTTTGGTGTAAATTATTATTTTAATGAAACATATTGCCCATAACACATTGCATAACATATTGCTCTACATAAGTACAGTTTATATTTAGTTTATGTAAGTTTAAGTATGTATATAGATGCATAAATATAGTATATTTCTATATCTATTTATGTAGATATTTGAATGTATTTATTTTTTATAGTTAGGTATTATTGGTCAGTTTAATTTTTATGCTCTTTTCCTAAATTAAGTTGTACACTTGCCTACTTGATGCACAACCTTCACTTCTCTCAATCTCTCAAGGGTTAGCTGGAAGAGATCCCTTAAAGGGATAAGTTCGCCTTTGTACATTTTTTTTTTTTATCTTCATTGTATTGTTTTTGTTTTGTAGAATAAAGAGTTTACATACATACATACATACATACATAACGGCACACTTTACACAGTCATACCATCGAAAATATTTCAGTAGGAACTTATTGTACTGGAGAATATCCTTTTAATTTGTATTTATTTTTCTCTTGGGGGAGTACTGTGCCGGTAGGCACGTTTCGTAATTGTTATCAATTCACATATTGATGAATTGCATTTAGATTAGATATTATCTGTACGTGTTTCTAGTGCACATTAGTTAGTACTGTAGTAAGTTAACATTGTATATATACGCATGTGCAATTGTAATTAAATTAGATTGAAACTGACTGACAAAGTGGTTACTCTCTCACCCCCATCAACATGGACATCTCCGGTAAAATTGTCATTCCATCTGTCATAGAACCTCCTTCTACGAATATCATTGTTACTACCCAACACTAGACGGAGAGATTTTTAAATTTACTAAATTATTGTATGAACTGAAACTCCGCCAATACATTAAAAAAAATCAGATAATTTATTGTGGGTATAATAATTGAAAACAACACGACACGACCGTCATAAAATTTACTTTGATCTTAAAAATTCAAAACTGAAAAATAAAAATACTTTATTTTATTTCATTGTAATACTGTATGACGACCATGACGTACTGTTGGTCGTACAACTGGATGCTCTTCACCTCAATGGGTGAGAAACCCCGAGGCGGAGATATCACGAATGGAGGCACACCTATGTCTGCGCAGACTGAAACAGTCTCGCCCACTATCATATAAGGGTCATGCATTACCTGTCAAAAATAAAAGACAAAATAAAAAGAGATAAATATGTTGTAACTAAAGAGTGAAAACTTCGAGAATACAATTTTAACCAAAGTTATCTTAATATTTTTTTTGGAAAGAAATCTCATATCTCATGTCCTAATGTCATTTACAAATTAGTCTATAACTACAGCGCCATCTATGAGGTGTGATGAACCTTGCAATTACAAGCTATCTTCAGGTTTGTTTGTTTCTTCTGATAGTAGGGGATCCGAATATAAATAGGACACGACCGAGCACGACTCGAGCAATGTAATGTATGATTAATGGCATGGTATAATAATATTTTATGAATTTTGACTTTTTTATCTATAATTTAAATGTGTATTGTTATTGTTATTTATTGAATTTTATTAGATACTTATCAAATATTGTAACAAATAAATTTCTTTTATTGCATAAATAATATTTGCACGCTTGCTTGCAAGCTGGATACATTGGACATTATTTATTATTTAAAATTGACTGTAACATCTTGTACTGTACTGTATTCTGCAAATAAATGATATTGATTGATTGATTGATTGATTGACCTTCACCCAGCTGTTTATTCGATAAAAAGTATTTTATATCAAATTTAACATGGTAAGTAATACATATTATGGCGAATAGGTAGGATGAAAAATTTCAGTCCAGTACTTATATAATAAAAATAATAATTTGAAAATGAACTTTTTTTAAATTGCAATTACTTGTTTAATAGACAAAATACATACCAAGCGAAAGTATGACACCTATACAATATGCAAACGTTAAATAGGTTCCGTTGTAACAATTATGGGGTTCACAAGACATTTTCTTACCGCTGGTATTTCCACCTGCCCCAGCTGTACTGGAACCATCGGCAACGTCTCAACATGAGTATATTGAATCGTGTTACCTGCAAAAGAAAGCCGAAATAAGTTTCTAACAAGAATTTCATTTTTGAGACGAGCTTTCATTAATGTTGTTTCTTGCACAGTGACCATTTGTGTATCGAGACCAAACTAGCGAGTCCAAACTCGATGGGTCTACGTTAAGCACAGCGAAGATATCACTGCCAATTCCAATTCCATCATCAGATCAGCTCTTTGACATCATGTTCTTGCATTGCCATTGAGTTTTTTATCACGTATATGTGATAATTCAGTGTAAAAGATATCTCCATTCCAAATTTAATCCAAATCCGTCAAGCCGTTACAGCGTGAAGGAGTAATAAACTAACACCCACACACAAAGTATCGCATCTATAAGTATAAGTAGGATAATTAGCTGTAAATGTTGATGCATATTTACGAACAAAGAAGAAAATATAATGAAGACGTATAAATGCTTGTAATAGCAGATTGTTCAACAAGGGACTAAAACAAGCCATAATGACACGAGATGTTTAGCCACAGAGCGAGCGAGCGAGCGAGAGAGGCTATAGTTCGAGTGTCATTATAGTCTCGCGTTAAACAATCTACTTTTCACTTTGAATGCGAAGAAAACACGACGTTCTATACAAAATTACAATATTTAACAAATATGTAACAAAGTTTCTGACAAACTTGTTTCGCGGTTGTTAGTTTTTTGTAAAGTGATACTTTAAATGCTTGCATATTTAGCCAACAGATACAAACTTGAAAACCATTTGGACCATGCCTAATAAAATAAAATTATCCTTAATATATTTAAAAAGATTCATATTTGTAACCATTAAAATCGTGTTTCACGAAATTGAATAGTTTTTTTTTATAATTTTGCACAGTTGTCATTTTGAGGTTAATTCCACGGCCTAAAAATGGTCCATACACAATCACTGAAAATGGCGATAATTCTCCATTCACAAACACCATGATTGGCTGTTTAAGGGTTTCCAAAGTTAATTAAAAAGATAAAGTACTTTAGTCCCAAGAGAGTAAACAGTCGTTTTAATGTCTATGAGTCAGTTTAGAGCCTGAGAAGTGAAAAATAGTTTTTTACCGATTGAAATGGTTATGCAATGACCATAGTTTTCTTCTGCGCAGGCGACTCGCAGCAGCGCAGAGCAGGCGAGCGCGAGCAGCGAGCGAGCGAGAGGCGACATTGCTAAGCAATATCAACCTTCTTTCGAGGCAACCTTGCGTACTACTAACCTGTTAATAAAACTATAAAGTTATTTGGTTGCAGAAAATCGATTTTTACACCGCGAACAAACGGAATTAGATAAACGATATACTTAATTTGACCCAGAATACCATTTAATACTGGTTATATTTAAATGATTCTACATGGTGCTAGTGTTGATAACGACTCGAGTTTTTGAAGTCTACATTGCAAGTACTCGAGTCATATTTAGGGTGACGGCACCAATGCTGGACACTTTTAGCTGATAGGCATCAGTAATGGACACTTCATCCTTAATTCAAATTGAATACGGTCCTAAATTGATTGATGATCAATTGTTGTAAAACAAATGAATAACCCTATCTTCTGTAAAATAAGAATCAAGTGTCCATTATTGGTGCCTTGTCCATTACTGGTTCCATCACCCTACGGAACTCTGAGCTTAAAAGGCTTCCGAGTCTTTTTAGTCGTCAGTTGAGTCCTTTTTCGAGTCTTATCGAGTTCTGAAATCACAACTCAAATTTAAGAAAAGACTCAAGTCTTCATTATAGGTCTCGAGTCTTTTTGATGCACAAATGAAAAAAAACTATAGAAGATGCGATACCTAATGAAGTTGACACGATGTCATGCATGTTCCACAAAGGTTTGAAATAAAAATAAAAATAAATGCATGAAATGATTTTAAACAATAAGTAGGAACTAACTAAATCTTAAAACAAAACACTCGAGTCTTTATAGAAGACCCTAGTCTCTGTAGAAAACTGACTCTCTATAGAAGACTACAGAAGACTCAAGTCCCTCCCAAGATTAAAAGAACTCGAGCTTCGATTCAATGACTAGGGTCTAAAAAACTAAGTCGAGTCCCTATATTGGAGACTCCAAGGACTTGAGTCTTTATGAACACTACATGGTGCGGCCCGTTTCCATACAAAACTACATACACCTCGTAGTTAGTTGTTTTGAGTTAAAAAAGTAAAACAAAGTGGTCTTACTTAAATATGAAACGTATGTCTTTAAAATTAAATAATTATTTATTTGATGGTTAATAAATAAATGTTGATAACAATGAGAAAACATTTTCTTTCGTATTTCAGAGTGCGATTGTGATAACAAACCATTTATGTTTTCATCCGAGTACATGTTTTTTTTTAATACATAAACAAGCAGTTTTTGTACACATTTGTTACCAATATCGTTTATCGGATTAACCACATTTTTTGCTAAGTTTAAATTTTTATTTTTATTTATCAATCTCCTAAAAGTAAAAAGTCTTTATTTACATCCAACTTAGTACAGAATTCAACATTAATACAATTGAAAAATTAAACTAAACGTATTAAAATTATAATTAAACTAAGCTACTCAAATATTAAAGATATAAATAATAATCACCGCTATAAAAAGAACACCCCCTCTAGCAGGTCCGCTCGCGGCATGGTCCCCATGACACTGGCTGCATTACCTCTCTGGATAGCTAGCACAATCCTTTGGGAGAGGTAAGCACCAGCTCTAGGATCTCCGGAGGATTCTATGAGCCGAGAGGACAGGGCCTTAATAAATCTTTTCATATCAGCTGACCAAGGTCCCGTGGTTTCCACTGCAAGCGCAATTTGAATTTCTCCTCTTTAAATCGTAACACTTATAAATTAAAGCTACATAACTGGTTTAAAAATAATCATACATAAATAAATTTATAAAAAACATACCTTCCAATTTTAGTTGTTCCAAATTTTTGTAAAAAATATCTGACATTACAGACTAGGTGATCGCTGCTACGAAAAACACATATCAAAAATCTAGGTACACGTATCAAATATGTTCCTACATTATTTATTTTTGAGTAACGTCATGAAATAAGGAATACGTAATGAAGTATAAAACAATAACTTACTAAGGAAAACTAAAACTAAGCTTATAAAATAAATCTAAGAATGGCCCCTGCGGCATTGTACGGAAGATGATATCATATTATTCCGAATAGCCATACATAATATTCCGAATTTTTCGTAATATTCCGAATAGCCATACATAAGCTATTTAAATGCTCTACTACCTGAACGATTGATTAGTCTCAGTTGCGCGCCGGCAGGTATTATAAGAGTTGCGCAAACGCAAAAAAATGTGTTTCTTCTTTCGCCATGTCGGGGCTTGTTCGCGTACTGTCCGCGCTCGCCTGCACCGCACTACTGCATACTGTTGTTGCAAGATTGTTAACTGAGAGAGATTTAGAATATCCAGAACCATGCACATCTATATCATTTGGTAAATCTCTTTTAATAGCTTTCCGGACAATATTCTAAATTCAAGGTGATATTTTAATTGTCTAGGATGCTTTAGCGTTCTTTGATCAATCTATCGTACGCATTGACTTAAAGTTTTCAATATTTTTTTCAACATGTTGCCTTATTATATCTTGCAGGGCTAATTAATCTTTATTAAAGGATTTTAATTTAATAAAATACAACAACAATAAAAATACATTAATTTTTCACATGTGTCCAAGATATGATACGATAGGTTCTTATTTCTTATTTCAATAGTCACGGAGCCTGAATTAAATAAGATACACGACGACCCAACCATTGGACTCCTTTCAAAAAACACGATCATAAAATTTACTTATGTTTGTAGAACAAATGTAAATCGTGGAATATAAACGGGGATGATTCGGATGACTTATTTCTTAATTTTCACTTGATACATTTTTTTGATATCTATTATTAAATTATTTTGCTATTCATTTTGTTAGTAAATTTTTTATTGCCACCAACATTAATCGATCTTAGGCTAATCATGCATATTATTTGATTACAGGTGACAAAAACGAAGAAAATCTGAAAATTGTAGAACTAAACCCAGTTGAAGTGCAACCGGGTCCCATTACTATTCCAGTAAGAACACCAATAAGAAAACTATCTCTGGCGACGCATTGGCCTAGCTGGTAGTGACCCTGCCTACGAAGCTAGCGCTGCGGTCATGGGTTCAAATCCCGGTAAGGGCAGATATTCGTGTGATGAGCATGAATATTTGTTTCCGAGTCATGGATGTTTTATATGTATATAAGTATATATTTATCTATATAGGTATAAGTTTTAATATCGTTGTCTAGTACCAATCTTACAAGCCTACAGCTTAGTTTGGGACTAGGTAAATTGGTGTGACCTTGACCCCTGATACTAAAAACAATTACTTAAAAAGAAATCTGGCAGATTAATTTGTAGCTCTGTCTTTTTCTGTTATATCGCAAAAGATAATAAAGCAATAACTTTGAATCACAAATCGTATTCATCTGAAGATTGTTGTTTAACGTATTTTGATAGACACAAGACTTAAAAAGTAGGTTCATCTTTTGTAACAAAAGTGAATAAGCCTAGTAATATTATAAATCCGAAAGGTGTGGACCCACGTTTAATGATGGTCTCATCTGTGCTCTGATACGGTGAATTGGGTCTCCATTCTACTTGATTAAACCATATTGAATTTGACGTGTATTTGTTTTTAACTCAACCGCCATTACTATCAAGTAAATAAATGCTATCGTTATGTTGACGATACAAAAACACGTCGAAGGCTCGACAGTAGAATGGAGCATTGACGTGCCATTATCGGCTGAGGACTGTTATTCGGTCGGTGACAGTGGTGCCCACTATATTTTAAGGTTTTTTTTTATTTTCCATAGGTAATCGATAGTATCCAGAATGTAAGTATAGCAGCTGAAGAGGTCACAGTTTGTGCAGATATAGGTCCACCGCCAACACTGATTGCTGACCAAGACTATTCTACTGTTGAAGTCCAACCTGTCCCCTGGGACGGGAGCAAGCAAACGTTCTACATGCGAATAGTCCAGTACTACCGCGGTATTGATCCTAAAAATCGTGAACGATTACTAGTGTAATTTGTAAATGTTCATGATTACTGGTAATTAAATTATGTAACGTTGTTTGAGGTATGTTTTACTTCCTTGTTTTCATTAGTTTTAGTTTTACTTCCATCGTCATTTATTACCTTTTACGTTTTGTTAGTGATGTTATTACCAAAACCGTCTTTCTTTTCTTTTTTTCCTTGATTCGGTAATTCTCTTTCTTTTTCCTCAAGAATCCCAGAAAATTACTCAAGAACAATAAATAATACATGGTCCTTAAGACACCCTTTCAATTTAATTGCATTAACCCTCTATTTAATTACGCGTACGAGCAAGCGTAGTGAATGGACGTGTTATATTTTAGCTCTAAAAAATAAAATAATTTGCTAACAACTAAGTAACCTATTTTAACCTTTATCGCAACAGTATTAAATTACATTATTGTTTAAAAAGTGAGTTACCAGTGTTTCGGGCGCATAGATAAGCGCTTACCTGCCCTGTACAGGAAAGGATGCGTGCTTATTAGCTGAGCGGAGCGGTAAGCGGAGCGATTTGCCAATATAAACGTTTTAAACTAATATGAGTGTAATACGTTCTCCATCTAAACAACCCCCAACAATGAACAACCAAATTGGTCAAAGTAATTCGCACCCTAACTTATTAACCGTGGGAGAAAGTACCACGTTTCGGAAAAGAAAATCGCCTGAAAATGATCTTGCGGAACAAATGGAAGATTTCAAAAATGCCATCATGGGAATACTCACAGATCACTCCAAAAAACAAAATGAGAATCTGGAGAAAATGAAAGATAATATTTCCGCTATCAAAGATCAACTAAATGACTTAAAAACTACAACACAGCACCTAATAGCGGAAAATGCCAACTTAAAAACTTATCTTGCTAATCACACTAGTAACGTTAATGCAACAGATGAAAAAGTTGAACTGCTGCAAGACGAGGTGCAGCTGATAAAGTCCAGCCTCTTTGCATCGGGACACGCATCCACAGCAGCAACTTGCAGTGAAATAGTAGCGGAGTTACAAGAGCGCGAGAATCGTCAAAAAAATGTCATAGTGACAGGCATACCAGAGCTACACACAGATAACATCACAGAGAGACGAGAAAGGGGTGCACATGAGGTTAAATAGCAAAGTGTTATCATCGCTTCATCCGGAATGCCCACCACCAAAGAAAATCATCCGAATCGGAAAATACAATGCTACAAAACAAAGACCCTTAAAATTGTGCTTCACATCTCAAGAACCCGTTAAAGCAATACTAAAGAGCAAAAGAAATCTTACAAAAGATTCAGTGCAAATTTATTCGGACAAGACACCATTACAGCAGAAATACATGCAAGAGTTAAGAGAAGAATTGCAAAAACGTGCAGATAACGGAGAGGAAAACTTGACAATAAAATACATCAAAGGTACCCCAAAAATAATAACACTGGAATCAAAAAACTAATAATAACAAATAAAGAACTTAAGCTTGTAACATACAACCTGATAGACAGCTATGAAAACCTAACAAATTCAACCAAAACGCTAAATTTCTTCTATGCAAATATCCGTAGTTTAGTCGCACCTGGAAAACTGGATGAAATAAGGTGTATCATTGAATCACTACAGTCTAAAATACACGTTCTGATACTAACAGAGACCTGGATCAAAGATGAAATGGAAGGTCAAAGGCTAAAATTACCAAATTACACACACTACTTTAACTACAGGAAGAGTTCGAAGGGTGGTGGTGTCTCCATATACATACACAATGACCTGAAACATGACTTTGTCGAAGAACAAATTGATGATGGAAATCACTTCTTATGGGTGCATCTAGACAAACTATCAATGGATATTGGAGCCATATATAAACAGCCTTCAGCAAATACCAACCGGTTTTTGGAAAATTATGCTAACCACCTAGAAAAAAGAAGAAGAGCTCTCGTCTTTGGGGACTTTAATTTAAATTTACTTGGAAAGGAAAAACCTGTAAAAGACTAACAAACTATGAAATAAAATAGATAAAGAACACTGCACACGTGAAACAGATCATTCAAAGACTATTTTGGACCACATCAGCACCAATCCCAAGGAAAATACCTTTCAGCTTACTATTATAGAATCTACCCTATCTGACCATAAGCAAATATACTTTGAGGTGAATAGATATCAACAAGAGCGACCAAAACTAGTACAGTACACGAAAATAGACTATGCAAACCTATATAAAACAGTTGAAGAAACAAGTCAGGATGACTTCAACAAAGACTACCGACAATATGGGTATGAATTAATTAATGCAATAAACAAAAATACAATTAAAAAAACCAAACGCCTGAATTCACCAAAATCTGATTGGATCAACAAAAGTCTAATAAAGTCAATCAACGAAAGAAACATATTGTGGCGCAACTTGAAACAAACACCTCAAGATAGACTACTGAGAGAAGAATATCAAAGTCAAAGAAACAAGGTCCTTCAAGATATACAACTAACCAAAAATAAATATTATTATATAAAATTTAACAACTGTAAGAAAAATCCCTTGAAAATGTGGAAGCTTATAAACAACTTATCAAATAATAAATTAAAAAACAGCATTATGCCTACAAAACTAAATACCCACTCAGGTACAATCACAGACCCCAAGGATATATGTGAGTCTTTTAATACATTTTTCTCTAGTGTAGTCTTCTGTCCACCAATCAACGACTAACTGCTCCAAACCAGAAGACTTTACTTTTATTAGTCCCACCACCGTAGACGAAGTAGTTGAAATAATAAACAATTTAAAAACTAATACAAGTAGTGGAATAGATGGAATAAATGTTAACATTATTAAGGCTTTAAAAAATCATCCATCTGTAAACTTAACTAACTGTCTAAACAAATGTATCAATGATGGGCACTTTCCGGACTCTCTGAAAATAGCTAAAGTTACACCCATCTTTAAATCAGGAAACAAGATGGATCCCGAAAACTATAGGCCGATATCAGTACTTCCAGTTTCGTCAAAAATTGTGGAAAAGATATTACACAAAAGGCTTAGTAACTTCTTAGAGTCAATTAACATCTTTTATAAAAAACAATATGGCTTTCGGCCGAAGGCTAATACACTTTCAGCTACTGTTGATTTAGTCACAAACATTAAAATTAACATTGACAAAAAAACATTGCATTAGGCATATATATTGATTTGAAAAAGGCATTTGATACTGTAAGCCACAATATACTTTTAAATAAACTAGAGAACGTAGGTGTTACAAGTACTGCACTTGAAATATTTAGATCATATCTTACGAACAGATGTCAAGTAGTGAGGATAGATGGACACCAAAGTCGTGAGCAATTAATAAATTGCGGGGTTCCCCAAGGATCAATTTTAAGCCCCTTATTATTCTTAATATATATCAATAATATACAAGAAATAGGCCTTGAGGGAGACATCACCCTATATGCCGATGATACAAGTCTTTTCTATTTTGGAAGTTCAATGGAGTCAATTGTTAACCAAGCACAACATGATTTAGATCTGATACATAACTGGCTGCAGTCAAACTTGCTCACGATAAATATAGCTAAAACTAATTATATCATCTTTGCTGCAAAAAACAAAGAAATTGGCAATTATGATGAACTTACTATAAACGGGGTACCAATACATAGAGTGAGTAAAGAAAAATACCTAGGTCTAATTTCTTGATAATAAACTGACATGGAAACCCCATATAGAAAAAATACGCTCCAAACTGACATCTTTAAAAGGCGCACTGCGCGGTATGGTACGATGCCTCCCGACGAAAGTACGGTATACCATTAATAATTGCTTAGTTAAATCACACTTAGAATATCTAATTGAAGTTTGGGGATCAGCAGCTAAATCGAATCTAAAAATACTACAAACTGCGCAAAACAAAATTATAAAAACGCTTTTCGGTTATAAATATCTGATTCCAACTACTAAAATCTACAAAGAAACTAAGTTACTTAATTTGAAACAGCTATATATATATAATACGTGTATACTAATTCGAAAAATTATGACAAAAGACATACACTCAAACATAACGTTCACGAAAAGGGCACAGGTTCAAAAACGTGTCACTAGACAGGCTAATAATATATTATTAAGGATGCATAGGACACAAACTTACGGCAAGAAATGTATTATCACAGATTACTATACTCTACAGATACTCAGTCGCGAATCGAAAATGGTTGCCGTCCTAAAGTCGATAGCCGCCGGCCCTATAAGTTTCTGTGGTTTCGCGAGCAGTGGCAGCACAATCGACATGTCTGCTAAGCTATGAACGGCACGTAACCTCGCAATCAGTTCAACAGATGGCATTTTTGTCAAAGCTTTATGAATTGCCGCCGCCGCAGCGCGCCGTCATATAAAACTAAACGTTGATTCTACATTCTTTAAGCATATTTTTGCAAAAATATTGGGTCCTTGTGATCAAGTTTCGGCGTGAACTATCTTTTGTTTGCCTATCTATTTATTCACTTTCTTAGTGATTTGCAAACGATGCGCATCGCCGTAGTTAGAGTAGTAAGTGAAAGAACAGAATAATTATTTATTATACTTGTACTATATATATATATATATATATAATTACATATATTTATATATATAATTTACGTAAGTACTTTAGCTCTAAAGTGATGCGGTTTGAACCTCCGTTAAAAACGAACTGATCTATTTACTTACCTATATAAAAATCTCGTGTCACGGTGTTTGTGGTCGAACTCCTCCGAAACAGCTCGACCGATTTTTATAATTTTTTATTTTTATTTATATAGATATATAGGTACTTATATGAATTTGGTAGGTCGTAATAGTTATTTGTGTATCAAGGAAGCAAAATGACATATTTATGGCGAGGGCGTACATTGAAACCTGAACGAAGCGTGACGAAGCGAAGGAGTCTAAAATAGAATCATGAGCGTAGTGAGGGATTCAAGTGTTAACGCCCAAGGTGGAAATAATTTTGCTACTGTGTGACACATACTGCTTTTCACATCACCTATAAGGAAAATAAAAGATCATCATCATCATCATCATCATCATCATCATCATCATCATCATCATCATCATCGTCATCATAATCATCATCGATAGCACCATCATTATCATCATTATCATCATCATCATCATCATCAATTCATCACCATCATCACCATCACAATCACCATCGTCATCATCATCATCATCATCATCATCATCATCATCATCATCATCATCATCATCATCTTGATCATCGTCGTCATCATCATCATCATCATCATCATCATCATCATCATCATCATCATCATCATCATCCACATAAATTCATCAGCATCATCACCATCATCGGCATCACCATCATCATTATCAATTCATCACCATAACCGTCAGCATCATCACCATAACAATCACCATCGTCATCATCATCATCATCATCATCATCATCATCATCATCATCATCATCATCATCTTGATCATCATCTTGATCATCATCATCATCATCATCATCACCATCATCATCATCATCATCACCATCATCATCATCATCATCATCATCCACATCAATTCATCACCATCATCACCGTCATCGGTATCACCATCATCATCATCAATTCATCACCATAACCATCAGCATCATCACCATCGCAATCACCATCGTCATCATCATCATCATCATCTTGATCATCATCATCAACATCATCAATTCATCGCCATCATCATCATCATCGTCATCACCATCATCATCATCAATTCATCACTATAACCATCAGCATCATCACCATCACAATCACCATCGTCATCATCATCATCATGCTAATAAAATAGGATGCACATGTATAATCGATTGTAAAAAAATTGTAATCGATTAAGTATTGGCGGCCCGGGCGCGGACAGCTAGTAGGTTTATATTGGGATTTAAAAGCTGAAGAACCTAAGTGATGACGCGTCACGCGTCCATACAACATTGTACCAACAACTTTTATGAACACTATTAAAGTACGTACCTAAAAAAATACGGACGTGTTTCCTCGTCTTATCATGAGTCAAGAATGCAAATTGGCATACACGTAAACTGCTTGCGTTTTTAGTGTAGGTATCTGTGTGCATGCGGTAACTCGTGTACCTACCTATAACGAACGAAATTGCCGACCTTGCATGCTTCATTCCTGTCTAGGGCAACGTTACGTCCTTTTTTTTAGGTCCGTGCACTAAATATATTTTATTTATACTCATCTAAAATAGTCAATAAAATTGTCCTTAATTTATATCTTACTTTTAAGTAGGTAGGTAACAATAAATGTAGGTAACTAACAATAAAAATGTTTAAGGACTTTTGACTGTCTAAATCGAAGTCATAGGTAGGTATTTGTAGGCAAATGTGACCACCTATGTCACTATACAACGCATTGTAAATCGCAAGCGCACGTCACGTCTACGCGCACGCATCCGGTGTGGCTGGGCCTTTAATTAAACAAGCAACGCCTCGGGAAAGTAATAGTCATATTTAAACAATTAAACATTCACGTTACTATTGCTGAACTATCTTAATCGAGGTATCTTATCGCCACCCTTGAAATAGGTACCTACCGTTGAGGAGTTCAGGAGGCCATTTGTGGTCTTCATCATCAGTTCCACTTCACCAAATGATACTTGCTGAATGCAAATGCTGGACTTGTTACTAAAAATACTAAAATCGCTGTATGTACCTATGCCTATGATATTTGAGGAGTTCCCTCAATTCCTCACGGATCCCCTCATCAGATTCAGATTTAGACTCATGATTGGTGACAATGCGATTACCTCGGAAGTATACTCTATCAAATCAAAAAATATTTTTTTAACTCGGACAACTCTGTAAAAAGTTCAAACTGAGAAACTTATTTTTTTAAGTCGGTTAAATAACTAAAACCTCCTTAGTGTAACAAATACTTTTATGAAAACCACATCAAAATCGGTTCAGCCAAACGCGAGATAATCGCGAACATACATACATACAGGATAAATTGAGATGAGAACCTCCTTTTTTTTTTGAAGTCGGTTAAAAATAGTCGCAGTTGCATATAGATAGCTATACAAACTACAATTATGTTCACTTGTTTCACTAATGAATGTTGGACAGATACGAAAAACAGGAGAGTAAGAAGGATAACTTTTAGTTTTGTTTGTGTCAAACGCATAGTGAAAAATACTTGGGAAGTTATTTATTGTTGTGTTAAAATAAATAAACTTTCGTATTTTTGGGATAAGAAATAACAAACGCTTTAATTAAATGTTGTTCCATTGAATATCTATACCGGGAGTGACCGCGACGACACAAGTCGGCGCTAACGTCTTCGTATAGCACCATCTAGCGGATCTAATGAATATCACGTAGCAAGTTCAATAGCTAATGATAGCCGTTCAGTGTACCGCAAAAAAATGCCATTCTTAGTTTCTAAAATAAAGCCTTAAATTTATGTAAAGAATGATGTTTGCATTTAAATTAAGGTATATCTGATTAATAAAAGCTTAACTTTTCCTTGATTAACGGAAACGAAGAAAATAATATTCCTGATGATACCGGTGGTGCCATCTAGTACAAATTATAAGCACGAATTATAATTTGTACGTGTTATGCCCCCATGGTATTATGTAAGAGGGAGCCAAGATGTATAATTCATTGCCAAAAGACATAAAAGAGACGAAAACACTAAACTCGTTTAAAAAATTACTAAACCATTACGTAACAAGGGATTTTTCATAAAACATAATCATTTTATTTTATTTTGCTTAATTAAATCATGCATGCCTTTGTGTATATACATATCATAATATTTTTAATATCTATAAACATTATTTAATAACTAGTGTACGTATCCGCTCTGCGTACGCACTAAGTCGCAGCCTTAGTAAACAAAACTGCGTTAGAAGCAACAGAATAATTTCTACCTGCATGTTAAGTAATTCATAATTTCTAATCTTAAAAAATATTTATATTTAGTGTTTACCATGTAACTAGGTATATACCTAGTTAAGAATATAATTATTTATTTTTTAATTTACGCTAACCTGCTAACAAAATAGTATAGCTTGGTTGAGCTTAAGTTAACCGTTTGAATTATATTCTACCTACGCTTAAGCAAAAATAAGTACGCATTATTTATGATCTAAACTTGTATTTTCTCTCTAAGTGAATTGTATTCTTTTGAGAAAATAAATATCTTAAACCGTAAACCGTTAATAGTTTCTGGTGATTCAAACGACGTCCCAGGGAGGTGTAACCGCGCAAAAGTTTCTTCAAAAATCTCACACAAAACATCACCACCACTTCCAGGACATAAGAGATCATCATTATCATTTTCTGGATCTGCTACCACATCTTGTCCTTTAACCTATCGCCAAGCAGCGGTGTTCGCATTGCTGTGTTCCGGTGATGGGGCCAAGACTATCGGTGACATTACTACGAGTAGCATTTCATATAATCCTCAGG
The DNA here is from genome assembly GCA_946894065.1 of Acleris literana. NCBI lineage: Eukaryota > Metazoa > Arthropoda > Insecta > Lepidoptera > Tortricidae > Acleris > Acleris literana. Next base: position 487,644 of record OX335671.1, read on the forward strand.
GATTGCAAAGAACTTAAGTTATCACGTCATGACAAACATATAAAAGAAGAAACTGACTGAATGACTGAAATATCAACGCACAGCCCAAACCGCTGGGTCTAGAGATTCCAAATTTGGCACGCATGTTCTTTATGAGTTTTAGGGGTGCACTAAGAGAGTATTTTCTTAAAATCGACCCCCAATAAGAAGAAATAGGGGAGTAGTGGGATTTGATGGCATGGGGTCCATATTGGTTCACCTAATTATTTTTACTCATAACGATTTGTAAGACCTAAACATCGCAACTCCTAACGTGTTTTTTTTTTCAACTGTTACTTTTTCAGGATTTATATAAATCAAACGTAACCTAACCTAGTCTTATCTACTCATTAAATATTTCAGAACTTCTGAAAAGTGTACGGTTCCAGCGGTATAAAAAATTCATTTTCGGAGTTCCGATAATAGGAGTTGCAATTTTAGTTGAACTTTGGCGCTCCCGATGGCATGTTAACAAAATCTAGGTGTAATTCTGGCCTTAATAGAAGCTGTCCAGACCTGAAGGCAAAAAGTGTTTTCGACGCAGAATATCTTCAGGACAAGCTAGATAGGGATCCTTTTGTCGGAAAATACATATTTAAAGAAAAAGTTACATGACTCTGAACTCAAAATAAAGAAGTTAACAATAATTTGCACATCGACCAATAATACTCCGACATCAAAATTATTCAACAACATTAGGTCTACTCAAAAAAAGAAAAAAATATTAAACCTTGATATGTCGCCAAATGATCGCATCATACCTATATCGCAACCACCCTTTACATCGCCAACCCCTACTTCAAGCAGTGACCTCAACCAGCAATGCACTGAAACTAACCCCGAGCCACCGCTGGAGCAAGAGATAAACGACGGCGAATCAAGACATTCGAAAATGTGCATTATAAGCAGCAGTACTGTCAGCTTGGTAAACATTACAGATCGCATACTCAACTACGATAACTCATACCATTATCGCATGCCCGGCGGCGGAATATTAAAACTTTTTAGTGGACTGAATGAAAAACTGAAGGATTTCACTTATTATGACTACTGTATTATTTACATTGGTGAAAAAGACTTTACTATAACATCTGATTATCCTAAATTAATTATATTTATAAGAGAACAGTTGTTTCAGTTTCAACATACTAATGTTATAATATGTTTACCAAATTTTAGGTTGAATTACAATGCAATTTTGTACAACAAAAGAATTGAATATTTAAACAATCTGTTGTACTTGGATAATTTATCATACGAATTCGCTTACGTCTTGGACTCTAGCAGAAATTTGTCGTATTCCAATTTTATGTTTACGCGTGGGCTTGGCGCGATTAATAAAAACGGGCTTCTCAAAATATTTGAGGATGTCACTAGCCTCATTGAAGTGATTAATGATAAACAATTTGCGACTGAGTTTTTTCGTTAGTAAGTCAACAGATCTTAGCAATCGTTTGACTACTGCCAATTTAAACGTGTTTCATCAAAACCTGTGTGGCATTAACAATAAATGTCAAGACCTTGAACTGTATATAGAAGACTTAACAAAGACTTTGCATTACTCACTTCACTAATACAGATATTAGTGAACACTTTTTGAGCAAAGCTTCTATATCCTCTTTTTATCTAACAAACTATGTTTTAGCTGCTTACAATGTTAGAAAAAAATAAAAAAGAGGCGGCACACTTATATTATCGGTAACTGACAGATATTGTGAAGAACTATTAATATGTAATACGTTATATAATCATGGTGGAATTTTTTGAGATATGTGGTGTCAAAGACTGCCTTACGAATGTTTCTATACTTTGTTTGTATCGTAACCCGATTGATAAAAACTTTGATTTATTTATGCAACAGCTTGAAAGTACGTTGGAGCACTTTGTTGGTAAAAAGTTTATATTTTGCGGGGATTTTAACATTAATCTTCTAATCAAGAACAGAAAAACTATGGATTTGGTTTCTTTATTGCAATGTTATGGCTTTAGGCTTTTGTTGGATGCTCCGACTTTTATAAGAGGTGATACTGAATCCTGCATAGATAATATCATTACAAATCTTCCGGATCCGAATATTGTTCAATTTGATGTAGATCATAACAACCTAGCTGATGGCCATGCTGGAATATTCTGTGATATTGTTTCTGAAACATAGCGGAAAAATAGAGAAAGCCCTAAATATACTATCAAGGAAGTGAGATCTTTTAATGACGCCAATAAAAACAATTTTAGAAATCATTTGCTGTTGGTAAATTGGTATGATATTGGAATAAATAAGTTCTTAGAGAAATTGAAAAACATTTTTCAAAGATGTTTTAAAAAAAGGAGAAAGAATTTTTTTCACAAAAATCAAGAAAAATTAAAATGGGTTACAATAGGAATTAAAGAGTCTAGTAGAATGAAAAGGCTACTAAATAACTTTAATAAAGATAAATGTGATGTGACTATTATGAATTACCGTGCCAGGTATTTACAACTGTACAAAAAAGTAATTAATAATGCCAGAAAACGGGCAATTCAAGCAAAAATTGATAAAGTCAAAGATTCGAAAAAATGTATCTGGCAGATTGTAAATAGAAATAGAAATTACAGCAAAAACAATGAAAGAGGAACAATAATCTTGAAACAGAAGAATTTGATCATTCATGACCCACAAACTATTGCAGACATTTTCTCTGAAAATTTCGAGCACAGTAAAGTAGACCATAAGGGGAGTGAGCGTAATGGAGCGCTTAAACTGCTGCAGGATAATTCAGACAAAATCAATGTGGATGTAACTTGGTGCCCGGTTACGCCTGAGGAAGTTTTTAAACTGATAACTTCAATGAAAAGTAAAAAAGCTTGTCGATATGACGAAATGCCATTTTCTATACTTAAAGATAATGTAGATCTAATTGCAGGTCCATTGGCTTACTTTTTTAACAAGTGCTATCAGATCGGCAATTTTCCTGATCAGCTAAAAATTGCAAAAATATTGCCTATTTACAAAAAGAAAGCAAAAACAGATGCAAAAAATCATCGCCCTATTTCTTTGCTACCCGTGATATCGAAGTTGTTCGAAAGGATAATTAAACGAAGACTAACTACTCACTTTCATAACCATAACATAGTTAGCCCCAGGCAGTTCGGATATCAGAAAGACATTGGCACCACTAATGCAATAGACACTCTGCTTCACGACGTGGTAGAAAAACTCAATGAAGGTAAGAAGGTCGCAGGGCTATTTTTGGATTTGAGTTCGGCATTTGATACAGTTGAACATTCGATGTTGCTTAATAAACTAGACTACTGTGGTGTCAGAGGGAACGCATTACAACTGCTCAAAAGCTACCTGCAGAACCGAAAACAGTACGTATAAGGCAAGTGGTAGATGGATGCGAGAGAGTCATTAAATCAAAGACTACGAACGTTATAAGAGGTGTTCCGCAGGGGTCAATTTTAGGACCGATCCTTTTCGTAATCTACATTAATGATCTCATCAACTATATAAGGAAGTCTTTGCTAGATCTCAAACTGGTGGTCTTTGAGGATGATACCACTGCTATTGTCTCTGCTGAAAGTGCTAAAGAGCTGGAGACACAGCTTGGTAATGTACTTACTGTTTTCGATAGCTGGTTCAAACAGAACAATTTAAAACTTAATACAGAAAAATCAAGTGTTATTTTATTTTAATGCAATTATAAAAATACAAATAAACTAGAAATTGTCTTTCAAAATAGGCATTTGGTATCAGTTCAGGTTGTGAAATTTCTAGGAGTACACATCGACTCTTATCTCAACTGGAAATTAGAGCTTGAACATATTGTGAACTCTATAAGCTCAGCTTGTTACGCCTTGAGAACTTCAAGAGACATCATCACTAGTGACCAACTCAAGGCTGTCTATTACGCCCTAGTAGAATCTAAACTGCGTTACAGCATCAAGTTTTGGGGAGCCTCCTACGATTATAATATTAGAAGAGCGTTCACTATACAGAAAAGGGCAATAAGGACAATGGTGCGCATCCCGCAATGGGTTTCGTGTAGGGATCACTTTGACAGCCTTCAGATACTTACAGTACCTAGTTTGTTTATTTTAATTCTGGTCACTGACTTAGTGAAACATCTTGAAAAATATGAAACTGAGGAAAAAATACAGAAACGACTGGCAACAAGAACAAAAAACCTAATTTTTCCCTTTTCCCCAAAACTAAGGACTGGCAAATCACTGTGCACGTTTCCAAGCAGTAAAGGTTTTTCATAATCTGCCAATGGAGCTTAAGGCCATTACTAATCCAAATGTGTTCAAAAACAGAGTAAGACATTTTCTTCTGTCAAAGCGCTTCTATAGTATTTGTGAATTCTTTAATTAGTTAATATTGGTAATTAATGTATTATAAATGAAATTATTAATAATGCAATCCGATAGTTAAATATCTTAGGTTATTTTTAAAATATGTGCTAGCTTGTAAGAGTCGTTTTCAAACACAATGTATATTGTTACTGAAATAAACTTGAATTGAATTGAATTTAACCAATAAATATTCTATGCGTACAAACTCGCGGGCGCCGTCTAGTGTTTAGATAATGTTAATCAAGCAATGTTAATAACATTATTTTCTCAAAAATGTCCGGAAATGTTGACATTCCTATCTACATATTGAGACGCGAAGTACATAGTTTACTGAAAAGTCTCAAATTAAAAAAAAAACATTGCGTGCTCGCTACACAAGCCCGCAATGTTGCATACAAATTCCATTACTATCTAGCTTGTAACTTTTTAAAAAGTGAAAAGGGCCGTAATAAAATGACGGCACAAGTCTTATACATCCAAATTTTATTCGAAACATAACTTTTTTATTTGTGCCTGGAATAGCTTATGTCTTTTTTTAAACAAAAATTGCGTTTCTCCTTGTCATAAACAAAAAGGCGGTAAGGAGTGATGGTTTTTTCACATGAAGTTTCTGTTTGTATGCAATTCAAAAAATGAGTTCAAGCGATGAAGATTTGACTCCAACACAATATTTTTCTTGCGATTTTTGAGAAAAGCACTATATTTGCCTCGGCAGGAACAGCAATTGCGGGCTTCGTATTTTTAAACGGACTCGCAAGCTCGTCCGTTTAATCCAATACTCGGCCCGCAATTGCCTACTTCCATGCCTAGGCAATAATGTACTATTATTACTAGCTGTTCCCATGCCCACTTCGTTGGGCATTTTTTGGGTTAATATATAGCCTATGGCAGTCACAAATGGTAAAAGAATTCACTCGCTTTCTAATGGTAAAAGAATTTTCAAAATCGGTTCGGTAGATCCAGCGATTACGCCTTACAACGTCACAAACTGTACCTCTCTATAATATTAGTATACCTACATAAAGTATAGATATAAGTAATACATTTGGAAAAAGAAGTAAGTAATAACTTGATTGTAGGTACGCAAATTTGTTATAGATTAGCTTCGGTTGCGCGTGATCAAGCGTGCGTTAAACCGGTAATAATATTTTTTCTCTCGTTTCAATAAAAAGGTAGGTTATTAATAAATGGTACTGTGGTGTTATGTAAAGAGCATGGATTATCGTTTTTTTTTTATAATTAGAGTATTTTTCCAATGTCAAAATTTTCAAGATTTATCGATATATTTCAAACTTTTTATGCCAAAAAATCTTTTTGATGATAGATTAGTATAAGTATAAATAGAAAAGGAGTTAGCTATTGCCGCTAAGGTAGCAATGTACAAGTTGCAGAACACTCTCAGAAGTTAAGCAATCTTCTCAAGCAATTACTGAGAATATTATCGGAAACATTTGAGAGCATTGGGAATGTTCTCTTGCCATACAAAATTTAAGAATATTATTAGAATTTTCCGAGAATTTCTCATAAGAAACTTTCACAACTTGAGAAGTTAGTTTTCGGTACAATGCTACGCTCAGGTGTTAATGTTTCTGCGATGCACGACGCTCAATACTTAATACACATGCAACCAAACTTGGGTTTGCTTGTGTAGGGTCGCGCGTATGCTCGAGGTACGCACACATAATACGCACGCGCGATATTCCTTTGTTTGTAGACACCTACTGTCTACCTGGCCCGCACGCTAGCTGTAACGGAGAGGATATTTGGCTACTGGTTGCAAGCCCATCCGTCCTTCTGACGTGATCTTCGACTTGCAGCAAATATTGAGCTTTATAATTGGGGTAACCCCTGGTTTAGTCTGCAGAAAGAATGCTGGTCCTGAAAATATCCTGTGTCGACGTGCCTGCTACATTAGACAATAGGGGGCTGCCAAGAGACCTAATGATATGACCCACGTGCCGTGGAAAATTTAGCAGCCCTTATTTAGTATGAGATGTAACACTAGTGTCGATCCGTGCCAACTGCCACCTTTGACAGTGGTTTTGTAGACAAATTGTTGAATCGGCAAAACAACGCTAATATGCAAATTTAGGTGATAAATGCACGTTTGCGAGTACTGCCGTTGTAATTGTTTTCCGAGAATAAAACATACGCTCATTCCAGCCTCAGGTCATTGTAGGGCTGCCTTTTTCCTGAACCGACGGCTAAGTAACGCCTGCCCTATTGGACATGATTCCCGGTGGCAGTGATTAAGGCGATATTTATTCATAATATTTATAGGTTAAGTTTTTTTTCAATGAAGTTAGGTATTTTTGTAGTTGTATTTAGCTAGGAATTAACCCATATATTACTGAAAGTTTTAAATGTTTCGAATTGCGATTTTAAATAACATGATGTATTAACTTGAAGCTGTGTAATCTACGCAAAAATATATAAAAATAATAATATTGTATGGCTTATTTATAAAGGTCTGTAGTAAAAAGTGGATGTCATTTTTTTTTACTTTGTGTCTGTGTATTTAATTAAAATAATAATAATTAATAATGAAACCTCGTGCTTTTTGTTAGAATAGGTAAGTATGCCCGCCATTCTAACGCACATCGAGCGACACTTATAAGAGAATCGCCTGCGCAAGTGCGCTTGCCACTCGCCATGTCGCCGCTCGCCCGCTCGCTGCTAGCGCTCGCCAGCGCCGCGCTGCTGCGCCCAGCGTCTCCCGGTCTTCGTTCGGATCTTTGTTCAACTCTGATCATGGGTAAAATTCATAATTAATGACTGACGACAGATTGGTATAATTTTTTTTTCAGCGGCCACTGATGATTCTTAGATAGATATTTAGAGGACCTCTAAATACATATTAAGATATATATAATTTATGGCGTTAAATAATATCGGAGCGGAGATTTTAAAGATTTAAGTGTTCAGTTTTTAGTACAAAAGTACGCCTATGAATATTTAAATATCTCAGCTCCGATGCACTTAAGAGTATTACATTACATAATAAAATATGTTTATTTTTAATAATTCTATCATAATTTGCCACTTTTATGAATGGCCGCTCACCTTGAAAATGTATGAATTTTACGGGTCCATATTGGCTCACCTAATTATTTTTACTCATAACGACTCATAAGTCCTAATTATCGCAACTCCTAACGTATTTATTTCAGCAACTGTTACATTTTCAGGATTTTTATAAATCAAACCTAACCTAACCTAGTCTTATCTACACATTGAATATTTCAGAACTTCTGAAAAGTTTACGGTTTCAGCGGTATAAAAATTTCATTTTCGGAGTTCCGATAATAGGAGTTGCAATTTTAGTTGAACTTTGGCGCTCCCGAATTTTACAAATGACAACACTTTTACCCAGACCCCTTTGAATTTGCTAAAGAGGCAATATTACGGAAGTTTTTAATTGATTCAAAGTTTTTATTAAATTTAATACTTAAGAGGATTGTGAAGTGACGCTTAAATCGCGTAGCTGTCAAATATTTTCCATACAAATTTTGCTCCAGGCGATAACGTTTTTCACACTTTAAATTTTTGAATATGTTGTAGTAATTATGAAAAAATGTTTCCGTCTTTTGTTCTTTAAATTTGTTTCGTACCTACTAAGAAAATAATATATTCTTGGAAAGAAAAACTTACAGACATAGGTTTTCATCATGACTACGACATATTCATAAATTTAAAAAATCGGACTTGGTTTAAGAGTTAAAAACGTTATCGTATTGCATGGATATTTAACTCAATAGTAGGGATCGAATAATTGAAAACAACAAGTCATAAAATTTACTTTGATCTTAAAAATTCAACACTGCAAAATAAAAATACCTACTTTATTTTATTAAATTGTAATACTGTATGACGACCATGACGTACTGTTGGTCGTACAACTGGATGCTCGTCACCTCGATGGGAGAGAAACCCCGAGGCGGGGAAACCACGAATGGAGGCACACCTATGTCTGCGCAGACTGAAACAGTCTCGCCCACTATTACAAAAGGATCATGCATTACCTGTCAAAAAAAAAGACAGTTTTAAAAAAAAGGTTCAATAGAGCGAAATCCTCGTGAATACAATGGAGATCGGCGAACACCCATAGAGTCTTGAGCCCACGGAATAGAAAAAACAGTGGAAGTGCCATGAGCTTCGCTTAGTATCAGACCTGGGGCCCGTTCCAACTCTGCAACTTTGCACTCTGCACTTTGCAAATCCACGATAATGCAAAGTGCAGAGTAAACGTGTTCCTGAAAACACTGCAAAATTTGCAAACTCTGCAAAGATTCTGTTCCTAAAAGATACTTTGCAAATCCACAAATCCACACTTTGTATTTGACTCTGCCTCTTCAACTTTGCAATTTATTGTCTTGTGGAACAGAAATACTTTGCAAATTCACAAATCCACACTCTGCATTTGACTCTACCTCTTCAACTTTGCAATAGCTTTATGAAACAGAAATACGTTGGGAGGTGGGATTTGTGGAGTGCAGAGTTGCAGAGTGGCTTTCTGGAACGGGCCCCTGTTGTCGCCAATACTCACACACATAAAACAACACGCCACAATGGAAAATATTTTAGGTGCCGCTAACGTTTTTACATTCCAAAATAGCACAATAAGACGTGCTTCTGGATTTATTTCCTATTTTAGAAATATTTATTAGCACTACTTTCACGCATTATTGATTTATTATTTATGTTAGGTTGCGCGGAACTCCGCATAACCATGCCACACGTGACACGCCCACATCACACTTCTACTGTTTTTACTGTTCTCTGCTTGAGCCCAACCGTTACACTTATGATTTTTAGGCCGATTTGTAGATCACTATGAAGGATATTTTCAGTATAGAAATTATAGGCCTGGTCTTTTGAGAAGCGGAACATCCGTCACTTTCTGACACGTTAATAAGTGCGAGAGTGACGGATGCTTTATCTACATTTTGTAACGCAATAAATACAACCATACTAGGCCCGCAGGTTGCCTCATCCCCATAATCAGAAATATATCTGAAATCAAGAATAATAGTTGTCTCAGAAAAGATAATTATTGGTTTTTTTGAGTCCCGTACCTGTTATTTGAACACAAGATACGCCTCGTGTTCTTACTAAGCGACTTGTCTCTCGACAGCCTATACCAAAATGTTATGAAAAATGTTTTTAAGGTTTTTGGTTACGGGAAAAGGTAAACCTTTAAAAAGTATGACAGACGGACGTTTGGACGTTGATGGCATAGGCTTCTGTAATTGGGTTCCATTTTAATAATTAGGCTGCCTTTCCCCTGAGGCGGAGACAAGTGGAGACGAGCGGAGCTGCGCCAATACTAACCAATAGAAGGCGCATGCGGTCACGTCGAGCGCGCCTTGCGCACGTTACTTTAGATTCCATTGCATTGCAATGATTGGTCTATTTTCTTTAAAAAAATGTATGTGTGCCTTATGGTTGGTGAATAAATGTATTTCTTCTTCTTCTTCATTGGTTAATATTGGCACAGCTCCACTCCACTTCGCTCACCTCGGCCTCGATGGAAAGGCAGCCCTATGGTGTTAACAAGACATTTACTTACCACTGGTATTTCCACCTGGCCAATCTTGACTGGAACCATCGGCAACGTCTCAACATGAGTGTATTGAATTGTGTTACCTGCAGAATAAAGCCGAAATAAGTTTTATAACAAGAATTAGCTTGAATATTTTTCTTGAACAATGACCATCTATGTATTGAGACCAAACTAACAAGTCCAAACTCGATGGGTGTACGTTAACCACAGCAAAGATATTATTGCCAATTCCAATTACATCATCATTATTATCTCTTTTACATCATGTTCTTGCATTGCCATCGAGTTTTTTATCACCTTACATACTGCCCTCCTTAGCCACTACACACACCAGTAACATACACACACAAACATACACACACACACTCACACACACAAACACACACACACACACACACACACACACACACACACACACACACACACACACACACACACACACACACACACACACAAGAGTTTATTTGAGATGTTGCTATTGGGTTTAGCTGGACGGCATAGCTTTAATATCTGAAAATGCTTCAAAATTTATCTGGCCAGATTCGTTATTCCCTTGGGAAATTTTAAATTTTCCGGGAGAAAAAGAAGCTTGATAATCCAGTCTAAAAACTATCTCCATTCCAAATTTAATCCAAATCCGTCCAGCCGTTGCAGCGTGAAGGAGTAACAAATTAACACACACACACGAACTTTATAATATTAAAAGTATAATGAATTGTAAATTTTGATGCATATTTACAAAAAAACAAGAAAACATATGAAGACGTAAAAAGCTTGAAAAAATATTTTTTACCTATTGAAATGGTTATGCAATGACCATAGTTTTCTTCTGCGCAAGCGGCTCGCAGCAGCGCAGCGCAGGCGAGTGCGAGCAGCGAGCGAGCAAGAGGCGACATTGCTAAGCAATATCAACCTGCTCTCGAGGCAACCTTGCCTACTACTAACCTGTTAAAGAACTACAAAGTTATTTAGTTGCAGAAAATCGATTTTTTACACCACGAACAAACAGAATTAGATAATCGATATGCTTAGTTTGCCCCAGAATAGCGTTTGAATACTGGTTATATTTAATGGTTCTACATGGTGCGCTGCCGTGCCCATGATGTTAGCACAAAACACTGTATCTTGAGTTACAGTGTTTTGTGCTAACATCAATAATCGAACCTTTCGGATGCCTCTTTAATATTTGAGTATTTTGTACTAAAAACATCATGATATGACACAGAAATGTACACTGTATATTTTTAAAAGTAGAGTTGAGATTTAACAAAACACTGCACCTGCAAATACAGTGTTTTGTCTAGTGTTTTGTCAAAACAAACTCGCATTTTTATCACCCGCTAACTGTAGATACAGTGTTTTGTCGTTACAATTCCACACAGAGTGAATAGGGAAATAGTTTATTGCAAATTTTAATTATTTCAGCAACCTTCGTCTAGTTAATGTGTTTTATTGTTTTGGTGTGAAAAACAAGTTTTAAAATGAGCTTAATACGTAACAAGTTGATTTTAAACCTTACTCGAAGGCAAGATCAACAGTAATTATTGTTTAAATTCAATAGTTAATTTTGCAAAATTGAACAGTGATTTAGTGATTAAATCCAGTTAATCCAGGGATAGGCCCCGGGCCTGACTACCATCACAACAAACTACCCAAGTTCTTACAATTCGGAGTCTGACCTACAAGTATGTAATTCATTAGTATTACCTAACTCTAATCAAGTAAAACTTGTGACGCAATATGACGAAAACACGGATTACTCTATGCCGCTTTCTTAAAGGTACAGAATTAATCACAGTACCATCTTCAGTTATATCAAGTCCAGCATTGCTATCAATACCTGTAGTAACAGACTTCAGTTTTACTCAGACACATTTTCTTTATGTAGCAAATATACAATTTTGGCCCAAAGTAATAAAATCTATTCATATTCCGCAAATAAAATACAGTCAAACTGACCAATAATTATGACAAAATACTGTATCTATCACGGTACAGTGTTTTGTCATAACAAGCTCATCTGTTACCAACATTACATTGTTAGGACATAACACGTTTTGTTTCGTTTAGTGTATAAAAAATATAAAATCTTAATTTCTTTCAAAATGGCTGTAAAAATCATACCTTAATTTAAATCATATCCAAAATTCATAAAAATCAGAAGAATAATCAAGATTTTATGGCCAAAATTCGTAAAATAAAGCTGCGGCCCGTTTCCATACTAAACCCGTCTCTGCCACACTTTTAGAACGCTTTTTAGCATGAGAACGCATCGCATCGCGCCGCCTCCGCTCTTAGTGCGGCTTTAATGGCATAATGTTGATTTTTTACTCTCAGTAAGTTAAAACAATAAATTTCTTTGAAGACTATTAAAATAATCTGGGAAAAGGATTGCATGCCAATATTATTTCAAGATTCATACAATATTTTATTCTTTATTTGTGACCTAAAATCATGTTATGTTTGATCCTTAGACATTTTTGATATCGTAATATTTTTCGTACTATTTCAAATAACCACTAATCAATAAACGATTTCAATGCTCTGCTACCTGAATGATTGATTAGTCTTAGCTGCGCGCCGGCAGATATTATAAGAGTTGCGCAAATGCAAAAAAATGATTTCTTTCGCCATGTCTGCCCATGTTCGCCCGCTGCTGTTCGCGCTCGCCTGCACCGCACTTCTGCATGCTGTTGTTGCAAGATTGTTAACTGAGAGAGATTTAAAATATCCAGAACCATGCACAACTATATCAATAGGTAAATCTATTTTAATAGCTTTCAAGACAATATTCAAAATAATCATGGTGATATTTTAACTGTCTAGGATGCTTTGGAGTTCTTTGATTTACCTATCATACGAATTGGTTTAAAGTTTATAAGATTTTTTCAATAATTATGATGCCTTTGTTGAACTATTACTGCACTTGGTTCATCTTTATCTAAGGTATTATTATAAAATAAACAAGAAAAAAAAATTTACACGCTTCTCTTTAAAATGTAAGAAAATACAATTTTGGAAAATAGGTATTGCTATTACAAAAGTCATATACAGCCTCAATTAAAGATGATAATTATGCAATTATTCACATGGCTCAACCATTGAACTTCTTTCAAAAAACACAATCATAAAATTTACTTATGAAATTTTACTAAATTCCCAACATTTTAAAAACAAATGAATACGATGGTGATTCGGATGTCATATTTCTTAATTTCCGCTATATACAAAGTCTTTTGCCACTATTATATCTATTATTAAATGATTTTGCTGTTATTGTAAATTACGTTGACAGATTTTAGGCTAATCATGCATGTTTTTTGATTACAGGTGTCAAAACCGAAGAAAATCTGGAAATTGTAGAACTAAAGCCAGTTGAAGTGCAACCGGGTCCCATTACTATTCCAGTAAGAACACCAATAAGAAAACTATCTCTGTCGACGCGTTGGCCTAGTTGGTAGTGACCCTGCCTAAGAAGCTAGCGGTCCTGGATTCAAATCACGATGAGGGCAGATATTTGTGTGATGAGCACGAATATTTGATCCCGAGTCATGGATGTTTTTTATGTATTTAAGTATATATTTATCATACAAAGTATTTATATCGTTATCCAGTACCATTAGTACAAGCCTAGAGCTTAGTTTGGCACTAGGTCAATTCATGTGACCTTGTCCACTGATATTAAAAAAAAAACTAGTTGACAGATTAATTTGCAGCTAATAACTTTGAATCACAAATCGTATTCATCTGAAGATTGTTGTTTACCATATTTTGATAGACACAAGACTTAAAAAGTAGGTTTATCTTTTGTAACAAAAGTGAATAATCTTAGTAATATTATAAATCCGAAAGGTGTGGACCCACGTTTAATGATGGTCTCATCTGTGCTCTAATACGGTGAACTGGGTCTCCATTCTACTAGATTAAACCATATTGAATTTGACGTGTATTTGTTTTTAACTCAACCGCCATTACTATCAAGTAAATAAAAGCTATCGTTATGTTGACGATACAAAAACACGTCGAAGGCTCGACGGTAGAATGGAGCATTGACGTGCCATTATCGGCTGAGGACTGTTATTCGGTCCGTGACAGTGGTGCCCACTATATTTTAAGGTTTTTTTAATTTTCCATAGGTAATCGATAGTATCCAGAATGTAAGTATAGCAGCTGAAGAGGTCACAGTTTGTGCAGATATAGGTCCACCGCCAACACTGATTGCTGACCAAGACTATTCTACTGTTGAAGTCCAACCTGTCCCCTGGGACGGGAGCAAGCAAACGTTCTACATGCGAATAGTCCAGTACTACCGCGGTATTGATCCTAAAAATCGTGAACGATTACTACTGTAATTTGTAAATGTTCATGATTACTGGTAATTAAATTATGTACGTTCTTTGAGGTATGTTTTACTTCCTTGTTTTCATTCGTTTTAGTTTTACTTCCATCGTTATTTATTACCTTTTACGCATTGTTAGTGATGTTATGTGTACAGTTTTTACCAAAACCGTCTTTCAAATCTTTTATTTCCTTGATTCGGTAATTCTCTTTCTTTTTTCTCAAGAATCCCAGAAAATTACACAAGAACAATACATAATACATGGTCCTTAAGACACCCTTTCAATTTGATTGTATTAACCCTTTATTTTAATAGTTTCTGGTGATTCAAACGAAGTTCCAGGGAGGTGTAACGGCGCAAAAGTTTCAAAAGTCACTAAAAGTCACCAGCAGTTCCAGGACATAAGAGATCATCATTATCATTATCACGATCCGCTGCCACATCTTATCCTTTAACCTAGCGACAAGCAGCAGTGTTCGCATTGCTGTGTTCCATTGATGGAGCCAAGACTATCGGTGAAATTACTACGAGTAGCATTCCATCTAGTCCTCAGGGTTTGTAAAGAGCATCTAAATATATAAAAGAAGGAACTGACTGAGTGACTGAAATATCAACGCACAGCCAAAACCGCTTTTTTTGGTTAATATATTGCCTATGACACTCACAAATGGTAAAAGAATTCACTCGCTTTCTACTTAATGGTAAAAGAATTTTCAAAATCAGTTCAGTAGATCCAGAGATTACCCCTTAACGTCACAAACTTTACCTCTCTATAATATTAGTATAGAGTATATACAACATAAGTTATTTTGGAAAAAGAAGTAAGTAATAACTTGTTTGTAGGTACGCAAATTTGTTATAGATTAGCTTCGGTTGCGCGTGATCATGCGTGCGTTAAAACGGTAATAATATTTTTCTCCCACATGCTCGGAAATGTTAACCTTACTGTTGTAAAATCAGTCCGCGAAGTTCTGAGTTTCAGGACCAGGCAAAATTAAAAAAAAATAAAGTTATTATTTACCAACGGCAGCGGCCGCGAAAATGTATGAAATTTCATTACGTACCTGGTGTTTTACTTTTAAAAACCATGTTTGGACTAGGATAACTATCTCCAAACAGCAGAACACTCGTGCAATCAATATTCTTCCTTGTATATTTTACTTTTTAAATGATTGTCATAGACCAAATGTTAAGCCTTTTCAAACAGCGTTTACAACGTATTCAAGAGTGTGTCAAATAGTTTGACATTTTAAATAGAAATTGCCTTCATAAACAAAATAAATTGCCGAAATAACATAAACGCGTAATAAATGTTATAGTTTTAACTATATTTTATTCAAATTGAATTTATTACGTTTAAATTGGTGATTTTATGTGTAATGCTTTATTTCAGTTTTATACTAAATCGTACGTTTCTGTTCTTTTTTTCAAGGAAATGTTGGGACTGTGTTTAATATTATTAACAATTGTGTTAAATTTCCTCACATTGTTGGAGAAAAACACTATACAAGCCTCGACCGGGAAGGGCGGTTGCTGGACTCGTATATAGCGCGGCCTCGACTGCGTCTCGGCCACGCTAACTCTTCTCGTCCCGCAACGGCCTATTTCCCGGTCTGTGCAGTAATGTACTATTTTTCTCGTTTCAATAATAAGGTAGGTTAAGGTACTTTGGTGTTATGTATAGAGCATGGATAATCGTATTTTTTTATAATTAGAGTATTTTTTCAAAGTCAAAATGTTCAAGATTTATCGTTATATTTCAAACTTTTTATGCAAAAAAAACCTTGTTGACTATAGATTAGTATAAGTGTAAATAGAAAAGTATTTAGTCTCCGGCTTTTTAGGCGTTTCTGATACCTATTGCCGCTCGGATAGCAATATACAAGTTGCAGAACATTCTCAGAAGTTAAGCAATCTTCTCAAGAAATTACTGAGAATATTATCGGAAACATTTGAGATAATGTTCTCTTTCCATTCAAGATTTAAGAATATTATTAGAAATTTCCGAGAATTTCTCATAAGAAACTTTCACAGTTTGGGAAGTTACTTTTCGGTGCAATGCTACGCTCAGGTGCTAATGTTTCTGCGATGCCCGACGCTCGATACTTAATACGCATGCAACCAAACTTGGGTTTGCTTGTGTAGGCTCGCGGCGCGTATGCTCGAAGTACGCACACATACAAGACGCGCGATATTCCTTTGTTTGTAGACCCTGTGACAATTTTAACAAGCTGCGAGAAGGCCCGCACGCTAGCTGTATCGGAGAGGACATTTGGCTACTGGTTGCAGGCCCATCCGTCCTTTTAACGTAATCTTCGACTTGCAGCAAATATTGAGCTTTATTACGGCCACTGCGGAGCTTCTGTTGACCGACAGGGTAACCCCTGGTTTAGTTCATAGTTCATAGCATTTATTCATAAACAATACAAATATTGTGTTTGAAATATGTAAGTACATTAAATAATATTAATTATTCTTAAAACTAACTCTCGTCACACATGTCATAGGACATAATAAAACGGAGACAAGAAACACAGAAATACATTCTTAGTGCACTCTCTTATTAGTTAGTATTTTATATATCTCTAAATATCTCCTCAATACTGTAGAAACATCCCCGTAACAAAAAGTTTTTTAATTTTCTATGGAAGATCGATTTGTTCGTAATAATTTTTAGATTTGAAGGTAGCTTATTATATAGTTTCACAGCTTGATGACTAGCACAATGCACTGCAATCTTAAGCCTCGGACAGAAGTTGTACCTTTTGTTTTTTGTACGTGTAAGCAGTCGTAAGTCTTGTTCTTCTGAGGTCTCTATCATTGAATTATGTTTAAGGGACTCAGTGAGCAAAATTAAGACATATATAAGCTAGGTACCGTCAGAATTCCTAATTTCTTAAAATAATCTCTATACTAGACCCATTGAGGAATGCGAAACATGGTACGCACAGCTCTTTTTTGAATTATAAGAGCCCTATTAACATTATATTGGAAACTATTACCCCAGAACTTAATACTATACCTTAACTTGGACTCTATTAAGGCGTAATAAACAACTTTAAGCTGATCAATTCCAATTACCTCCCGGAGACACCGTAAAGCATAGCACGCCGACGCAATGGAATTCTCTACAGCCTCCATTTCATGTTTCCAATTTAAAAGAGAATCAATGCGGATACCGAGATATTTTACACAGTCTACGACATCTAAAATAGCTCCATTCATTAACACCTCAAGTTTTTCGTTTTCCTTATAGTTATATTTAAATAGCATCAGTTGAGTTTTGTCCGTGTTGACCCGTAAATTATTTTTTGAAAACCATTTATTAAATGTGGAGACTGCGCTATTAGTAATGTTATTGAGTTCGATGATATTATCAGCGCAAACAATCGCATTTGTATCATCAGCAAATACTGTTAACTTACAGTTTGGAACTGTATTACGAACAAAATCTATAAGGTCGTTGGTAAAAATAATAAATAGTATAGGTCCCAAAATTGATCCCTGCGGAACACCTCTTTTTACATTGACAACCGAAGACCTAATACATTGTTCACAGCCATGTTCAACGTTTTTTATTTCCACGAATTGTTTTCTATTCTTAAGATAGTTTAGCAAAAACTGATATACACTTCCTCTGATGCCGTAGAATTCGAGTTTACTCATAAAAATAGCGTGGTCGACCGTATCGAAAGCGGAGCTTAAGTCAATAAATAAGCCTGCCACTCTTTTTCTTTTATTAAGTTGACTTACAATGTCATCCACTAGAGAATCAATGGCATCAATGGTTCCTAGTTTTCTTTGAAAACCGAATTGCCTATGATTGATTATACAATTTTTTTCAAGGTGATCGAAAATACGTGACTTAATGAGTAGTTCAAATATTTTTGAGAGTATTGGGAGTAGGGATATCGGCCGGTAGTTCTTAGGGTCAGATTTAATTCCTTTTTTATAAATAGGTAGGACCCTAGCCACTTTAAGCTGATCAGGGAACACTGCAAGATTATAACAATTATTAAATAAACACGCTAATGGCCCCGACAATATATCAATACAATCTTTAATCACTGTAATTGGCATTTCATCAAAGCTGAACGAATTTTTATTTTCCATGCTTTGTACAACTTTAATTATTTCTGACGAAGTAACAATTTTCCAAGCTATGTCGTCGAACTTATTTTCGGTAGGTTGCTCAAGGAAAAGGACTGCAGAGTGCAAATCACCTGTATTTGGAGCATTATTATGATCGAAACATGTCGAGAATAAATTAGCCACCTCTAAAGGATCATCTACGATATTGGTATTTGTTTTCAACACCAATTTGTTATGTTTGAGGTTACAAGATTTGTTACGATATTTGTTTACAATATTCCAAATGCTCTTTGACGAACTCTTTGCATTTTTTATTTCTGACTGAACAGCTGTCCTTTTAGCATTTCTGATCACTCTTCTAAAAGCATTCATATATTTAACACGATATTCTAAAATAGATTTATCACAGGTTTGCTTATTTAAGTTCGACAAAAAACGTTTCATTTTACTCGCTACCTCTTGTAACCCATTTAATTCCACTTTTTTTTACTAATTTAATAGTTTTACGCTTTTTTTAAAGCTTTGATGAAAAACATCTGTAATCCTTTTCAAAAAACCATTGATACCTAAGTTATGCCAATTTATGGCATCCAATCTAGTACGCAGAAAGAACGCTGGTCCTGAAATTATCCTGTGTCGACGTGCCTGCTACATTAGACAATACGGGGCTGGCAAGAGACCTAATGATATGACCCGCGTGCCGTGGCAAATTTAGCAGCCCTTATTTAGTATGAGATGTAACACTAGTGTCGATCCGTGCCAACTGCCACCTTTGACAATGGTTTTGTAGACAAATTGTTGAATCGGCAATACGACGCTAATATGCAAATTTAGGTGATAAATGCACGTTTGCGAGTAATGCCGTTGTAATTGTTTTCCGAGAATAAAACATACGCTCATTCCAGCCTCAGGTCATTGTAGGGCTGCCTTTTTCCTGAACCGACGGCTAAGTAACGCCTGCTCTATTGGACATGATTCCCGGTGACAGTGATTTAGGCGATAATTATTCATAATATTTACTCAGGTTAAGTTTTTTTTTTTAATAAGGTTAGGTATTTTTGTACTTGTGTTAAGCTACGATTAACCCATATATTACTGAAAGTTTTAAATGTTTTGAATTGTGATTTTAAATAACTTGATGTACTAATTTGAAGCTGTAATCTACGCAAAAAAATAATAAAAAAAATATTATTGTATGGCTTATTTATAAAGGTCTGTAGTAAAAAGTGGATGTCGTTATTCTTGACTTTGTGTCTGTGTATTTAATTAAAATAATATTAATTAAGAATTAAACCTCATGCTTTTCGTTAGAATTGGTAAGTATGCCCGCCATTCTAACGCACATCGAACGACACTTATAAGAGAATCGCCTGCGCAAGTCCGCTTGCCACTCGCCATGTCGCCGCTCGCCCGCTCGCTGCTCGCGCTCGCCTGCCTCGCGCTGCTGCGCCCAGCGTCTCCCGGTCTTCGTTCGGATCTTTGTTCAACTCTCATCATGGGTAAAATTCATAATTAATAAGTTGACGACAGATTGGTATAAAATATATACACAGCTCAATTTTTTTTGTTAGCTGATTTAAAAAAAGAGTTCGTTGTATTTTAGATCAATGTTTTTATTGTTTTGTAAATCCTCTTATCTATAAAAATCGATTGTTGTTCTTTAGTCTCGCAAAAACTCGAGAATGGCTTGACGGATTTAATAATATTTTTTTTGTGTTTGTGTCAGGTTAAGGTTTGTATGAAAAAAAAACACCCAGGCGATGCCAAGCACGAACATAAGGGCAACATAATGAAATAAAAACGAAGATGAAGGCGAGGAATGAGCCAACCAAAGTTATATTTATCGCAAAATTAAAACATTACAACCAATTTTAAATTTACATCTTTTTGCAATAACTTTATCACCATCATCATCATCACCTTATCAGTCATCACTATCTTTTTAACGCTCAAATTCAAATCTTAAATTATTTATTTTAATATTATAGATAAGGAAGTTCTTATTGCCCATGTGAGTAAAATAAATTTACTCATCAATTAACGACAACAACTAAATATTGAATCTCGTCGTATTTATCATGCTTTCTTTTTTCATTTGAGTGGATTTCATGCGACATAAAGTGATTTACAATATTTTTTACTTACCTAAATTAGTATATTTTTTTCATTTTATTGCAGGTGACAAGAAAGTCAATATTCATTACAGTCAGAAAAAGGGTCCATTTACCATAAAATCGGGCATCGTTGAATTACCAGTAAGATACCATTCAGTTGAATCCCAAAAATAATAATTAATAAACTCCCAAATTTATTGTTATAAATTTCTGGATATTTACAATTGCGAAAAAATTGGACGCACAGCAAACTCTGGACGCTAGTGGTCAGAATAACGTCATTTTATTTGTATGTAAACAAATACACAGATGCACATACATACTGATTCATTGATTCAAGATACATACACTGATACACAGAATAGAATAGAAAACATTTATTTCGCCTTATTTTTACATTTTTAATGTTACACACCTTGAACTTTTTATACCTCTCTTTTTGTATCAGGGTTTAAACATTTGTAGGATTAATCTCGGTTGTTTTCTTCCTGTAGGTGGCACCGGAAAAGGAAAGTATGAAGTTAGTAGCAGAACGAATCACCGTGTGCGCCGAATTTGGTAATTCTTCGCCTATGGTGTTCCCTCTCAAGGTGTTTACGTCCATAGAGGTGATGGTGTTGCCCTGGGGCGTTGTGCACCCGCCTCTAAACATGACAATTACACGTTACTACTCATCAGATTTAGACGAGGACTCGAATACGTCATCGTAACACTTTATTATAATAAATGAGATGGGCAAAGATGGACTCAGAATTATGAAATTATTGCTCTTAGCGTGTTTAAGTCCATGGAAGTGATAGTGTTGCCCTGGCGTGGTGTGCACCTGCCTTTTAGAACGACAGTACTCAGGAGATACAGATGAGGAATCGGATACGTCATCGCAAATCGATTTTTTAACCGCCATTCTTTTTGAATTATACTTTTCAATAGGTCCACTCGGATCCACAAGCACCGGTCGTGCGCTGCTTACATCCATCGGTTTTCTGTTGCTTTATCCACGGCGTCGGTCTACCTCGGTTTACCGTTCTGAGAAAATTCTTGAACCATATCGGGCACCTATTTTGCAAACGATGCACCTCATCCACTGCCACTAAATTCATTCTAGCGATTCTTAGTGCT
The DNA here is from genome assembly GCA_946894065.1 of Acleris literana. NCBI lineage: Eukaryota > Metazoa > Arthropoda > Insecta > Lepidoptera > Tortricidae > Acleris > Acleris literana. The sequence goes on from OX335671.1 coordinate 509,221, forward strand.
GTGTTGGTGACTTTGGGGTCTCGTGCAAAATACGCAATATCTTCTCTTCGAATGTACCCCAGTGTCTTTTGAAAGTCTTATATTTTTTACCAGTGATGACTTATGGCAGTGAAACGTGGGTACTAACGAGAGTCTTTATACGAAAGGTCAAGGTCGCTCAAAAGGGGAAAAGTCTTGAAATTTCTCAGCGTGATCAAATTATTACCATAACCTTATTTCATAGGTGTTTAAAAAATATATTCACACTGTAAAATAAGACTTTTATTTCTCAATTTTTTCATGACATCGATTATCTGCAGTTCTATCTAAACCATTTTAATATGAAACAAACTATTTCCTATACATGACTCTCATGCATGTCGAACCCAATCGATTTAAACGGAGAAATAAGTTGCTATTTTTCGTCAATGGTAGCGATTGGTTCCGGCTCCGCACCAATAAGTGCTATACGAGCTGCGCCGGCGCTTTTCTGCCACCTTTCGACAGTCGCCGCTCGCTTGCTCGCTGCTTGCGCTTGCTCTGGCCGCATTACTGCGCGCCGCCGTCTGCGCAACCGACGATCGAGACCAATGCACGACCATAACAGTTGGTAAGTTCTTATTACGCATTATGGCGGCACTTCACTTGGTAGTATTTGCCAAATTAGGTTCTTTTATCTCTTACTTTAGACATACCGAGTGAAAGAAACGCAATAATATATTTGACAAATAACAGCCAAGTGTGGTGCCGCCATTATACTACGAAGGAGCTGCTAGTAGGATACTACTAGGAGTGAGCTTTTGAGTGTTGTTGATCGGTATTTGCAGTAATGTAATCGCTCCAAAATAAAATTACATAAAAAACTAAACTCAAATAGTTTTGACAAATAAAAACCGGGCAAGAGCACGTCTGACCATGCTCAGTGTAGGGTTCCGAAGCACAAAAAATATCTCAAAAAACCACGATTATAAAGTAATTCTCTATTTAAAGTTTATTTGGTGCTGTCTTAGGTCATTAAAGTAGGTATAAACACTTGAGTCACCTGTATCTCAGGAACCAATCAAGTCTACTTAGTCATCATGGTTTTCGTTTAAAGTTCGTTATATGCGCTTTCATCTAAGATATTTTTCAGATTTTTTGTATTTGTAGATTTGGCTGTAGGGGCACTTGACTCTAACAAAAACTAGCGCTTTAAAGCTTAATATTTCATAAACGGATCCCTTAATCGAAAAATTGTTTCCACAAACCCGCAATATTTTTGAAAGACCATCCAACGACACTCCATCTCTATGGGGAGACGAGACAAAAAATACATCCCCACGTTAAGTTTAGGGGAGGAAAACCAAAAATTTGTTTTTTCTTAAATTTATTTTACCACTTTGTTGGCGCGACTAATATGTATATTCATGCCAAATTACAGCTTTCTACTACTAAGAGTCTCTGAGCTAGGCTGCGGACGACAGACAGACGGACGGACGGATGGACGGACATGGCGAAACTATAAGGGTTCCTAGTTAGATTACGGAACCCTAAAAATCAATACTAAGTTTGCATATTAAAAAACATTTTTTCTTACATCATACATGTACCTACTTTTATGGCATTACCTTAAATCTTGTGCAAAACTTGGTAGGATTGTCACTGTTTGAAGTACTGACGTTCATTGTATGGCCTATTGACAAAGATATAATTTATAAAAAGAGGTAGATATGTTACCTTTACCGTATTCCGCGTGTAAAAATGGCCCGGCTTACGCACACATAATCAGTAAATATTTCAATTACACACTAATTCATAAATGACAAATAAAAGCAGGATGGTATGCTAATTTCCAGGAGCGAAACAGAGACGAGTGTATGTTGCTCTGCAGACTAGTTCACGGTTCCGGTGACGGCGCAAGACTAAGTAAAGGTGTACCAATTGGCTCGGTTTTAGGGTGCCAACTATCGAAGTGCGTACAACATATCAACCTCTTTTTACTATATTATATCAATACCTATTGAAATCAAATAAAATCACAAACAACAATTTGACGAGTGTTGAAAACAAGTTTAAACGCTCTGATTTTCCGTGACATCGATTACCAGCAGTCTTCGTAAACGATTTGAATATGCAAAAATCTATTACCTATATTTATTCCATTCATGTCGAAACTAATCAATTCAACTGAAAATTAGTAGCTATTTTCCTTTAATAGTATAGATTAGATTCGGTTCAGTTTCAATAAGTGGTATCAGTACTGCGCCGGCGCTTGCTCGCCTCAACCATGTCGCCGCTCGCTCGCTCGCTGCTCGCGCTCGCCTGCGCCGCCCTACTGCGCGCTGCCTGCGCAACAGAGGATGAAGATCAATGCACAACTTTAACTATTGGTAATTTTTTTTTTTTATCTGTTTATGTATGTATGTATGTTTTCACGCTTTCAAATAATTTCTGTTGTTCAGTTTAAAATTAATGTAGAAACTACAAATTAGTCGTGTTGTATTGTATGTATGTATGTATTTTATTTTTGCATTGCCAAATCTGTTGATTCTTCAGCAGATTTTTTTTAAACCTTTATTTTACTTGTTAGCAATAATTACTACTTCTTTTTTCCAATTTATAGCGGTATTTTATTTTAAATAATAGGTACTCATCCATGTTAACAACATATATGCCGTATAAACAACACAACAACAACCAAGTTAATAATTGCTCCCATAATGACAAATAATAAAGACAAAGTACACTAAAGGTACTGCAGCTCTATTCCACTCGGTAAAACTATATGGCTTCTGCAATGCTATCGGGTTGTTAACGTTACTGTAGCTCTGATTTATTTCACATTATTAGTGGCCGAGTTAAACAATACGATAACAAGTGAAGAGCAATATGGTTTTAACAAGTGAAATAGAGGTACAGCTAGGGTTTCGTGTAATGCTTCTTACCGATTTTGACATTGAAAGGTCAACATCAAAAGTAGACACACTTTGGTACCTTGTCGCTTAACACTACGTAGGCGATGACAAGATGGTGTAATAAGTAAATGCGATAATTTTATCTTTCACCCTAATCTTTGCAGGCAAGACAAGTCGCTACGTAGTGTACACTCGGCATTTAGGGCCTATGCCAATACAGGAGGGAGAAGTGAAAATAGATGTAAGTATGTTAACGTTATTTTCACCGATTATTTATTTATCTTGTAAAATATAATAAAACCTGTACTTATACATGTTTTATTTTTTCCAATTATTCCAATTGAATTTTTATTTATTTCTGTATTTTATAAAATAATAAATAAACATCAGGAGACGATGTCACACCAATTGATTGACCTACACTCAAAAAAATGAGAGCCAACAAAGTGAGATTTTCACTTAGTTGACAAAAAATGATTGAAATAGTTAAGATATTAGTTATATTAACCAAAGCTGATAGTTAACTACAGCAATTTCTTTAGTGATTCAACTAACATCTTAGTTGATGTATCTCACGTCTTAGTTGGTGTATCTATCGTCTTGTTAGGCTCGTATGGGACCAAGACGCTTATGCACAACAATCACAATCTTGTTACAAGCGACCAATTATTTTTTTCAGTGTAGTCCCAAACTAAGCTAGACATTGTATAGCTTAGTTTGGGACTAGGCTTGTATAGCTAGACATTTGCAATTTTCCCGGAGTGTGTATTATTATGGCCGTGTTGTAACCAACTCATTTGTTTTTCACGCTATAGGTCGTCGACGGGAATGGAATAGACCTAGCAGATGAGGAGGTCACCGTGTGTGTAGACGTTGGTGTGGCTCCAATAGTTACTCCGACCCACGGGAATACTGGAATAAACGTTCGAGTTGTCTCCTGGGGATTGCTGGTACCCCCGAAGTTGACCATGTCAGTCATTCAGAACTATGAAATTACAAATTAAAATAAACAATGGAATTGAGAACCTCGTCCTTTTTTGAAGTCGGTTAAAAATTGACAAAATTACGAGAAACAACTTTGCCACGTTTTATTAAAATTCTTTATAAATGTAATTTTTTTTTTCTGCTTCTGCCTCAGGCCTTTTTTTAAGCCTATAATGCCTCACTTTTCCCACTCCTGGGTAAAAGTCTTGACAGTCTTGTTGCAATTTTTTTTTCTATTCAGTTACCTACTTCATTTCTACAATTACATAAAATCGGGCCTCTATTCTACTGGCTTGAGACCTTAAGACCATGTTGTCTTTGAAATGACGTTATCGTATTGTTTATAACTTGGTCGCCATTACTCTCAAGTAAATAAGAGCTATTTTAACGTTGACACTTCGATAGCATGTCAAAGGCAGTATGGTTTTTCCCAGTAGTATAGAGGCCCTGAGCTCTGATTGAAAAACAGGAGTGTTTTTCTAATTAAAGCATCGATTTCCCGAACGATAACATGATGTCGGTAAGCATTACGCAGCAGTTTAGTGTTCTCAATGACAACTGGAGGATTTACAAGCAAAGAGAGGCATTCCATCAAAGTCCTTGGATTGATATCGCATTTGTGGTCTTAGATTTACAGTCTTAAGATTGTAGTCTTGAGAAAGCATATTTCTATGGGTCATAGACTCGGCTTGAAGAACGAAGAACTAATATTAGGCATACCTTTAAGATCACCTTATATTTTGATCTTATGCTTCTACTTTACGAGACCGATTTAATACAAAAAATATGGTTGTGTTCGTAACGGTCAACACAAGGTTTGTATGAAAAAAAAACCTAGACGACGCCGGGTGCGAAGCGAAAAGCTATGAAAAAAATATGACCTTTTTAGAAATTCCGGGAGTACCATTGATCCCTATGTTATAATATATCCATTTTAGCGAGATGAGTTTGCCAACAAATCCTGCTGATACCAATATAAATTATATTGGATCTGTTCGCTCGTAACCAATGTTGGTAGGGCCCAGCAAGGTTGTCTGTCCACTGGAGCGGAGCGAGACAGCGGAGCGGTGAGTGAGATAGAAAGTCACCAATAGGAATACTTCATATTCCTAGCCTCGCTCAGCGCAGCTCCGTTATTGGTGGACTTTTTTCTTGCACACCGCTCCGCTTCAGTGGACAGCCTAAGGGTCGTACAAGGAAAATTAAGTTCAAGGGGTCTAGGAGTAAAATGTATGCATGAAATGACAGGCAAAGGCAAAACAAGCTAACTTTAACCCTATAAACATTATTTCTACAATCTTAATGGATCGCAAAATACCATACTACTTGGCACAATGTATTAAACCGTTTGGAGTCTCACAGGGTCTCACTCTTTCAAACGTGGGAGAGCCACGCTTCGGCATGAATGGGCCGGCTCGACCGGAGAGATACCACGGCCACACAGAAAACCGGCGTGAAGCAACATTTGCGTTTCGCCGAATGAGTGAGGTTACCGGAGGCGCACCTCCCCTCCCCCCCCAATGATGGCGCAGTTATGTAATAGGATACCCCAGGAGGGTACCAGCTGCGTTAGCGTTGGAGAATCCCTGTCTGGGCTTCCATGCTCAGGATACACCGTACCTGAACGTGGACGCCCAGACTGCCCCTCGTACTCTGGGGGGGGCAAAACCGAGCTCAGTCATTGGCCATCTGCCAATCTGCCTGACCGTGGACTTCTGCAACATCAGGGGTTTACACTCAAACCTTAATGCTGTTCACCACCACCTCGAGACAGCAAAGCCGGCCTTGCTCTTTTTAACTGAGACACAGATATCATCTCCAGCGGACACCTCTTACCTCTCCTATCCTGGGTACGGACTGGAACACTCCTTCGTATCTCGGGCTGGGGTGTGCGTGTACGTTAGAGATGATATCAGTTCTCGCCACCTCAGCAATCTTCAAGGTAGGGACCTCTCCATCTTATGGCTACGTGTTGACAGCGACGGCCATCCCTGCGTCTTTGCGTACTGTGGAATGGTCTGTCGCCTGCGGTATTTCCGGATCGTTACGACCTTCAAACCTTCAAAAAAAGAGCGTACTCTCATTTGAAAGGCCGGCAACGCACCTGCTACTCCTCTGGTGCTGCAGGTGTCTATGGGTGACGGTAATCGCTTACCATCAGGCGATCCGTCTGCTCGTTTGCCTCCTATACCATAAAAAAAGGGATCTATTCTTGGGCACATTTTTAATAATATTACTACAGATTGAACTGATACTTAACTACAAGTATATTCTTGTTGGAAAGGTCGTATTTACGGTAAGTTTGGATGAATTAGTGTTACTATAGCAGTTATAACTTTTACTTTGAAACTTGCGATGTAAATGTAGGTCGGGGGTCTTAAGTAAGTAACATAAAAATAGAAGTCATAATTTTAATGCAAAAATGGCATACAAAAATTAAAACTTGTATTTCAACATTTAGTACAGGTATTCTTGTTGTGTGAAGTACTTACTTACTACCTTTACCATCCTCGAAGGTTGGCAGACTTATCTGAATAGGTTGTACCTCTTAGTAAGCCTGATTACAAGGTATGCTACCCTTGTCGATACACGCACTGGAGATTGCTACTACATTGTCAAAGAGGATTTTGTTGACCATATACCCGACGCCGACTTGGAATACATAAGTTGGCCCGATTCAAAGGTAATGGCACTTACCCTCCACCTCTCTTCGGACTTCACTTCAGCCCCAAAACCTGCCATCTTATGTTTTTTAGTTCCTCCTCCAGTTGTGCTAGATGATGATCGAGTCGTAGCATGCGTACATTGTACAGTCAAGGCCACCAATATGTATACACCGTGAAGTGCCTAAAATATGTCAACGGACCTTATTACGATGGCAATAAGGGCTATGTGTACATTTTTTTGCAACTTTGTGCAGATATTCATTTTTATCCTTGACTGTACGTAGCCAGTGTCAGTTGGTGTTGGCGGCCTGCCGAGTCCCAGGGATTCTTAGCATCCATTAAATAGTTACCTATACCTATACCTTTAGATTGTATTTCGGTAATCAATTTCTTATATCTCCTTGGTTATATAATTTGTTGGTGCTAACATAAAGCTTACAGAAACTCGCTGTAAATTTAGCTAATGCAAATATCAGCTGTACACAGCGACAGCGCATACATCTAACACGATAACAAACATTTGGCTAACTTAGCTGTTTACCGACCCCTAATAATGTTTGCCGATTTCAAATGTTGTGTTAAATAAATATGTTTGTAACAAATATTTAGATAGGTGGACATGAAATCTCGAAGAGGTTATTTCTCCTAATTTGATTTATATAAAATGAAGATGCTAATTATGGAAAACGGTTTACCGTGCGTCTAAAAAAGTACATCCAACCAAGCTAGTATCAAAATTACGTTCTTTAAAAATGCAATGACTCTCATGAATTTAATGTAAATTTTAAAAGCTACTCGCCGAAGAAAGTTTAATTTAGTTTTACCTACTCTTAAATCTGTCATTTCCATACATTTTGACTTGTTAAACTAAAAGCGTAAAAGGCTTTAAAAGAATAAAAATCTTAAGCAATACAACTTTAACCGACAGAGTAGGTACAATAAATTTATCCTGCTATCCAAATCCACATGCGCAGTGTCTTTGTGGCTTGGTCAGCGCTCAATAACTTGCTTATCGGTTTTCATTGCGATAACCTCAAAATTCAAACGTTCAGTGTGGTGCAAAATGCTATACGCCACATTGAACGTATCTAAACGGTAAACTAACAGCAGTCCAATACAGGCGACCTAACGAGCCCCGACGATTATAAGCTAAGCCCACCATAACCCACCACTACTTGCATACACCTGCACCTTTATTAGAAGCTGATAAGATCCAATGTTAAATGACACAGCAACTATAATGCAATCGTGTTGCAATGTTACTATACATGTCACTAAGGCTCTATGTTCTAGTTCTAAGGTTGATTTTACTTGCGCAGAGCAGTAAAATAATTTAGCAATTTTTATTAAATAACCATGTGACATTATAACAGCGATAGGTACAGCCTTATTGCTTGGATATAAATTTGATTTTGCTACAGCCCGGTTGCCGTTTAAATTGGTTTTCAGTTCGTTTCCGCTCGCTTCGCTCGCTAAACTTATTAAATGGCACGTTCGTGTAATTGATGGAAATGCGTCAAAATTCAGTTACTGTATCGTATTTTAATTTGATAAACGATGTTTGATTTTTTATACGGGTTGTTCTGGACGTAATTTAAACAATTTATTGTGATAATATTGAACTAAGGCACTTTGTTTTCACACATCTTGTTATTGAACCCATATTGTTTTTTAGGGTTGTGTAGTCAAACTAGAAACCCTTATAGCTTTGCCATGTCCGTTTAGCTGTTTCCATTTATCATAAAAAATATTTATCACTACAAAATTATTGAAAAATTACTTTGCGAACTATTTAAAAATAAGTAACGTTTTACGGTTTTAAAACGACCTAGCTCATTTGGGTCGGTAATAAAATCATTTTGTTTGTTCCAACTTTTAAAATGACTCTATTATGGAAGTTTATGTCCTTCTTTCAGGTCGCAATGCTCATCTTGAAGTTTTCATTGCCAATAAAAACCGTCTGATGGTTTAAAGGGGATTATTTGGTAACTTTTACAACGATAGGTACTTATCCACTGTAGTAAATCAACTTTAGTAAGCTACGCAACATACTCTTGTTTCCGTGTGCGAAGATGCAAATGCTGTTGACGTTTCTGATTTCTTTGGACGCTAACGTGTCAACGACATAGGTAGTATGAAGAAAAATAGTTCGTCGCTGGCCCTTTAGGAGTTTCTCTTACCTAGCTCTCTTAGCGAGTCGAATACTCTGTCCCTCGCACTCTATAAGAATACTGCGAGGTCTGCGAGTGACAGAGCATTAGACTCGCTAGCGAGTACGGTAATTGTAACTCATGGTAAGGGTACAGACTAGATGGAGCGACGATCTTCGGAAGGTAGCTGCAAGAGCTTGATAAGAGTGGCCGCAGATTGTGGTCGGTGGCGTGCAATGGGAGAGGCCTACGTCGAGCATCGGACTAGTATAGGCTGATGATGATGATGATGATGATGATTGTCGCTCAGCAGCTAGGGTTGTGTCGATTTGCGGCGCTTGATACTTAACTATGCACACAATCAAACGCGGCCACGGCGAGACGTCGAATAAACCGGCTTGGTGCGTCCTGTTGAGTATATTTGTTTGAAGACGAACTAATGTTTTATATTAGACCAATGATCTAATAAGGGTTGTAGGAAATAGCTGCATGCAAGTAACATAGGACCTATATCTTGGGGGAGAGTACAAGTTTTTCGGCTGGCACGCTAATGATGATGATAAAGGAATTGTTTTTTTGTCATTTTTGAAAAGTCTGAAGTCTTGTAATGTAAAGTACTAGCTTTGATCAAACAGTCAATGCAAAGAGTTTGCATGACTCAGTGGGACAAAAACAAAATAGAAACTGCATTCCTAGATTATTGCAGGGACCGTTTTCGTTACGGTATTGATACCGCTTCGTTATATAGGTAGAACTATACCGGTTGATATATAAAGGTACGCTACCGTTATAAAATAACGGTATCGCTATTTTTCATAGGTATACTCAAACCTTTATTGAAACGGTAGTCAACCGGTATTATTTCGGTACCGATTATTTAATAACCAATCCGCCGAACGAAATCTAACAAAACTATGTAGGTTTTAGGCATACATTCAAAATAACTAGCGCTGATTGATTGGCGCTGTTGGCGGCACCCTCATAAAGCCCAAACGATACCTCTATGAAAACGGTTCAGGTATCGAAAAAATAAACCGTAAATATTCCGGTACCAATAAAATCTTTTGCGCTACCGAAACCAACTGAAATGAAATGGTATGAAGTTTTAAAACGGTACCTTTATTTTCCGGTTATACAATCCCTGGATTATTGGACATTGACTTTGACTTTGGCAAAGAAAATACCTAGTTTTTTGTTCGAGGACAAAGGATAAGTTTATTTATGTCCTTGTGGACTAGAAAGTTTTTCAGACACTTTCGATACGGTATCGGTTTCTAGCAAGTTGCTAACAAACTTTCTAGAGTTAAATAAACTTATTATAAATCTTATTCTACAAACGTGACTTAAAGTTAAATCTTGAATGGGTTACCGTGAATACGCTATAGATGTAAAGTACTTTGCTATACCATTTCAAAATCAGATTTTAAAATTTTAGAACAGTGTTTTAAGGGCGCTGCATACGTAACGTGATCAGGACGTGGACGGGACGGGGACGGGGCGTGGTTGCATAAATTTTTGGTTTTCCCGTCTCGTACGTGCAATCGTTACGTATGCACATTCTGATACATGTTCTATGAAACGATATTGTCGTCCCGCCCCGTCCGTGTAAAATCACGTTACGTATGCAGCGCCCTTTACAGAGATTTGAGAGTTTTAAGATAGTCCTAATATTCTAATTAGGCGTAGGTACAATTTCGGTTTGGTAGATGACGTCTAATTATGACACATATGCTAACAAACTTTCTAGAGTTAAACAAACTTATTGTAAATCTTATCTATTCTACAAACGTGACCTAAAGTAAAATCTTGAATTGTTTTGAAAACCGCATAATCACAAGTCACGTTTTTGAAAATTTACCGTTTTTAGTCAAATCAAAGTTTGAAGCTTACCGTGAATACGCTATAGATGTAAAGTATTTTGCTATACCATTTCGGAATCAGCTTTTGAAATTTTAGAACAGTATTTTACGTGGACGGGACGGGACATGGACGGAACGGGGACGGGACTTGGACGGGACTGGGACGGGACGTGGTTGCATACATTTTTGGTTTTCCCGTCCCATACGTGCAATCGTTAGGTATGCACATCTGATACATGTTCTATGAAACGATATTGTCGTCCCGTCCCATTCCCGTCCCGTCCGTGTAAAATCACGTTACGTATGCAGCGCCCTTTACTGAGATTTGAGAGTTTTAAGGTAGTCCAAATATAATATAAGTAGGTACAATTTCGGTTTGGTAGATGACGTCTAATTCCTCGAATGTCTAGTCGCCATACGTCCATTCCCGGATGTCAAGTCGCCATGGTGAGTGTGATGGTAAGCTGTGGTTTCCATCAATGCTATTATGGTACAAGTCGCTCTTCGTATTATAATTCTAATCATTTATTAAATTTTTACTTAATAATTAAGAGTTATCAAAGTAATAAATATCAAATAATCCCCATATAGCAGTACTAGCAGGTAAATTAAGTTCGGCAGCTTATGCTGTTAGGAAAATCAGGCAACTTACCAATGTTGAGACAGCTCGCTTAGTTTATTATAGTTATTTTCATAGTGTTATGTCGTACGGTATTCTGGTTTGGGGAAAAGCTGCTGACATACAGACTATATTCGTGTTACAAAAAAGAGCCATTCGTTCCATATATAACCTAAACTCCCGTGATTCCTTAAGATTACTATTTAAAGAAATTAGTATTTTGACAGTAGCGTCACAATTTATTTATGAGAATATTATTTATGTCATTAAAAATCAAGACTCTTTTGTTAAGAATTGTGATATACATAATTTGAATACAAGAAATAAAAATAAAATTGCTATTAAAAAATTTCGTGTCCGTAAGGTATATAAATCATTTGTTGGTCAATGCATTCATTTCTATAATAAATTACCTGACGAAGTTTTAAAGTTATCATTTCCAGCACTTAAAAATTACTTGAAAAAGTCGTTGATGTCGAAAGCTTATTATAGGGTCGAGGACTATCTAACAGATAAAAATGCTTGGCCTAAATTAAACACCTAAATAACTTAGTAATAGCTTAGTCAGGAAAATATCTAAACATTGTAGGTATAATTATTGTCTAGGGGACACGGTTTCTGTAGGAGAATGTATCAAAACTATGTAGTTGTTTTGCACCGTCATGGGTAAGTATATGTATATATATATATATATATATATATATATATATATATAATTAGGGAGCGCCAAAGTTCAACTAAAATTGCAACTCCTATTATCGGAACTCCGAAAATGAATTTTTTATACCGCTGGAACAGTAAACTGTTCAGAAGTTCTGAAATATTCAATGTGTAGATAAGACTAGGTTAGGTTAGGTTTTATTGATAAAAATCCTGAAAAAGTAACAGTTGCTGAAAAAAATACGTTAGGAGTTGCGATGTTTAGGACTTATGAGTCGTTATGAGTAAAAATAATTAGGTGAGCCAATATGGACCCATATAATTATTATTATTACTATTTAAGAGTTCATCTGAACATACTGAGTTTTGACACATTTTCCTGCTCAACTACGCATGATATATATATTTTAATGTTAAATTCATTGTTTTATATAATGCTAGGTTAAGTTCTATAATTGTATAAGTAATTTAAAAAAAAAAACGACTGACTTGAGTTTCTTGCGGCGTTTCTTCTCAGCAGTGGTCTCTTGCGAAGCGCTGGTAGATTTTTGACGTGTAAAAGTGCCCGTGCGGCCTACTTACTGAATAAACATCTTTTATCTTTTATCTTTAAAAGAAAATGTAATGTTAATTTAAAAAAAAAACTGGCAAGTGTGACCGCTCACCGAGGGATGGTTGGAAAACGCAAAAGAAAATACAAATTTTGGTAAGAACTTTATTTTCTATGAAGTAAGGTTAATTTTGACGAGCTTAAATTTTAATATAGATTTTTAAAGTATTTTCCAAAACTGTACTATTTGACGACTTTATTTTATTTTCGCTTAAGATATAAATAATTATCTTTAAATCATGAATTTCTCCGATTTTGTGGTCCGTAAACGTCGAAGATAAGGGTGTGAACTGACATTTTTTGTACATTTTTAGCTATAAATAGAAAAGTACATCACAGAAAGTTAAAGAAAAAGTAGTTTTTTTTTAGTAAGTCGGCTGACATTCTAAAAAAAAAACCGCTATTTGTCACGGTTCAAAAGAGAGTTAGGTAGGAGTTAGGAGAGACAGACGGACGGACTCACAGCGCAGGCTTAGTACAGTCGAGTTCATAAATATTTGTACACTTTAGTACCTTGTCTATTTAATGTCATGTTTAGACTGCCATTATGTGAATTGTCACACAATGATATTTTATATTTATATACGTTATGCTCATACTAAACGCACATAAAATTACTGACAGTGGCTACGTTGCCAGATTTCTACAGACAAAGACGGCAATCCGTAGAGAACGCTATTGTTAGAAAGAGTTAGAAAGAGATAGTTGTTTCAAATTGCGTACCCGAATGACGTGGCGTGCCCGCTCATGGTCTCGTGATGGCCGCCACAAAATATGGCAATATAAACAAAAAATGGAAAAAAAAATTTACAGTATTTAAGAATGACATGAGAGATCCTTTCTTCCTTTTATAGTTACAGCATAATTTCGGCAGCCTCTAAAAACAAAAGACGGCATTTTTTATGACTTATATTTGTTGCATTTCGGTAATAAAACTTTACTGTTTTTGACGCGTGCGTGTCAGCGGCCACGGCGCGACTGAACGATAGTAAGACAATTACCTTCTTTTGCGCGCAGATGACGTATCTTAATATAAAATATCATTGTTGTCACAACGATTTAATTAACAAGGTACTAAAGTGTACACACATTTATGAACTCGGCTGTAAAAGAGGTCTCGTCGGGCGCCCCTCGGCTACGGGACCCTAAAAAGTAGAAAAACACGCATACAACTTCAACAGAAAATTAAATGATACCACCCTTTGATAAATTATAACTAAATCAACTCTCTAATAAAGCTCGCTCCGAAGCCAATAAGTCTCAACCCGTTTCATATTCTTAGTTTGCCGAGCGTCGTCTCTCATTTTTCTACTTCCGAACTGTAACACGATATATTTCCTGTGTAAGGAAATTGCTTTGCATCCTAGAATACCTGGAATCTGGATACTCGAACTTTACTCTTGTTTAGATGTTACTTACGGCACCATTATAGACATCTGAACTACTTACCTCCTTTAGAGTAGGATTTATAGTATAAGACGACAATGTTTACTTACTGAGTAATGTTGAAAAGTTTTAATGATTTATTCAGAAAAGTAAATAATTAAATAATACATGTAACAAGTCTATTTTTCTTATTTTTTTTTACTATGTCATCATCTTTATTACATAGTATAAAACAAAATTTTGTTTTAGAATTAATTAAAAAAAGTATTTAATAATAATAAGTTTCAATAAAGATTACATGGCAATAGTATATACAAAAGCTATAGAATTTGTTTGTAAACGACAACAAAAACAATTACGTATATTAAAAACAAAAAAAAATTTTGAGACTAATGTGTAGTTAAGGCAATAATATTATGATTAGTGAATTCCGGCTCCATCATCGCACTCGGAATATCTTATTTTCATGGAAACAGATCTTATGACTGAAATTTGTACCTTTACTTTACGCCAATAGATTATTTGTGAATATGGATAACAAGTCTATTGTTTTTATTTTGTAAAATATGCATAAAATATGTCATAACGTTACACGCACATGAAATGTCTATAGTGTGTAATGTGGCAGCCCTATGACATTATTTCAATGAATTTTCTCCATCGATAACGGGGTCTGATCATCATCATCTACTGAGTAATAGACAAAATAGTTCACAGTACCATGCTCTTATATCCTTCAGTACTCTTACCATGAGTTACAATTACCGTTCTCGCTAGCGAGTCGAATGCTCTGTGCGAAATGCGAGTGACAGAGCATTCGACTTTCTAGCGAGTAGGGTAATTAAGGGTACAGAATAAAAACGTATCTTCTACAAAAACCAGACTGGCCACGTCACGTTTCTAGTATTGAAGAGAAATTGAGTGAAAACCTGAAATAAAATCAAATAACTATACAGCGTGTATATTCTATACGATCCTACATTTTAAAATACGATAGATTTAAGCAGTATTAAGAGGTGCAGTAATAAATTTTAACAAATAATTAAGCGTAATGATTTTTTTTAAGTTTTCCCGGCCAGCAATGTAATGCAAATATTGAGTTGACAATAACGTCGTCAATAAATCAATGAACACAAAGTGCTTACGTAGACGACTTGGTTATTTGAATACATTGCGTGCCGAATTAATTTGTATGAAAAAAAAATGTTTTCTTTTGTTAACTTAATGGTACCAATTTACATTAATTAGGGTCTTATCTAACTGCCCTTAAAATATAGGATCGTATGGAATACACACGCTGTATTTTAGAATAATTACGCAATATAAAAGTTAAAGTTCACGCTAGCGATACAAATTTGAAGAAAGTGAATTTTTCTCTGTAAGTGCATTTAGTATTTCTTTCGAGGAAAATAAATATCTTTAACGGTTAAGTTTTAAGTGATTTCGAAAAACTTTAGTGACAAAAAATATTAATAAACACATATCTTTAAACTCCCGAAACATACATACATGTATACATTAAATCACGCCTTTTAGGGTAGGCAGAGACCACCACGAAACACATAAAGATAATTCCTATCCCGAATGTAAACTGGCAGTAACTTATAACTATCCAACAGGAAATGGATATGTTCTTTAATATTGCCATACTGCAACAAATGAAAATATTATATGTTCTTTCACTTTGTCCTGTTTCAGGTGGTCCTGTTAAAAATATCAACAACTTGCTATACTTATCGTGTTTTTGTACTGGGGGATTACCATGACATGCTTGAGCAGCTCAGGTTTAGATGAGAGAAAGGGACAGAGCTATATCAGTTAATCAATTCCATCCCGTCCTCTCAACGTAAACTGAACTGCTTTAGTATGACATGGTGTTAAATAATAAATGTTTTTTTCATTCTTTCTTTCTTTCTTCCTAAGGGTGGATTCGACCAAACGAGAGTTTATTATACTTAGAATAAATCCAGTTTTACGTTTCACTTACAATAATTCTAAGAATAGGGAACCCATTCGGGAATAGTTACTATTCCAAGAATAATTTAAAGGCATCCAGATCTTGTTTTGTGCTGTCAGTGGTATCAAATCAACTTAACACTTATTTTTAACCGACTTCAAAAAAAGGAGGAGGTTCTCAATTCGTCGGGTTTTTTTTTTTATGTATGTTCCCCGATTACTCGAAGACCACTGGACCGATTTGAATTTTTTTTTCGTTGTTTGAATGGGTATACTTTCTAGTTAGTCGCATTGTCAACACGTCAGGTTCTGATGATGGGGTCTTGGAGAAATCAAGAGAACTCCTCAAATATTACAGCCACACCTATAGCGATTTTGGTATTTTTCACTGTAACTCGTGCATTTGCTTTTGGAAAGTACTATATGGTGAAGTAGAACTGATGATGAAGACCACAGATGGCCACCGGAACTCCTTAACGGTACCTATTTCAAGGGTGGTGATAAGATATTTCGATTACGGTAGTTGAGCGACTATGACGAAGCACATTTAGGTTTAAATATGACTATGACATGCCCGCGGCGTTGTCTGCGGCGAGCTTGAAATGTTCTATAGTTTCTCATTAATATTTAGAAGTGGAGCTACGTAACAGCATAAATAGGACCACTAAAAAGTATAAAATAAAATAAATGTTTAAAAAAACAAAAACCCGCCTTCAAAAATGCAAGAAATAATTTCTTTTAAAATGGTAGGTCAGTCCAACTGAAGTCGGCGTCCCACAATATTTTAAACCAAAAGCCGAATGCAGTTGGACTGACCTACCATTTTAAAAGAAATTATTTCTTGCATTTTTGAAGGCGGGTTTTTGTTTTTTTTCTATTGACGGTTATTTTTCAGCCCTATATATTACTTACTATAAAATAAACGTAACTAAGGTCTGTTCATCCTTACTTCTCTTATATAGTAAACAACTTTCTAACCTTAAAATGAACATTTTTTGCCTAAAACAGCAATTGTAAACAAAATAAAGCAATCACATGTGTCAATGTATTGTACATTGGCCAAGTGATGTCCGAAATGTTAACTCGGTTTACTTTATTTACGATAAAAGAGCTGTTTTAGCCAAATAAAGTTTCATTTTGAGGTTAGAAAGTTGTTTACTATATAAGACAAGTAAGGATTAACAGACCTAGACATGACTGAAGCTTTGACATCGCTCCGTTGCACATATTTTTTACCGGGTAATACATTATTTCATCATTCACTCTACTAATTCGAGCTTAGTAATTCCAAGTATAGCTATACCTTAGATTGCGAAAAATGACAGCTTACTCGAGAATAAAAGTGTGGAATAGATAATTACTTTTATCCTTTGTATAGTTATTTGCGTATTAATTCAAGTTTGTTCGAATCCACCCAATAGAAGAAGACAAGATAGTTTATTAGAGCTCAGACAGCTTGAGAATCATTAATAGGGACGCTCCGGATACACTATTTTATAGGACTGATAGACTGTCATAGATAAGTTTGAAGAGTAGATCGGGTTGAAATCAGCATACACTTCTATGGGTGAAAACCCTTCGGGCGGTGGTGACACAGTCGGCGGTGAACTCATAGGAAACGTCGAGCACACGATCACAGTTTCCTCCACTAATTTTATTCCATGACGATGTAATGCCTTAAAAAAAAATTGGTTAAAATACTAGTGCCCTTACCTATAAACGTGGAGTAACCGTGGAGTAGCTAAACCATGCTTTGTCCTTATCTGTCAAATTCAAATGTCACAATGACAGATAAGGACAAAAAATGGTTTAACTACTCTATGGCTACTTCACATTTATAAGTAACGGCATAAAATATCAGTAACTTGCAACTAGTGATTTTTAATTATCGTCTCTATTATCTTATGTTAAAGTTCATGGGGCCAACAATCCGTAGACGGCCAACAATAGGTCAGTTTACACTATATTTAACAAACCGTAACTTTTTCCAATAGATTTAGATACTTTTTGAAATACTATAAAATATAAAAATAATCAAAAGTTTAAATTTGGCTGCGACTCGTGTGCTAAATAAAGCACAAGGATCTTAAGAGGCTTCATAAAGTGACAGTTGAATAAATAACTTTTTCACAAATAGATAGCGATTAATAAATCAATAATAATGACATAATATTTATATGTATGTTAACTAAACCATGATTAAATACGAACCCATTTAGTCACCAACGCACAAAAAACCTATTTTAGTTCAATTCAATGTCCCTTTCTGTCCAATTAAAATATCATAATGACAGATTAGGACAGAACATACTTCGAGCACACCTTAGCAATTGTATGTTTATTATATGTAATCTATAATCTACAAGGAAAGCAATTGGCACAGAATCATTAGCGGCAGATATTTAAATTCCCGGAATGATCAATACGGGAAGAATAAAATAAAATGTCCTTACAGGGACTTCCACTTGGTTAGGTATAGACATTGGCATTATTGGTATCGGTGTTGGTCCCACTTTCCGTTCAAACACGATATGGCCACTTTTGTCACCTGCAAACATAAAAAATAATTGTTGATAGACAACTAAAGTTAATGTTTTTTCACAACACTGCTCGAAAATATGGCCATAGATGGTCACAAAACGTCACTTATCAGGACAGACCAAGAATGTTTTTGTCAGCGCGTGTGCTGATTGGTCGAGAACATTGATGTCCAACTTTAAGAACTAATGAAAATTAATCAATAATTTTTTATGTCATAGCTCCTTAAAATGTAAAATTGAAATCGACCAATTAGAACACACCATTTTGTGTCGTAAAATATTAGGTTTACTTTTGCTAAAAGATACACAGACTAAAAACTATGTCACTGCTTTATTTTAAATGTAATTCAAACTTGGCCTCTAATATCTCGAACCGCTAGAGATGAAATTACATGGGATATATGGCGAAACAAATACAATTTTATATGGAGTTGACATCTTCATCTCGCATGTTAGTTTATTAATCTCGAGTGTCACGAGAATCCAGTCCAGATTTAAAAAAAGTTATCTGTGGTAAAATTGGCGGTGATTTCACATTAACATGAATTAAAATTTGAGTTTTGAATATGAATTTTTATTTATTTCCTCTCAGTAGTTGTGAAAAGCAAGATGTCAGCCTCGGTAGAAAGTGCAATTTATGGACTCGTACACTAGAGGGCCTCAACTACGTTTCGGCCCTCTATATGACTCGTCCAAAAATCGCTTACTTTCTATCCTCTGCAATAATGTACTATTTTTTATTTATGACTGACTGAGATATAAAAAAATCGGTCAAATGCGAGTTGGACTCACGCACCGAGGGTTCCTTTAAAACAATATGGTTGGAAAACGCAAAAGAAAATACTCATTTTGTTATCAATTTCATTTTCTATGCAATAAGTTCACACAGATACACAGGACAGACAGACAGACAGACAGACACGGAAGTCTCACCATACGGGTTCCTTTTTTACCATTTTAGTACGGAACCAGGTAAAACCACCTCAACAATACAAGGAAGTAGCAAGCCATGCCTTAAGTTAAGTTTTTCTGAATAAACATTTTTTTTCAAGCTTTCTTTTAAAAACAATTGCTTCTGTATGGGTCTTTTTGTTTAGTTTACGATATCACAGACACACAATTATATTTACAGATACACATACACATAATAAATACATGGATACATACGATAAATTTATAACGCGTTTGTGTTGGGGGTAATCAAACAAAAGCGTACTCTAAGCCTATAGGATGTTTGTAAGAGGCTTTTGAGATGTACTCGTAATGTAGTTTAGGACGCAAATGAAGAATATAAGGTGGACAGAGAGCGTGATATAAACCAAAAACGTACGGAACAAAGAAGAAGAGAAGAGACAATAGGGAAGTGTCCTAAAAAAAAAAGTCCGTCATTTACATTGTAAAAAAATATTGAACACGTATTATTTCTTTTGTCATTTAAACAAAAAATGACGAAGATAAAGTGCGTTGAAGTTTCGCGTGAATATTTTTTGATAATCTTACTGACAGACTATTTAGAGAGAGAGAGAAGAGAGACAGAGAGGAGAAAATTGAAGATGATAGAGACTCGTACGGTATGACCACTTTTTAAGGTTCATAATGGATAGAAGTGGACGACCGACAATCCTACTAATATTATAAATGCGAAAGCTTGTGTGTGTGTGTGTGTGTGTGTGTTAGTTTGTTACTCCTTCACGCTGCACTGGCTGAACGAAACGATTTGGATGAAATTTGGAATAGAGATGGCTTATACACTGGACTAACACATAGGCTACTTTTTATCCCGAAAAATTAAAAGGTTCTCGAGTGAATAACCATAATCGAAATCTACGCGGATGAAGTCGCGGGCAGAAGTTAGTAAGCTAATAAATTTACCGATCGTAATCATTGTGCAATGCTCTGGATCGTACTCGGGGTAGGCTGCGCAAGCGGCGCGTAGCAGCGCGGCGCAGGAGAGCGCGAGCAGCGAGCGGGCGAGCGGCGACATGGCGGAGAGGTGGCAGGACAGCGCCGGCGCAGCCCTTATAAAGCTTATAGTCACATTTGGTCTCAAAACAAATCGATACCACGGAAAATGAAACCGTAATAATTCTTATTAGCAATGGATAGGTATTTAATTCAAAGTATTTTTCCTACTCCTGTACTTTTATCTGTCATTTATATAGTCACGAACACTAATATAAGAATATAGATAATTATGTCCCCAGAACATTCCATAGAAAAGTCTATCTAGTCAATTCCCCTTAACAGCACTTGTGCTTTTTTGAGTCAAAACGATATGCCTAGCTGCCAAAGCTTACACCTAGGTTAATTTGACCAATCAAAATACTTCACCAAATTAAACCACCAATCACAATACACATTGACTGTCAATCGGAACGTTAGGTTCTTTTTGGTATGTAAACTCTTTTACTAATTTAACTCTTTAAAAAAAACATTTTATTTGGTATCAACCAACCAGAACGCAGCTATATTAAAATCGACCAATCAGGTAAAAGAATTCATTTCTCAAATCATTAGGTGTTTTTTAGTCCCTATTTCACAAGTTAAATCGATTGTGAAACTTTTTTTAAAAATATGAAACCTGGCAAGTGCACATCAATTTAAAAACAAAGTTAACCATAGACACATATTTTATTGTTTTCGAATGTTTCTCGCTCGTTTGTTGTTCTGTGCTTCGTTCGTTCGTATTCTAACCTAGGTATATTAATTTAATTTTGCATTTTATTTGAAACCTAGTCGTAGAAAAAGTATTGTATGCAACGGTGTATAACTAAGTCAAAAAATTATACTCGTGGCGTCTTGCTTTACGATGTTCGCCTGCGGCTCACACACCACTCGTCTTTTTTGACCTCTCTTATACAACTGTTGCATAAACTACTATTATGCGAAAAACGTGCGTTTTGCACGTTTAAAATTACATTAATGCTTTTCTATGTGTAATAAATTTACTCATAACTCTTAGGTTTAGGAAAAGTTTAATAACTGCATTTTTATACTGTCGTCGATATACCTACCTACCTATGTTGATAAAAAAATTGTTTAACTTGACTGTGAGCGCACTCTTCGCCAACAAACTGCCCCCAGTTTGGCGAAATTTTATGTATACCTACCACCTAAGTTGTATTTGAAATAAATAATTAAAAAAAATACATTTTGCTATTGATTTAATTAGATGTTAACAATTTAAGTACCCTATGTCACTCGAGATGGTGAAAGGATTCTTACGATACCACACACATATAAATCGGCTGTGGCGTTTAGAAGTTATGGTGGAACAAAGAATCGTACATACATACATGACCCCTGAAAACATTACACTCCTTTTTTTGGGCAGTCGTGTAAAAAAATTGAACTAGCTTACACAGAAAGTACAAATTGCTGTGCCTTTAAATGACGACGGGTGAAAAAAAAATACGTCATAAAAGCACGACCAATTCATCTAATTCGCTTTTAAATAGTTTAAATCAAATTGATCAAAATCAATTTTAACGAGGATTTTACACTTTGATATTCCGTAGTATCAATTTGTTTTGGCTCCAAATGGGCGAGCGATATAAGGGCTGCGCCGGCGCTGGTCCGCCACCTCTCGCCATGTCGCCGCTCACCCGCTCGCTGCTCGCGCTCGCTCTCACCGCGCTGCTGCACACCGCCTGCGCAACCTACTCCGAGCTGCCCGGCTTCGACCCAGAGCGGTGCACAATGATAACGATCGGTAAAAAATATTAGTTTATTAAACCCTTATATTTAAGACCCAAACTCTTGACGTGTAGTGTAACGTGTTACTGTAGTTTCCATGTTTCTTTCTTTTTATTAAGATCTGTTCATTCTTACTTGTCTTATATAATATAGTAAACAACTTTTTAACCTCAAAATGAACATTCACATCAACAGCTATTTTAAACAAAATAAAGCAATCACAGACAACTATTACTCACTAGCTATGTTCTGAAAAAGAGTACTTATGTGACTGGGTTTAAAATATTCAATCATTTACCGAAATGTATTAAAAAGCAATAGATGATTCAAGGTTTAAAAAAGAACTTAAGGAATGGCTAATACCTAATTGTTTTTACAACCGGAATGATTTTTTTTTCTGTTAATTATTAATTATTGTTATCCGAACGAAATACTATTTTGTACGCCCGAATTGGGCAAGCTGTTGATTCCATACGCTGTATATTACTTAACAACATTTAATTTTGTACCTACACAGTTATTGACAGTAAATTATGTTATCATAATAATATCTTATCTTATCTACCATTATTAATAACAGGTGACGATTGAATATGCTTTGTTTATTGAATTTAAGATATATTATCTCCGGCTTTTGGCGTATGAGGGCAGTAGGTAAATGAATGACCAGTTTTTGTGATGCAACGGAAATATTAGTATTTCTAATGTTGTTCATTAAATAAAAAGAAATAATAATAGTTAAAAAAATATATAATCTAACTTGCTACAAAATAGTCCAAAGCTAGAAAGAAAATATATTAATTGATAAACAAAGAATTAAAGCAGATAACATATTTTGATCTGTGCCGTAAGTTGCGTCAATAAGGGAGCTACAAATAATTTTGTGACATTTGCCCGGCCTTTTTCGTTTGCCTTCAGGCAAATCCTAAGACAATCCTGAATACACAATACACTATAGTGCACTATACTTATAATTACAAAAAAAAGAACAATTTTAATTGTTTGTAACTGTTTTCTTATATTTGCAGGTGACAGAAGAGGCTATATTATTTATGATCGGGAATTGGGACCAACACCGATAAAAACAGACGTAGTGACAATCCCGGTAAGAACACTTTATTTTATTATTCCTATTCGGTCTCTTGACATGATAAAAAAATCTGCGCAAGAGCATATCGGACCTTGTTCAGGGTAGGGTTACCTACAAAGACCTTTATGCAACTGTCACATAATGAAGCCTTTAAGATACGAGTGCTGAATTTAGGACAAGAGGCACAGCGATGGTGGATGCCACTAAAAATATTTAAGTTCAGTTGCCACGTCAAACACTATTTACATTCAGAATGGTTGTACTTTTAGATTTCTAAAAGCGGATAAGTAATGTTACGAGAAAAAAGTACGTAGTATATATTTGTTTTCTTTTTAAGGAAATCCATCGTCTTGGAATAGAATTAGCAGAAGAAATTGTGATTGTATGCTCAGATTTTGGCACACCACCGATAGTTACACCGCCACCCAAAGGGTTTTCACCCGTAGAAGTCGAAGAGCAGCCCTGGAATCCATTCTTCCCTCAAGAATTACTGATGACAGTCTATCAGGCCTACAGAGTAGTGGCTCCAGATCCCACTCTTCTCCCTTACCCTCTGTGAGTTCTATTAAACAATCTTCTCTTCTTACTTTAGAAGAAAGAAAGAATTAAAGAAAAAAATATTTTTTTAACCCCAGTAATAAAAATCCCAAAAAAGGTAAGCTATGTAAGGAACACAAAACCACACGGAAAATAGGTGCGAGACGCGTCTGCGAGAACCAGTCGGATATCTTCTTTATCTTTTACATAGTATAAAATGAAGTCGCTCCCGCTGTCTGTTCGCTTCGATCTTTTAAACTTCTCAACGGATTTTAATGCAGTTTTCAGCAAGAGCAAGGTTTATATGTATAATAAATTCTGGTTTATGTACGGGTGTTACAGAAAACTCACATAAACCGAAGCGAAGCGAGGGCGGGGCTCTAGTTAAATATAAATAAAAACACATCAATAAAACCCAAGTGAGTCTTAGAAAAGCGATAAACAAAAGAACTAAATACTAACACTAAAATTTTCAAGGCTCGCTAATATAGAGATATAAAATTGGACTCTGAATCAAATCCTATCTCTTTAGCCATTTACAGATTTTCGTGAAAAAATTTATCTTAAACCTATTGGGTTTATTCCAAAGAAAAATGCCTTTGGAGATAATCCCTAAATCGACGCAGATTTAAGAAATTGGGCGGATTATCGGTCAGAGTCTTGGCATCCAATAATTGACTTCAAAAATTATGACGATGAATGACTTTAACCCGTAACCGTTAACATAATTTTTTATTCTTGCAGTGACAATTCACTTACGTCGTCTTCGATTTTGTATTTCCGATATTTAATTAGGTACCTATGTTTGTGCCACATCGCGTTTTAGTGTTCATTTTAGATATTACAGTTATGTGTACGTGGTTTAATTTCAAATAAAATTTAAATTCAGTTAACTCCAATTACCTTCAGCTTTATTTTCCAGACAGCTTAGTAGACGCGATATTTACGAAAAAACAAATAAAGGCACCTTTTAACCCTGTTCTCGACGAAAGCACACGGTCCTAAGTTGGGAACTTTTAGTATTTTATACCTGGCGGTCACCCCTACTATAAAAACAATAACCCAGACTTCACGATTTATTTCATGTATTTACCAATAGGAGTACAATTGCTGTACCAATCGCCATAGATAACTGTTCAATAAATGAAACAGTAAAGTTTTTTACATGGTTTATTTAAGAAATAAACACCACAATACCATTTTTAATATTATTTTGTGCCCACACAGCAGAACTGGTCGAAACGAGTTTTCTTAACTAACTAATGTTGCCAGAATCAAAAAATAACAAAAAGTAAATAATCGTTCCATTCATGTTCAATCATAATATTGAACAGACATAGAGAAACCAATTTTCTAGGAGACTATAAGTTAATGTTACTTCACAATAAATAATCGTAAATGCATTTGTGAGTTGGTATGTTTGTTTCTCCTTCACACTTAAACGGCTAAAGAGAATAGGATGAAATTTGGAAAGGAGATAGCTTATACTCTGAATTAACACAAAAGCTACCTTTGATCCCAAAACAACTTATTTTACGTGAACCAAGTCGAGGGTAAAAGCTGTACATACACGATGACGGAATTGGCAAACTTCTTCTGTCAAAAAACTATTAATACTTTATGAGATTAACTCGAAATTCAAATTTAAACTATCTATTGTTTTCTTGCCACGAGATCTTGCAATATGATGTACATAATCAAGGTAATTTAATTGGAATTGTATTGCCATGGGAATAAGGTTTATTTTCCTATCTTCATGAACTGAAAATGGCATTATCAAACAAATGTAATTGAACTTTATTACCTTGATGGTAGATTCAAAGTCCCACTCACAAAAAACTCCCTCTTTGTAGTATGGTGGGCCTTACGAGGTTAAGTCGCCTATTTCTAAAGCTGCGTAGTCAATGTTCATTTCACCAGTCATAAATGTCAACATTAATTAAACGCTTAATATATTGACGCATTAGTATGAGCCTCTTAGCCGATCGGAGTAAGCGGATAGCTCTAATTACCGCGGATTACTATTGTCCATCTCCAACAAACAAAAGCTTATCTGAAACAGAAGCAAAAACAGAATCAAGCCTTCTGAGATTTCAATAAGATTCATTTTAGGTTAAAAGTCGTAACAACGGATAAGTCCTTTTTCCTAAAACAGTCAGTATTGTTTAAGCAGCTGCTCAAGTTTCTTATTTATTGCCTGATAAGAATTAAGGAAGGATTTCGGACGGATGAATAATAATCAATAGTGAAAGAAGAACAACTTATTGATTTATAAAGCGTTATTTGTTTGAAAATTTCGTTCAGTGATTTCTTTACGACTATTGAAAAAGTTAAAAACAAGAAACGAACATGTAACAACAGGGAAGAAAACAAACAAACCAAACACAGAATAATGGACGGACTGGCGTTATGCCAGACGATGTGAATTAATTCCAGCTCGTTGCTGCTTTGGAAGCTACCGCTGGTCTTGTAATGAGTTGTTACAGTTATTACTATGAAGGTACATCACACGTTATAATACCAAAAAAGAACATAAAAAAACACGAAGAAAATTAATATAAGTACTCACGAAAAATGCGAGTCAGACTTGGACACGAAGGATTCCGCACCATGTGGAAATTTGAACTATCTATTTTCCAGCCGCGATTAGAAAAGGATCAGTGACAGTTTTACCATATACTTACATAAAAGTGCATATGAATTGACAGCTATTCCAATCCCAAACTAATCGTGGTTTCATAATACCTATTACGGTTTACAGATACAGCCCGCTGACAGCCCAGACGGACACGCGGAGGCCTCAGCTTGAGGCACACATAACCACTCGGCACTGGGTCGGCCCCACTTCAACTCGAGCCGTTCAGTATTCTTTGTATGAAACTCCATACTGTAACGCACACTTATCGGCATCGGAATGGCAATATCGCCTCGGCACAAGCTAGCAGTTGGCCACTGAAAAATGTATCGTACTAACACAGATCAAAACTCACTTCTAAATGTCTCACTTGGAGCTGAACCAGTGTCGAGCGGTTATGTCTGCCAGAACCTTTAGCAATAAGGTCCAGGTACCTACCCTTTGGGTACGATATCTTAAAAAAATGCTTTAAAAATACTTGCCCATTTTTCGTTGCATCGAGTTTTAAACCACGACAGTGCCAAAGAAGGTTCCACTTAAAAATATATTTTTTCTCTCTGTATTTCTCGGTAACACCAAAAAATGCTTCGAAAGCATTCTAACCTTCT
The DNA here is from genome assembly GCA_946894065.1 of Acleris literana. Classification (NCBI taxonomy): domain Eukaryota; kingdom Metazoa; phylum Arthropoda; class Insecta; order Lepidoptera; family Tortricidae; genus Acleris; species Acleris literana. The sequence goes on from OX335671.1 coordinate 536,090, forward strand.
TTGGCACTGTCGTGGTTTAAAACTCGATGCAACGAAAAAGCAACACAAGGCAGTTACCCCTAGTCACGAATTATAAACAATACCCATATAACTGCTGTAGTGTAAGTGTAACAGTTAAGTGTAATTTTTCACTTACGTTATTTTTGTGGAGGTTTCACATCTACTGCGTGTGAATTGCGCACTTTTTTTTTAAGTGAAAACTTTTGGGTGAACAAAAATCATGGCACTCGCGTCATCATCGCCGAACGCTTTCCATGAGCTATATGTATACTGTGTATATAATTATGTGTACTTTTTGGGTGAACAAAAATCATGGAACTCGCGTCATTGTCACCGAACGCTTTCCATGAGCTATATGTATACTGTGTATATATGTGTAATTTTTGGGTGAACAAAAATCATGGAACACGCGTCATTGTCGCCGAACGCTTTCCATGAGCTATATGTATACTGTGTATATATGTGTAATTTTTGGGTGAACCAAAATCATGGAACTCTCGTCATCGTCACCGAACGCTTGCCATGAGCTATATGTATACTGTGTATATATGTGTAATTTTTGGGTGAACAAAAATCATGGAACACGCGTCATTGTCGCCGAACGCTTTCCATGAGCTATATGTATACTGTGTATATATGTGTAATTTTTGGGTGAACAAAAATCATGGAACTCACGTCATCATCGCCGAACGCTTTCCATGAGCTATATGTATACTGTGTATATAATTATGTGTACTTTTTGGGTGAACAAAAATCATGGAACTCACGTCATCGTCACCGAACGTTTTCCATGAGCTCTATGTATACTGTGTATACATATATGCGTAATTTTTGGGTGAACAAAAATCATGGAACACGCGTCATTGTCGCCGAATGCTTTCCATGAGCTATATGTATACTATGTATATATGTGTAATTTTTGGGTGAACAAAAATCATGGAACTCGCGTCATCGTCACCGAACGTTTTCCATGAGCTATATGTATGTATATTGTGTATATATGTGTACTTTTTGGGTGAACAAAACTCATGGAACACGCGTCATCGTTACCGAACGCTTTTCATGGGCTATATGACTGTATACTGTGTATATAATAGGTGTCGTGGGCTATTTCCACAAATCACTCGTCTCATGGCGCTTCTGCATTGCTTCAACAAAAAATTGGGAAATGATTTTGGGTGGAGATTTAAACATAAACTTTGCAGACGATAAAAATCTACCATTAATTGAATTTTTAAATAATGAAATATTTTTTAACGATGTCAAATGATCGCAATCTTAGCTCAACGAAATATAAAACTTCTATTGATGCGGTTTTTATAAGTCATTTAAATACATTCGAATCAAGATTTTTCGTTTCATACTTTAGCTACCATAAACCTATTGTATCAGGTTTAGAAATTGGCGATGATGCTGCTGGCAGTGATGATGGTGAAAGAGTTGTTGAAAATATGGATGAAAGTTGATTTTTCTGAAGTGTAAACTTTTTTATGTCAAATAATTGCAATAATTGTGTACGATAGCGCAAAAAAAATGTATTTCACCATATACATGGTAGTACTTTCTACTGATAAATAAAACAATTCATGCGAAATTATTCCCTAAACATAACAGATTATTATTTTCGAATTATTTTGGGTTTATAAAGAAGTATTTATGATTAAAGATTAAAGTTTAAATTGGTAATTAACACTGCTTTACAAACAATACAAACAAATATAATTATTTAATTTTCGTTGTGACCGTTATTTGAACAGGTGAAAATGAAATTATTTATTATAACACTAACATTATACTCAATTTAAATATAATGATATATGGGTAGGTAGTCTTACATCTTAGCCTAATTGTGCAAATTGTGGTTATAGAATTATCAACAAGTTTTTAGAGATGTTTGTAATTCTGTAGCTCTGCCTACCCCACTCTGGGAACGAAGGCGTGAGATTATGTATGTATGTATGGGTAGGTAGTTCTCTTCTCGATACACGAAAATAAATTAATTAAGCATCGGCATCTCACGTAACCACGTTACGTAGTTCCTTTGCTAAAAGATTTTTTCACAATTCCCGCTCAAGCTTTCTTCGTTGCAATATTTATGGCTCAAGTTAGGACCGAGCTGGTTGCAGCTGCTGATAATGCAGAAAAGTGCATTCGATATGCAAAGTTACGCCGCTGCTCGCCGAAGAAAATCAATGAATGCAATTTGTCTTTGTCACTGCAAACAAAAGCAAGTGCATTATGTTTAGTAAATTGATTAGTCTGTTAAACTGTTTGCATAATTTGGAGGAATATTTTGAATATTTTAGATATTGCCTATCTGTGAATGTGTATCTGTCTGTGGCTTTCTCGGTCCCAAACGGATTTCTAGAGCTACTGTTGCCCAAATTTTTTTTTTTTTTTTTTTTTAATAAATTATGTTTTTTTGAAATATTTCCGTTCTAAAAGCGATAGTAAAGTAACATAACAAAACTAACAACTAAGTTGATTATTTTGTCGTTGAAATTAACAAAGTTAAACTGCCGATGTAATCGACAGTAAAATATTTATGCTTTAGGTATTTTCCGAAGTTTTTTACAAGAGCAAATTCAAGACTAATGAAAAACCTAGTCTTACCGAAAAACCCTGCGTCATTGTATTTTTTTTCGCATGGGGGATTTGCCATAGTCGCCAGACTTGGCATGCGGTTTGACAACCGCAATTAGACGGCTAAGTGCTCAAGAATCATCACACCGAACATTCTCCCTTCGTGGCTAATGTCTACTTCGTTATTGGCGTAAGACATCTCAAACATGAGCGGGATGTGGAAGCCATTAAAAAAAAGTGCTCAAGAGACGCTGCTGCCCGTCCCCTGGTTTATCCCTCTGTCACATCTTACGAACCACGAGAAGAGAACTGATATGGGGTGATGCATTCATAGCCGGCCAGCACCATACGAGACGCAGCGAGGGTAGGCCTCCAACAAGTTGGCCCAAAGTCGTGGCTGAGATTGCGGGAAACCGATGGATTCAAACAGCGCAAGACAGGTTCGTGTGGCAAATCTTGGGAGAGGACTATGTCCAGCAGTGGACATCTTTCGGCAGAAATGATGAAATCGACCTAAAAAACATCGCGCGAGAGACGGCTTATACGGAGTCACTACTAATTCAAGCCCCTGAAATTGCGAAGAGGCTAGGTGATTTATCCAAACAACTTGTTCTTGAACTCGACAGACTGATAATGAACCGGAGAGTTCAAGTTTTCTAGTCAAACCGTAGAAAAAACTTTTAGTTACTATTGCATGAGCCCGCTCGTATTACTTCGCTTGCTCGATCTACCGTACAATAGAGCATATCACTTGTCATTTGTCAATATTCCTTTTTAATTTTCGGGCAGCTCCTTCTATCAATATTAGCCGTATGTTTGTATGAACTAGATAATCGTATTTGAAATCGATAAATAATATTAGCGATTGGTAAACAGTTGAGATAGCAAACATCTGTAAGGTGTTTGCTCTGTGTCAAATACAGCTGATATTTGCGTTAATCAGATCAGAGCAGTTTCAGAGCAGTTTCAGGCTAAGCTGTTAGCTTTAGTTAGCACTAACAAATAAAGTACACAAGTTGGAATTGGTAATGGAATCTATCACAAGAAGTTAAGGCTAGAGCTTCAATGTTACATGAATGAAAGTGTGTGGTATAAAAGATTGATTAATAGCAATAGTTAAAAAATGATTAATAATTATCAAACGGTTAAAGTTTTTTCACTTGACATACATTCTTAAGCTGAGCGGCTGTTCGTAAAAGTGGTAAATTATGATAGGTCTATTCAAAATACCTAAACATATTATGCTATTTAATGTTTGTCTCTTAAGTGGGTCGAAAGCCAGTAAATTTTGCATGTGCATTTAGAGGTAAGCTAAACCTTTATAAGAAAATTATACAAACTTACCCAATGCCCTTTAAATTAATTTCACGCAAATTTTAATACAAATTACCACCGGGGGGAGCGCTAAAGTTCATATAAAATTGCAACTCCGATTATTGGAACTCCGAAAATGTATTTTTTATACCGCTGGAACCGTAAACTTTTCAGAAGTTCTGAAATATTCAATGTGTAGATAAGACTAGGTTAGGTTAGGTTTGATTTATACAAATCCTGAAAGCGTAACTGTTGCTGGAAAAAATACTTTATGAGTTGCGATGATTATGACTTACAATACGTTATAAGTAAAAATAATTTGTATTTGAGCAAATATGGTACCACAATAACAACCATAAAAATAAACCTTGAAAACTATAGGGACTCATTTGGTACCCAATTAACGGTTTGATTACGTTGGAATGAACTCATTTCGTATTTTATTGGGTTGTCGCACGCCATTTTGTTTTATTTAGTTTATATTGACGACTTGTCACGCTATTCCTTAAGTGACGCCTTCTTAATGAGGTTTGCCTTGTTTTTACCCGACTGGCAAAGAAGGAGGGTAATGTGTTTACGAGCCTATATAATATGTATGTATGTATGAAACTAAACGCTTGGGCCGATTTTGATAATCTTATGTCAATCGATTTTGTCTTAATCTTGTAAGTGTCACTAAAGATATTAGTATGACAGTAATCAAATTTCAATATGGCGGCAACCAGACGCCATAATGATGAAAAAGAAACAAAAGACGAACTATAACATAAGTGGTATCATTGAATAGGAATTTAAAAATCATTTTAAGGTTTCTTTCATCATTTATCATTTTGAATGATCATTTAGGATTTATAACGATTAAAACTGGTTAGCGACAGTCGGGTTTTTGTAAGAGTTGTTATGCACGGTAATTTAGCATTTATTTTTTGGGTTTTATGACTGACTATACTTACTCCATTTACTTTAACGACCTAGTATAGGCTTCTCTCACTCGCACAGTATCATACAAATGACAAGGATAAAAGATAGAGGCAGGTAGCCAAGTGGGCGGCGACAAACGATTATCTTAGTAGGACTCGTTCACGGTGGTATTTGAAAATAAAAGATTAAGGAGAAATCGATCGGTTTTACTAGCCAAGTCACAGGTAAAAGATAAACAATAAATCGCAAGAAGGGAAACAAAGGCGTTCGCAACGTACAGAATTGTAAGACCCGACGATTACCAGCTCCATTGCGAGTGCGGCTTTAGCGGGTTCTCATTAGCCAATGACGTGCATCTGCACTTTTCAAGTACTAGGTCGTTGAAGTAAATGGAGTATATTCAATTCAAATCAATTCATTTATTTATTTCAAGATAACATTTGATCTCATTATTGTTAGTATAGTCTTAGAAATAATGTTAGTACTTAAAAACTAAATTTGATTTTATACATAATATTAACCGGTTCAATATAGGACAACACACATGATCAGCAATCATCTTCAGGATGCTGTTCGGGCTGTCCCTCGTCCTGCTCAGCAGACACGCTGCCTTCTTGCGCAAAATTGCTGCAAACCCGTCGGTTCGTGACTCCGCAAACATGGCGGATGCGCTGCAGAATCTGGGCAACCCCATCAGCATCCTGAAGGCGTTGTTATATTGTACCCTTATAGCATTGTATGATTTTTGGGTAAAGCAGACCCACAGGCTGCTGGTGTAGAAAGATGAGCAGTATGCTTTAAACAGCGTGATCTTGACTGCACTTGAACATCGAGCAAACCTGCGGGCCAGCAGCAACGTTGTACGCGTGGAATTAGCTTCCCACTACTCCTACCATTTTCTTCCCGTTGGAAGTCAATTTTCAAGATTTCAAGTCCCTACGTTCAGCAGTCAACTAGTTTTTAGAGTTGTTGGTAATTCTGTAGCTCTGCCTACCCCACTCTGGGATTACAGGAGTGAAGGTATGTATGTATTTGTACGTTCAGCAGTTTAGGCTGTGCGTTTTCCGTCAGTCAGGCAATTACGGAAGAGTTTTATAAGTATAATAGCGACCCGCTCTCGCTTCGCTTCGGTTTATGTGAATTTTTACATAAGTCAGAATTTATTGTATACAAATCTTTCGTGTTTTTTTTTCTAATTGATTGTAAAAACCTATACAAAATCCGGTCAGTCGTTTTTGAAACTATCGCGAACATACATTACGTTAGAAATGAACTTCGAATCCTTAACAATACACGCGTACTTAATATAAATTTACATTTATTATTCGATTTATTCGGCGCAACTTTTTTAAAACGCCCTAAACTTTAAAAAAAATACATACATTCATGCATAAAATCACGCCTTTATTCCCAGTTTGGGGTAGGCAGAGCTACAGAATGGCCAAGAACAAAAAAAAAAAATACTGACGGCAAAACTCCAAGCAACACACCTAGGGCAACGAACGTAAAAAATAAATACTATTTAAAGACCTAAGCACTGGAATCCCCTAGCTAATCTTGATTGTATTGCTGACAATGTTCAATTGTCGCTTTTTATGCCTCTCATTCTAAAAAGGACCCTAGCTTAAAGAGGTATAGTTGAGGTTCATCTGGCTAGTTGCTGGCGCAAAGCCAGCCTTGGGCGGTGTTTTAGACGGTATGCACAACGGACTTATTTGCTTAGAATTAATGAAGTCACTGCGTATTATTCTAAGAGACTCTTTTATTTGTGATCTCCTTTTTGTTCTTAAAAGACTTTTAAAACGCGTTTGAAGTTGTAAGGGGCAAAAAGTCTGAATAACAGCAGGTTTTAGAAAGCTAACTGTATGATTGAATCCTTTCATATAAAGTTATAGACTTAACGCCTTATTCATAAACGCACAATAAACCTATTTTAGCTATAGTATTCTTTTTCAGTTTGTGTCAAATTCAAATGTAGGTAAGTACGAGTAGACTTTTTGCGTGAAGTATTTTTTTTTTAAATTATGTTCTTTGCTTTCTTTCACACTTTTGTTAGTTTCTGTATGATTATTTGGTTGACCGGTAAAAGATAAAAAAAAGATAAAAGATGTTTATTCAGTAAGTAGGCCGCACGGGCACTTTTACACGTCAAAAATCTACCAGCGCTTCGCAAGAGACCACTGCTGAGAAGAAACGCCGCAAGAAACTCAACAGTCAGTCGTTTTTTTTAATAATTACTTATACAATTATAGAACTTAACCTAGCATTATATAAAACAATGAATTTAACATTAAAATATATATATCATGCGTAGTTGAGCAGGAAAATGTGTCAAAACTCAGTATGTTCAGATGAACTCTTAAATTGTAATAATAATAGTATACATATACTTACCCATGACGGTGCAAAACAACCACATAGTTTTGATACATTCTCCTACAGAAACCGTGTCCCCTAGACAATAATTATACCTACAATGTTTAGATATTTTCCTGACTAAGCTATTACTAAGTTATTTAGGTGTTTAATTTAGGCCAAGCATTTTTATCTGTTAGATAGTCCTCGACCCTATAATAAGCTTTCGACATCAACGACTTTTTCAAGTAATTTTTAAGTGCTGGAAATGATAACTTTAAAACTTCGTCAGGTAATTTATTATAGAAATGAATGCATTGACCAACAAATGATTTATATACCTTACGGACACGAAATTTTTTAATAGCAATTTTATTTTTATTTCTTGTATTCAAATTATGTATATCACAATTCTTAACAAAAGAGTCTTGATTTTTAATGACATAAATAATATTCTCATAAATAAATTGTGACGCTACTGTCAAAATACTAATTTCTTTAAATAGTAATCTTAAGGAATCACGGGAGTTTAGGTTATATATGGAACGAATGGCTCTTTTTTGTAACACGAATATAGTCTGTATGTCAGCAGCTTTTCCCCAAACCAGAATACCGTACGACATAACACTATGAAAATAACTATAATAAACTAAGCGAGCTGTCTCAACATTGGTAAGTTGCCTGATTTTCCTGACAGCATAAGCTGCCGAACTTAATTTACCTGCTAGTACTGCTATATGGGGACTCCATTGTAAGTTTTTGTCTATAGTTATCCCTAAGAAAAGCGCCTTGTCCACCATCTCCAAACACTCATCATTTAGAAATATACTAGATTTTACCGGTCTAACATTAGGCAAAACGAACCTAACACATTTAGTTTTCTTAGCGTTAAGTAGCAAATTGTTAATAGTAAACCAATTAAGTACTTTAACCAGCGTGGCGTTTATCCTACTGTAATCGACGGATTTTCGGTCCACCTTGAAAATTAATGAAGTATCATCAGCAAATAGCACAATATCACAAAGGTTATCTACCGTGGGTGGTAAGTCATTTATATAGACCAGAAATAAGAAAGGACCTAATATAGAGCCCTGAGGCACACCTAATTTAACAGTTGCTCCAATGGACTGTGTTTGGTTTACAACAACCGTTTGTGTTCTATCGCTAAGATATGAAGACATAAGATTTAGAGAGAGATTTGACAGACCATAATGTTCTAATTTTAATATAAGAGTCGCATGATCTACGCAATCGAAAGCTTTGGAAAGGTCACAAAAAATTCCTATTGCATCACAGGATTTCTCCCAAATATTGTATATATATTTAATGAGTACAGATGCTGCATCAGTTGTGGATCGTCCTCTGGTGAAGCCGAACTGATTACTGTTAAGCAGTTTATTTCTATTGAAGTGACCTAACATATCTTTTAACATTAACTTCTCAAAAACTTTACTTAAAACCGGTAGAATAGAAATGGGACGGAAATTCGTTAAATCACACATGTCGCCCGATTTAAAAAGTGGTATGACTTTACTATATTTCATAAGATTTGGAAAAACCCCCTCTGAAATGCAATTATTGTAGATTAAAGCTAAGTGAGGTAGAGTATACCATTAGGCATTAAGTACCCCATTTGAACTTTTTTTGTGCAATAAAGGTTAAATAAATGTCACAATGACAGATAAGGACAAATCATATTTTAAGCACATTTTAGCTATTGCACGTTTATAAATAAGAGGGAGTAGGACTATTTTATTATGTTATTAAACTACTCGTATTTATGATCTTTCCCACATGTTCCCTTGGTGCTAAAACGATTCCAAAGAAACTAAATATAAAATAAATAAATAAATAAATATCAAGGGACAGTTTCACACTAATTGACCTAGTCCCGAACGTCTAAAACTGACCCTTTGCATTGCGAGAACGTTATCTTTTTTAAAAACGTTTAGGATTGACGTAAGCTGCCTTTTTGTCGCGTCGAGCGAGTCAATATCATACAATTTGAAAGTATTCGAAAATATTTTACGTTAGCGTTATGCATCTTGTCTAAGGCCTCTGATATGTCAAAATCTGAAGTTTTGTTCGTTATCTACAAGAGAACACAATTAACATACATACATACAGTGCGATAGGACTTAAATTGGCCTTCGGGTTAGTATTTCTTTCTCACTTACTCTCACACGCAGTTATACGAGGCTAATCAATATCACACGAACCCAAAAAAGAACAAGTGCGCTTGTACTGTACCATCAAGTAATTTAAATGTTTAGTTTGTTTGTACAGTTTGACATACTACATCATTTTGCCTTGTTATACATTCCCGACGTAACACAATGACACGTAGAAAAAATAAACCAGCAAATTTACGCCTTATGTCAAACTGCTAACTAATTCTAATTCTTACATACATACATACCTTCACGCGTGTAATCCCAGAGTAGGGTAGGCAGAGCTACACAATTACCTACGTAGTAGTTATTTATATGCTGATTCTCCCATGGACTTTGTCGTGTTACGTGGTCTTCCGATAATTCGGAAGACCAGGTACCAGACGTTAAAGAAAGATCAGAGAAAAAGAGGTAGATTAGAGAGAAAAGGACAGCAATAGTAAGTCAGGGTCTGGGTATTTATTTAACACTTAGGCTTTCTTCACACAGATAAAATAATTATTACACATAAATTAAAAAATTAAATTAAATTAGTCCCTAATATCACCAGGGTAAAGTTAGAGATTTAGTGGTGAAGGTGAAGGTAGTTCCTCCGGGACTTCCTTTAGTACGCGTCCCGGAGTCGTCGGACCAGGAACACCGTTGGCGCTGTAATGAGGGGCGCTAGAGGCAGCGGCCCTGGTGGTACACGAAGGTAGGTGGGCCCGAGGTGGGACCCGTCAGAGTGAGTAGCGGTTCCCGAGGAAAGCAGGAACCTCGTAGATGAAGGACTCTTGAAGCGTAGGGCCCGACTTGGCCACACACAAAGTCGACTTTTGGTATGAGGGAGATAGAGGCTTCTAGGGGTCCGACTTGACCCTATCTTCAGAGTTCCTAGTCACCACTTAAGAGGCTGGGGGAGAACTGATCGCTCTAGTCCGAGCCGCCGTTTATATACCCTGGTGATCTAGCTTTTTAATTTACAAATTCTAAATTCATAAAATTTCGAAGTTATACATGCCAGATACGAGTATTAATTCCATGGTTAACCATCGTTTTAACTCCATGGTTCAGTATAAACCTAAGATATCGTCTCTGCCCGTTGTCTAGACAACAAAGATAACAAACGCTGTCAGATGGAAAAATATAAACAAAAAGTGAATATTTTCGGCTACAAAAGTAATATCGTTAAAAAGAATAGCAATCATTCAAAGGAAAAAGGTACGCAAGAGCCATGGAAAACCAATACACCGTACAGTTTCAAAAAATCAAGAATTATACGTCTCTAAAGTTAGTCGGTCCAACCGACATGTGAACCGCGCCCGCGAGATAGTCAAGAGGAACGGGACAGGAAACCCAGGAACGCAGGTACAATATTACAACTTATTAGAGAAATAAGTCCATGGATATCACACGCGAAGACAATTGTTCGGTAAAAGAGTATTTTCTCTAATGGACTAAACAGAAGCACATGAGGTTAGCTCCACGCGCCTCTGTCAAGTCCTCAAACTGCTAACATTCGAATCCCTTTTCGGCAGTACGGTAAAATATTTTTTGTCTCTCTTTAAATATCGCTATACACAGGTATAGATGACAGCATCTACCATGCCCACGATATTACGATCCCGGCTTCCTACCCTGTATTCCAAAATTGGAAAAATCATTGCGTAAGCTTCATACACGGGCGGGAATTTAATATAAGGGATAGTTTCTCTCTGTTTTCCCGCCGCCGTATGTTTTTTAAAATTGAAAATTGGAAAATTTTAGACATTAAAAAAATATTGAAGGCTCAGTGGTGGCAGGGAGGCACATTATGTATTTAGCAACGTATTTATGTTGCTGTCTCTAGCTAGAAACTATGTTTTGTTTCTAGCAACATTGATGCCAAAAAGAACTTAGGGTGACGGCTCCAATGTTGGACACTTTTAGCTGAAGTCACCAATAATGGACACTTAAAGGAGCGATCATACCGCTGCTTAAAACACGGTAAAGGTACGGAATCGCGGTGACGTGCCGTAAGCGTCACGATTTTATCGCATCCCCTTCCACACCTCTGCTCAAAATAAGGCGACGGTACGGCATCGCAGTGACGTGCTGTTAAGGTCACGACTTTACCACTTGCAATTTGTGACGTTTACGGCACGTCACTGCGATTCCGTACCGTCACCGTATTTTGAGCAGCAGTGTGGAGAGCATGAGGTTCCGTACCGTCACCGTATTTTGAGCAGCGGTGTGGTGGTATGTTTACTCTTAATTAAAAGATCATAAAATTATAAATTTACTAGCTTTCGTCCGCGACTCCGTCCGCGTAGAAGTGTGCCAAGTTTCAACTCGATCCATTCAGTGGTTGAAGCGTAACAGACGGACAAACATACACACTTTCACATTTATAATATTATAGCTTCGTTTCGGTTAATATAAGTAGAAATAACCCAAGTTCAAGCCAGCGAAAGCTATGTAAGCACCCGAATATCGATTTTTTGGCGATTTGGTAAGAAAAAATTGAGTTTTCTCAATTATATTAAAACTTAATTAGAATTAAATATACATATAAACCATCCGGTATAAATTCTCTAAATGACAGTGAAAACCGTATCAAAATCCGAGTTAGCGGAAATACAGACAGACGCGGAGGGCGACTTCATTTTATACTATGCATTGATAATGATTGATTGTTTCAAAACAAATGAATAACCCTTATCTTCTGTAGCATAAGAATCAAGTATCCATTATCGGTCGTAGGCCATTACTGGTTCCGTCACCCTATTTACAAAGAATACATACACAAGACATTTACAATCATTTGAAAACCTTTCAAAACAGCTTTAACTCTTAACCGTACAATATCCCGGCTACTGGCTACTCAACAACCGTTTCAGCACCGCAGCTTTCCAGTCAACAGGATATAGTTTTCTCGTAACTTAAAAGACCCGCGGCGAAGTTTTTACATACATTACAACTACCCAGGCGGGAACTAAGCAAGTTAAACTTGTCCAAAAGTTACTTGTCGAAGGGAAATTACTTAAGCATTCAGTTTTCCGCTCGCACTGTGGATAAACGGCGAAATTTCAAAAGGTAAACGTGTTTCGCTGACGAAAAAGTTAATGGAGTTTCTATTGAGTGATCCGCTTTATCCCTTGAAAGGCCAATTTAAAGTTTGGTACAAAAAATGATCTTTTACAACTCATAATTTTTGTATTTTTTATTTAAAGAATTTGGCGTGAATAGGTGAAATTAAATGAAATGGACCAAACGCTGATCAGCAAATAAATAAATAAATTCTGCAAATTATACTATTGATTATTGATTGTAAAAATATAGAAAAATATTTGTATTGGCGTTTATGACTGTATTCCTAGTGACGCGCCCTCGCTTCGCTCTGGTTTATATGAGTTTTTTGTAATACCCGTACATAATCCAGAATGTATTATACATTAAAACCTTCCCTTGAACCATTATATCTACTGATGAAAGCCGCATCAAAATCCGTTGCGTAGTTTATAAGATGCAAGCGTAGGTACATACAGAGGGGACAGACGGTGGAAAGCGACTTTGTTTTATACTGTGTAAAGATGAAAAAGATTAGTGATCTTATAAAACTTTACTGCAAATACAGACTTAAAAAACTGCCTGTTGAATTTCCTGCGGCGTTTCTTCTCAGCAGTGGAAAGCGCTAGTAGATTTTCACTTGTAAAAGTGCCCGTGCGGCCTACTTACTGAATGAACGTCCATTGTTTAATCATCTTCATCATCATGTCAGCCGAAAGACGTCCACTGCTGGACATAGGCCTCCCCCAAGGCTCTCCACTCAGACCGGTCTTGTGCTTTTCGCATCCACCGCGTTCCCGCGATCTTTACAAGGTCGTCACTCCATCTTGTTGGAGGCCTACCTACAGCTCGTCTCCCGGTCCGCGGACGCCACTCAAGAACCTTCTGACCCCATCGGCCATCAGTCCTGCGAGCAATGTGCCCCGCCCACTGCCACTTAAGTTTGGCTATTCTTCGGGCTATGTCCTTAACCTTAGTTCTACTGCGGATATCATCATGTCTGATTCTATCACGCAGAGAAACCCCGAGCATAGCCCTCTCCATAGCCCTCTGAGTGACTTTGAGCTTCCTTATAAGGCCCATTGTTTAATGCTAACAACCATTGATTGCGATGACCTTTACATAGCGGTGCAACTATGGTCGGTGATGTCGCCGTGGTAGTCTTCGCGTTTCTTTCTTGTTTTTACTGTACATCTGGGTTGAGTCTAAAAACGCTGCAGACACTATTGCACGTACCTACTAGATATGTCCTCATCTCGGATTTCCTTCATGCTACATTCTTCCAGCTGATTTTGCTCCAAAACTGCTAATCGCTGTTCCAGTTACTCATTTTGGACAAGGAGTTTTTATATATGTTTCTTAGGTCATAATACTTATTTTCCAGGTTATTCGCATTTTGGAGTAGTTTTATTTTGAGCTTATTGTAGTCAATCTTACTAAAGAAGAATTGAAGTGACGTTTACATTTCTATGCGAATTATGGCACTCGTCGGCGAAGCTCCATCAATTTTTTTCTGGCCACGCTGTGTGATATGAGTGTCAGTATTATCATCATCTTCAGCCTCTGGAAGAATGCACAACAAATATTTCAAATTGATAGAACCCACACATAGTTTGCATTTCCAGTTGAACAGTTTGTGAATTGTAAAGTTCTTAACGGATCAGTTACTAGCTAACTATACCTGCGGAACGAAAACACTTGTCTTGTTACAAATAAATTTCACATTATTCCAGGGTTTTTTAAAACTGTTTTCATACATTTAACGCACTTCATGATTATCAACGCGTGTACGCAACGGCGGCGTAATGTAGGTGACGGTGTTGGAAGCGCGTGCGCGTCTAAACCGGTAGGCGGTGAGCGAGCGATGAGGTAAACTCTTTTTTATTACACATAAACAATAACAAGACATAATACGGTCATTCTCCAGAATTGTGTTCTCAGTCTAATTAACACCGCCCTTTTTTTCCACTTGGTTTTTGATAAAATTTATGCAAAATGTAGTAACATATCGACCATTCAAACTTTAATATTTATTGGGCACTTAATTATTATTAGCGGTTAATTAACTAGAAGGGTTTTAATATTTGCGTGACGCGCGAATTAGAAAAGCGATGCGTTAATTAGGTTTACTTGCTTGCGAATTAAAAAAACTACGTATTTATTAGATAAATGTTCATGCCAAATATATATTTTTTAGGAAATAAGACAAAAACTGTCAGACTGTCTATTAATTTTATCATATTTATTATATTGCAACGTTGAAACTATTAGGAACATAAAATATCCATCACGATATACATACATAATAAGCTAACTAATATTTCACTGAAATAATCGTTCTAATATAATCAACAATGAAAACGATAAAAAAAATCAGAATTAATAACTTTATATTATACCTTAGGTATTATGAACAAACGATAACAAATAAATTGCCGTATCCGCTAAAGAAAAAATAATACTTCTTCCTCCTACTTTTTACATTCCCTATCTATCTTTAAAAAAAGTAATTTAAAATTTAAAAACCCGATGAACTAAAAGGATATAAATAAACTAGTTAATTTTATTGAATCTAAGGACACCTCATAATTCATAATGCTAAAATCCGTCGAGCCGTTTAAGCTTTACATACATAAGTTATGTAACATAACATAAATACATTCAACTTTAAGTATGTAGTTTAATTATTGCGGGTGGTTTTAATACATAATTTATACAAATATGAAGAATGATGCCGGGTCCCTAGGATATTCCTTACATGATTAGAATTACAGTTGTCACTTATTGTCAAATTGCAACTTTTTAATGCGGTCAGAAAAATTTTCATGTTTTCCAAGAGAAATATGCTAGGAAAAGTAAAATAACCTCTAAAAAACATATTGTCCAAACACTTAAGCACACAGATACGATCATAAGGATGATTTTAAGGTTAGGGCCCCTCTAATAACACCAGTTTGACATAATATATGTCATTCTAATCATGCCATCATTCTTCCGGGAATTACATTTTTGTAAAAAAAATATTCCTGTCAATTAATTTAAACTGGTTTAGCTTAAGCGAGGAATTAGAAATAAAATACTAAAAACCTTTTTTACTACTCTTAAACTAATTAACGCGTTCATTTTTGGCCCGTGAATTAGACGTGTGTATTAGGGATTCTTGATAAAAAAAATATAACTTCTTTTAGGTACATGTGATAAACTACATAATCCGGTAACTGTTAAATACTGAGGTTCTTAATGTATACAATAATTTACAGAGCTATAGAGTTATTGGCTGATTTTAAAAACGTGAACGCGTTAATTAGAATTTACGAGAACCAAAACATGCGAATTAGATACTTACATTTGTAGTGTGCGATCCACACAACATTAACACGTCTTTCTCTCAAGAGGGTCTTGACATGAGTGTCTGCTCACGCAAAATGCATTACAGACGTCTGTCTATTTCTTCAATGGCCTTGCACGGACACGAATGAAAGCGGCGCGTGAATTAGTACACGTATCGGGACAAAGTTTCTTTATTTTATATCTTAGTGATATATTACTAAATAAATTTGGTATTTTTTTTGTAATTTGGATATCTTATCTTTCATTAAATAAAAATACTTTCATTCATCTTTCCTCTTGTATATGATCGGGGAAAATAGTTATATTAGTGATTTCGGAAGTGGGACGCGCGGTGTTAATTAGGAGAATGGGGTATTGATATTTTTTTTCTCCTAGAAAGGTATTGAATATTTACTTGAAAATTCATGTACACCTCAATACGAGTACCTTCTAGGAACAAAAAATATAAATTATACCAAATTCAATAGTTTTATATTTTTTAAGCCCGAGGACATACAGAAATGGCTGTCTGGAGAATGACCGAATAAGCATTGATAGTTGTGCTACGTAATGCGGTTACAAACATAATGACGTCATTCCGACACTCGTCCAAACCGGGCTTAGTAATCACTGATACTAATTTTTTTTTTCTCAGTAAATAATAAACAAAAAAATTAAACGTTTTTTTTCAGAAAACTTTTTAAATGCTTCTTGTTTTCAAAAATGTTTTTTTCATACATCTTAATTTTAAAATACCTCCGCTTTGATATATCTTACGTATATTTCACTAAAAGATTTTCGGTAACATAACATTAGGTATTATAGCTGACTATTATCATCATATCAGTCCATGTCAATACCTATTCAAAAAACAATCAACAAAGACATAATTTTTCCTGAAAAAAACATTTTTGCGGAATTCATTTTATTCTCAGGGGACAGTGGAGTTACTTCCTGATCGTGATTATGATGAATTCATGCCTTGTATTCCCCCTCCGGAGTGTCAGTCTTAAAATGTCAAGTGCTAAAATGATGTCTAGATAGGACGACGTCAAAAACTTGAACCGTCCTTGTAGTGTAATTACGAGGTCTTGTAACGTCAAGGTCCTACAACGTCAGGTCTTACAACGTCAAGGTCTTACAACGTCAAGGTCTTACAACGTCAAGGTCCTACAACGACAGGTCTTACAACGTCAAGGTCTTACAACGTCAAGATCTTACAACGTCAAGGTCCTACAACGTCAGGTCTTACAACGTCAAGGTTGTACAACGTCAAGGTCATACAACATTAAGCTTATATCGTCAAGGTCGTGCAACGTCAAAGTCGTGCAACGTCAAGGTCTAGGAATAAATGCAAATAATAGAAAATGCAAGTCCAAAGTTGGTGTAATTATTATAAATGTTTGTTTGTTTCATCTTCACGGCATGGATAGTGAATTTTGCATATATTTTAATACAACACTACAAATTATAAAACAAAGTTCCTCCCCCCCCCGCGTCTTTCTGTCCGTATGTTCGCGATAATCTCAAAAGCTACTTAACGGATTTTCATGAGGTTTTCACCAGTTAGACAATTTTTCACAGAAGTTTTAAAAATCAATTCTGGTTTATGTACGAGTGTTACAAAAAAATAACATATATCGAAGCGAAGCGAGGGCGAGTCACTAGTTATATATAAATCCTAGACTTATAATCCAATGACGATCGCTGCTCTACATCGATATCATGTGCCTTAATATTGTGTGTTGACATAGGAATATACTACGTAAGGTCAAGTTGGGTAAGTGAGACGTACTTTATTTGTTTCTAAAGAAACTCAACTGGATTACCTATAATTTTAGGTTTATCACAGAAGCAATATAAGGTGTATCTTTGCAAAATTAAGAAGATTTATAAAATTAACAAAATATTACTCTAGATGCCTTCGTATGCTTGCGTCGCGATCGGGGCAAGTGAATGAGTCGTGTTTATCGTTCAGTACTTGACCTAAAAGTTATTTTAGATACAAAAGACGTTTTTTACGAAAGTAATTAAGCTATTTTGATCATTGCAATATTAAAAAAAGTTGATTTCTGCATAGAAAAGATATAAACGTTATTTTGGGGCAAGTGAAACACAATATCCGCTTGTTTAGTTTACCTGCAAACCGCAGCGATATCTCTTTTTTGAATCCAGAACTATTATGACAATAACTGCTTTACCGACACGTCTGTCTGTGCTTTTTTAAGAGATATTTGAAAGTGTTCCACTTGCCTCGGTGTTTCACTTACCCAACCTGACCTAAATATAATTCATTTACTCTGATGATTCCATATTGTGATGCATTGCCCTATTGTACATTGTTTTTGGCCCTATTGTTCTCGTATTGTTGACAATAATTTCTATCTCTTATTCAATTGATGGTAAAGGCGGCTGAGTCAAGAAAAAACAACACAAAAGCATTTTTTTTTCAAACGAGTAGTATATAAACTCCAATGTTTGTTCCTTCCGTACTCATTTTAAAAGAAGACTTGGAAGGTGAAGTACTTCCGATCAACATGTTTCGATCATTCGCCATTGTGTTGTTTGTGATCATCACTGCTATCAGTGGGGGCAGCGGGCTGGCGAACAAATGCGACAGTGACAAATGTAACGCAATGTGCAAGGAGCTGGAGCCGGGAGATTCCGTCGCCAAAATTTATAATAAAAATGGATACTGTAATTACGACAGGAACTTTTGTGAATGCTACCAGGATAACACGTGTGTCAACTGTATATAGGCTAGGTATCTGGTGTTTTCTCTAATATATTCTATGAATGATGAAAATGTTTACTATTTAATTCTTGAACTACGCTGGTTTCTTTGTAAACACAATTGTGGGTTATTTACTTTTACCCAATATTGCTTATTATATTTATTATTAAACTGGTTTTAGCCGTTTTAGGTAGGTGATGACAAACTTTGTTTTATTTCGAGTATCGTAAAATCGGATTACTTTAGTAGGAGGTAACATTACCAACCTCAAAAACCATCTTAAATATTTAATTATTCTATTATATATAAGTGGAGTCACACCCCACTAGCGATGATCCTCCTTTCACACAAGTGGAAATGGATACGGTAGTCAGAAGTATGAACCCGAAAAAGGCACCTGGGTCGGACGGACTCACTGCAGACATATGCGCAGCAGCTATTCAGTGCAATGGAGAAGTATTTTTGTGCTTAGCGAATTCCTGCCTTAGGCTAGCCTACTTCCCCAAAGCCTGGAAGTCAGCACATGTCTGCATCCTACGGAAACCCGGTAAGGAGGACTATACCCACCCCAAGTCATACCGACCGATTGGTCTATTGTCGGTATTAGGGAAAATCCACGAAAAAATGCTAGTAAACAGGATCAAGTGGCATATCCTCCCGGCCCTGAACAAACGTCAGTACGGGTTCATGCCCCAGGAGTCGACGGAAGACGCCCTCAATGACCTGATGAGACACGTAAGAATCGAAGCAAAAACAAAGAAATGCATCGTGCTAGTCGTCTCGCTAGACATAGAGGCAGCTTTCGACATAGCCTGGTGGACTAAGCTACTTATACAGTTATAAATGATTCTAAAAATTTAAGATGATTACCACTAAAATAGTTTTAAGGGTGGGCAAAGTTACCCCCTAGGGCTAAAGTAACCCGAGTTTACGGTAGTACCTAAAAACTTCAAATTTTACTAACTACTACTCGCGTACTACGAGTACATGCGTATTTATAACAATAGACATTTGGATACAATATTTGATATTGAATCTTACACCCATCCAGCCAAGTTTTCCACCCGCGTAACTGTTTTTCCAAGGCTTTTAAATCTATATTATTTTAATCTATGGCGTAACCTTAAAAGCTATCAGTAAAAAATGAACAAATATACTTAGTAGCAAGGAATTTAATATAACACTTTTAAACATAAGAAGAACGTAAATCTTCTCGTATAAGTCTACATAATGAAACTCCTCTGCGCATAATTTGGCATCAAATATGGATCACAATACTCTTTTGGCGAAGCTGACAATGCATTGGGAAGTAAATAGTAAAATGACTCAGTTACAAAATTACCAACTCGCAAAATTACCACATCCCTAGCAGCCTACGTCTCAAAATATGTGAGTCGATCACCACTTCGTTTGCGATACTAGGCAGGTTAGTTTCATTTTTTAACTTCGAATGCCAAAGAGCAAATTGCCCAAATATAATAGGGTCAATCGATTTTGCTAAACAGACATAAAAAATAAAATAGCAATATGATGCAATTTTGCGAGTCACTAATTTTGCAGCAGTCTTTCTACTACTAACCAATTTTTGTCTGTCTGTCTATCACGATGAGTGGTGTAGCTTGCATCAAACCAAAAGTCCCACCAAGTTTGTGAAGGCAAAATATTGCGTGGCGGATCTGCAACCACCACTGACTGACCAATTAAAAGACAAGAGCGCGGATGTGATGTGGTCTGGATGGCCACTAAAAGAAGCCAATGGAAGCAAGTAGTTCTTTCCAAAACTTAAGACGTCCAATAATCAAGATTCAGTCATGAATAAACGACCAGGGAGAGTTGTGAAGGAATAAACAGATTTATAATTCATGTTTTTGTGCTCAAATAATTATGTGCGTGCAACCTTAACCTGATGATTCCAACGGTAGCACTGCGGCGCTGACTTTAATACCAGAACTTGTCAAGGTTTAGAAAATGTGTGAAACCGGGTAAGATAATGTTGGATTGGACCACGATTAGTGTAAGGTTTTCGACGCCGTTACTACAAACACATTTTTTTTTTTCGATAAACAATAAGTACTTATGAATGATTTCTTATTTAAAGTTATTTGGTGCCTTCTTATATGAAGGTAGTAGGTATAATATTATGTAGATTCTTAAGTCGCCTGTATCTAATGAAATAATCAAGTTATACTGAGTCGCGATAGTTTTCCATTTAAATTCGTTGTGTATGTGCTTTAATTTAAGATATTTTTTCAGTTTTTTGATACTTGTCTTGTAGTTTTGGCTGTAGGGGAGAACACGCAACTCTAGCAAAAATGCATTTATTATTACATATTTATTTATTTATTGAGAAGTTCACAACAGCACAAATACAAAGTGATTAAGTACAACGTGTTTATTATTGCGTAAGAAAGTTACCTACTGGGGTGTCCCGGAAGTAAAGAGACAAAATTAGGTTAGAAATAGTTAATATAAATAATGCAATAAAATCAAGGTTTATTGGTTCATAATAAATCTTGTATTATTAAAATGAAATAAACTATATCGAATTGGAGCATACTTCAACTTTGTTACCAATTTTTTGAAGGTTATTTGCTGTTTGTGTCATCACAGCTTTTCAAGATCTCAAAACTACAGTTTTAGCCAATCTAGTCCACCGACGGTTAAATGCAGTGAAAAATTTGGGTTTATCCATTTGCTTTTTAACATAATATCTATCTACCTCAACTTAAAGCAATAAAATATCGCTTGCCTGGAATACAACGTGTACCAACAGAAAGTAGGTTTCGTCATTAATAATGAGAACTTTCTATGTTTTTTCGTAAGCTTTATCACAATCTGTTTAAGCGTGCTCCTCCTGCCCTTTTATTTACTTTAGCTACGATAAGTTAGCAAAATTTTTAAAGGCTGAATCATTAACCCTCATCCTGGCCACACCAGATCTTGATATCTTTAATTTTACTCCTTTAACTCTAACAGATAACAAAGGAACTTGCTCAATCGTGTTTTTTACCTTATTTATGTTTTGAATGGTTGAAACTGTACGTTGACATACAGTAATCTATTTAAAATGTCGGTTTTATTTATATTACTACTTTTTATATTTCTGTAATTACTTGTCTTCTAGCTTCCTCTTCAATAAAATTATGTATCGTGTGCGTTTTCCCGTGACGTGACCTGATGGTAAGAACTCGCCGTCGCTCATAAACATCAGCAATGACAGGGGCACTGCGAAGTTATAGACTTTCAGTGAATACTCTTTTAATGCAGCGTTTAAAGGAGGATAATTATGTCATAGTGCTGAGGAAACGCCGTGGAGGAAAGTTCATTCCATATTTTCACGGTGCGAGGAAGAAAGGATCTTTGGAAACAGACTGTAGTCGATTTTACGGTTCCAGGTAGTATGGATTAACTTTACTCCGGTGGCGAGTAGTCCTATAACACACACATACACACATGCTCGATGCGAGTGGCATTAATAAAGTACGGGTAGATAATGGATTTTTTCTTGCTTGTGAATGAAATGACTTGATATTTTGCAGCGTTTACTTTGATACCAATTGTTGCAAAGATTGTAAGATAATTTTGAGTATTTTGAAGCATGTCACAGTCATTTCGATTTGTACTTAACTTTAATAAATATTTTTATATCATCATAAATTCATAAGTGATGGACTGATGATGTAAAGTAGTTCTGAATGTCATAAAAATAAGCGTTGTGGAGTGGGGTACCTAAATGAGAACCCTGCGGGATCCCAGATCTAACCACATCTGATTGAAAACCTCCCAAAACTACCCTCTGAGACCTATTTGTGAGATAGGTTTTTATTCAGCGCAGTAGATCACAGTTTTTCTAACTTTGCTACAAGAATGAGATGTCCTACTCGGTCGAATTTTGTTCTTTCTCGAAAACATTGAACATCTTGCTGCCTTGCTTTCATATCACACAACATAACAAGCCCATAATGATTATTACTTTCTATCTAATCTATGCTGTTAATATTTTGAAAACGTTTATGTTGAAACATTAATCCTTAATAATTTTATGCATTTCATTGTTTATTCCTTACGAACCTTTGACTCATCTATGACAAACATAAAGATTATTCGACCATTAACATTTTTGTGTGATGATTTCTTCGCAATAATACTATGCCATATGCGTCTCTGCCTATTGACATTTCTTGTGCCTAAAGTCATTATGCCTTATGCAATAATTCAGAAAAAAAACTACCAAACAAAGGGGACCCATCCGGAGCACAAATTTACCCGTGGTCACGTCATCAGCTCGCAGTCTGATGCTAATGCCAGCAGCGCGTTTAGCAGCGTCGGCGCACGGCGCAGCGGCGAGGTCCTGTGAGCCACCGAGCGCACTGGAGGGACCGCTAGCAAAGCCCGGGCCCGTAGCCTCAGCACTATTCCCTGTTCCTCCGGTTGTTTGACTAGGTTGGGACAGTCAGACTCGCCACGTAAGACTCTACACCAAGTTGTCAGTAAACTAAAGTTACGCTTTAACTCTATAGAATTAAAACCCAATGTTCAATAAAAATGCGGGGTATAGAAATTGATACACGACCTTTCAAGCATCATAAAAGGAAAGGTAGAAAGAAAGAGACGCAGAGGAAGACTAAGAAGAAATTATTTGAGCAAATAAAAGAGAAGGTTAAGGTTGGGTCGTACCAGAAAGAAAAGCAGTTGGCAATTACTCAACCGACAAGAGCATGGCTGTTAAATTAAGAGAGAGAGAGAGAGAGAGAGAAATTGATAATACTCATACATTTATATAAATATAGCATTCTAAGGAACACTTTTTGAACCTTCTCTACCAATAATGCGTACGTAGGTTCAAAACGGTTAAATCTAAGCCCTGACACGCCTACAGTTTGCTTCTTACTAACGCATTATAAACTAATTTAATAGCCTCAAATCTTTGATAATACAAGTAACGTACTAATTTACGAAAACTACTGACAGCGAGAGAGTCGATATTTTTGTGAAAAGTAAGACATGTGTTGAAAACTACGCCAAGATCCTTCACTAAGCATATCCTAACGATAAGCATGGTCCCAAACAGGCATCAGGCGAGTATTGGAACGCTTGTACAGTCAAGGTCACCAATATGTATACACCACAAAGTCTCAAAAATATGTACACAGACCTTATTACTATGGTGATAAGGTCTATGTGTACATATTTTTGCAACTTTGTGCGGATATTTATTTTTGACCTTGACTGTACAATGAAAAGGAGATCATTGTCCACATTCCACTGGTATACCGAGGCTATATCTTCTTGCAGGGAAACCTAATTGGCATGTCTTTCTACCCTATACACCAATCTAAGATGGTCAGCATTGAGCAGACATGGAGACGAAGAATGGGTCCTGATGGGTAACACCGGAGCGAGTGTGATACGATATGTCTATGCTGTTGTCAATACCGTAAGTCGCAAAAAATAATAAAGGCCTATTTTATTCAGTTTGATTAGCAGTATGTAGTTACCCACACGGTTAAAATTTTTTTGAAATCTAGGATGGCCTTGTATATGTTCTCAAAGTTAAAGTCTACCAAGATAAGGAGGTTAGTGTTTACCGAGCTGTTTACCAAAAAACCATATTGCAAGTTCTTTAAAAAAGCCTTTAACTGAGCCGACATAATCCAGTGAGTTATCGATTAAAACAAATTAGCACGAGCATAATTATAAAACCGTTATCGTCCCTTCTGCAAGAACCACTCGTCTTAGGTCCCGTCTCATCTCTAGAGATCATCCACATTATGAAGATACGCTTAATGGCTACTTCAATTTCTTACATACTAGTATAATATACTGAACGCCACTATAGGGAAATAAGCAAACGGTTGAGCATCCTCAGATCCAACAAACTCCCTTCTTTCAAAGGTAACCTGTAGAATACGAAACCACTTTTAGATTTAAGGCTTTCAATATGCTGCCAGAATCCTCGTAGGTGACCTAAATTTGATAAGCATAATCATTGTCGTACGCTGATGGAACTAGTTTTTTGATTTCGGCCTGATGTCTCGTGAACGTGGTGTATATGTATGTTACAGTCAGAACTCTTAATCGGTCAAAAGTTCTTTTAACTGCAAAACCAGTCAAAAGTTAAGCCTGTGGACGTGGTCATATGTTCTTAAAACTAAAAATTGTTGGTTATAAGTGGTTTTGACCAAGAGTGTTAGGTTAGGTTAGGTAAGGCCCTGTTGTTTGATCAGTAGATAAACTAACTAATTGTTAAAATTCGAAAAAGGAATGGAAAATTTGATACATTTCCTTGAGATTTTAACCATTAGTAACGTTTTTTGATCATTAGTTAGTTTAACTACTGATTAAAACAACAGGCCATTAGTACTTTAGACCACAGGCTTTAGTTAAAAGTACTTTTTTCTGAGTTTTGTTCATACTATAAAAAAATGTTAAAAAATAAACCCTTAATATGGTGAGACTTCGGTGTCTGTATGTAGGTATGTCACAACAGTTTTTTTCTGAAATTATACAAGCTATCATCATGGAATTTGGCATAGTTGTATTTGGCTTGCCCAAATCTGTATTAAGTATAAAAAGGTCTAGAATGAAGAATGTCAGTAGGTACGCCAAATCACTTGAAACTTTGTAGCAGTAAAGTTTATAAATAAACAAACATACTACTGTTTATTTTATTCAAAAAGACTCAGTAGTTTTGATTCTATGAACGTTTAAAATTTGGGTCAGTAATATTAAAACGCGCGGGGGCCATCTTGCTGGGGTGACGTCATCGCTTAACAGCGGTACGCGCCCTTATATGAAAAAGTAAGTTTACAGGGCTATAACTTTTTAACCGTTATAAGTAGCCAGTTGAATTTTTCACAGAATACGTGTTATTATAAAATCTATCGTTTAAAATTGTACAATGAACAATAAATCAAATCTCAAGAGGGGTCCCCATACAAGAAACATGAAAATAAATCAATTTTTTTAGCATTTTTATACGGATTGTATTTTTATATTGGCTTCTTATTTTGATGCTATTTTGAGCTTAAATTGTAGTCTATTTTTTGTAGTTTACGACTAAATAGCAATGTCAAGTAAAACTGCTACAAATATGTGACAAAACTGATTTTATCAACACGATATTTTAAGCGGTCGCCCATCCTGTTTTAGACTACTTTGGAAGGCGAAGTACGGGTTGTATTTATATAATAGCTTTTTATTTCGGTGTCACATTAAGTTTAGATAATAATCAAAACTCCATACAAACAAATATAGTTTACGACCAAACAGTAAACTGTAGTAAAACTCTTACAAATATGTTAAAAAGTGCCTAGTTTAAATCAACACGGTCGATGTTTAGGTAAGCGGTGGTTGAATAACTTTGGTGGTAGGCCTTTCTTTACAAATTTCGTGTTAATTCAGAATTAATATCGCTACTGTATAAAAGAGTGAACTATAAAACATGAATTTTTGATTGACCTAGCAGTAGTTCTGATACTTCGTGTATTGATTTCATCGATTTCAAATATTGCGCGCGGGCGCTACCAAGTCGATAGACGTACCGACCTACATACCTACAATACTCTCGCTTTGCTAGGTCTAGGCATTATTGCCACTATCCCAAAATTTTAAGTGCTTGATTATTATTCTAATTTTATTTAACCAACTTATTCAACAAAATTTACAAATAGAAAAGCCGGTCAGTGACAGACAGTTAGTTATGTAATACAAAATAATAGATAAACATAGCTGCCATAGTAACATCAAAACGAATTCGTAAAAATATTACGACTAACAAAGTTAAGCAAGTACAAGCGTAGTCTATAACAGGATGGGTGACAGCCTAAAACATCGTGTTGATAAAATCAGTTTTGTCACATATTTGTAGCAGTTTTACTTGAGATTGCTATTTAGTCGGAAACTATGAAAATTAGACTACAATTTAAGCTCAAAATAGCATCAAAATAAGAAGCCATTATAAAAATACAATCCGTATAAAAATGCTAAAAAAATTGATTTATTTTCATGTTTCTTGTATGGGGACTCCTCTTGGGATTTGTTTTATTGTTCATTGTACAATTTTAAACGATAGATTTTATAAAAACACGTATTCTGTAAAAAATTCAACTGGCTACTTATAACGGTTAAAAAGTTATAGCCCTGTAAAGTTACTTTTTCATATAAGGGCGCGTACCGCTGTTAAGCGATGACGTCATCATCCGTGAGCGCTAGCCGCCGGGTTTCGAGCGCCGCATACTAAGTTTAAAATTTAATATCTCGAAAACTATTTGACGTATCGAAATGATTTTTTTACAGCTATTTTTAGTTTTTAATGAATAATACGGTAAGCCAAAAATCTCAACAGGCTGACATTCTCTATTGGGAATTGAAAAATGGAAGTGATTTTGATTACAGCAAACGGGGTGTCTTAATCGCACTGCTAGATCAAAACAGTATCAACTCAAAATCCTTGCTAGATTTTTCCAAGTTCATAGAAGTTGTATTAAAGTTGATTTTTAAATATAGTTGTATTTTGAGTTACTACTATTTTGATCTAGCAGTGCGATATGAAAGGGCTCGCCCACCGTAATAACCACTCCTTTCAGAGAACATAACACTGACTCCACAGCGAAAAATCATCGCATGTACACATCATAGTGATGGTAGGATCTTGTCCCTTTACTTACCAGCCAAGCAACAGCAGTATTGAGTAATAAATTGAATTTCGGTAACTTTTTTATTGTTATAGATTGGACTTTATTGTGCATTGTTTTAGCCTTATTGTTATCTCATTGTTGACAATTATACCTATCTCTAATTCAATTGAAAGTAAAAGTGGCCGAATACAAAACAGTACGACTGGTATTGTTTCTGTACCCAGTCATTATTTCAGTGAAAAAAAACACAAAAGCAATATTTTTGGCAAATGTATATAAAATCCAATGTGTGTACGTCTTGTATTCATTTTAAAATAAGTCTTGGAACGTGTAAAGCTAATATTCAACATGTCTCGATCATTCGAAATTTTTGCGTTGATTGTTGTCATTCTTGCTATGGTGTGCAGTGAAATAGCGAGCAGATGTGACAGCGCCAAATGTGACAAAATGTGTAGAGACCCGAAACCAAAAGGATACGGAGAAATAAAGTTTCAATACAAACACGGAATTTGCAATTACGAAACGAACTATTGTGAATGTTATAACCGAAACATATGTGTCAACTGTTAATAGTATAAGAATAAGAAAATTTAAATTTCGAGCAACGAGGCCCATAATTACGAATACTTTGCAGACTAACATACATAACAATATAAACCTTTAAACTAACACCGAGGTGACAGAACAGAGTGGTCCTGTCAGCCAAAATTGGCGTCATGGGCGCTGTCTGTAGGTTTCCCCGAAACTGCCGGGACACGAAACCTTTCGGCTAGAAGTCAGGACACTCGACGGTCCCCAGAATAAACAGCGGCACGCGCAATACAAACTGAAGCACGTAGCGAAGCGACCGCAACTGGAACACCGTCAGACTGCATTAAACCTTTTGACGACCTTACTGAACCACGTCGTCTACTGTTACAGAGTGGTGCAGGCGACACACGTAGAGCACCGTGTTTGGTATAGCTGCCCGCAGCTCGGAATTCAGGTCCGTTACTGCAGTACCACACCGAGTCTTATGAGGCTTTCTACGTGGTTTGCTGTACTGCGCCAATCTAAATCCCTCCTTATCCACATCGGTACGAAAGAACTCCTTCATAGAAGCTGGAGCTCTCTTCTTCGACGCCTTAACTCGAAGTTCAGCGGCCTTGTCGGCTGCGTTAGCGCCGGGAAGCCGGCGGGTGGCGGGGTGGGCGGTCTAGACTCGATTAGGTACCTTCTGGTGTTTCGTACTGTGATGAATAAGGAATAAGGAGACAAATATTATTTATTTTTCATTTTTTTTAATTGCCATCTGGCATTAAGACTAAGTAAACTAGTACATTATTTATCTCTCTAATGATAAAGATAAAGGGATAAAAATAAATAGATTTGTTACACATGAGTTACAATTTTATAAAGATGTACCTATATGTTTTGTATGTCTATTTATTTTTATCATGTTCTCTAATTTAAAGACTTTCGAAAAAATATCAAAAACTTTTACCCTCGAACAATCTTAACACACGGCATTGCGTCCAGAGTAGTCCAGACAAGTTCAAATTCTGCACAAGTCACAGGGAAATGATAAAAAGTGGGTTTTGATGAAATCTTTAAGGGATACGATAAATTCTCTACTATTTTAAAATGACAACTTCTTGGTGATCATTTACCTACAAAAATTGAGAAAAATTATTAAATTCTACACAAAACTACATAGATTTCATAGATTTTGTACGAAGATAACAATGCAAAAAAATGGTGTATAAAATAAATAAATAAAATTAATTAATATCAGGGGACAATGTCACACCAATTGACCTAGTCCCAAACTAAGCTCTAAGCTTGTACTATGGGTACTAGACAAGGATATAAATACTTATATAGAGAAATATATACTTAAATACATAGAAAACATCCAAGACTCAGGAATAAATATTTGCGCTCATCACACTAATATCTGCCCTTACCGGGATTTGAACCCGGGACCGCTAGCTTCGTAGGCAGGGTCACTACAAACTGACCGATGTCGATTTACAACTTATCATTGGTTAAACCTAGTATTCGTACATAGTGACGCATCACAATAAGGTTTCGGCGACGTATTCTCTCGTCCATCAACACAATAATGTGTTTGTCAAGTAAGTATTATTTATAACCGTCTTTGTATGGCTTTAGGTATCCATGCCTGAAATATTTATTTCAAAATACTTCTAGAATTGACAATTTGATATTCTCATAAATAGTTCTAAAATAGCTTCAACTTCCAACGTCAACCGGAATTTTATTTATGCACAGAAAAGGCACGTACATTGAGTTACCGAAAACGTCAAACGGAATGCAATATCGCAAATTGCAGAAGGAGTATCTTGGTAAAGACGGTTTGAAACGCAGCTCAGTACGTGAAATCGAAGAGTCAATTGGGTTGTACAGAAATAAAAGTAGGGGAGATGGTTACTTATTGAAGATGACTTTTTAATAATGTTTAGTTTGTTTTATGTATATATCAACTTAGGACACGTAAAAATGCATGTAGGTCTGATTATAATCTTACCATTCAAGGAGTGTTATTGGTTAATATTGGTTATAATTTACCTGATAATCCCAAAATTTTAAATGTTTTGCCTATATATTATTTAAAACGCAGGGCTCAAGGTGTTTGTTAATTTTAATTTTATTCTGAAGATATTCAAGCACAGACTGTTCCACTAAATTTCAAGTAGGTACCATTGCTCAGTCATTTCTGGTATCAATCCGTATTCTTTAAAAACATAGTCAGGTTTTAAAAGCTGGGTTTTGCTTGTTTACAACACACTTACTTATTAGCTTCAGCTTGTAACTATCTAACAAACAATGTAATAAAGTCTTAGAAGTAGATTTTCACCTACTTAAAAATAAATAAATAAATTGTCATATCCACTTGAAAGTTTGCATACTAATGCAATAAAATTAAAATAACAATATAATAATATGGTACCATTATTATGATATTATGAACGTGAGGCGGCCATAGGATCCATATATTATTATGATGAAATGAACGTGAGGTGGCCATAGGAGCTCTCAAATTGCTCGCTAGTAGACCCGTCGATTATTGACTCATTGAACTGGTCTTTTGACAAGTTAATCAGTATTAGTAATCATCCTTATGAGAGCGTCGGTGGCCTAGTGGCTTAGAGGGTCGACTCGTGATCGTAAGGTACCGAGTTCGAACCCCCGCGGTCACCATGTACCAATGAGTTTTTCTAACTTAAGTGCATTACCCGATGCTCTTACGGTGAAGGAAAAACATCGTGAGGAAACCTGCACATTCGAACAGCTGAGTGTGTAAGAGGGTAATTGCACAAAAGATCCCAAAGGGTCGAAGTGTATCCGAAAGGGCCCATCTGTAAGATAAGATAAGATAATCATCCTCATCTTCATCATGGTGGCCTTTTGGTGATCCAATCTTGGATGTAGGCCTCTTCCCTCTTCTTCCACTCTTGGCGATCTTGTGCTCGTCTCATCCAGTCTTGACCTCCGTGCCGTCGAATGTCGTCCATCCAGCGCTGCGGTGGTCTGCCGCGCCCTTTAGTATCGGCTCTGGGTCTCCATTCAAGGACTTGTCTTGTCCAGCGACTCTCGTCCATTATACATATTACGTCAGTATTAGAAATACAGCCGGTCAAAATTTATGGCAAAAATTTTAAACACTTCGTTACATTACTAACCATAATAAACAATTCCGAGGAACTGAAGACAAACTGTACACAAACAAGTATTCCCAAAGTACGAGTAGCCCGTACCTAGCAGAACCATCGCATTGAATTGTAAATACATCGAGTATTTCAAGTCAGCTTGGAGCATTGGACATTTTGCTAGGTTTATTTTTCAAAGAAACGAGTTGACTGTTTGTCATGTTTCAGGCTTTGTGTAAGTTGATGTATTTTTTTGTTTTCAGGGTGTTACAAAGAAATCTATTTATGTTTATTTTTCACGATACAGATTCATTTATGGAAGATAATCGAGTTTATACTGAATATTCGTCTAAGAGTGCGTTCGTTTAGATGTCATTGTAGTGGTACCTACTTAGTCAAATAAAATAAAAATAAAAATAATGATTCTGTACTTTGATGCACACAATGGCGTTGCTAGTATGACTTCTTACGATTCCATAGTCAACATGTAACTCTCCCGTAATCAGGCCGGTGCAGCAGCTGATCAGGCCCAAACCTACCTACGAATTTGTGGCGCTTGCAGTGGGTCCTCGGTCAGCCGATATGAAAAGCTTTATTAAGGCCCTGTGATCCCGGCTCATAGACACCTCCGGAGATCCTAGAGCTAGTGTTTACCTCTCCCAAAGGATTGGGCTAGCTATCCAGAGAGGTAATGCAGCCAGTGTCATAGGGACCATGCCGCGAGCGGACCTGCTAGAAGGGGTGTTCTTTTTAAAGTAGTAATATTTTTTTATGTTTAATATTTGAGTGATTCAGCGTTATTTTTATTTAAATACGTTTCGTTTTAACTTTTATGTTATTACCATAACATAGCCATCCACCATCCACCATCTTAGCCTAATTATGCAAAATGTGGCTTTAGAATTATCAACAAGTTTTTAGAGTCGTTGGTAATTCTGTAGCTCTGCCTACCCCACTCTTGGAATGAAGGCATGAGTTTGTGTATAAATGTGTGTTATTACTAATAGTTTTAAGGAACTCGCCATATCCGGCTGTCCGTCCGTCTGTCCGTCTATTTAGGGCTTAACTCAGAGATTATTATATTGGTACTACAAAGCTTAAATTGTGCATGGTTGTACATATTAATTACACTGACAAAGTTGTAAAATAAAAAAATCTAGTTTAGCCATACATGTAAAATGGATTCAAGGATAAGTTACTTCTATATATACTTCTTGTGTTTCTGTTTATTTTTTACTTTGCTATTTTCTATTTGTGCAATACGGAATTAACTATGAATGTTAACTTACATGTTTTTCATTCGTCATTGTATAAAATTGCTTTTTCAAAAAGTGTGGGGTTATTTGATGGTTTTTTTTAAAATTTGGGGAACCGTTTAGGGAATATTGAACTATAAAAGTGCCATTTTTCTAAAGCCAAAACTACAAAGACAAGTAAGAATGAACAGACCTTAGATTGTAAAACTATGTTATATTCCAAGTCCAATTGTCTCTAAACAACGCTGAAACAATTTAGCCAAACCAACAGATCGAAGGAAAGAGATAAACAAAGCACGCGTAACTCACCTCACGTCATAAAATTCACCCTCTCACTTTTACGCATGGCTCGCCCTATTGTAAGGGCGCTTACACACGAATCTTCGCGCCTAATGACCTGTGAGCCAATGTTTGCCTGTGTAGCGAAGCTTTAGTTTTCTTATTTCTTTTGTTACCCTTTTTATGAATTATGTATTTTCTTTTTCACGCGAGAAATGTTTTTCGGCGTAGGTTATACGAAGTTTGAGTCGTTTAGTTTAATCTGTTAAAACTTACTTTTAGGGTTCCATACTCAAAAAGGTGCCAATGCATTGCAATGGAACCCCATTACTAAGCCACGCTGTCCGTCTTACGTCTCGCAGCTGTCTGTCAGCGGACTTTAGGTATGTTATTATATCGTAAATTTTACATAGTGTGTTGTGTAATAGTAGTATAGAGGTAGTTATTGTAATTATATTGCAACGATCGTTAATTGTTAGTTAATTTTTAAAAACAAATCAAGGTAAATTGTATGTCTTCTGAGCAACAGAAATGTAATTTAGTTTATAAGTGGAACCTGTTATGGCTGATGTTCTTTTTAAATTTGATTATATTGTGTTATATATTGCTGTTTTAATCAAATAAATAAATAAATAGCCATTAAATCAACAAAAAATAAAATAAAAAAATAGTTAAAAGGAGTTATCATTAGACCTACAGCCAAGCAGCAGTGTTTGCATTGTTGTTCCGGTGTGGGGATAAAACAACCGATACAATATTTAGCGAGGCATTCCATCTTAGTCCTCAGCGTTAGCAACGCATTGGTAGTCTTAATATTTTAATCATGAGAATACAAATGATCACTTATAATCGGGGCTTGGAATCCTGGTTAATTTTATTAACCAGCTCGTCAGAAACGCCATATTATATTTCAAAAAGAGCATTTTCATTTCGATTCCGCTCGGAACAGAATCGATATTATTTCGGTTTTGATCAAAGAGCAAAATGAAACTGTTCCTGCTCAAAAAACCGGTTAATTTCGCTCGCTAATTTGTTCGCACCGCCCACCAGTCCCACCACCTTTTCTCGTCTTTCCTAATAGGTTAGTAGCTAGCTCTGAAATAACTAATAAAATAACTCTCGCGTGACTTATGATTATACGATTCCAAGCAGCGTCGGCCGAAAGATGCTCCACCCACTTGTCATTTCAAATTAACCAGGTTAATCCCAGCGACCATAACGCTCGCGAATTGATTCCGCTCCCAGCGAGCGTTTACGAAAAACCTGCTTAAGAACCATATTAACCGGTATTTTTCGAACCGTTCCCAAGCCCTGCTTTTAATCACGTGGCCTGTGTGCGCGTCAGCTTTCTCTATAAAAACCGGCCAAGTGCGAGTTGATCTTGCATGGAGAGGGTTCCGTATATACTTTTTTTTTGATAGAATTCTTATAGGTTTTCCTGTAATTTATAAGAAATAAACTATATTTTGTAATTTTTTTCAAAAGTTTAGGTTCAGTAGTTTCGGAGATCAGGGGAGCGAATGGTAAATTTTCGTCTTCTTTGATGTATAAAATCAATACTTTTTATTGTACAATAATAACAAAAATATATTTGAGATCCTCATATATAAATAATTTTTCATTCTTTTTTTCTTTTCTTTCATAATAAGCCCTTTTATTTGATGTATAACACAGTAAAGTTTGCAAAACTTTTTTTATAAATTTCCTTTTTTGTCCCCGGAAAATTACCTATATTTAAATTTTATTTATTTATTTTGCACATCTGTGTTTGGGTCATCAATTTACTTGTGTGTACAAAATTTCAACTCAGTCCAGTAGTTTTGGAGCAAATTGGCTGTGACAGAGAGACGGACAGACAGACACACGAGTGATCCTATAAGAGTTCCGTTTTTTTTTTGTACGGAACCCTAAAAAAATCATTAAACAAGGACACAGTAAATCTTTTCAACAACAAAACCGATCGTAACCCAATCATGTTTATACCATTGTAAAAGGCCTTACAATTTCGGTGCCGCCGACACACTCGGTGTACCTAAATTACTAACACCTAGGAATTGATGGCACTGAACAGCTCAACAGTTTTACATACCACTCGTCGGTAATCCACGCGTTGTAGGATCATCCGGCTTGTTCCCGAATCTCGATTGGGGAAAAAAATACATACTCTTTTCTAATTCAAATGGATAGTTCATTTTGTTCCTTTGTATCACACAGATTATGAATGAAAACCTTGGTTTTTATGGTCCGATGGATCCCACTCTTTGACCCATAGATATCTCACGACTACAATCTTAAGACTGCCAGTCCTAAGGCTTGATTTCCTCCTTCGCTGATGTCGGTCACTGACGTCGGTCGAGCGTACGAATATACACCATGTTCTATGAGACACCGCACAGCGACGCTGACATCCGCGGCAGATTTATTACTACGTGCCGCTGATGGCGCACGTCGGTCTCGCTCGTCGGCGCCACGTACGTCGGTGCGAAAACGCGCTATATACCACTATGCGCTCGCTCAGTGCAAAGCTGACCGGTTGGCTGTACGCGCGTGCGAAGCGCAGCCGAACAGAAACTGTTCTGTACAGCGATCGGTTTCGCACTACGGGACGTTTCTTTCTCATACGCGACCGACAGTACGCTGACGTCAGCGACCGATGTCAGAGTAGGAGGAAATCAAGCCTAAAACCGCAAATTCACTGCCAACCCTGGGGACTAGTATGGAATCAAATGCCTCTATGCTAGTAATTTCTCCAGTTGACTTATCTCCACTCCGGGACAACAATGCGAATGCTGTTTGGCGGCAAGTTAAAGGCTAAGATGGGGGTAGGGACAGGGACCGGAACCGCTTACCCTTTAAAGGGTATTCGTTAGGGTATATAATTGACTGGTTTTTACAAACCCTAACGATGCGATAAGCATATCTTCAACTTACCCTAATGAAAAGCTATCCAATACGATACAGTTAATTCGATTAAGCGCTTAACAATTCCTCAAAACCCTCGCTAGGCTTTTTATATGAAGTGTTTATTGAACGGCTTCAAGCTATTTTAATCTCTACGCGCAGTGCATACAAAATATTTTTGCACTACTTAGCTATTCATTGGCTATCCACACACATAGGCTTGAAGCCAACCAATCACACGAATTTGCAAAACAGAGTCAACGGAGAGAGAGAATGGATAGGGTAACACTAACGTAATGCTAAGTGCTTAAATCCAAAACCTTTACGAAACTGGTAACCTCAATGGTTGTAGTTTACTAGCTCGAAGCAGTTTTCATATCATAAGGGTAAGCCTATCGATAGGGATAGGCTTACGTTGGGAGAGCATTTGATGTAGTTACTCGATCGATAGACTTAATCAAATAAAGGGGTTTTCCGGTCCCTGGGTAGCGATCCAGATGGACCTTGCAAAACGTCCTACCACCACTAAAACTACTTGTAAAACTTGGCTTTGTTGATGTGTATAAAGAGACATAACATCAACATTATAAATGAGTCGCATAACTTCCAATTCGGATATGTCCTTGAAATTTGGTATCCAAATTTAAAACCTAAGTTGTTTGAAAAAAGACGCAAATTCCGTTGTCCTTTTGCATGGATTTATCAGAGTTTGAAGTGAAGCGACTCAAATGCGAAAGCTTGTTGTTATCAATTTAACGGCCCAACCGTAAGATTTGCAATTTGGCGCGAGTCTTTAACCTGAAGACTGATTTTGGGTTACAATTCCAAAGGATAAGAGTATAACGATAAACAACTGTTCAGTGGATGGAGACAGAGCAAAGGCATAGCTGGAGAACCTTCTGCAAAATTTCGTGCCGATTTGATACCGCCATGAAATGCACAATGGTATCCCATAAAAGTGATGCTAAGTCCGAATTTGATACTCTGTCACCGCGGAAAAACTAGTAAATTTCAAACATTTACAGATTTTACCGAAAAAGAAATGCCCTATGTTATTAGCAAAGTTACAAAAAAACTGTACGTATTTAAATTAAAATAAAACTAAGCTACTCAAATATTAAAGATATAAATAATAATCACCACTATAAAAATAAATATAAAGTTAAATGTACGCTAAAATAACTATTTGTTAAACCAGCCGTGCAAATATTGCCAGCATACACAAATCATTTAAATTGTGCACTCCATTGATTTTTAACACATAAATCGTTTAGTGTATGCGTTCCATTGATTTTTTTAATATTAGGCAGCCAGTCAGACTCAGGACAGCGGGTAATCTATTACGCTATGATTAACCCTTAACCTACAGCTAAATCCTGCACAGTTTCGCGGAACGTCGGAAAGAGAAGCAAAAGAAAGGTGAAACCCAATCACCGATTGAGGTAAACAACATTCACAAGCGAATAAACATTGGCGTGTTGCCAGATACTCCGTTATTGACAAAGAGCCTCCAACATATTTGTTATCTTGTAAAAACGTCATATAACAAAAGAGTATAGACTTCACTTCAACCATTTTTCACTGTGTTATCATACGGTTTCTCGAAACCAAAAGAACCGATGTCCCAACATGTTGCCGAGAGTTTTTGATTTCTGCAACAAGAAACATAAAGGTTCTTTTTGCATGCTTGCTATGTTGATACCATCATCAGTAACATCTCCATTCATGACTGCCAAGGAAAATGGGACTTTGTTCCGTTGCATGACCAATGATTCATCTAGTGTATGAAACTCCTACTTTCAGAGCTGAAATCTCTTAAATAGTTTCACCAATTTTTATAAAACCTAGCTTAGAATTATTCCAGTTAAAAAGTTTAAACTAAATGAATCTATGTGAAAAAAACTGCTTAAAAATATTTGAACTTTGTAATATTTTATCCTAAAGTCGAAATATCTAGTTACGTTATTGAATGGCTAAACCAAGATTAAAAAAGCAAGCTTTAAAAGCCCGACTGTTGCCAACCAACTTTAAATCATTATAAATCCTTAATGATCATTAAAATTGAAAAATAATTAATGCAACCTGAAGTACTCAATGATACCTCACTTGTAATAGTTTGTCGACTTTTTTTCTTATTTACAATATGGCGTCTGGTGGCCGCCATATTGAATTTTGATTACTGTCATATCTTTATGGACACGGTCACAAGATAATGACAAATCGAGTGACATAGAAATCATCAAAATCGGCCCACGCGCTTAGTTAGTTAGCTAGAGCACCACAAAGAAACAAACATTCATATTTACATACATAATATAGGCTGATAAGCACATAAGCCTCCTCCTTTGGCGGTCGGGTAAATAGTTATATCCGATTGGTAGCTACGATGCACCAGACAACACACAGATAATCACATACACACAGAGATACACATCTGAGAGGGATGCCCCACAAGCGTTGCCTGTACGTTGTCGTCGCCGCTGCGTTGTTCTACGTATAAATTAGAACGACATGCCACACGATGCGTTCAAACACTTGCGTCGCTCTATGTTGAAATCACAGCGTTGCGGCGACGCAACGCACCGGCAACGCTCGGGTGCTAATGTTTTTAAACTTATTACACGCGCGATGCTATCGACAATTTAAAGCCGCAAACGCACTCAGAGCGGAGGTGGCGCGGTGCGCAGGCAGCAGATACGACAGGCCCAATCGTATTGAGACTACCTAACGGTGTTATTGTTTACAACAGCTACGCTTTTTTATACATCGAATATAATATTACTTGCTTTTTGTATGACTTCATCAGCTTACAAGCAATTTATTGCTATTCTTACAGAAACTTTGAATTGAGATTGAATATTTAGCATTATTTTTGTATTTCCTTGCCGTGTATTTAGTGAATAAAGAGTTTTTGTATTCGTATTTGTTTAGCCTATATCACTTTCTGGTTTATGTTGGATCACTGTGGATACAGTCATGTGGATAAAGCATCCGTCATTCTCGCGCTTACATACTTTTTAGAAAGTGACGGGTATTTTATCCCCAGCAATACACATATTACACCTAGGTATCTTAGTGCCAAAAATTAATATAATTTTCAGTAGTATTCTTTTGTCATCCATAATAATAAATATTTCTTGACAATCAGTACCTACCTAACTAATTACCGTTAGTCGATTCCAGCGGCCATTGACAACCTCACCTAAACGTTCTGAAGTCAAAAACCCCGTCAGCAATGCAACATGTCAATAACAAAGCCTTTGTTGGGCAGCTTTGGCGACAAAGCGCCCAACGGCCTTTAGTTTGCTGGGATATTTCTGCTGGGGAGCTCACTTTGACTATGCGCTGCGTATATTAAATTGGGCTTGCGGTGTTGCAAACAATTATTCGGATAGTTTGTCGCTTGGGCTTTGACGTCCTTTACCTCGTTTTAATTTACGATCAGAGCCCTAGCCAAGATGCATTACGCTAACTAGCGTTTCTATTCGTTTCGTTTTTAAACCAATCGCGTCACTGGTAGATCACGTGACTCTTCGTATCACGTCAGTAACAGTTTCAGACGACGAGCTAAGCCCAGTTGGTAGTGACATACGAAAAGGCGGTAGGATCTTGGGCAAAATCCGTCTGGATCAATACCTTCATCTTGTTTTTTAAGCTACTGCCAAGTAAGGTGACGGCACCAATGATGGACACGTTTAGCTGACAGGCACCAGCAATGGACACTTCACTCTTAATTCAAATTTCACTCAGTCCTAAATAGAGGTAGATTGTTGCAAAACAAATGAATAACCCTTATCTTCTGTAAGATAAGAATTAAGTATCCATCATTGATCCTAGGCCATTACTGGTTCCGTCACCCGTCATTGCATTATTGTGTTCCAGTGTGGAGAGAAAACAACCAGTGAAATTACTAGCAGATCGGTATAACATCCGTCCTCAGGATAGGTAACGCATTTGCATTCTAAGACGTGAAATACACAGAAGGGGCGCAACGCAGGTAAGGCGAAGGCATGCGCCGCGCCCCTAACCTTTTACATACAAAATGTAAGAAAGCGTCAAGTTGTGAAATACACACAAAAGGCACGGCGCGACTCCTGAGGACGCGGAAAAGACATGCCTTCGCCCCGTCTAGCTGCGTCCTCGCCGGGCCCTCACGCTCCCTCTCGCTCGCTCGCCTCTTCTGTATAATTTAGCATCGCGCCTGCAACTTTTCTACGTCTTAACGCGTCTTTGCCTGCGCCGCATCCGCGCCTCGCTACGCCCCGCCTGCGCTGCGTCTGCGCCGCGCCCCTTCTGTGTATTTCACGCCTAAGGATTGCCGCTTTTAGAATTCAAATGTCTATGGATCTTAGGCTTGATTTCCTCCAACGCTTACATCGGCCGTTGATGTCGGTTGAGGTTATCGTCGGTCGCGTATGAGAAAGAAAAGTCCCGCAGTGCGAAACCGATCGCTGTACGGAACAGTATGTGCTGGCCTGCGCTGCGCACGTGCGTACAGCCAACCGGTCAGCTTTGCGCTGATCGCGCGCATAGTAGTGTATAGCGCGTCAGCGCACCAACGTACGCGGCGCCAACGAGCGAGACCGACGCTCGCCATCAGCGGCGCGTAGCAATAAATCTGCCGCGGACGTCAGCGTCGCTGTGCGGTGTCTCATAGAACATGGTGTATATTCGTACGCTCGACCGACGTCAGCGACCGATGTCAGCGTAGGAGGAAATCAAGCCTTAGATTCCACTTACCATCGGGTGACCTGTGTGCTCATATGCCCTGTCTATTGCCATAAAAAAAAAGATTTTAATACTTAACTATCTAATCTTATTATGGTGGCAGCGATACGGGCGGACCCTGCACAAAGTGCCACAATCAAAGTCTCCATCTTTCATGTAAACCAATTCTCATAAAACCAAGCTTAGAATTACGAGTAAAAAAAATGCAGTCCAGATTGGTTCATACGTTTTGGAAGTGACGATGCTTCAGATACACAGACACACACACACACACACAAGTTAACTAGATAGATAAAAACCCCCGGTATATACAGGGTGATTGGATATTCGATACAATCCTTTTATGGGGGCATACTAGACCTTATTTGGAGCAAATTAGGTCATGTAGTACCCTGTCCGAAAATTATTAGTTTCTGAGATATTTATAATTTTAAACTGAATTTTGGTGATTTTCCCTTATGTCCATGCCACGACAAATCCTTAATGTCATGTTTTATTTCAGAAGTTTTTTAGCGTTATTTTACTTAATTAGAATCATTACATATCAGTGGAGTTTTTAACGCATTTGCCGGTTTTTTTATAATCAAGTTTTTAAGTAATCACATGAAGTTTGTTTCTCCATACTAGGTGTTCCCGTGTTATGTTTTTCACTTAGTATGGAGAAACAAACTTTATATGATTACTTAAAAACTTGGTTATAAAAAACGGGCAATGCGTTTAGAAACTTCACTGATTTGTTATGATTCTAATGTAAAGTAACACTAAAAAACTTCTGAAATAAAACATGACATTAAGGATTTTTCGTGACCGGGACATTTTGTGATAAGGGAAAATCACCAAAATTCAGTTTAAAATTATAAATATCTCAGAAACTAATAATTTTCGGAAAGGGTAGGTACTACTTGACCTAATTTACTCCAAATGAGCTGTACTATGCCCCCATAAAAGGATTGTATCGAATATTCAGTCGCCCGGTATATAATAGTTACCCTTTCTTTCAGATCTTCTTAAACGGCGCAACCGATTTTAATGAAACCTAGCTAAAAACCACCGCTATTGTAGAATAAAATAAATGCTGTTATTTATAAGGTCAAGCGGGGCTATTACGTAAGTGGGGCAATTACGTCAAGTGGCTTTATCTCCCATTGTAAAATTCGTATCGAAGAGTAAAGTGAGTGAGTAAAGTATCTACAGAAACAAACAACTTGTCACTAGATGTAACTTTTGGATATGAACTCTAAAACGGGAAATAAAGCCACTCGACGTAATTGCCTCATCTGACGTAATAGCCCCGCTTGACCTTATTGACCTTGATTACCTTTTTTTACTTTTTTTTGTTAGATTATTCCGGTTTAATATACAGTTCCTTTAAATAAGGACAGACAGACAATGAAAGCTTATTATTAGGGTTCCGTTTGGCAGCCTTCGAGTAAGATCCTCGATAAGTAAAATTAGATATACACCGTGCCCGGGACGTACCCGAAGGATTTTAACCATCGATTCTAGACCCTATTTGAAGTATATAATGTGGTATAACATGTAGTCGAATAACGCATAATTTCCGAGATTTTTATTATTTAAAAAACAATTCCATAGTTAATTTAATTTGAACTCTGTCACCTTGACGTAAAGCATTATTTACGAAGAAAGATTCTTATTGTAAGTAGCAATATCATCAACGTAAGTACAACAAATTAATTTAATCAATTTCTTCACACATTCTTTTCACGTCGAGGAATAAAAATAAAAAATCTTAAAACCACACATTAACAACATAACCGAAACCAAACCACAAAACAACAAATAACCCTCCCGTTACCAACCCCTACATCGTCCTTTTACTTTCTCAACCTCTTATCTGATCGAATAGTTCGATAGAAAAACACACATATTCCAAGGATTATAAAGACTACTTCCCTATCAAAATATTCGATCATATAAGAGGTTTTGAAAGTAAACCGACGATATTCCCCGAGAAACCTGCATCGTTGAAGCACGATGCAGCTTCTTGCCTTAACTCATGCCTTATTCATACCGAGAGAGTAAACACGCGTAATGGGAGTATACTTTCTTATACCGCTGTCCTTATTCCCTTGGAGAGTTGACTGGAAAACAGCTTCTTTGAACGTTAGATTTGTCGTGGTGATTTTATTGCGAGATTTTCGTAGTATTTTCATTTCATTTTGTTTTATTTTTAACTCCCGATGCAAAAATAGTAGTTTACGTCACGGTTGCGTTATGACAGGTATTACAACATGAGTTTGGTTTATGAAACGAGCCGCAAGCCGAGTTTGATAATAGATCACACGAGTGTTGTAATGCTAATTACGCAGAGTCTCGTACAATACTTTATCTACACGCATATTATAAGTACTCTATAATGGGTTCAGCAGCCGAAAGGCAAATGACTAGCATTACCTTACCTGTGGTAGTAGGTGACAGCGATGATAGCTGTAACGTAATTTTGAAATTACGTTATCGAATGTTGTAAGGTAACGAGATCCAAATTTGGAACATCTTCCAAAATTAACAGCTGTCATCAATGTCACCTACTACCCCAGGTATTGCTGGTCATTGCCTACGGGTTTTGAACGCATAATAGAGGACTTATGATATGAGTGTAGATAAAAGTGTTTGACCGCTATGTGTCTAAGCTGTCTGTGGCACCGTAGTACTTAGACGGGTGAAGCGATTTGAATGCGTTTTTTTTTTCAATTTATAGCACGTTTATGGTATTTGAATGTCTGCTTTTTAAAATAAAGTATTTAGATAAAACATAATTACATATAAATCGACTAATAGGACAGTATAAGCATTAGTATTTCATTGCGATAGCACTCCAACACCGTTTTTTTTTCTTAATTAATGGCTTTCACTCCTGTTAAGGTGTATTTCGCCAATGACGAGTTATTTATAGACACTCCCATGGATTTATTAGAGGAAACAAGTCCATGGATATAACAAGCGAGGACAATTGTTCGGTAAAAGAGAATTTTCTCTAATGGACTAAACAGAAATGGGGTTAGCTTCACGCGCTTCTGTCAAGTCCTCGATATTTCTTATCACTGTTAAATTTCTTACATATCTGATAACACTATCTGTCAAACTCATTCGCATACGAAAAAACGACTATAGTCAATAAATTTGCAAATACGAGTCTACTGAATATCAAAAGACAGTCTGTAAAACCGTGTATTTTTTGTATGTACCTAAGTTGCGTTAACCGGTTACGTGCCGAGCGCGGCTGGCGGCGTGCCAGTCGTCTACCCGCATTTAATTATTCCCACTCCATTCATATGCTAAAGCCGGACAGACGTTTGAAGTGTTGATGAGAGTATCTTTGTTTTAATTCATTAAGTAATGTAGCTAGAATATTGTTTATTTCTTGTTCGTGCCAACCGGTGAAATTACATAGAGGCATTTGTACTCAGGGTTGGCAACGTAGTTTGTAGTTTTCAGATACATAATACAATAGTATTGTATTAATTGAAATTGGATTTTACTAACTTAAAGATAGAGGTTTCTAATTTGCCTG
This sequence comes from Acleris literana, assembly GCA_946894065.1. NCBI lineage: Eukaryota > Metazoa > Arthropoda > Insecta > Lepidoptera > Tortricidae > Acleris > Acleris literana. Next base: position 579,516 of record OX335671.1, read on the forward strand.
TAAAAAAAAACAATCTTAAATAGATAGCATTCTCGGATGTTCAAACCACTTTCGAGCTAAAAGCAATTAAACTCGGTCACGTGGCACCGATGACGTCATAGCCCGGCAGACGACTGGATTATTGTGAAGCTAAAAATTTCCATACAAAATGCGATATCCATTCTCACCCCCTAAATCAAGATAGATTTTCACGATTTTTTTAAATGTACGTATTATGGAAAACTATAACTGAACGTTTTCCGATCCAAGAAAATATTTTTTCCATTGAAAGTATATTCTATCAAACCAAAAAAAAATGGAAATCGATCCAAAATTGACGGAGAAATCGGTGACCATATCGACGGTAAAAAGCGTAAACGCTGTAACCCGCAAAATCAAACTTTACACCAGAGCCAAAAAACTTTTGAAATTTTACAAAAAAAATCATATCTTTTTTTTTATTTGAGCGATCGGTGCCATTTTTATACTACATATGTATTTTCAAATTCCCTATTAGATCATATGCCTGTCGTGTACCAGAAGTGACTAGGTTTCTTTTTAGTGTCGGTTACAGCAACCTGACTTTTTTTTTCAATACGATAAAACGCTGTTAATGATTTTGTTAAATGTATGGAAAGGTAATAATCAGTGTGATTTCTAATAAGCGTAAGTGATGTAACCACCATTCTTTAAATGTTGAGCACTGCCTAAATTGACGTTACGCTGCAGTGCTTGCAGTTTAAAAAAAACATAATTGTATTCAATGATAGATGTCAAAAAAGGTTATTGATATTAAAACGACGTAAATATGAGATAACATTTATTAATCCTTTTTTTAAATGTTATCCTAAAGAATTAATTAATACGAAAGTGTTTGTATGTGTATGTAAATATATTTTCAATCCTCCATTAGATATAAACATCCGAACATCTACATATATATATATATATATATAATATATATATATATATATACATGCTTATAAACATTTACAATACAAGTCTAGTTGAAAAAAAGAAATACATTTATTTTAACGATAATTATGCATCGCTACAAACACTTCGTATAAAAGAAGTATATTATTATGATAAATTAAATATCACAAGTTAACTTACTCATGAAATAAAGTCAATTAAAATTAAAAACATCAATGTTTAACAAACTGAAAAGTTTAAGACACTATACTAGCGTTTCTTCAAACTAATAACTATTATCAAAGTATTGTTAAAATTCGTAAAGTAGTTTTAATGACTTATAATTATGTAAAGCAACACTTAATTCTCAGAATTTATCACACTAAGTAGTTACTATTTAAACGAAATAAGAATTCATTAGTATAGTATTAACTATTCACATTATTTGCACTGGTTTACTATTAAAATAGATATAATTACATTTTAAACTTTTGTTGTCACGCGGTGAAAGACCGTTACACCACACACAACTTGATCCCACGGCGGTCTCAGACTGACTGATCGGGGCGGTAAGCCGTTACCCACACAGCATGAGCGCGTATTTAAAATACGGTAAACTCAAGCGACCAATAATAAGCAATCGTTTAAGAAATGAGGTAAAGGTCAGTAATATTTTTGCGCATTACTTCATATTTGGTGTAACTTGTGAGTATTCACATTATGGTGTCTGATTAAAACGTAGTAAGTTACTATCATCTAAATATATTTTACAGAAAACGTAGTAAGTGTAGTGTCACTTTTTTTTTCAATACGCGTAAACGCTGTAAATGACAGTGGAAATGGTTTTACGCACGCAGTAACCTACTGAACTCGAAAAATTTGTAAAATATGAATTGGTGTAAATGCAAATGCAAAATAAAGACCTGTTTTTTGGCGGCTTACAGCAATTAATTTTGCTATATGTCAAAAAAGTACATACAATTTCAACGCTGTACAGAATTTTCTAATCGTCGTAGAGCCACGAGACCCGGACCATTCGACGCAGAAAAAAATTCTGATTCCGAATATGCAAAAAAAATTTTTTGGTACATTGTGGGTTACAGCGTTTACGCTTTTTACCGTCGATATATACATTAAAAAAAAAAGTGGAACGTATAACCTCCTTTTTTGAAGTCGGTTAAAAATAGGTTTAAACTGCGCTTATGAATAACGGGACAATAGTTTAAATATCGAGCATGGACATAGCTTTTTTACTTTTTATCCTATTACCTCGGACAATTCCCAGGGAATGGAGATACTTCTACAAGACATGGCAAGTCATTAATTAAATATTTCACCTTGACTTTTACCTTATTCCCAAGTAATCAATAGCCCCGCCCTCTGCCGAATTATCACATCAATGCAGCTAGGTAAGATTAGGTAAGACTTGCATGTAACAGAAGCTCCGTCGACCTGGTCTGAAATTAAATATTTTTAAATCAAGATAATCTTAATTTTGTATCTTATTTTCTCCTGATATACAAATTAAATTATGGAAAGTTGTTTTCCTCGATAAACATTAGCCAAAATGAAACTAACGGTTGGTATAAATTTTTTGGGAAGTTATAATTTGCGATTAGGTCTTCCTTAATCCATCAGAAAATCGATGCAATGGATTGACCGTGAATGCTCAGTTTTAGAAATCAACAATCCAAAGGATTATTGTTCTTTATAAATCTTCTTCCGCCTATAAGTAGACTTAGTTACTCGTGTCATCACAGTCTCCCTGGAACGCTGGGTTTTTGTAGGTTCTTGTAGGTGGTACATACGTTGTGTTCAACTCTTCACTGTCCATTCCCTTAAAAAAAGATTCAAAGATAAAATGTTTATAAAAATGAAATACACATTGCATAATGGTAAGGTCGGACAACAATGTGGCTTTCTTCCTAGTCTCCACCTCTCTCGCAGTAAAGTACTTTTATCTTTGGGAGCATTTTATGGATGACCTTACTATTTTAGATTTTATAAAATAGTAAGGTCAATAATACTCGCAACTATCTAATAAAATTAAATTGAATGATAAAAAAAGCCTAGAAAAAGTTAAAGAACTTATGCATTTAAGGAATCTTGGGTTGGTTGACGTCAAAATAAAATAAAATAAAATATAATAACATCACCCTTATACCATACCTCCGCTGCCTTCAAGAACTGTTCATACTCGCGCCGGTCTCTTGCATCAGTCATCAGTTTCCACGCCACCAGCGTCGCTACTCCCACAAGCACCAGCACAATAAGGGCTATGACTCCATACACTAAAAAAAACCAGTGATCGCCAATAAACCCAAAGTATTTTAATAGAATGTTAAAAAAGAAGACTCAAAGCAATCAACAAACCCACCTGATGCCCTAGACAAGATGCATTTGGTGTTCGTTATCGTTATCAAAAAGGATTGACGTAAGCTGTCAGATAGTGGCATCGAGAATCATTTACGTTAACCTTAAGAAACTGGTCTAGCCTCACTGATCAATAGAGGACTAATAAAGCTCTCAGTACTTTTTTAAAACAAATTTTGTAAAACAAAGTTAATTTTTATATTTTTAATTAATTATGTACTGGTCTGAAATTTTTCAGCCTACCTTTTCGCCATATATTACTTAGCATATTAAACTTGGTATAAAATACTTTTTATCAAATAAACAGCCCGATGCAAATCGTCTCCTATTCGGAACTCCTACTATAATAAAGAAAATTGTATTGTACTCGTACATTACTTACCGATCTGACTTTCATTGCAATCCCTCTCGTGCAACACAAAAAGCGTCATCGTACGATTCTCATTATAGATATACGAGTAGTTCGCGTAGCATCCGAAGTCGACTCTGACTTGTGAGCACACGTTCCAGTTGCTCTTAAACTCTTCAGAAATATCTGCCTCAAATTGCTTGACAACGGTCATATTCCCTCCACAAGTCTCTTCACAATCCTCCCAGTTGCCATTGTTAAGACATTCTACGCAGGGAATGATTTGCCTACATTGACGCTCATGGCAAATGCCGTTGCAAGGATTCTGCTCACAGTAGTCACCTCGGTAGGATCGAACATCCCATTTAGACCTTTCGAAGCATTTGCACTCTCCACATTCACACCAGCCCTGGTTGGAGCATTCCTACGAGAACGAAAACAGGTCATTGTTTTGTATGCGTCATGATGGCGAGACGACCTAGAGTCGTTTGCGCGGGATTGGCAAATGTGCGCTCTGGATAGGGACAAGTGGCGAAGAAGAGGGGAGGCCTTTGCCCAGCCCATAAATACAGGCTAGCAAAAAAAAACGGCTATCTAATCAGGGTTCATAAGAGAGCTCTTTTAAAATATTGTACGTCCGTCCCAAAGATAATAATGATGGTTATCGAAGGCTAAGTAATAGGGTCGCGTTTGGCACCCTTTCGGTCCTAAGAACAGCCAGGCTAAGGACCAGAAATCCAGGGTATCACATAGTAAACTGGTTGGTGGTTGAGAACCTCCTTCTTTTTGAAACCGGTTAAAAATCTTTAGTTCCTCACTTGCTTATTTATCAAGCACGATGCCTTGGACTGGGTACACTCACAGCCAGCTCCCTGCCAGCCAGGGTAGCAGTGGCAGACGCCATCCTGGCACTTGCCTTGGTTCGAGCACAGCAGGTCGCTGTAGCCACGCTTGCAGTTGTTGTTGCGGTACTGGCAGTAGTCACCATCATATCTGTAAACAATATTGACTATTAAATAGATATAACCTGATGAAATGGCAATCCTAATTTCATAGCTCGAACTCAACCGGTAAGACAAGTAACTAAACTCTTTATTTCACAAAAAGAAATCGTTTCAAAAAAACACAAATATGAAAATAAATTATTTACAAAGGCGAATTTATAGCTGTACCGATGTTAATGAAACCTAATTAACGCCGTCCCTATAAAATAGCTTTAAAAAACTCATCCTAATTGGTCCAGCTGTTTGGGAGTTACAAAATCAAAGCTCTCTGCGTCTGGCGTTAGATAACTTATAAAATATTCAAACATGACACGTTTTTCGCACGTTTTTGGTTGAATATTTGAAAGTGGACGTAGAGTGATTAAATAGTTGAGTACGTGTATCTTCTTAATCCTGGTAAAAAAAGTTCTGGTTTTACACCAATTAATTTGAATTTGACATTGTAATCAAGGCGCGCGCGAACTGTATCACACGTTCTTCGCTTGGAAGTACATGAAGCACCTTTTGATTCTTGATTGACCTCGTAACCGTAAGCGGCCACATATGAAAGAAATAAAGAAACAAAAAAAAATACATTTTCTCAAAAATGACTGGAAATGTTGACATTACTATCTACATATTGAGACGCGAAGGACATAGTTTACTGACAGATCCCAAATAAAAAAAAAAAACAGTGCATGCTCGCCACACAAGCCCGCAATGTTGCATACAAATTCCATTACTATCTACCTTGTAACTTTTTAAAAAGTGAAAAGGGCCATAATAAAATGAGGGCACAAGTCTTATACATCCAGATTTTACTCGAAACATAACTTTTTTATTTGTGCCTGGAATAGCTTATGTTTTTTTAAAAACAAGAATTGCGTTTCTCCTTATCATAAACAAAAAGGCGGTAAGGAGTGATGGTTTTTTCACATCAAGTTTCTGTTTGTGTGCAATTCAAAAAATGAGTTCAAGCGATGAAGATTTGACTCCAACACAATTTAAACGGACTCGCAAGCTCGTCCGTTTAATCCAATACTCGCCCCGCAATTGCCCACTTCCATGCCTAGGCAATAATGTACTATTATTGCCACAGAAAATAATAATAAAACAAACGAAACTAAAATGGTTAGACCTGCTGTCTTGTATGGATCAGAATGTTGGGCCACGAAAGAGATGAATGAAAGACAATTGCATGCAGCTGAAATGAGAACGCCAAGAGGGATGTGTGGTGTTACGCGAATGGATAGAATAAGAAATGAGTAAGCATATAAGAGGAAGACTGAAAGTGACACCGGTAACTAAAAAGCTGTGTGGAACTCGGTTGTCATGGTATGGGCATGTGATGCGGAAGAATGAGGAAAATATCGTCAGGAAAGTTTTGAGTATGAATGTGGATGGCTATACGAGTAGGGGAAGACCAAAGAAACGTTGGATGGATTGTGTGAAAGATGATATGGCTAGAAAGGGAGTGACTACTGAGATGACGAATAATAGAGAAGAATGGAAGAAAAATACATGTGGCGCCGACCCCGAATAATTGGGATAAGGGCAGGAGAATAATGATGAAACGAAACTAAGAACTAAATCTAAAGTAAAATTATACACTCAACTGGACATTATCATTGTGGCAAAAGGGCGGCGCGTCAGCTTGTGTATTTGCTGCCACGCTCACACCAAAATCAAAAGGGATAGCTTTATGTGCTTCCTTGCGAAGAATTTGAGATGGAGATAGTTTGAGGCGAGCCTTGATTGCAGCATAGAATTCGAATAATTGCTGTTAATTTTAAAACTACAAACTTTATTTAAAAAAGGATTTACCAGAGTTAAGTAGTTATAAGTACTCAACTATTGAATCTAAAATCATTGTTAAAAATCGTTGGGGTTTCGAAAATTTAAGCAAAAACATGGGAAAAAGGCGTCAGGTTTTAAAAATAAAATTATCGAGGATTGATTCAATGAAATATGATCAAGTTGTGGTTGTTGAGATCCAGATCGCGGAACACTACCGAGTTTTCCATAATAATGTGTGGCCTCTTAATAAAACTGTTTAAAATACTTACCCAATAAAACAATCGCACTTTCCACAAAAACAGTTGCCATGCCCGCTGCATTCCGTATCCACGCCGCTGGGCGCACACCCTGAGGTGTTATCAGAACAATTGCAAGTAGGCCCAAACCTGAAATCATTATGTGGTTTTTCAGGGTTCCATACCACTACTGAAAATCCGCTCATGTGCGAGTCGGACTGGCGCACTGATAGTTCCGTATTATCAAACAAGGTTCCATAATTGTCATTGATAATTATTTTTACTCATAACGTATTGTAAGTCATAATCATCGCAATTCATTACGAATTTTATCAAAAACTGTTACTTTTTCAGGATTTTTATAATAATATAGTTTATTTCAGATAAAAGAATAAATCAAAACCTAACCTTATCAACAAATTGAATATTCTGAAAAGTTTACAGTTCCAGCGGTATAAAAATTACTTTTTCAGAGTTCCAATAATCGGAGTTGCAATTTTATAATATGAACTTTGGCGTCCCCATCAAACAAGTATACTCCACAACAATAAGAAGTAAGATTTAAAGAATCCAATAAGTGTTGTTTGGATAATGACGTCAATGTAAAATTAGTAATCACGTTCTTTTTTTCCTTTACCCAATTTCACTTTCATTTTTTAAAGTACCAAGTGGCACCCGCTACGCTAAGACGAATCTAAAGACACCAGGGGGGTTATTATGAGACAGCTATGCAGTTCAGTTTACGCTGAGAGAAAAGGACAAAGCTATATAACTGCTATAGCTCTGTCTTTTACGCTCGCCGTAAAATGAACTGCATAGCTACGACATAATAACCCCCCTGTACGGATAGCACAAGTTACATTTTCTTGCTTATCGCTCAGTGGGTGTCTGACGTTACTGACTAGATAGAATGGGAGATCCGAGCGACAAACATGTCGCGAACAACTTATGCTAGCCCTCCTGCAGAGGCGGCTGCGGCGGCTGCGGCGGCCGGCGGCCATTAATTGTACGTAATACTATCCTAAAACTCATAGTTTAAAAAAAAACTCTTAATTTATTTGCTTGAGAAAAGCATTCCTCGTAGGTCTCGCCAAGGCTAGGCCCGCCAACCACCTCGTCAGGAAATTCCTTACTTTCCGGGCCTAGGTAATAATGTACTATTACTTACTTGTCTCTGAAGCACTCACAGATGCCACACCGCAGGTTTCCGTCAAAGTTGCACTTGGACGAATTATTTTCCGGCGTCTTGTCACAATCGCAGTCAGCTATCACATTAACTTCCAAAGAAAATTTCTCAGTCAAGCCTTTAGGATTGATCCCTATGTCAATTTTCTTCACCCCAAAAAACTTTTTTACATTAATAGTGACATTTATTTGTTTTTCTTCACCCTTTTCCAATAAACATTCGTCAAGTGCCATATCATTGTTACATTCGGGTTGGAAATTAATTTCTAGATCTTCAGAAGTATAGTTTACTTCCAGAATCAGTTTATCAGTTATGCTCTGTAAAAAAGAAAGTGATTTTTAAGTTAGGTGAGGAGTTCAAATCTATTCCGTTTGGCCAAAAACTTTTTGGTCAAATGTATCATTTTCCAAATTTTTATTTCCCTAAAAAATATTTCCCATCGCAGTTGATCCATTTTCGATGTGGTTACAAGTGTAACCTAACTTAATAGACGTATTTTCGATATTCCGGATAATAAAACCAAAATAATACAAAATGATTTTTGGGAAATTATACATTTGACCAAAAATATTTTGGCAAAAGGGCAGGCTACCGAGGAGGGGTTTATTTTGGTTTGTCCAAAATATTTTTGGTCCAATGTACCATTTTCGAAATTTTATTTTTCCAAAAAGTTGTTTCCCGTCGCAGCTGATTTATTTTGTCACAAGTGTCAACCTAACCTAATAGATGTAGCACGCTAGTAGACGTGGTTGTAGTGTAATCCGCAAGTTAAACAATAAATATAGCCACTACTTCGAATGCAAATCAAAATTCGCAATCGAATACCTCGATGTATGAAGAAAATAATTACGATGTATGTATAAGCCTTGCCAAATTTTAATCATAAATAATAAGGAATATAAGGATTCCTTGTTTATAACGAAACTCTAAGTGCTTGTTTACCTCACGCTAACATCTGAAAAAATTCATTTGCCAAAGAAATATATTTTGACCTTGGTAGAACTTTTGGCTTTTAATATAGAACCAAATAGATATAACAGTGGTAAAAATTCCATTCCTAATCATTTAAACTAAAGTATAGGACAGCGGAAACACCTTTGAGTATAAATATAGTTCATCAAAATATTCAAGGGTTTTCCAGCAAAGAATTAGAAGTAGGATTATTTTTAGATACTGAGAATGTACACATTATGTGTATTACTGAACATTGGCTTAGACCAGATCAATTAATTTTTGATTTCATTAATTTTAAATTAGTTTTTTTGCCAGAAAATCCGCCATTCATGGTGGTTCGTTAATAATTGTTAAAAGTACCGTTAAATCCAAAGAAAGGAAAGATATTGTTAGGCTATCCATAGAGAGGCTTGTAGAAATCTCATGCATAGAATTAGAAAATTACATAATTATCTGTGTTTACAGACCACCGTCAGCTGATTTTAACACATTTGAATCCAGTATGGAAAATGTGTTAAAATTAGTATGTAAAACCCAAAAGCATGTTATTGTCTGTGGAGATTTTAATGTTAATTTACTGGAATCTTCAAATAATACTATTAAGATCTTAAGTTTATTTAAATCTTTTAACTTAGGTAATTTGTTCTTTGAACCTACACGGATAGGAGTTTCAAGTGCTACCTGTTTAGACAATATTTGTTGTAATTGCGAGTGTTTGGATAAGGAAATATTTAATTGCTTTAATTCTGATCATAGTGGCCAGAAGGCTTCTTTTTTAAATGATTTTCATCAAGAACCGCAGGCATTAACATACAGACCCATAACTAGCAATCGTTTAGAATTATTCAAAAATAAAGTTGAGAGCAATCTCTGTGGGTTATCCTTTTCAAATAATGATTCTAATAGTATTTATAAAGATTTGTTTGATGTAATTCTTCATCAATTTAACAACAATTTTAAGATGAAAACTGTTTCTGGGTCAAAAACTAAGTTTAGTGAATGGGTTACTGTAGGCATCCATAGAAGTAGAAATAGGCTTTATGAACTATTAAGTTCTATAATTGTAAAAGTAATTTTTAAAAAAAACGACTGACTGTTGAGTTTCTTGCGGCGTTTCTTCTCAGCATTGGTCTCTTGCGAAGCGCTGGTAGATTTTTGACGTGTAAAAGTGCCCGTGCGGCCTACTTACTGAATAAACATCTTTTATCTTTATCTTTTTTTTATCTTTTTACGGAAACGCGGAGCGTCGCGCATGGCGTGCGGCTTGGCGTTGCGCGGCGCTTCGGGCCTTTTTGTCCGTTTACAAAGAGGCGGCGCGTGCAGCGGACCGCGTCATCACACGCGCAAACACAAACATATGGCAATGTATGGTGTTGTTTATAAAGATTAGGGGCATGAATACGGCGCGTGATGCGGCGCGTGATGCGGCGCGTGATGCGGCGCGTGATGCGGGGCGTAGAGAGTAGCGGTGTCCGCTACATCCTCGGCGGACTCTCGAGCGTGTAGCGGAGCGCGCGGCGGAGCAAAAGACTGTCAGAAGGTTCCGCCGCGGGCCCCGCTGCGTGCGCAATGGCGGGACCCGCCGTTATTGACGCGTGCGACGCTGCGTGCAACGCGGCGATGCCATCCGCGGGCTCCGCCGCAAGTAACGCTGTATTTGAAGCAAACGCGCGTAAAACCGCTTCTCCGTAAACTTTTTTATACAACATATGGCATGTTTGAATTCAGTGCAGACCGCGCCGCCCAACGCTATGCGCGACGCCCCGCGTCTCCGTAAACAAGCACTAAAACGTCATCGAAAAACTATTTTGTTTGTTTCTTACCTCGTATATTTGTTTTAAATTATTTGTAATAGCTTGTGCTTGATATCTTTCATAAACCGAACCACTGATGGCTGACTGCAGCCTACTGTACACCTTTTCATCAGCGTAATCTGACACAAAAAAGAGTATGATCTGTTCGCTGGTCGCCATCTTGTTTATAATGCTGACAGACGGATAATCCATTATTTTCTCCATTAAATACAATCCTTCATCGTTTAAGTAGCATTTTCCATCATAGGGCTTCATTCTTCCTGCAAACTTGCCGTCTCCTGTGGGGGACAACTTTTAATATTAAAATCATTCATATTTAGTTACCTAACCATATACCTCTAGTGACCAGTGTGTGTTGCCAGTGATGACGTACGGATCAGAGACGTGGGCGCTAACAATAGGCCTTATAAGGAAGCTCAAAGTCACCCAGAGGGCTATAAGTATCATCATATTTTCTGATTCTATCACGCAGAGAAACCCCGAGCATAGCCCTCTGCTCGGGGTTTCTCCGCGTGATAGAATCAGAAAATATGATGATATCCGCAGTAGAACTCAGGTTACCGACATAGCCCGAAGAATAGCCAAACTTAAGTGGCAGTGGGCGGGGCACATTGCTCGCAGGACTGATGGCCGATGGGATCAGAAGGTTCTTGAGTGGCGTCCGCGGACAGGGAGACGAGCTGTAGGTAGGCCTCCAACAAGATGGAGTGACGACCTAGTAAACATCGCGGGAAGGCGGTGGATGCGAAAAGCACAAGACCGGTCTGAGTGGAGAGCCTTGGAGGAGGCCTATGTCCAGCAGTGGACGTCTTTCGGCTGACATGATGAACCATATACTTAGAGCAGAGCGCCGTATAGACACATTAAAAAAATGGATTTCCGTTTGACTTCAGTCTCAGTCAGCTGATGTTAAGTGACGACGAGGTCGAGGGTGGTACACGCTTATCCAGAAAAAAGCCTATTCACTCTTCCCTTGAAAACTCCAAGGTTATATACGATTCTGGAAATACAGACGCAAGGAGAGCATTTCACTCCTTGGCAGTGCTTAGCAAATGATGCAGCAAACCGCTGCATCCGAACCATTGGAAAGTCGACTCCATGCGGAGTGAAGCCCTCCCAACGTCTGGGCTACCGATGGGAGAAAGTGAAGGGTGGGATGAGGTCATATCTTTTCGACATTTTTACGAGACGGCTGCCTTAGAGTTAAGTGAAACGTTAAGAAGATAATAATGATTTTGTTGAAGAAAAAGCAGAAAAGGGACCCAGTTAAAATCAAAAAATACCGTTTCGTCACAAATATAAGGTAATCCGACGTGTTACTTCCTGTATGTAGTTTCAAAAAAAAATGTAGTACAAACTAGAATAAGAGCTAAGGAATTTAGATACTGGCTAGCTCACGACAGCTTATATAATATTGATCCCATACCAAAATCAGAACTCGAGAACAAATTTTTATTTTTTTTCATCCTCGATCGGTAATGGTAAAGTATACGTAAAATCGAATATTATTAATAAATAACGCTGTCTGTTGGTTTGTTTCGCTATTTCGGCTAAACCACTTAACTGATTTTGAAGTTTATTATAGAGATAGCTTAAAGCCCTGGCAAAGGATATAGGATACTTTTAAACCATTGTTTTGCCTTAAGTTAAGTTTTTCTGAATAAACATTTTCATTTTCATTTTTCATTTTTATGCTGAAAAATTTGTCAGTCCTCGAGAAAATAACGACTATTTAACTAAGTTTCGTGTTATCCTAAGTTTATTTTTGCAGAATATTCAGGAACTGTAGTAATATTTTATTAATATTTTTTCCAAGAGTTAAATTATTACGTTAATAATAAATTGATATCGGGAACAACCTCAAACACAAATTAATCTTCCCAAACTAAGCTCTACGATAAACGCTGGATACACGATAAATCTACGTACATAGAGAAATAAATACGTATATACATAGAAAACACCCATGACTCAGAAACAAATACTCGCGCTCACCACACAAATATTTTTCCTGACCGGGAATCGAACCCGGGACCGCTAGCTTCGTAGGCAGGCTCACTACCAACTATGCTAACTGCGTCATCACTATAGCTATTAACTCTTGGTACAGTCAAGGACTTTAATTGTTATGCCACTATGGAACCCTGTGCCGCATAACGTTAATCATTCATTTAAGCGTAATTTTTGTCATGTGGTTTGACGCCGTCATTATGACAGGGTTCCATGGTGGCATAACAATTAAAGTCATTTACTGTACTTAAGTATAATTAAATTACAAATCTACCTGCTGAATGGTAGCTTTGGTCAGTGATGTGTACCAATATCTTCCGCGACTGATTTCTCCACTGTATATGCTTTTTGCACGCGATAGCCTGCGCAATGGCTTCAAAACCACTCTCTGGAGGGTCGTAATTTTCCCCAAATTGTAGACCTTCCAAAATGCCAGTAAAATTTTCCATATTGTCAGTTAAACTCAGTCGGTTTTGGAAGGAATTGGTTTGGTTGTCATCAATTAAACTAAAAGGCAAGAGATGCAAACATGTAAAAAGAAACCAGGCGTAATAAATAATTAAGATCACAAATTATTAATTCCAATGGGTGTGTAATGGTTTGCAGAACAACTAATGTACTTTCATGTAACGTCATGTAACGTAATTTCATTTTGTATAAAACGAATTGCATAATTTGTATCTGTATAATAAACCGACGATATAACAACTAAAATGCATAATTTCATAAAACATAATGGTTTATAGGTTAAAAAGTAAACAATTCTAACGTCTTTGTCGTCTACTACCTACTAGTTTTGTTACAATTCTAACCCTACCTAACAACAACCTGCATGACAAGAAGAAAATGATTTTTATGTATGACAAATGAGTGTTGTGTCATTTGACCGTATGCCCTATAAAATTATTCAAGTTTTTTTATGTTAGATGTATATTATGCTTATCTAACTTAGGGCCTGTTGTTAGATCAGTACTTAAACTAACTAATAATTGTTAAAATTCGAAAAAGGAATGGAAAATTTGACACATTTGAGATTTTAACCATTAGTAACGTTTTTTGACCATTAGTTAGTTTAACTTCCGATCAAACAACAGGCCATTAGTTAAATGAGATTATGCTAAAAAAAAATACGCAAATTAAACGGTACCAATTTCTAATATTTATTTTTACTTAGCCTAGTCGAATTTTAAGAAACTGAATAAAAATTTAATGTTTTTCTTATTTTAATGATTGTTTCAAAACAATTCGTAAGTATTGCAAACTACTAAAAATGTTCTCTAAAAACGAGATCATTGTGCGATCGTCATTGTTCAGTATTTTTTAACCGACTTCAAAAAAGGAGGAGGTTATACGTTCCACTGTATGTTTTTTTTTTATGTATGTTCACCGATTACTCCGTCAATTGTCGACCGATTTCAATTTTTTTTTTTTAGTTTGATAGAGTATACTTTCGAGGTGGTCCCATTCTCACCAAATCTGAATCTTTTGAGAGGATCCGTGAGGAATTGAGGGAACTCCTCAAATATTGTAGGCAAACATATAGCGATTTTAGTATTTTTAGTAACAAGTCCAGCATTTGCATTCAGAAAATATCATTTGGTGAAGTGGAACTGATGATGAAGACCACAGATGGCCACCGGAACTCCTTAATGGTACCGATTTCAAGGGATAAGATATCTCGATTAAGATAGTTGAAAATTAAAATTGTAGGTACCTAATAGGTTAGTCCAACTGAAGTCGGCGACCACAATATTTTCAACAAAAAAGCCGACATCAGTCGGACTAACCTATTAGGTACCTACAATTTTAAAAGAAGTTATTTTTTGAGTTTTTGAAGGCGGTTTTTTGTTTTTTTTTAACATTTATTTTTATTTATAAACGTACGTAGTATAAAAGTCACTTTCCACGTTTGTCTGTCTGTCCGTGTATCCGCTATCTCCTCGTAAACCACTCAACGGATTTTGATGCGGTTTTTACCATCAGTTAGAAAAAAAATCACGAGAGATTCTCATGTATAATAAATTCTGGTTTACGTACGGCTGTTACAAAAAAGTTTCATAAACCAAGTCAACGTGAGAGCGAGTTGGTAGTTTATAATTAAATAGGTATAGTGGGACAACATTGTACTTACAGTGCAAACGGTAACAAATTCTTATCACCAAACGTGCCTATTCCCATTCGTACGTCATTGGTTAAATTACTTAAGGTATAGAATATGTTACTACTCTGTGTTACCAAATCATTTCTCATGTGTTTGGTTGATTCAGATACGTCGAGCACAAAATAGACGTCGACAGGGAAGTTGTCTGTGGCTTTGTACGAGAAATTTAGCGATACCGGTTCCCCCACTCTGAGATTCAGTTGATATTTCTGCGGCTTGAGTTGTATCGAGTCTCCTAAGTCTTTTGCTTCTGTCACGTGAACCTTGCTTAAAGGGTTTTGGAAACCTGAAGGACACCAAACTGTCGCGTTCACTGAATTAGCTGGTTGGCATCGTGATGTGTTGAAGTTCTGAAACAAAGAGAAACTGTTTTTCAATTGTTTCGGCGAGTTGAGTGTAGCTAGTCGGTAGTGACCTTGCATACAAAGCTAGTCCGGGGTCCGATTCCTGGTATGGGAAAATATTTGTGTGATGAGCGCGAGTATTGTGAATCATAGATTTATTTTATGCATATATTATTAGTATGTATTTCTCTATTTAAGTATGTTTATCATTGCTTAGTATAGTTCATTTCATATACCAAGGCCCGATTCCACTTGAGACGGTCATGAAGCGTGAACAATAGGATTAGTGATAACAAAATATTGTTGATAGAAGTTGAAGTGCTCAGATAGTAAAGCAATTAGTCAACAATAGCTAAACATTATGACTCTCATTGTTAAGTCTCAAGTGGAATCGGGCCATGGTATTCGAAATGAACTATATCCATCGTATAAAGCTGGAGCTTAGTTTGGGACTAGGTCAATTTGTGTGAGATGGTCCCTTGATATTTATTTGTTTAATAAAACTGTACTGAAATAAATAAAATCACGAACCAGTCTGATATCATTTTGTTATTCATAAATAAGTTAGGTTACGGGCAAAACCCATAAAAACGTTTAACTTTCCTGCTTTTGATAAGGGTCATGAGTTTGTTCCAATCTTTTTCTATGAATCACATTAAACATTTGTGTTTTTTTAATTTAACTTCATCAAATAAATGAAAAGGGACATCATAAAGACTAGTAAAATACTTTTGCTAATCGCATAAAATATATTTAACCATACCGGGAATGGAACCTGGGACCACTTGCTTCGACTGCTGTATGCCTTTACACACGGGCCGTTAATTATAAATGTTATAATTAACGACACGTTGTTGGCCTAGTTGGTAGAGATCCTGCCTATGAAGCCAGCGGTCCCAGTTTCAAATCTTATTCGTATGATAAGCGCAATTGCTCGTATTTGTTCCAGAGTCTTGAATGTTTTGTATGTATTTAAGTATTTATTTCTCTATAAATATAAGTACGTTTATCGTTGTTTATCTATACTTAATAATAAAAGCTGAAGAGTTTTTTGTTTGTTTGCTTGAACGCGCTAACCTCAGGAACTACTGGTCCGACTTGAAAAATTCTTTCAGTGTTAGATAGCCCATTTATCGAGGCTTTGTACCATCACGCTAAGACTAATAGGAGCGGAGCACCAATGACGAATTTTTCAACCTTCTACGTTAACAAAGTCGCGGGTTAAAGTAAGCGTTAGCCCAAAGCAACTATTCCACGGCGACGAAGTCGCGGGCAGAAGCTAATAGTACATAAAGTACAAGCCTAGAGCTTAGTTTACGACTAGATCAATTTGTGTGACAAAATATAAAGCGATTACCTCAACAGAACACCAAGCACAGTTATTCGGGTCCACGATGCACTCATGGCAGGTAGTCCACTCACAAAGCTGTTTATTCATGGCCACTTGAACACATCCAACGAGGATAACCCAGCCAAAGCGACTCTTCATGATTCAGTCTGCATTCCTACTAAGCGTTAGGGACACATGGGGAAACTTTGATGATATAATTTTATTCTAGTTTATCCTGTAGCAAGAACAGTTTAATGTAATACTAGTTATTGTCCGCGACTCCATCCGCGTAGACTACGTTAAGTTATCTCCATACCAAATTTTATTGAAATTGGTTCAACGATTTAACCATGAAAAAAAACAGACAGAATTAGTTTCGCATTTAAATATTATTGTAAGTAAGTATAGTAACCCCTAACGTACCGATTAAAGTCACGGCATCCAACCTACAATACGGCTCACAAACTACATGTCACTAACTTCAACTTGACCACTAAATGGGTTCTGGAATGGAAAGCCAACCCACCAGAAAGAGTGGGAGTAAACCTAAACCCCTCTCTAAATCCGCCTGGATTTACTCTGCCCAGGAAAGAATGATGCAAGCTCAACAGACTGAGAACTGATCATGGTTGCAGCCGAGCTTTTCTGCACCGATGTGGTAGGATTGAGTGTGAGTTCGGCGCCCCAAATCAAGACTTAACTCTCCTTCTCCCACTCTTAGACTACGGTGACGTTGCTTACATGGACCTCTCAGAACAGCTGCTCGATAAACTTGAGAGACTCCAAAACGTGTGCATTCGATACATTTTTGGTCTGCGCAAATACGATCATGTCTCCCACTTCCGTGCACAGCTCAACTGGTTACCCATTCGTTTTCGCCGAAATGTTCACATCCTGTCGTTGCTTTTTAACACTCTTTTTAACCCTCGTTCTCCCTTCTATCTTTCTGAGAGGTTTGGATTTATGGCCTCCGGTTCCCAAAACCGGTTGCGCTCGAAGGCCAACCTCACACTCGCTTTCCCGTCTCACAAATCCAAGTCCTATTCTAAATCCTTTTCAGTGCACTCTGTCAGGTTATGGAATCGGCTGCCGGCCGGCATTAGACAATCACAATCAGTTGATTCGTTAAAAGACAAATTGAAGAAGTTCTGGCTTGACACTAGCTCCTAAATATTGTATCAACTGTCCTCTACATAAGTACAGTTTATATTTAGTTTATGTAAGTTTAAGTATGTATATAGATGCATAAATATAGTATATTTCTATATCTATTTATGTAGATATGTGTATATATTTATTTTTTATAGTTAGGTTTTATTGGTCAGTTTAATTTTTATGCTCTTTTCCAAATTAAGTTGTACACTTGCCTACTTGATGCACAACCTTCACTTCTCTCAATCTATCAAGGGTTAGCTGGAAGAGATCCCTTAAAGGGATAAGTTCGCCTTTGAACATTTTTATTTTTTTTATTTTATCTTCATTGTATTGTTTTTGTTTTGTACAATAAAGAGTTTATTTACATACATACATACTTAAAACATATCCTCCAGGATTGCCCACTTACCAAGTACGATGGTGACCCGGCGGACCTGAGAGGCTATTTCCTAACGCACTCGCAATCGCAATCGTTTTCATTTTAAAAGTCAAAGGCGAGTCTGTGTACAAAATGAAAACAATTGCTCCGCTTTGAAGCCGATTACGATTGCGAGCGCGTTAGACAATAGCGACGCGGTTCACCCTAGCACATGACTCAATCCCATGGATACAAGGACTAAAACTAGTGTTGTAGTTAAGTTATAATATTAAAATGAATGATTGTAAAAATGCCATATAAATAACAAATAAATAAATAGTATAATTGTGGAAATTGTATTATTATTGGTATTTATTACTATGCAGAGGCATTAATCCTATCTAAAAACGATTGTATAAAAAACGCGCAAGAGCATGTTTGAGCTTGCTTAGTGAAGGGTTTTTTCACCGTTACAAGGTACAAACACCAAAAACTATATCCGGAAACCATAAGTCATAGATCGCTGTTTAGTGGTAAAACTAAATGCATCGAAATTAAATTTTGACAGTTTTCGGCTTATTTGCCTGCGTTGGCTGTTATTTCTGCTACGTTTAAATACTTTGTCTCTATCTGTGAGAACCTATAATTGGCTTTTTGTTTTTTAATTTTATTTCTATCTTGATTTGTAAGCTATTGAATCTCCAAAAAATCATAAAAAATAAAAAAATACCTACGTATGAGCATTGGAATTCCAAATTTACGCTATAAGTAAATCATCTCGATATTTTTACGGTCACCTGTTTTGGTCTGTTGTAAATTTTGTTTAACTTTGCTAATTGGTAATTTTTTAAGGAAGTATTAACGCCGAACAGGAAAAACATTAATAATCACTTTTCCGCTTCAGTTTGTTATTATTTGGTTTGTTTTTTTTTTATTAAAGTGATAGTAGAGAAGTATAATAAAATGCCTATTCAATTTCAAAATACCCTTAATAAGATCCGAATAGGAGACGACCTTCACCGGGCTGTTTATTCGATTAAAAGTATTTTATATCAAATTTAATAATGCTAAGTAATGTATGGCAAATAGATCGACTGAAAAATGTCAGTCCAGTCCTTATACGATAAAAAAAAACTGAAAATGAACTTTTTTTTTAAATTGCTATTAGTTGTTAAATAGGCCAATTACATAGTAATCGAAAGCATGAAACCTATAGAATATGCAAACGTTTTGTTAACTAAAAGTGGAAGCTATTTTAGCCAATATATTATGGTCTAAGATCCGAATAGGAGAAGATTTGGACCGGGCTGTTTATTCGATAAAAAGTATTTTATATCAAATTTAATACGCTAAATAATCTGTGGCGAATAGGTAGGCTAAAAAAATTCAGTCCAGTACATATATCATTAAAAAAAAAAAAAATGAACTTTTTTTAAATTGCAAATGTTTGTTTAGTAGACAAATTACATACTAATCGAAAGTATGAAGTCTATAGAATATGCAAACGTTAGGTTTGGTGCAAATTACTAGTACCGACTTACCTGTTTATACCTGCCTACCCAATAGCTTGACGAGAAAAAAATAGTCAAACTAACGTTTGTATATTCTATATGCTTCATACTTTCGATTGGTATGTAATTTGCCCATTAAACAAGCTAGTGTAATTTTTTAAAACGAAGTTAATTTTTATTTTTTTTACTAATTATATACTGGACTTAAATTTTTCAGCATAACTATTCGCCATATATTACTTAGCATATTAAATTTGGTATAAAATACTTTTTAACGAATAAACAGCCCGGTGCAAATCGTCTCCTATTCGGATCTCCTACTATTACTTTTCCCGCCTGTTTCACAATCGACAGTAAAGCGTATTTGACGGATAAATTTAGCCCTTTCTCTTTCTTACACTTAAAAATAGACAAGGAGAGAGCCAACATTAAATGACAGATAAAGGACAATGGGCATTTTGGTACCCGCTCCAATAGCATAATGGTAGTGTCATTGAGTAGGTCATACCAATAGGAACAACGTTTATTATGGTGGTTTGTCTCAAATCCCTGTCCATTCGGAGACATTCATATACGAACATGACACCTTATGCGAAATAAAATCTGCTCCCGGCATCTTTATTTCCTTAAAAATACAACTTAGGCAAAAGTGAATAGGCTGCTACTGCACCAGCGAGCTCCATCTTCAGCCTCATTCATGGACAGTTGGTATTTGTAAAATAAAAACGAATGTAACAAAAATCACCTCATGTTGTCACTTTTCTAATGAGAAAAAAAAACCATTTTATTTATGAAGCGGAAACACTGAAGTGTACCCTTGACTAGTAATGTAGGTACCTAATAGTAAGTAGTATAAATATAGTGCCCGGCCGATAAGAAGTTAGATATTTCTTGTTATGTAGTACATGTTTTCTTTTCTTTCATATTGGTATCCCTAAAGGAAATTGATTGATAACAACGTATATTCAAAATAAAATAACTCAGTTCCGACAGCAAATAGAGATAAGCGATATGGTTGCCTTTGCCCAGTATAAAAATACCTACATACATACATACATAAACTCACGCCTTTATTCCCAGTTTGGGATAGGCAGAGCTACAGAATTGCCAACAACTCTAAAAGCTTGTTGATAATTCTGTAACCACATTTTGCATAATCAGGCTAAGATGTTTATCAGTGTATTAGAGACAGGTTGCAAGCCCATCGCCTAACAGTACTACAAGCCTTTATTCCCTTAGTCGATTCTTACGACATCCACGGGAAGGCATGGAGTGGTACTATTCTAAGCCGGCAACCACACAGCTATAAAAATACCTCTCTAATGATATATACATTATGTCCATTGGCGCGGGTACCACGTTCCATACATTTTTGCCCATTGTCCTTTTCTCGTCGATTGTGAAACAGGCCCTTATTGTTTTATTTCATATGTGAAATTACTGCTGTTTGTTTCCATTGAAATAAATAAATAAAACAACGACATAAAGGCAATCCCTGCTTTTCAAGCTGGTACCTATATCTTTGACGGCCGAAACGATTTTCATGAAATTTAGCAAAAAACCATTGCGATTAAACAAGCTTTCTTTAAAAAAGTGACAAAACAGTTGATCCGTTTAGGAGATACGATGTCACAGACTGACACACAATGCACAAACACACACGTTAAACTTTTAACTCCCCTTTTTTGTCAGGGGTTAAAACACTTACCCTCTTATTCATAAACGCGCAATAGCTAAAGTTAGCTTGAAATATGATTTGTCTTTATCAGACTGCCAACAGAAAGAGATAAGGCATACTTTACCTAAAACAGGTTTAAAGTTCGTTTATGATTAACGAGGTAATAGTTTAAATGGGTTACCTTACTCTTTGTTTCGGTGAAATATGTTTCCCAAATTGCATCGTTTCTCAACCGTTTCACTTTTTGCATTTGCCAACCCGCTTTGTTTGTAACCGTAAATATCCCTACCTACCTATAGGTTAGCTTAGGTTAGCTTTTATAAAATCCTGAAATATTTACGGGATCTACACAGTGGTACTGAAATAAATAAATGCTGAAATATTTACACTTACAGGAAAAAAAATTGGGTTGGCAAATGTTTTGGGTTTGGGTTGGGTTGGGAAACGACACATTTTGGCAAAAATATTTCGACTAAACGGTAGGCTCCCAGTTTAAATATCGAGGATGGACATACCTTTAGCTTACTTATTATCCTAAAACCTCGGACAGTTAGAATAGAGAGTACTGACTTCTCCGCGAACAAGGCTAGAGAAGTCATTAATAATTGACCTTGACTTTACGTTATTCCCAAGCAATGAACAGCCCCGCCCTCTCCCGCATTATCACATCATATTGTGAACGTGACAGAACTGAAAACCAGGGCCAAGTCCGACCACGGACCAATATCTTTCAATGAGTTCTCGACCGCCATAAATCTTCAGGGATTTATATAAAAGTAACTATCAATCTTGGGGCCACGATTCAATCGAGAAATACAGTTGTATTTATTTTTAACGTTTTTCACCCGAATGTATTTATGTATGTATATATGTATGTAAAGTTCAGGAAAGATGAATTGGCCGTATGTAATCTTCACTAAGATCGTTTTGTTAATATTAAACAAAAGGTAATCGTAAAACTGCCCTCGTTCTTCAAACAGCACAGTGGATTGAAAGGTTAAGGTTAAGGTTAAGTTCAGGTCCAGTGAGTCTTAACGCAGAAAAAAAGATCGCTTAGTAGATAACAGACAGCCAAATCATATTTCCTCAATTATATGTATGTATGTCCGTTCCTATTCCCCTCTTGACTACTGAACGGGTTAACCGATTTTGATAAATAATACGTCATTAGCAGAGATCGGACAAATGGGCGTCATTACTCGCAATAATGTGGACATGACTCCAAAGATTTTAATTACATACATACATAACATCACGCCTGTTTCCCAGAGGGGTAGGCAGAGACGACTTCTTTCTAGAGATTTTATTTAAACAAATTAAATAACAATAATTTAAAATAGTTTTGATCCTTTGCAAGACAATAATAAGAAAAGAATTGTTGTTGTGTAGATTTATTAATTTTTAAAAAAAAACCCGTGTTAGTTTATTCCTTTTCACGGCTAAAATAAACTTATGAGGTGAAAAGCTCTTTTCGCAATCCACGGATGTTAATGGACCAAACTGAAGTAGATAAATATTAATGGCCACTCCTAACGTCTATGTATTATTTATTAATTACTGTCCTGCAAAGGACCAAGATTAAAGTTCAGGTAAGAAATCAATTAATTTGATTTGTTGAATTAAAATCTTTGAAGTCATGTCCACATTATTGCGAGTAATGATACCCATTTGTCTGATCTCTGGTTATTAGATTGTCACTGGGTAAAGTTCTTAAAAAAACATTATTCTATTGGATTTTAATGTATCAAATAATGCGGTCGTGTTTTTAAAGCTTGCTTTTTATTTAGTTATTTGTCTTTTATTAAGTTGGTTTTTTTTGTAGCGTAAAGAAAGTAAACGTGCACACACGGTAACAAAACTCATGCACATTGGCCAGGTCAATCGTTTACGAGCATGTCCTTGTCAATGGAGTAATTTGCTATGCAGGTGAAAAATTGGTGAAAAGAATAGAAACGCTAGTTAGCGCAATGCATGTTGGCAGGGCCCTCTGTATAGACCGTTCGACATTATATATTTGAAATTTTACTATAACTGATTATTCTAAGCTTATGAGCGGCAGTTATTAAAAAGTGAGCGATAATATTTCCGGCTGGGATTTATCGTTAAATGTACGTAAACTTTTTTTTTTGGATTGTCAGGCGGCCCAACGGACTTGAAGCCTGAAGTGCCTTTTTATTTTATTTCGGATAATATCATCCATATTTTTATGATTCCGGCGCCGTTTTTTTGATTAGGTGGATATTTTCGGAAATAATCGCTTCGTAAGTTGCATAAATTCTGTCCCCCGCTTTATCTTTTAAACCGTTTGTCCAAAAATTTTTTTTTTTTTTTTTTAAATAACGCTTAATAAATACTTTCAAGGAAAATTATTTTCAACATACATACATACATACATTAAATCACGCCTGTTTCCCAGAGGGGTAGGCAGAGACCACTTCTTTCCACCTGCTACGATCCTGACAAATCTCTTTCGTTTCTTCCACATTCATACATCGAGTCATGCATGCACGTCGGTTTCGGGTACTTAAGATCCGGCCCTTTTCCAGTGTTTCTCCGATTTTATTCGAAAAAGTACGCCTAGGGCGGCCCCTTCCGACCCTCCCACTCACTTGCTCACTTTTGCTCTGTATATCTCTTTCGTCAATCTTCTTTCATCCATCCGTTCCAAATGACCGAACCATCGAAGCTTGCCCTTTTCAATCTTAGTCACTACATCTTCTTTTAGTCCACATTTCTCTCTGACCTTTTCATTCCTTACTCTATCAATCAGTTTCACACCACACATACTACGCAAAGAGCGCATTTTATTTTCAACATGATCGGATATACTGTTTTTGAGTTATTGCCGAATAGCAGCGCTTCTCAACAAAAGAACGTAAGTGCCATGAAGATACGCTCTTTTGTCGTTGCAATTTTTTGTTTGTAGTGACATCTTTGGAACCCTACATTGAGCATCATCCGCCAAGCTCGCGGCAGCCGCAACAGCACCCTTAACGCGTTATTATACGGCCGTTTAGTTTTTGTATTCAACTGGGTTAGATTTGCACTGCAAGTGAAGAACACATTCTGTGATACTTAAAAAGCTGTAAATCGCTTCATACGTCATTACTTGTCATCATTAGTAAGTGGTAACAAAAAGTTCCTTTTCCATTTTGCTTTATTTAACTGACCTACTCTAACACCTATAGACTTTTGTGCCTTAATAAAATTTGAAGTCGGAATATTGAAACGGCATCGCGCAAACGACTCAAATAACCCTTTTCTTTACTTTCAAATACGAACGGTTCTCCATTTTTGTCCCCCATGGAATCATCAACCAACACTCTTTCATTATGTTTCTTGCAAATCCCGCTGAAGGTAATTTATCATTATTATGAGCTTGCTGTCGCGTCTGCGACGTCGTTAATCTCTCGAGAATCATTAAGGAGTGGATTAATTCAAGTTAGTACTGTCAAAATCAAAGTCAGAATTATGTTTAATTTATTTGCAGCATCCTGTATCAGTTGTTTATGGAAGCAATATGGGATTTAGAGTAAGTTCAGGAAATATGAATTGGCCTTCTGTAATCTTCGCTAAGATTTCTTTTTATCATCAAGCAGTAGGTAATCTTAAAACCGCCCTTTTCTTCAAACAGTACAGTGAGTTCAAAGGTTAAGGTTAAGGTTAAGGTTAGGTCCGGTAAGTCTTAACGCAGAAATAAAGATAACAGACGGCTAAATCATATTTCCTGAACTATAAGATCAAAGATGAAGATGTCGAAACATCCATTATATAAATGCATTTAGTTAAGGTTGAAGCTTGTTGTTTGTAAACTTGGAAATATATCTATGTGTACAAAATTTCAGCTTTGTGACTTTTATAGTAAAAATGTGTTATATTTACTGTAGCCCCTGTTTTTATTTCTATGGCTGTTATACTGTACCCGCCCCCTGGGACAAACTATAACAAATTTGTGATACCACAAAACCAAAAAAAAAACTAGGCATATTTTTGATATTATTTCGTCATAAAGATTAAAGACTGTTGATGTTATAGTCAATATTAAGATCAGGATATATAATGAACAGTTTTTTTTAAAATAAAAATAACTTTTTGTTTCACTCTCCCCCACTTGACCCTTCCCCTTCCCCCTTCCCCTTGTACCCCGCTTCGAAAGGTGTTTAGATAAAGTAATAGGTACAAACAGATACACATTTATTGCTCATCTTTACCTTCTCCATTCCATAAAAAAAATTGTTTGCGTCAGTGATTTAAAATAATTAATTAAGCCCTTTCTTTGTAATTACGTTCACAATTCAATCTTGAACTGTAGCTGTTTTCCTTGTTGATCTCTGATGTTCCAGAGCTGGAGGCCAGCTGGCCGCTAATGGCCCTCAAGGGGGCAGTCCCACAACGCTCATTCTTCTCTGGATTATCGGTTTTACATCATCCTTTTATTATTCTTTCGCTTCGGCGTTTTTCTGCATAATTTAAGACACATGCGTACGCACAAACATACCAGCAGGGGCTCCACTGTACTTGGTAAAACTACTTATTTTACATTTTCACATTATTTTCGTATTATATCTCTATATATCGTGAGTTGGTCGCCATAAAGTCACGTAAAAAAATATTAAAAAATAGTACATTGGCCGCATGAGGGCTCTTTTATATGTCAGTAATTATGGAATGAATATACTAGCGCTTCGGACCATCATTGCGGAAAGAAGCGCCGCAAAAAACTTCAGCAGAAGGTCATCTTTACAATCATAAAAGACAATAATACTTCAAGGTAAGTTACGTTAGAAGGTAATAAAGTAATCAATTATAATTACTAAAAATAGCAAAAATAAAGTCATTACAAATAAGGTCAATAAACATTCAACTAGAAATTATGACTATAAGAACAACAGTATCTACATCAAAAACCAGTAAATAAGGGCTATCGTAACGTTGACAATACGATAACATGTAAAACAAAAAGTCATCCTCCTTCTTCGGCAGGCAGGTACCTACACTCAGGAGCAAAAAAACGGGTCAGTGTGCGTTTTTCATACTAAAGAGGCTATTTCGAAGCCTTGGATCCTCGCCAGGGGATGCTTTTAGTGAAATCTGATGATGGATACCCTAGGCATCTATACAGGACTTCCAGAGTGCCTACGATACCCAACTGATGGAATCTGCGTTTAACGCCGGAATTGTGCATGTTCAGAAAAACATCTAAAATGGCAATAAAATGTAAGGAAATCCAAAATCTCTCGCTTTGGTGTGAACTGATTGTGCAATCAGTTAGGTATTTTAAGAACTTTTGACCTCCTCTATTAAACCTCGGAGTACCCTCCACCATTAAACCTCACTCAAAACAACTCCTGGCAAAGAACCAAGGCTTCGAAATAGCCTCGTTTGACCCGTTAATTTTGCTCCTGAGTGTAATATCAAAACAACATATCAATATCGAAAAAACCGAATGCAACACGCACTTGATAAAGTGAAATAAAGACCATCTTTCCATAACAGGCGAACGACGCTTATTGGCACAACACGACAAATAAGTGATTATGCTGCCCGGGAAACGGACATCGAATAAAAATTGAAATATGCGAGCTACACCCTTCGGCCATTGATGACAATAATGTATGGGCAAAGTTCAGCGGGCCGTAATTTCGGGAATGGGTTTCAACGTATTTTCACACAACTTTTGTTTAGCTTTACGGGCCATTTTGTCTTCCGTAATGTGTTTTCCAACGGCCCGTTTAAAAAAAGTTTTGTTTTCATGAATATTTTGCGTTGGACGCTTGACAGAATGCTTGATAAGTTTTTCTGCTTTTTTATGTTCGTTCATTTTCAAAGTTTTTACAGTTTCTCAGTAAAAAAGCCGAGCAAGAGAATGTCGCATCACGCCCGGGGTTTGGCTTCTAGGCGGAAAAAACCATATCGTCTTTGACCTGTTATTTTATTGTTAGCTCTTATCTTGACAGTAATGGCGGCCGAGTTAAAAACAATACCACATCAAGGTCAAAGACGATAATAAAAACCGGCAAAGTGCGAGTCGAACTCGTGCACGAAGGATTCTGTACCATTATCTATACAACATTAGAACCTATACCAGCTGCCGTTATTAATATCGAGCAAAAAACGGCAAAAAAGTCACGTACCTAGTATTTGTTGTTATAGCGGCAACAGAAATACATCATTTGTGAAAAATTCAACTGTCTAGCTATCACGGTTCATGAGATACATCCTGGTGACAGACAGATAGCTGGACAGTGGAATCTTATTAATAGGGTCCCGTTTTTACCCTTTGGGTACGGAACCCTAAAAAACGATAAAGCAGTTCAACTTATACAGATAGACCAACAACGCGAAACTATAAGGTTGCCTAGTTTGACTTTGGAATATAAAAATAAATAAAAAATCTGATTTACTAATAAGTGATAGTTTGTTACATCTCATCTTATCAGCTGAGGGCCACTATTCTACACGATAAAACTATATAGCCTTTTATATTGTTATCGTATTGTCAACGTTACCATAGCTCCTCTTTACTTGAAAGTAATGCTGCCCTCGTACGGAGAAAAGGCACAAGTGCAATTAATTCATAGAAGCATATTAACCTCTCAAGGGTTATAATAAGGTTGGAAGTGCAATACAATTCATATAGCAGATGTGCTTTTTTTCGTAGGAGGGCAGAATGGCGGCCAAGTTAAAATCAATACGATGACATGTTAAATGGTACTGCAACTATACTTTGAGCCGCGCGCTTGAGAGTATTATGCAACATAAGGTACCTATGACCTAAGAAAAAAGATGTTGTTCAACTGATATAGAGGTTAAAAGGATATCATGTCATGGATGTTTACCATAGATAACCATTTTTTAGGGTTCCGTTCCAAAATAGTAAAAGAAAAAGTTTTTTGGTGGATATTGTATTTGAATTTCTTTGCTTTGTACAATAGTGTTTACTGTTGTAGGGTCACAGTTCTTCCTAACACTCCTCGCTTCGCTCGTCGCCGTACCTAACGGAGAACTGCCTTAACGCAGAATATGTAGGTTTTTATAATAGAGTAGCACGTATTCCAGATTATACCATTATGATTATACCAGTAGGTACTACATCATTACACTGAGCGCAATATCGAACACAGTTATATCACATATGTATACCATATTACTGTTAGATTTAATAGTTATTATAATTACAAGTTCGTTTTACCTGATTAGTGATGATACTTAGATCATATCAGAATATGCCAAATGTTGTTATACCAAAAGTGCATTATATTTATCCCTTAATCGTTATATTGACCAATAATATATCAAAAGTTATAATAGCGACCGGTAACGCACCAGGTACTTTTTCGTTTATGTGCCTAAGCGAGTTAAGTTGCCTAACAATGTGTTAGGCAACTTAAAATTGGCCTTATGTCATACGAATTTAATGGTCATAAATCATAAAACATTACTTCGAACCTAATTATAGTTTTCTATCTTAAAACCGGAAACCTTAATTGTCAAGTTCGACTCGCAGTTATTACATAAAGTATACTAGAATCGAGATAAATTGAGAATCTTGAAACAAAATATTTATAAAACGAGAAGTTATGTAATAGGATCGAAAATGTTAATGGTGTTTACTGTATCCAGTGTATAATGTTATCTTTTAATACCACACGTAAGCAAACTGTCGTTTAGATAACCTCATGGAATAATCATCAACAAACTACCACAGTCCACTAGTTATATAAGTCATTATCAGTGCTGATAGTTCAGAAATATAAACTCAATGATCATTAAGACATTGCCAGTGTCAGTCTGACGTTACCGAAGCCGCCATGTCAGGAAAAGTAGCCGTCGTTACCGGAGCCAACAAAGGCATTGGTTTCGCTATTGCAAAACTACTGTGCAAGAGATTCGATGGTACTGTGTACCTAACATCAAGAGATGAAACCAGAGGACAAGAAGCGGTTGCTGAGCTGAAAAAAATTGGAGTCAAGCCAGCGTACCATCAGCTGGACATCATTGATAGATCCAGCGTTGAAAAGTTCCGGGATCACATCAAGAAGAACCATAAAGGTATCGATGTTCTGATCAATAACGCCGCTGTAGCAAATAGTGAGACGCTATTCAATGGTTACGACGAATGGAAGCATATCATTAATATTAATTATAGAGGTCTTTTAATCATACAAGAATTGTTGTTCCCGCTCGTTAGGGATAATGGAAGAATAGTCAATATTTCCAGCGATTGTGGACACTTGTCTAACATAAAGAATAAGTACTGGATTGATCGACTGTCCCGTAAAGATCTGACTGTTAAAGATGTTAACGAATTTGTTGATTCATACTTGGAATCTGTAAAGAACGGAACGTTTAATAAGGATGATCTTGCTGATGGAGGTACTGTTGGTGCATACAGAGTAGCCAAAGTGGGAGTGAGTGCGCTAACTATACTGCAGCAAAAGGAACTGGAGAAGCGTAATATTTCTGTCAACTCCATGCACCCTGGTTTGGTTCGTACTAGCATGACGCTAGGTGCTGGTTTCTACAATACGGACGAGGCGGCTGAAACTCCGGTATATTTGGCTCTGGATGCTCCACAAAGCCTCAAGGGAGCGTATGTTTGGTACGACAGGAAAGTTTTAGACTGGTATGATTACAAGGCTGACTGGTATTTCAAAACGAGTACTTTAAAAACATAATGTAACCTAATGTATACTTGAGTTATTTAGGTTGTTATTGTTTTAAAAGTTAAAATAAAGTTTATTATAATAAACGTACTCGTAGTTTTTCTTTTTGCAGTAGGTACAAGAAATCATTTAAAAGGATAAATATTACTAGCTACGTCAATGTATTAAACATTGAATATCAAATTGTTTCTTTGTTCTGTAAATACACGGACCGAGTAACGAAGTGGAAACAAAAAATAATAACGGTATAAATATTTGTTTGGGACTTAATCGAATCGCCTCAGGATAACAAATAATAAATTGTCTTTGTTTATTGTCATCAGCGAAACTAATATTTTTACAAGCTTTTATTTAACTTTAATTCATTACGGCTCAAATCATGCTAGTCAATCTATTTATCTATATACTCGTATATAAAAGGCAAACCTGACTCACTGACTTATACAGGGTGCCTCTGACCTTGGGGCTTTAAATGTAACCATCGATTCTACTCACTAAACTGAACTATTTTTGTTCCGCAACATTAAAAAATTACTTAAATTTAGATAACTAATTGATGTTAAAGTCTAGTTGTAAAATCAGTGTATTACATCATGGCCATAAAATCACGATCTCATGGTACGGGGGCGACATTTCCTTGGTATGAGGGCTAAAGGTAAATGGAAAAATGGATCGCGTACATTGAACATTACATTTAACTTGTATGAAAAAAATTAAGTTTAGTTAAGTTGGATATATTTTTAACGACTTACAGAACAAAAGAAGTTTAGTTTCAGGAGTGGAAACGATCCATGCATTTAATAGGTCAAGGTCAGAGGCACTCTGTATATCAACGCACAGCCGAAACTACTTTACCTAGAAACTTGAAATTTGGTACAGGGGTTCCTTTCATGATGTTAGTGAGCACTAAGCAAGGATTTTTGAAAATTCAACCCCTAAGGGGTTTAAATAAGGGGAGTAGCGGGAAACTAATTCTACGCGTACGAAGTCGCGGGCGTGCTCTATTTTTGAAATACTTACCGTCATCGTAATTTGAAACACGTAAATGAATCCGAAGGCGAAGCAATATTATGGTATCTAAGAGCTGACAAAAATATGTACATATGATAGACCTTAATACTATGGCCATAAGGTCTATGTTTACATATTTTTGCACCTTTGTGCTGATATTTATATTTTACCCTTGACTGTACTTAACTCCTCCATCTTAGACCCACCTCGTTAGTTTTGTCTAGATGAAACTATACAGGGCAATAAAAAATGTCTCAATAAAAAGTACTGAACAACTTCCAAAATTTAAAAAATAAGTTTTTATCAAATGATAATAGATCAGTCAAACTGATACCAGCTTTAGTTTGATTGCTCATCACTTTACAATTTATTGCTATTCCCCATGCAGAGGCGTTAATGGTTGAGGAGTTCTCCTGATACTTCACCATCACATCCACTTCACCATGATGCATTGTGATGGGGATGAATTGGTTGGTAATCATAATTAAAGTAATCGTTTTGCCATACGTGGTCTTCACCATCCATTCCATTACACCAAATGGTGCTTTTCGAGAGCCTCCTACTCCTTTTTTGAAGTCGGCTAATAATAAATAATAATAAATAAATAAAGTCCTCGTGTGGTTGCCGAGTTAGAATAGTGCCACTCCATGTCTTCCCGTGGATGTCGTAAGAGACGACTAAGAGAATAAAGGCTTGTAGTACTGTTAGGCGATGGGCTTGCAACCTGTCACTGGTACGCTGGTAAACATCTTAGCCTAATTGTGGAAATTGTGGTTATAGAATTATCAACAAGTTTTTAGAGATGTTTTTAATTCTGTAGCTCTGCCTACCCCACTCTGGGAACGAAGGCGTGAGATTATGTATGTATATAAATAAATATCAGGGGACATGTCACACACATTGACCTAGTCCCAAACTAAGCTCTAGGCTTGTACTATGGGTAGTAGGCAATGTTAAACATACTTATATAGAGAAATATATACTTAAATACATAGAAAACATCCATGACTCGGGAACAAATATTCGCACTCATCACACAAATATCTACCCTTACCGGGATTTGAACCCAGGACCGCTAGCTTCGTAGGCACTACCAACTAGGCCAACCCGTCGTCCAAATAAATAATGAAGAAACTTATTTCAAAATAATATTTGGATAATAATCTATTAATAAGCCAGCTTGTTGTCCATAATTATTAACCTACTACTGAGTATTAAAAAAACAACGATAGCATCCAATGTTGTCATATTATAAAAAGTTGCTGACGCGATAGCCTATTAGTTGGTAGTGACCCTGCCTACGAAGCTAGCGGTCCCAGGTTCGATTCCCGGTATGAGCAAACATTTACTTGTGTTATGAGCACTTGTATTCGTTTCTGAGTCTTAGATGTTTTCTATGTATTTAAGTATTTATTTCTCTATATAAGTATTTATATCGTTGTACGGTACCCATAGTACAAGCCTATAGCTTAGTTTTGGACTAGATCAATTCGTGTGAGATCGTCCCTTGTTTAAAAAAAAAACGTCGCATTACCTAATGAGTTATAGTGAACTGCACCAGTAATTAGTTAAAGACATATGCATCTAAGTCGTGCCTCAATCTTAATTACAGCACTTAGCAGTGACACTGTAATAACTCTGACTCCATAAGGTCACAGCAATCATCAAGGCTGAGTTTCATTGCGCGATTTCCCGCACACTTTTCGTGATACATTGCGTCGCTGCAATAACTCTCGGCTTAAAAATGCTAAAACAACCCGTCAATGGATTGCTACAAGCATGGACCAATGAAATTAAATCATCAAGTCAGTAGCACAGAATGCTCCTATATAATAATACTAGTAGTTTCCTGCGTCTTCGTCCCTGTAGTAGATAATCTCTACTCGCGGTAGAGAGTAAATATTTTTTTTTATTACTTGTTTTTTCAGCTGTAACACCATAGTACCTATTGTAGCATTATTGCTACAAATCGCGTTGATTCGCGTCAGTTTTCGCTTGTCTATTCCGCCTTTTTATCTGGATCCTAACCTTTTTCATAGACCATACTTACTCATTGACCGGTTGGTGTCAGTTGATTGGTCTGTCGGTTTTAAATTTTTAACTTGTTTTTGGTCATTTCGGTAGTGCTAGGTTATATTCATTGTTATTATAGCCGCTCCGACGCCCTGAGAAAATATCAAATATCTAGCTACGTTTCATTAGATACAGCCCGCTGATAGGCAGACAGGCAGACGGATAGCAAACGCCTAGTAATAGTGACATTATACCAGAACTTTATTAAAATTTTACACTTTATTAATAATTCGGCAATCAAATTTTGAAAGATTTACACTTACATATATACCTTCGCGCCTTCATTCCCAGAGTGGGGTAGGCAGAGCTACAGAATTACCAACAACTTTAAAAACATGTTGATAATTCTGTAACCACATTTTGCACAAACAGGCTAAGATGTACCAGTGTATACTATGTTATATGTTATTGGTAGGTATTCAGAATATAATATTTTTAAACATTTCATGAGTCTACCTCTATAAAGGTGCTTTTCCAACGGCGAAGCGAGACGAGATGAGGTGGCGCGAGAAGTTTTATTTGTATTAAAACAATCATTTTCAACGCGCGCGCGTGATGAGGGTGCGCGACTTTTCAATACGAATTTCAATTCTCGTCCTGCTCGCCTCGCCTCGCCGGTGGAAAAGCACCTTTATGGTTTAAGAGATACAGCGATTGTGAAGGTCGAGCAAAAAAGGCCAAAAAATTACGTTTCTTGTAGGGAGAGCCGAGTTTTTTTTTTTAAACCTTACGGCTCTACTGTGTGAAAATATCAAGTGTCTAGCATTTACGGATAACCAGATACAGCTCGCTGACAGACAGACAGACAGACGGAAAGCGGTGGCATAGCAACATTTGGGTACGGAGCCTGTTCTTGCGTAGATCTGGACGGGCTCGGGGGTGTATGAGAGGCAGGATCAGCAGGACATAAATTCGTAGACAGTTTAAATACCTACTGATTTATTTATATACTCGTAAAAATTACAAAAAGTAAAAAAAACAATGTGCTTCGGTGTAGTAGCGATTAGCGACTGTCCTAGGGGTGACCTGCATTTTTGTAGCGAGAGTCTTCGACCAATCCCAGCGGTTGTAGATGAAGTGATATCTTCTCTGATTGGTTCCCGGTGTCGTGATATTTTGTACGGCCGACTTGTGTACTATATATGCGTATAGGATGCATTCATAGATGGAATTAGGGTCCAGCCTTAACGTTAAGGCGCGTCAACAGAGCCCTAAAAAAAAGTCTACTTATTTGCAGTATTGAGCCCTTAAAGTGCACTTTATCTTACCATTAATGATCTGTACGCTTATATGATTCTCCATCCAAGCTATAAAAAACACTAGCCTATTAGAATAACGTCACAAAGTGTTCCAAAAACTACGAGCAGTAAAATAACTTCTTACCGGTGAATAATGCTGATTTATGACTTATGACGGTAAACAACTTGTTTGGGGCAAATGGCGGAAAAACAGTCTAGTTAATACATGGATCGTGAGTTCCATTATTTTTTACTGCTCAAACAATGTTTCACTAGCAATTTCGTCAGGTAAAAGTCGTTTCTTACTATTTAGTGAACTGTGAAGATTTGTGATGCAAACGTTATGAAATATGAGAAGGCTAGAGAACGCCCGCGACTTTGTACGCGTAGAATTAGTTTCCCGCTATCCCCCCCCCCCTATTTCTTCCCGTTGGGGGTCGATTTTCGGAAAATCCTTTCTTAGCGCTCACTTACATCGTGAAAGGAACCTCTGTGTAGCAACTTTCGAGTTTCTAGGTACAGTAGTTTCGGCTGTGCGTTGATATATAAGTCGGTCACGTTTGCCTTTTATATAATATAGATAGATAGATAGATATTGTCTATTTTTCTTTAGATTAGAATAAATAGAAATAAGAGCCCACCTCACACAAATTGACGTAGTCCCAAACTAAGCTCAAAAGTAGCCTGTACATTTTAGAACCTTGGCCCAGCTATGAATATACTAAATTCAAACCACTGTCGCTTTAATACGTTACTGCGATAAGGTACTAAAATTTACAGCAATTTCTGAATTTGAATATACTTTGTATGGGTGAGTAAGAGCAACGATGAACACACTTAAACAAATAAATAAATATAAAATTCAGCAAAATACTTGCGCTCACCACTTATATCATATAATTTGCCCGTACCGTGAATTGAACCCAGGACCGCCAGCTTTGTTGGCAGGATCTCGATCAATTAGGCTAAGCGGTCGTGATTCAATATGTTGGCCTAAGACGAGATTCTTTAATTAATCTAAGTACTTTTTTTAAAGCGCCTGCGCGGTTTTAACAGTTATTACGTTTCATTGAGTCTATTATTATAATCTGCCTCTCAAATTACTATTCTGACAATGCTACGTGACAGGTGACATTTTTATGGACTGTAAAGCTCATGAACAATTGGGATGATTACTCAAGTTGAATTTAACCAAATCATTTCGATTTTTTTTGTTACTCGAATAGTGTAAAATGAAAAGGTACCATCAAAACACTTGCCTTTAAATAAAAAATAAATCATACAACAACTATGTACTTAAACACACTACCACATTTGACTATTCCTTTCACCAGTTATCCTTAAATTAATTCATGCAAAAGAATTAAAAATAGGTTACTGTATTTACAAAATATTTATATATTAGTATCCAAAGCAGGGATCAATACCGGTATTAACTAAAATTGAAATATCTTCCTTAATTTGCATTATTTCCTTGATATTTTCGACTGTAATTTAGGTAATAACACTATTCTATACGATAAATTCGTTGAACAGCAAAAATATTCAATAATAAGCGAGATACCGAAATTGAATACCGGTATTTTTGTATGAAAATAATACCGGTATACGATCCCTGATCCAAAGCCATATTTTGCACTATATTTACATCCATATTTTACATAGCCCTCTAGCAAAATCAAAATTTGTGCATATTGAATTTTGAAATAATTTTGCCAAATTGTTGATTTTGGTTTCAGAATACTTTAAGAATTTCAAAAAAAAATCCACTTTTCATTATTCATGTTTATGAATATAACTAATTATACGTAATGCTTTTTTATTCATTCGCAGTAGTTCTTTTAGTACCTTTTGGTATGAAAATAGTAGTCATATCTCCTATAAAAAGTACTGCAAAAAGGAACTACTGCGCAAACGGTACGTTAATTCTCGTTAATCATGCAGCGCCTCAATTTGTAAAACGAATGTTAATGTATTTAAGATGCTGTTACTTTTGGGCGCCTGTATGACAATCGAGTCAGAGTGGTAAAAAATGTATTTGAATTGTTAATTAAAGAAGCAGACGCGCTCATAAATAATGATGCTGGGCTGCCTTGAAACGGTAATTATTAATAATGTAACTTTATTTACTCAAGTAATAATATCGCATACTTTTAATACATCGATGCAGTCATAAAGATAACAATAAACACACTGTTTGATTAAAGAATCAATACTTTAGTGAAACACATTCATAAACACTAAATTATTTAAATATATAACAAATTAAATAAACAAACCAAATCGACAAAATTAACATTAATATGTGACGAACCAATCCTAATTGCGACATTCTCAATAAAAGGTACAAAACTGGCCCTAAAGAGCCGTAATGTTTCAAATACGATTCAACTTTAAAGTAGTAATCGGCTTTGTAGTCATACCAATCCAGGGTTTTCTTGTCAAACCAGATGTAGGACCCTTTCAAGGTATCTGGAGCATCCAGGACTATGTATATGGGAGTCATAGCCGCTTCATCTGCTGTAAAAGTTCCTACACCCTTCGTCATGTCTGTCTGAACCAATCCTGGATGCATAGAATTTACAGAAATGTTCCTGGCTTCCAAATCTTTCTGCTGCAGTATTGTCAGAGCACTAACAGCAACTTTCGCAACTCTATAATCGGCTATAGTACCTCCATCAGCTAAATCATCCTTATTAAAAGTGCCATTTTTAACACCACTTAAAAACCAATTGACAAATTCATTGATATCATCAACTGAAAAATTTTTACTTGATAACTTATCAATCCAAAATTTATTTCTCACATTTGATAAGTGGCCACAATCACTTGATATATTTAGGATTCTTCCGTTATTTCTCACTAAAGGGAATATTAACTCTTGCATGCTCAACAAACTTTTGTAGTTAATATCTATGACTTGTTTGCTGTTTTCGTAAGTTGTTACGGGTATGAGTCCACTTCCAGAAACTGCAGCATTATTGATAAGGATATCAATATATTCATATTTTTCTTTTAAGTAATCTCTGAATTTGATGATGCTGGCAGAATCAGAAACATCAAGCTGATGATATTCAGGTTTAAATCCAAGTTTTTGGAGTTCAGCGACTGCTTTGGCGCCTCTTGCAGTGTCACGTGATGTAAGGTACACAGTTCCATCAAATCTCTTACACAGCGCTTTGACCATGGCTAATCCAATGCCTTTATTGGCTCCGGTAACTACAGCGACCTTCATGTCCGCCTGGTATCGCAACTCGCGACGCACTGATTATAATTGGAAGCAGCTAACAATGTGTTATGTTTTTTAATTGCTCGTTCGAGGTATGTCATTTTTTTAAACAAGTCGCCCGTCAAATCCTTATAACACGTGGGCGTTAAATTGCTCCGTGGGTTTGTTTACATAAATGCTTACCTTGACTATAAAACCGGCGACCAAACTTAAAATACACACAATAAAATGTAATTAATACGCTCTGATGAGACAACTCAAGTTCGCCGGGTATTCTGTTGATAACGAATTGAGAAGCTATAATAAACGGATATAATTAAGTCACAAGTGTATTGTCAACTCAATATTGTATGCAATAAAGTTTATTATTAATTAATCAGAGAATGGAATTTGTTTAGATCTAAGATAGGTATATCGAACAATGTTGAAGTAAAAAATTATTTACTCTGATAACAGCAATAATGTTAATTTGTGGATAATGACCTAGATATAATAAGTATGATGTAAAGAGTTACATATATCTTACTTAATGCACTTTTAATACTATAGTGATATGAAAACAATGACATGCGACTTAAATAATTTTATTTGGTGCGGTCCATATTTTGGTCTGTAAAAGATTATTTATTTATTACGTACTAGCGACCCGCCCTCGCTTCGCTTCGGTTAATATAAGTTAAAATAATCCTAGTTCATCTGGAATAACATACTTTTCAAATTATAGATAGGTGCATATGTATAGAGGTTTTATTTAATGACTTTTTTAGAAATCGTGACTGCCAGTTATCATAGAATCTATCTATATCAATGTTTACAGCGGACTTTTCATTGCACAATACAAACAAACGTTGCCTGGAAGTGACGCGCGGAGGGGCTACATAAGTCAATGGGAAAACTCTCAACGATCAAGTCTAAGCCCGCAACTTTGAATGTATTGTTGTGACTTGTAATTTGTCATTGAAAACGATAATTGTACGGGACATTGCAGTCGTTTAACTGGAAAGGTAAATCCGCTGGTATTTATGGAATCCGGGGAATTAAGACGACTTTTCCAGCCGCACATCCGGACGTCAGTATTGTGCACTCTATTATGAACGTTTTTAAAGATGTTATTTGGTTGGATTAAGGTTCCGTAGTAAAATAATAGGACACCCTTCTTTCAAAACCAATTTATGTGGGGCGATCCAGAAGGTTGCAAGGAATTGAGAAATTCCGTTAGGAAATGGACAGCCTCTTCCAGGTCGAGCACAGTGTCTACAGAGTAGTATGTGTGTGCCGGTGCATTGATCTTCGATATAATTAAGCCATTTTCTATACCTACTTGACCATTAGTTGGTGATAAAATAGCTCTCTCATAGTCTTAAAATTAATATTATTAATTTCGGAATAAACATTGTCGACTAATTCTTTTACTAAAATGCAAAGGTTTTCATTTTGAAGATTAATGCTCCTATTATGTTAGGTCATCTGTCCATTTCCTATTTTGAGCAACAACTCTGCAAAGAGCCGGTTTTCATACCTATAGACAACGAAACTGTCATATTTGTTTTGATTTCTAATCTTTGTTACGCGTAATTTTGAATCTACCATATCTTCTAAAGTATTAATTTAAATAATATATTGTACGGGACAATATTAATCTACATTAAATGCCCAAGGTAACCAAGTATTTATCTGGATAAGGTTATTAAATACTGAATCGGACAGAATAGATTCGCTATAATACCCTAATTTTAAAATAAAATCATAAACATAAAAATGGTTACTGTGAGTCAATCTAAAGAGATAGACATTATGCCATCGCGGACTTTTCTCTAGGTTTTTTTAAAGAACTACAATTCTTCACTACATTATTTTGACACTTTTCCTAAGGTTTTAGGTTAAGGCCAGCATTAGCTATGTAAGGGCCCGAAAAACGATTTTTGACGACTCGGTAGGAAAACATTGAGTTTTCTCAACTATATTAAAACTTGATTTGAATGAAATGTACATATAAACCATCTAGAATAAAATCTCTAAATGACAGTGAAAACCGTATCATAATGCGTTGCGTATTTTAGAAGGAGTTAGCGGAGAAACAGGCAGACAGGTTAATTTATACTACTTAGAGAAGAGATGGGCGAGATGGTTTCGGTTAAGTTTAATTAAATGTTTAGATAATTAAGTAATAGATTTCTCACCATCACATACACAGAACAGAAAAAACAGTAGAAGTGTCAAGTGGGCGTGTAACGTGTAGCATGGTTATGCGGAGTTCCGCGTAACCTACCATACTTTTGCCGCGATCACTTATTTCAATATTTCGATATTTCTGAAAAGGAAATAAATCCAGAAGCATGCCTTATTGTGCTATTTTATTTAAAAAAACGATAGCCGCACCTAAAACATTTTCCATGGTGGAGTGTTGTTTTTATGATAGTTTGAGTATTGGCGACAACAGGTCTGATACTATTTATTATTATTGTTTATTTATTAACCAAAAATTACATAATGTTCTTAAACAAATAGTCTGCAAAACTGTCAAACAGTTTGACTGCAGCTGAGTCCTTTTAAACTTGATAGTAACAATTGGTTCCTTAATACTAACTTAATTTATATTTATTTTATAATTTATTTTATAATAAATGAAGTAGATGTTTTTTAAGCAGCCTTTTAAATTTGTGTAAATTTGGTTCTGATCGGATGTCTTCAGGTAGACTATTTAAAGTGTAAGGTATTCGTTTTTTAAGTGTTCTGTCTCCGTAATAGTTGTTGATCCTTGGTACCTTAAATTTACCCTCCGACACCGATCTTGTGCCATAGTTATGACTAACCCGAAATAGGTGATGCTCCTGACCGCTATGGTTATTAACGGCAAGAAGGTATTTATGTTTTATACTAACGGGAAGAATACTACATATTTTAAATAATTTTCGGTAATCACTTTTATATTTTTCTTTGATTTTATTATTTACAAGCAATTTTATAAATTTTAATTGTAATTTCTCTAATTTATTAATATATGTTTTAAACGTTAGACCATAGCTATCAAGAGCATATCCCAAAATCGGGTCAACTAATGCGTGATACAGACACTTTAAGGTCCCAAGGGGTACCCTATAACTAAGATGATAAAATTTGTTTAATAGTGTTCTTAACTTTATACTGATGTAATCGATGTGACAAGCCCATGAGAATTTAGTATCAATTTTAACACCCAGATAGGTAGCACAATCCACTCTTTCGACTGGCACACATTGACATTTAATTAAATTATTATGTAAACAAGAATAACTATGTAATAACAAGGCAGAAGTTTGACAGTCTATCTCTAAATGTGGCGAATGTATTATAAGGTGTTTAGTTTTCCCTGAGTTTAAAATAATGCCGTTGTCATGAGACCATTTTACAATAGAGTCTATATCCTGCTGAGCCGCGTGGTACATCTCCGCAAGGTCCGTTCCGGCGGTCACGGTGCACAGATCGTCTGCGAACATGTAGGGAGTGCTGTTTTGTACAACTCTACCTAGGCTATTTACATGCATAAGATAGCAGACTGGGCCGCACCCCGAGCCCTGCGGAACCCCGCAGCGCACCGGCGTCCGCTCGCTGAGCTGCCCGCCCACCTGCACGCGGTAGGAGCTAAGCGAAGCTAATGGCACTTCCACAGTTTTTTTACATTCCGTGATCACCAGTAATCGGAATTAGGTGAGCTAAAATACGTACTCAGCGCTAGAGGGTATTCAAGAAAAAAAAAAATACCCGGTTGTTACTACCTACTCTATATTATGTCCTCTTGCGAAGAGTACGTATTTTGGCTCACCTAATTCCGATCACTGGTGATCACATACACTCTTGAAAGTGAAAAGATAGAAGTGGCCTCTGCCTACCCATCTGTGAAACAGGCGTGATTTAATGTAGGTACCTATGTATGTATGTACATACACTCTTTGATGCTCTGCTCAG
The DNA here is from genome assembly GCA_946894065.1 of Acleris literana. NCBI lineage: Eukaryota > Metazoa > Arthropoda > Insecta > Lepidoptera > Tortricidae > Acleris > Acleris literana. The sequence continues at coordinate 620,811 of OX335671.1, forward strand.
GGCTATAGGATTCATGTTACACTCATTTACACAATATACAGGAACCATTAGCCAAATTTTACGTGTCTATCTATTCTCTGTTGTAAATAAAACCAATGAAGTAACTTAGAGGGCTGTTTTTTTAATTTCAATTTTGATAATTATTTTATTACTTACACTCATGATAACTTTTGAATGGGATCCGATTTGAATAATTCAAAAAGTAATTTACAGGTAGGTACTGATATAGCCTTGAAAACGAAGTGATTTACCTATTTGGATAAGGATTAATACCAAGGTACGAATAATGGGGCCTAGTTAGTACCGGCGTTACTATTGCATATTTTAACATGAAAAAGTAGTTATCGTGACGTTAGTACATTACTTTAATAGTTAGACATATGTTGTCGCGGACTTTTTTGTAGACATTGATGTCTTCTATAAAACTGTAGTACATCACTTTGCTCAGCGTACTCGTTTATTGGTATTTTTTTCACAGCTTTGGTCACATTATCGAAGTTTTCATACGGATCCCTAACTTTTTTGAAAATATTCTATAGCCTATGTTCATCAGGGATAATGTAGGATTCTAATGGTGAAAGAATTTTCCAAATCGGTCCAGTAGTTTCGGAGCCTATTCAATTCAAACAAACAAACAAAAAATCGAATCTTTCCTCTTTATAATATTAGTGATGAAGATGAAGATGTAGATGTACTTTGTATTCAAAAATATGAAAAACAACATAAAACTAACTTTGAATCAAAACCTAAACTCAATCTAACTACCTACCCATTTCCCTAATTTAATAATTTGAAAAGCTTGTATTTCTTTATTAATATAAATATAAGTAAGTAAAGTTTTTAAGAATTAAATATTATCCTTATAAGAAATAAATATTTTTTATTTTGAATAACAAAAGTATCATTTTTTGTAAACGATAATGATTAAAAAAAATATAATAGACAGAATCGACCTCCCGACCCACGGTCTGACCCTGTGATTAAGGCAGGATATCAACTAACCACGCCAGCGGCCCTTCAGGGTTAACTGGCGAAATTATCGATTCTAATACTAAAACGTCAAATAGTTGTAGCAAACAATAATCGAACTGCCTCAGTTAACAACGCATCTAGGTGTTTCTTACGAAAGCGGGCTCACGTGTTCACAGCATTATAGACGTTAAAGTGTCCATGCACTTCTGAAGGCCACTGTACCTACTAAAGGGCGAAACGCGGCTGCTTTGCCAAGCGTTTCGATAATACCGGTTGAGGTTGCGCGTAATTTTAAATCTGCCATATCTTCTAAAGTATTTCTTTAAATAATATAGTGCAAAGGACAATTTTAATCTACATTAAATGCCCAAGGTAACTAACGTATTTATATGGATAAGAATAAATACTGAATTGGAGAAAATAGCTTCGCAAAAAACCTAATATTTTTTAATAAATTTTTAAAGATAAAAATGGTTACTGCGAGTCAACCTTAGGAGATAGACATATGCCATCGCGGACTTTTCTTTAGGTTTTTTGAAGAACTACAATTCTTCAATACATTATTTTGATATATCTCTTAAGGTTTAGCCAGCGTTTGCAATGTAAGCGCAAAAAAACGTGTTTATTTTCGACATCACTTTAGAAACCTCTAAAATTATCAATGTTTCTCTACTATTCTATGCATGTATTATACATATAAACCTTTCCCTTGAATCACTCTATCTATTAAAAAAACCCGCATCAAAATCCGTCGCGTACTTTCGAAGATCTAAGCATACATAAGTACAGACAGACAGCGGCAAGCGACTTTGTTTTATAATATATAGTGAAGAACTGCCTAATTGTTTGAAATGAAAAATATATCTAACGCAGTCAAACATAAATGGTACGTCACTGTGCCTTTTACCTACTTATGTTTAACTTTAAAAATGTGATCGAACAACAAATATCTGCAAAGACGTTTAAGTACTTATATGTATTAATAAGATGAACCGGAGATCTATAATCTACGGATTTGTATATACTTATTGTGTAGGTATCTTATTTCTCATAAGTTTTGGTGGAAAGTCACATATAGAGTGAAAAACAAATTTAGCCTTTTCTGAAAGAGATTCCATTCTAAATGATACCGCTGTGGAAACTGAATGAATCTACGGCCGCTTTGGACAAGACCATCATTGCAGAGAAGAAGTCCAATAAGAAACTCTAGCAGCTCTTCTTTTGACCATAAGTGACCATGTAAGTAAGATTTATAGTAGATTATACATCGAGGGGATATAGCACTGTTTTATGTTACAGGCGCAATATTGAATCCTGAGCAAATGAGGGACTCCAGATTTAACTCCCGAGCATAGCGAGGGTGTTACGAGTTAATTCCTGAGCGAAGCGAGAGAATTAAAACGGGGTCCTGAGTGCAGCGAAGGATTCAAGCTCGCCCAAGACGAAAACAGCTTTATCCAAAAGGAGAATACTCTACTTTTCTCACCTTTTGTTTGTTTTGCATGGCTTGTAATGGCAAGTTCGATTTTCAAATAAGTTCTGTTTGCTGTAGGTTTCTATGGAACATTTTTGATACGAATTCAAATCTCATTATAACCTGCTGGTTAGCCGATGGCTATAATCACTTACTTTAGGTGAGGTTTGCATAAAATGTAATTGGGCAAATTCGAGCATGTGGTGTGAAAAGTGATATATTATAATTACATACACTCACATAAATTAATAAAAAGGGCATGTTGAAGCATCAACGAATGTGTCAAAACATTTAATATTAAAATAATAATGTATTTCAGTACAACAATATATATTTATCATGATTTACGAAACCCCAGAAAACTATATTAAAAATAAATTATATCTCTTTTGTTTCCATTATACAGAGAATATGAGCATGATTACTTTAATTGTGGCGATATCTATGTAAAGGGACCTTATTGTCGATGGCGCTCACGCCGCACTGCGTCACGCGACGTTGTATTTATATCGGAGCATCTTTAATAATGGCGGAAGCGCCATCGACAATAAGGTCCCTTTTCATAGATAACACCACAATTGGTTGATATTTCTATCTTGGGATTAGATAAATAGAGTAGGTAGTTATTTAAAAATATAAATAGCAACACGGAATGCACTAGATCAATATTTACGTTTTATTAAGTGGTGGTGGGCCTTTGTGCAGGGTCCGACAGGATCGCTGACACCATCAGATGTTATCCTTTAATTTATTGGCAAACACCACACTTGTCCGCATTGTTGGGTCTCGATTTGAGGAGAAGACAACTACTTACTATTTATTAGCTGCATACAGGCACTCCATTTTAGTCCTCAGCTCAGGAATGTCAACTATGCAGTCTTAGGTTTGTAGTTTTGGGAATGCAAAATGTCTATGGGTCTCAGATCCCAACTTACAGGGCTTCTTCTCGACGCGGTGAAACTATATCGTTACTAGGTACTTTAAAAACTCGTATCTGATATTTCGGGATGTCTAAGTTTGAACTTAATTCTCTTTACTTTTAAGTTTAAAATCGTACGTAACAAAATATGATACGAGGTTTTTTCAAAACAACGACCATATTACTTTTGACGTGTTAACGTATCGTCAACGTAACGACAGCTCTCATTTAGAGCTCGTTCCCACTATGTCGTATGTCGGTCCGGATTTTAATCGGTCGTTCCAGTGGCAGAACGTTTTATATGAAGCTATTCTCACTCGCCCGACAGCAATTTTGTGTCGGATCCTACAAAAAATATCGTGTGTTTTGCCAGCCCTCTCGTCCGGATAAAAATCGTGTCGGAACTCGCTCGCCTTTGAGTAAGTATGACGCTGTTCACATTGGTCGGATGTCGGGGCCAACCCCACCCCGCCCGCACCCCTTGTTCCGCCCGCGCGTTGCTGCCATAGTGGCCGACAGCCGACTAGTGTGAACAGAGGCGCCGACACCCGATTAAAATCGGAATCCGATATCGGACATAGTGGGAACAGAGGCGCCGACACCCGATTAGAATCGGAATCCGACATACAACATAGTGGGAACGAGCCCTTACTTGACAATAATGGCGGCCGTGTTGAATAGAGCCCCAGGTAGCACGTGTGCTCATTTGCCTTCTCCTATCCAAAAAAAATATCCAAGGTCTAAATAATCTATTGCACATTTTCCACTAGTTTCCCGTTGCATTATTTATTACTTCCAGTGTTCACTGAACACGACGGTTTGCTGCCCCGCGACGATCTGTCGACACCTTGCATTATGGTAAGTCGCCCATTCCTCACCGTCCCTTGCACTAGTGATGCGCCGTGGTCGAAGCTCGAGAGAACTCGAACTTATTCTCGCCAGTTAAGTTAGGTTAAGATTGAGACATGTTTAAAAACGTGATGTTTATTTTCTGATGGGCCATCCAGTTTATTTTCAACGAGTATGGTTGTGAAGATGAAGATAATGACTTGTCTAAAGGGTGAAGATTTTATTTAAATGGTAAGAGTGTGTCGGTTAAGATAAAAACGACATAAGTACATAAATAATCTGCCATAAAGTAAAAATAATAAAATTTCGCTAAAAGTCGTAAAAAAGAACTTTGTAAGGACTTTCTACATTTTATTAAGTATATTTCTCTAACACCTTTGTTTAAATTAGTTGGAATTACCTCAGTGGCACAAAGTAAAATTACAGTTGTAACAATTGTGATAATAATCATAATTTTTATTCACCTGTACTTTATTTCTCGTAGTATTTTTCCTTCCCTAAGTCATGCATCTACTAAATAACAGAGGCATTTTTCACCTTGATTATTTATATGGTTCTCTATCTTTTGACCGAATTTCATATGCAATAATTTTATTTGCCCGAATTTCATATGACATAATTTTATATCCTATAACGAATCATATGCCATAATGATCATTTGGTATATTTTCACTTGACATAATTGTTAGGTGCTATAACGATACGTATGACATACTTTTCATTTTCCCTATTATAAAGTTTTATAAAATTGTATGCTATAAATTTTAAACGCCATAATAATTATTTGCCATAAGAAATTCAGAATGCGTATTATCTTCTTCTTGTTTTTTTGGGTCGTAAGTATAGTACCGTAAAAAAAAACGGGTCTGGCGCTTCGCCGCCCGTTATTAGGGAGGTTGAACATTGGGCAGTGACCATTATGACAAATGAAATGAGTGCAAATTGAATTATGAAAAATGAAGGGATACCTATTTATATATTACGCAAAACAACATTTTTCCAAATCGTTTGATCATGAAGCAGCTGGAAATATGACGAGGTTACAGCTGCATTCCTTCCTTAGTCCTTCGCTTAGACAACATTCTAATTTAATTTTAAATTCTCAGCGCTAACTTGATAAATTGAGATTTGTTTAATTTAGTTTAGTATAATTGTTCATCAATGTAATATAACAACATAAATTGCGTTGTATGTGAAAAACTACGAAATTACATTTATTTTTTGTATGTTTGTTTGACTTCTCCGTATTTTTAAAAGAACTATGGCAGAGAACAAACACAAAAATGTTTGTTCATGAATTCATTAATTTTTAACATTACTCGTGTCTTTTTTACAAAAAATGCTCTAGACTGCAAACAGTAGGTAGAAAAGTCATTGATATAAAGCAAACTCCACCCCTGACGTCATCGTCATTTTCCATCAGGTAAAATACAGGATACAGGATAGATTATAGACCCTAGTTATAATAGCGACCCTTACTTCCAGAGCTAATATAACTCTTACTATTAAAGACCGCGTCCGAATTCGGTCCATTTGTTTGGGAGCTACAATTGCCACAGACAAACACAGATACACACATAAAACTTATAACACCCTTTTTGTGTCAGGGGTTAAAGATGCAGCACAGCAGTGACAGGTTTATCTCGAGAAAGACATCTCGAGTTTGCCCATCTCAGGGTTCCGTATTGAAAACACTGACGCGTGCCTCAACCTCATCGCGTGTTGCTTCCTATGAATAATTCACAATAAATTCTATTATCCTTTCATCTTCGCTGACTCCTCGAGAAGCCAGTATCATATCTAAATACAAACCTTGGGCACCAAAAACATAAAATATTGAACTGCTTTAAGTAAAAAGAGCGTATTAGCAACTTAAAAGTCATAGCTAATTCTACGTTCTGCGTATATACGTAAAGCATCAAATGCAATGACACATAAAAATATGTTGCCGTTTTTTCGACGAGAGCTGACAAACAACTGACTCCACGTGGAGTCAATGTAGTATATGCACATGAGTCTTAGGCATGGATTATCGTGAGATTGTTTACGTGGCGTGAACTCTTGAACGAAAGACGTCTGTTTTGTTGTATTCAATATTTTTACAAATGGTTGTATGGTAATCAGCTTTTTCCAATATTGTCCCGTTGCAAGGAAAATGGTTTAAACAGCCAATTTATCTGTCGCTGTCTGAAATAGCTACAGTATAAATGCATTGCAATTTTTTACAAGACTGAATTAACCATTAGTTGAACTATAGGTAATATTATTATTAGAAATACAACTTAAATATTATGATTTTTCTGTACTACTTGATTATCCTCTTATTAATTTTTGACATAGAAGCATACAGTAATATCAGTCAAAGGCGATTTTTTTTTGTTTTTGTACGACTCTATCGATTTTACAGAATAATGAAAAGGGTTGTTTTTAGTTTTCAGAAATCGATAGGTAAAGTTGTCATCTCTAGAAAAACTTCTAATTTACTGAAGTACTAGTATTTATTTTTGTATATTCTGGTTCTCAAAATGAGACAATAATGATCTTATTTTTGATTAAGTTCAAACCGGACTGGAAAGGATTAGCCAGATCAAGAGATGACTGGAGAAATGAGGGGGAGGCCTTTGCCCAACTGTGGCACACTAAATAGGCTATATAGATAGATAGATAGAATAGACTTTCATGTGCGATCTAAAACAGTAGTTTTGAAGATTATTGATGCGTTAAAATCAAGGAATAATACGATACTGAGAAAGAAACATTAAAAGTTTAGGATAATTTTAAATTCTTTCGAAGTATCCTATTATTGCTTGATTTAACGCTTAAATAATCTTCAAAACTGCTCTTTTAGATTGTTTCAGCTTAATCAGAAAGTACAATCTTTCATCAACTCACGAAAACTAATTTCTAAAACAGAATACAATACCTTAATAATTAATACGTTAAAACTTTATCCACAAATAATGTCCTAAAACTGTCAAAATTTATGCACCTAACTTTCGCTGTGTCAACGCCAAAATATGTTCATGTTGAAAATTTACAAGACAAAAGGTATTCTGAAATTATTTTAGTACGGTCGGCCAAGAAAGTGGTCTCCCTGTTTTGAAAGAAGTTTCTGTAAGATCTAATTATCGCTAAGGTTGACACATGTCCCTGTCGTAATATTATTACAAGGGAAAATCGAACTTGTTGTATCATGACGTGTAAATGAACTTCAACCGTAGGGTGGTAGACCGCATTTTTGGCCGACTGTTCTTCAAGGCCTCTATTCTACGCAGTACAACAATATTGCATTTGACGTGTTATGTTTTTAACTCGGCCGCCATTACTGTTAAGTAATCAAGAGCTATCAAAACGTTGGGAATACGATAACATTTCAAACACACAGTAGTATAGAGACCCAGTTGATCATCATCATCATCATCATCATCATCAGCCCACTTTCGTCCACTGCTGGACATAGGCCTCTCCCATGGCACGCCACTGGGCTCGGTCCTGAGTTTTTGTTTCCAACCGCTGCCAGACACTTTTTGTAAATCATCGCTCCACCTAGCTGGAGGGCGTCCCACACTACGTTTGCCAAGCCGTGGTCTCCACTCAAGAACACATCTGCCACAACGATTGTCGATTCTGCGTTCTGCGACAGATGTGACCGGCCCACTGCCATTTCAGCTTGCTAATCCTTTGGGCTATTTATATCGACAACCTTGGTCCACCCAGTTGATGTGTTTTATCAATAGCAAAGAAAAAGACGATATCTTGTTGCTAAATGTATGGTTCTGATAAAAGCATGTAATTAAACGATAGTCAATGATAAAAACCGTAACTAATGATCAAATCTCAAGGAAATGTGTAAAATTTTCGAGATTTTTTTCGAATTTTAACAATTAGTCGAGTTAAATACTAGGGAGTTATTACGACGTTGCTATGCAGTTCATTTTACGGTGAGCGTAAAAGACAAAGCTATAGCAGTTATATAGCTGTGTCCTTTTCTCTCAGCGTAAACTGCATAGCTACGTCATAATAACCCCCCAGATCAAAGAACAGGCCCTTAGCATGATTGTGCAAAATGTAGTTACAGAATTAACAACCAGTTTTTTAGAGTTGTTGGTAATTCTGTAGCTCTGCCTACCCCACTCTGGTAATGAAGGCGTGAAGGTTCTACGTATGTACATATATATGTAAATCATAAATGCACTTTTAAAATATAATTCGTTGGTATTAACTGCACTCCTAAGCCAATAAGTATTTTTTCAAAATCAATAGCCTAAGCAGGTTTAACTTAGTTCAATTGTTCTTTTTAAACGGTTCGAGTGTTACAAAACAAACCCACATACAAGCTATGGCGGCCGGCAGTACTGAAGGCCGTACTCAAAACCGGAATCTTATAATAAAATATATAGTTCACAATACAAATAAATATTGGTCATAATATTATACTGGTTTTATTTCTGAAACCGTAGACGTCAGGTTTTTTATAAGGCCATTGTATAGAACCCATTAGGTTAGGTATAACAACAACATTGAAATGTTTACGGTTTTAGAAAGAAAACATTGTAATATAATATGGTCATAACCATTATGTATTTTGAACTTTATATTAAAAAACAAAAAACCGCCTTCAAAAACGCAAAAAATAACTTCTTTAAAATTGTAGGCACCTAATAGGTTAGTCCAACTGATGTCGGCTTTTTGTTGAAAATGTTGTGGTCGCCGACTTCAGTTGGACTAACCTATTAGGTGCCTACAATTTTAAAGAAGTTATTTTTTGCGTTTTTGAAGGTGGTTTTTTGTTTTTTAAAACATTTATTTTATTTTATACTTTCTAGTGATCATAATACGCTGTTACTTAGTCCCACTTCTTAGATGAAATGAAACTTTAACTTATATCAAGCGCGCCGCAAGCAACGCCGCGGGTAAATCATAGTCATATTTCAACAAGTAAATAATATTCGTTGTAGGTAGTCGCTCAACTATCTTAATCGAGATATCTTATCGCCACCCTTGAAATCGGTACCATTGAGGAGTTCCGGTGGCCATCTGTGGTCTTCATCATCAGTTCCACTACACCAAATGATACTTTCTGAATGCAAATGCTGGACTTGTTACTAAAAATACTAAAATCGCTATATGTTTGCCTACAATATTTGAGGAGTTCCCTCAATTCCTCACTGATCCCCTCATCAGATACAGATTTGGTGACAATGGGACTACCTCGGAAGTACACCTCTACCAAACCAAAAAAAAAATTTTGAAATCGGTCGACAATTGACGGAGTAATCGGTGAACATACATTAAAAAAAAAACATACAGTGGAACGTATAACCTCCTCCTTTTTTGAAGTCGGTTAATAATATATGATACGTACCTATCAAAACCAATCTCCGAAATAGCATTAACTCAAACAAAAACCAAAACAAAAAACACAAAAGAAACTCCGTCTCAGTCTCTCAATTTATTTAATACTTAAAAATCAATGTTTGTATGTTTGCCTTCTATGCGTTCCGAAACCATTATTGATCGGATTATGATGAAACTTTGGTAGGGTGTTCAGGGGACGCTCGCGAGGGTTTGTGGCTCAAAAAATCTATGTCTACTTTTTTACTTTACGTGGCATTGCAACGCGTGCCGGGTACCTACGTACGGTCGGCCAACAAAGTGGTCTACAAGTTTTGACAAAAGTTTCTATGAGATCTAATTATCGCTAAGGTTGACACTTGTCACTGTAATAATATTATTGCAAGAGAAAATCGAACTTGTTGTATCATGACGTGTAAATGAACTTCGACCGTAGGGTGGTAGACCACATTTTTAGCCGAGTGTACAGCTAGTTTATTTATAAAAGAGACGGTGAATCAAATTGTCTATTAATATTTTAGACCTGGCGGAGGTGTCGGAAAATATTAACCTACTTGGATACTCTCTTGCTCGTATGAATAATTCCTTTATTGAATTAAAACTCCAACTTTTGCTCTGTTTCCATTGGAATTAAAAAGTTTGGCGACGGTTGTACAAGCGGGACATAAAGTTGCTTTTCCACTGGCAAGGCGAAGGAAGGATTGGATTGCAGTGAATTGAATTTTGTATCGCAAAATAGAGAGAATGTCATACGCTTTCGCTTTAAATAAAATGAGGTGTAATATGCTACGAATACCTTTTAAGCTGTCTGTTTCTTGGGGTTCTGTACCCAAAGGGTAAAAACGGGACCCTATTACTAAGACTTCACTGTCCGTCTGTCCATCTGTCTGCCACCAGGCTGTATCTCATAAACCGTGATAGCTAGATAATTGAAATTTTTCAGATGATGTATTTCTGTTGCCGTTATAACAAGAAATACTAAAATTAGAATAAAATAATTATTTAATTGGGGCTCCAATACAACAAACGTGATTTTTTTGCTCGATATTAATAACGGCAACAGGTAGATGCTTGAAATATTCACAGAATATTTGGTTGTATATTCACTTTAAAAATTAATAATTAAATTAAAATAAAATAAATATTTAAGGGGGGCTCCCATACAACAAACGTTATTTTTTTGCCTTTTTTTGCTAATATTGTATAGATAATGGTAGGGTGACGGCACCAATGACGGGTACTTTTAGCTGACAGGCACCAGTAATGGACCCTTCACTCTTAATTTAAATTTCATACGGTCCTAAATACGGAACCCTTCGTGCGCGAGTCCGACTCGCACTTGGCCGGTTTTTTATTCTATGCTATTATATTCGCAATAGCTATATTGTTTATTTGTTTGATGTTTTGCAACCCCGTTATCGTTTGTTTTTATAAAACTAGGGAATATAAGTTTCAAGATCGATCTCTATTCTAATTGGTAATAAGTATTGTGTTTGACATGTTATTATATTGTTTTTACTGTCAAGTAAATAAGAGTTATGATAACGTTGACAACACGATAAAATGTCAAAAGCGATATAGTTTAACACGGTAGAATAGAAATAATACCTCGTAAGGCCCAGTGTGAAATAGAATGTATATAATCAAGGCAATTTAATTTGAACTGTGTTACAATGAGAATAAGTTTTATTTTCCTATGTTCATAAACTGAAAATGGCATTATCGAACAAACATAATAGAACTTTATTGCCTTGACGGTAGATTCAAAGTCCCACTCACAAAAAACTCCCTGTTTGTAGTATTGTGGGCCTTACGAGGTTATTAGTAATAAAATAAATGTTTTAAAAAACAAAAAACCGCCTTCAAAAACGCAAAAAATAACTTCTTTAAAATTATAGGCACCTAATAGGTTAGTCCAACTGATGTCGGCTTTTTGTTGAAAATGTTGTGGTCGCCGACTTCAGTTGGACTAACCTATTAGGTGCCTATAATTTTAAAGAAGTTATTTTTTGCGTTTTTAAGGCGGTTTTTTGTTTTTTAAAACATTTATTTTATTATATACTTTTTAGTGATCATAATACGCTGTTACGTAGTCCCACTTCTTAGTTGAAATGAAACTTTAACTTATATCAAGCGCGCCGCAAGCAACGCCGCGGGAAAGTCATATTCATATTTCAACAAGTAAATATTATTCGTTGTAGGTAGTCGCTCAACTATCTTAATCAAGATATTTTATCGCCACCCTTGAAATCGGTACCATTGAGGAGTTCCGATGGCCATCTGTGGTCTTCATCATCAGTTCCACTACACCAAATGATACTTTCTGAATGCAAATGCTGGATTTGTTACTAAAAATACTAAAATCGCTATATGTTTGCCTACAATATTTGAGGAGTTCTCTCAATTCCTCACTGATCCTCTCATCAGATACAGATTTGGTGACAAAGGGACCACCTCGGAAGTATACTCTATCAAACCAAAAAAAAATTTTTGAAATCGGTCTTCAATTGACCGAGTAATCGGTGAACATACATAAAAAAAAAAAAAAAACATACAGTGGAACCTCCTCCTTTTTTGAAGTCGGTTAAAAAGAGTGTTACAAGTCAATATAAGTTACTAAGTAATACTCAGTGATCGGAATAGGTAGAGTATATTTACCTTAAGTTCGCAAAAGGAGATAATATAGAGTGGGTACAACCGGGTGAAATATAAATTTATTTTTATTAAATTCCGGATTTCTGGTATTTTTCTGGTACTAGTAAATGTAGTCGCAAGGAAGTTTCCAGTTTATGACTCTGTTCTACGAAGTTAAGGTAAATATACTCCACCTATTACATAATTAGATATAAGGAATGAGTTACAGGCCGTGACCGTGAGTAAATATTACGTCTATTTAGCATTAAAAATAGCGGAAATCCGGAATTCAATAAAAATAAATTAATATTTCACCCGGTTGTAACCACTCTATATTATGTCCTTTTGCGAACTTTCGTTAAATATACTCTACCTATTCCGATCACTGGTAATACTAGAGGCCCTGCTTACATGTAAATTAGGTTTTAATGAAGGCACCTTATACATAAAATAATTGTTAAACTCGGCGCTTGTTACTGAGATTTAGAAAGGCTTTAAATTTATTCTGGCTCGGGTTCATTAATTTACTTACATGATGAGTTTTATTCTATTATTCACGCACGAACTCGTACAACTTTAATTACACAATATCTAAAATGTGTTGTAACATTTGACGACGCAGTTAGCCTAGTTGGCAGTGACCCTGCCTAAGCTAGCAGTCCCAGGTTCGATTCATTGTAGGGGCAAATACATGTGTGATGAAGACGATTATTTTTTCCTGTGTATTTATATTTTGATATGAATTTCCCTTATTATAAGTATGTTTAAATGTATATGACCATAGCACGAACCAAGCCTAGTTGAGACAACGCTAATTTATGTGAGATTGCCCCCTGATATTTATTTTATTTCCTTTCATACTTAAAAAAATATTAAGGTCTTTTTGATTGCGGGTTATGTCCTCTAACAACTTATTTATAGCTAAAAATTAAGCTGGTGTTTTATCTCTTTACAAAATAGTACTTTTTCTCAAACATGCAATGAAATATTGATGTTATGTTCCTTATAATAGGCTGCTAAGTATGACGTTTCAGGTGCGGCTAGGACAAGAATTTAATGGAATTTCATACAAATCGTGCAGGCCTAGGCCGGCAAAGTCCTCTTTTTTAATTTCTATTCCACATAAATTTGTGGCACAGGCATCATGACATTCTGCCATTATGCGTATAAAAAAAAAACTTGATTTTTTTTGTGGTTTAATTCATTGCATGTTTGAAAAAAGCACTATACATACCTCGGCGGGAAATATTGGGTTGCCCGCCTCAGACCTATCCGGCCTCGCTTAGCTCGGCCGTCTATTATGTCTTCGGCCGGCAACCCCTTTTGTCCCGGCCTCTGTAGTTAATGTACTATTAAACGTGGAGTCTTTTTCTTTACAGATGTTCTATTTTACTGGGTTTAACCGTATTGTTATTAAAATATTATCGTATTGTCAACGATATGATAACTCTTATTTACTTGACAGTAATGGCGGTAGAGTTAAAAACAAGACGATATCAGTCATAAGCAATATTATTTTACATGCTAGAATACAGCTCCTGCTTAAACTTAAGCTACTCGTGAATAATACGACATAATTGCAGTTTAGATACGACAGGGACTCTGTTTATGATTGAGCTTTAACCAACAAGCTTCTTAGCATCGCTAATGGGCTTTCGTAAGTTTTCGACGAGCTTCGGTATTGGCGAGCTTACACAGAGCTTTCTTGTATACTGCACCACTGTACCTAATTGACATTTCGTATTTTTTTTTATTTAAGTTGTTTCTTTTTACAATTACCGGTAATTTAAAATTGCCTTATCCAAAAACGACTGTGTTAAGTTAGGTTAGGTAGCGAGTGGGCAAGTGGTAATGGTAAGTCCTTCGGTTTATAAATATCGGATTTATATCGAATGGCTGATCGAGCGAGCGAAGTCATATGAACTGGTTTACTTGACAGGTAAAACTATGTCCTTAAATTATGTTGTACGCTCTGACGGCACAATTTAAAGTCACCAGTTAAGAAGATTATGAAGCTAAAAAATTCCATACAAAATGCCATAACGTTGTAGATATCATGAAAAACTATGTCTGTACGTTTTCCTTTTCAAGAAAATATTTCTAAGAATGAAATAAATTAAAAAAAAACAAAAAACAGAAACGGACTGTCCTAGTTCTTAATAATAACTACAACATATTCAAAAATCGTGGAAATCGGACTTGATTTAGGGGGTGAGAACCAATTATCGCCCGGAGCTAAATTTTTATGGATTTTTTTTAACAGCTTCTCGATATTAGCGGAGCTTCACAATGCTCTTAATAATTCGTCCGTCGAGTTCCAGAGTGAGTTGTTTAAGAGAATTACCTACATGGACGAGCTCCGGCGCAGCTTTTATTACCACGCAATTATAAACCAATTCATTCTGAAATAACAAAGGAAAGTACTATAGTTTAAAAAATATTGAGCGTGATTATCTACACTTAATATTAGCTATAGTCATTCAATTTTAAAACGGCATTATTAACTAAGTTAGCAACTTCGTAGACGTTGTTTTGATTTATGAATTTAGTTGTCAAAGTTTGAATATTCTTAGCTTTAATTTCATGAAATTAGTTGGACTATAAAATACAAGGAATCTACAATGAAACTAACTTAGTTTTAACCAGTTCTAAGTTCTAATTTGTAGGTAGTATCGTCTGAAACTTTGTAAATTAAGGCAATTCCGGTGACAAACAATTATCATGTTTGAGCTGAGATCGTAATTTACGAGTACATAAATGAGTATATTGAATTGTGCCAAATTCTTGGCCATCAAAGAGACAGATATAATGTGACTCCTATAGCTCTATTCCTTTTACTGACTGAAACTTGGCAGGCTTTAAGAGCTCATGGCCTCTGGGAGGATGATTTTATTATTGTCGTCTTATAACCAGTGATCGGAATAGGTAGAGTATATTTACTTAAAGTTCGCAAAAGGACATAATATAGAGTGGTTACAACCGGGTGAAATAATAAATTATTTTTATTGAATTCCGGATTTCCGGTATTTTTAATGCTAAATATGGTTTACACTTGTTTTATAGACACTCATTTCATAGAGCGTATCACTTCGCAGAATTTTCGTTTCTTAGAAAACTATTTTCTGCTGAGCCCCTGTTGATTTCAGGTTATCTTAAATATGATTCACGTAGGTTACGTTAGGTTAAACTTGTAACCCATCACAAGGTAAACTGAAATCAACATGGGTTCAGCAGAAAATAGGTTTTTATGAAACAAAAATTCTGGGAAGTGATACGCTCTATGAAATGAGTGTCTGTAAAACCCTTGTTTTATAAAAACCATATTTAGCATTAAAAATACCGGAAATCCGGAATTCAATAAAAATAAATTAATATTTAATCCGGTTGTAACCACTCTATATTATGTCCTTTTGCGTACTTTAGGTAAATATACTCTACCTATTCCGATCACTGCTTATAACAATAAGAAATGTCAAATATCAATGCTATATCTACTTTTTGAACACACACAAATGTAAGCATATAGGCTTAATTTTCTCCTAGGACACACACAAGTGCACAAATAATGTCGTACGGAGTGGACTTACGGGCCTAGCACAGCTGCGTCTATATCGCGTGACAAATGTGGATAAAGCATCCGTCACTCTCGTACTTATTTACGTGTCAGAAGTTGACGGATGCCTTGTCCAAACTGTGGGCGCGTACACATAGCACAGCCGTTTTTGCAGGATCCGTTTTAACGGATCTTTTCACCTTGTAATCTTCTTTTTTACTGGATCCAGAATACTGTTTTGGGTGTGAACTCGCTCATACAACTACATACGCCATCAAATAACGGACCTGAAAAACGGATCACTATGTGTACGCGCCCTTAGGGCTCCTGATCTGCTTTGAGTGGCATGATTATTATTATAACAGTTCGGTTCCCAGAATCGCTCGCGGTCGAGTGCTAACCTCTCTCTTGCCTTCCAGGCCCATACGTCTAAAACTTACTCCAAATCCAGTGCACTTTGTCAGACTGTGGAATCGGATGCTATCTGATATTAGGAAATCGCAATCGGTTGCATCTCTACAACGAAAATTGAGGACATACTGGCTTGACTCCTTATAATTGACCATAGTTATGCAGAAAGAGACCAAGAATAAAAAACCGGTTTCGAGATACAGCCGTTTTTAGGTTAAAAAAAAAAATTTGTTGGTTTCTGTTGTTTTCTTAAAAAGAAATAACCGAAATTGGTAGAATATAATTTAATGCAATTTATTAAGTGCATTTTATACAAATTAATCGGAGTTTTCGTAGCTTTTTTTGAAAAACAAAGTAGTTGGTCGTTTTCTGTAGACCTATCCTGCTTTCGATCATAATTCAATGAAAACGACCATTACTCTGGCTGACTTATGCTGAATACAATATTGCATTCTTTTATTTTTATAAAAAAAGCTATATGCAGATCGTAATCATCTATTACCCTAGTCGACTTAGACTTACTGAATTCTAGTATTTGTATAGAAAGAGCTATATGCTGATTGTAATAAGTAAAACACTCATTTAAATTATTTTTCTATTGCAGGTTACAAAAAAAATGTATGGGCACTGCGAAAACGACCAAACATGGGGTAGAACGAAAAACAACAATAGCTGAAACCGCCTATCTGCTTGGTCGTTTTAAGCAGATTAAATAATGTGCTCACTTGATACCTTTGTTTATTGTATAATCCGACTAGTTGACCGATAGTATTTGGCTGTGTTTTGCAGACTAAAAATATAGTATTTTAATGGACAAAATAGACTAAATACTTTGGCTGCTTTCGACATTGTACAACGAAAATTTTGATATTGGTCGTTTTATACATAATTGTATGATTCAATGGAATGACGTGCTAAAAATATGTCGCTTTCACCAGAATAATAGTTTGAAAAACCTAGTTCACGATGGCATACCTAACTCATTTTGCGAAAAAATGGCTCTGTTCTCTTTCTGCATAACTATGGTCAATTGTATGCTGTCCTTTGTTTTTATTATATATATATTATGTATATGTGTATAATAATAATAATAATATTTTTCTTTATTTCAACTAAAAAGACTCATAGGTACAAAGTATGTATATGTAAGTTTGCGTATTTAATTATTTTGATATTTATTTTTATTACTTACTTTTATATGTCTCTGTTAGTATTTATTCATAAGATCTAAATTTTAGTTCACGCAGTTTTTGTAAACTTTGTTTTATACTAATGTCCACCACATTCTACTTTTCTTATTTTCCTCTATCACCCAAAGGTTAGCTGGAAGAGATCCCTTAAAGGGATAAGTACGCCTTTGTACATTCCAATTCTGTAAATATTGTATTTGATTTGCTGTTTTTTGTACATAAAGAGTTTACATACATACATACAGTTAACAAAATGTATAAATATTGTGATATTCTAAGCAGTTACACTGTTTAATATCGTTACAAAACTGCAAATTTCTGCATTTTTAGTTGTCTGACTGATTTCCCGGATTATAGAAGGCACTAGAAGGTTGTTGTCAGCGAAACTAGCGCGAATCAAGCGAGTGACAGCTAAGAGTGAGCGAGCGGAGACAAGGCAGAATGGTAACTGAATACCTACTATACTACGTAAATACTACACAGCTACTAGTAAAAAGATGTCATCGTAGAAAATACTAGTATTACTATAATTGATTAAACACAGTTATTCATACTTTGATTTGATCTAATAGTGTTAGTTGCACCTGATAAGGTTTTGTTGATAAGAAGGCAAAACAAAACGTCATTAGAATAATTTATCATTGTAATAAGTTTCTGTCAAATATTTCGTTTTTGGGACTAGCGTTTGCTGCCGACTGTAGTTTTTTGCAAAGTCATTATCTACTTATAAAGATAAATCGAATGAGTCCCAACATGGTGAGTCTACGTTAAGTATACCGGAGATTCTGTCGCCCCCTTACGATCCCATCATCAGACCAGCTCGATGGTGCCATATTACTATATTGTCATCGAAGTTACGTAAGTATACGAAATTTCATCTCAATCGGTCCCCGGGAAGTAGTTCAAATCTTCCTTGCAGGATTTTACCCGAACATACAATAATACTTCCCGGTTCACGGTCGCCACTCTAGAACAATATGCCCCGCCCACTGACACTAAAGATTTGGAATATAATTTAAGATTTAGACACGAAGTTTTATTGGGAAGCGAGGAAAACAAGCATAACAGGCTTGTGTTACGCTGCCCTCCTAAATAAAAAAGCCGCATGAGCAATTTCACAGTCAAAGTACATTTAACACCCCATCTAAAGAAATAAGGTTACTAATACATACGCGGTTCTATGAGACATACGCCCTTTTATTCTAAGGAGGGCAGTAAGTGTGATTTGAGACCCATAGAAACTTGCATTATTGGAACTGCAGTTCTAATGCAATATGCCGATACAGAAAATTCGTCACTCTAAGAATCCGTGTGTAAGGATTATAAGCATCGCGTCAGCACGTTTTTTTTTCTAGTTTTCATTTACCGGTTGACTGGATATTCCATACAATCCTTATATGGAGGAATAGTAGAGCTTATTTGGAGTATATATTAGGTGATGTAGTACCCTGGCCGAAAATTATTAGTTTCTGAGATATATTTATAATTCCAATCTGAATTTTGGTTATTTTCCCGTATGTCCATGTCACGAAAAATCATTAATGTCATGTTTCAGAAGTTTTTTACTGGTATTTTACATTTACAATCATTACAAATCAGTGAAGTTCTTAAATGCATTTTCCCGTTTTTTACAATCAAGTTTTAAAGTAATCACATATAGTTTGTTTCTCCATACTAAGTGTTCCCGTGTTTGTTTTACACTTAAGGGCGCTTCATACGTAACGTGATTTTACACGGACGGGGACGGGACGAGACGACAATATAGTTTCATAGAAAATGTATCCGAATGTGCATACGTAACGATTGCACGTACGGGACGGGAAAACCAAAAATGTATGCAACCACGTCCCGTCCCCGTCCCGTCCACGTCCTGATCACGTTACGTAATGCAGCGCCCGTGAGTAATGTTTTGGACAGCAGGGGTCTCTAATGACCTAATCTACTCGGTATCGTATTGTTTTTAGCTCGGCCGCCATTTCTGCCAAGTAAATAAAAGCTATCTTACCTATTGTAACGTTCCTACAATGATATAATATAAAAAGAGGTAGTGATCCCTATACCTTATTCTGCGTGTAAAAAATAAATGTTTAAAAAAACAAAAACCCGCCTTCAAAAATGCAAAAAATAACTTCTTTTAAAATGGTAGGTCAGTCCAACTGCATTCGGCTTTTGGTTTAAAATATCGTGGGACGCCGACTCCAGTTGGACTGACCTACCATTTTAAAAGAAGTTATTTTTTGCATTTTTGAAGGCGGGTTTTTGTTTTTTTAAACATTTATTTTATTTTATACTTTTTAGTGATCCTATTTATGCTGTTACGTAGCTCCACTTCTAAATATAAATGAGAAACTATAGAACATTTCAAGCTCGCCGCAGACAACGCCGCGGGAATGTCATAGTCATATTTAAACCTAAATGTGCTTCGTCATAGTCGCTCAACTACCTTAATCGAAATATCTTATCGCCACCCTTCAAATAGGTACCGTTAAGGAGTTCCGGTGGCCATCTGTGGTCTTCATCATCAGTTCCAGTTCACCATATAGTACTTTTCAAAAGCAAATGCATGAGTTACAGTGAAAAATACCAAAATCGCTATAGGTGTGCCTATAATATTTGAGGAGTTCTCTTGATTTCTCCAAGATTCCATCATCAGATCCTGACGTGTTGACAATGGGACCAACTAGAAAGTATACCCATTCAAAAAACGAAAAAAAAATTCAAATCGGTCCAGCAGTCTTCGAGTAATCGGGGAACATACATTTTAAAAAAAACCCGACGAATTGAGAACCTCCTCCTTTTTTTGAAGTCGGTTAAAAATGGCCCGGCGTGCGCAAACATAATCAGTAAATATTGCAATTACACAATAATTCATAAATGACAAGTGAAAGCAGGATGGTATGCTAATTTACGGGAGCGAAACAAAACGAGTGTATATTGCTCTGCAGATTAGTTCACGTTCCGTTGACGGCGCAAGACTAAGTAAAGGTGTACCAATTGGCTTGGTTTTAGGGTGCCACTATCGAAGTGCGCATAAAATATCTACCTCTTTTTAACCGAGTTCAAAAAAAGGAGGAGGTTCTCAATTCGTCGGGATATTTTTTTTTTTTTTTTTTTTTTTATGTATGTTCCCCGATTACTCGAAGACCACTAGACCGATTTGAAAAATTTTTTAGTTGTTCGACTGGGTATACTTTCTAGTTGGTCCCATTGTCACCACGTCAGGATCTGATGATGGGATCATGGAGAAATCAAGAGAACTCCTCAAATATTATAGGCACACCTATAGCGATTTTGGTATTTTTCACTGTAACTCATGCATTTGCTTTTGAAAAGTACTATATGGTGAAGTGGAACTGATGATGAAGACCACAGATGGCCACCGGAACTCCTTAACGGTACCTATTTCAAGGGTGGCGATAAGATATTTCGATAAAGGAAGTTGAGCGAGTATGACGAAGCACATTTAGGTTTAAATATGACTATGACATTCCCGCGGCGTTGTCTGCGTCGAGCTTGAAATGTTCTATAGTTTCTTATTAATATTTAGAAGTGGAGCTACGTAACAGCATAAATAGGATCACTAAAAAGTATAAAATAAAATAAATGTTTAAAAAAACAAAAAACCGCCTTCAAAAAGCAAAAAATAACTTCTTTAAAATGGTAGGTAAATAGGTCAGTCCAACTGAAGTCGGCGTCCAACAATATTTTAACCAAAAGCAGACTTCAGTTGGACTGACCTATTTACCTACCATTTTAAAGAAGTTATTTTTTGCTTTTTGAAGGCGGTTTTTTGTTTTTTTTAAACATTTATTTTATTACTATATTATATCATTGCGTTCCTATCATAACGTTCACAATATGATGAAAATTTAGCAATATGGTTCTACCGAGTTATAATGTCGCCGAGGGCAAATGATAATGCCGTCCCTCAACATTTAGATGAGAATTTTTAGCACAAAATTTGAACTTCTATAAAAAGTTGTATACCTATAGTCGTTTTAGGTATTAACATATTATCACCTCTCGTCAAACCCTTCTCTTCCGTGAAGGTTTCTTTGAATCTCCTGCAAGTTTTCGATCAAGAACCATTCCGGAAATATGATCAACATCCAACATCGCTTATCTTCGCGGCTACTGTACGGTTACTACAATGTGTATTGACAAGCAAGTCCCGAACAACTTATGCTAGCCTTTTCTGGACGAGTTTGTTTGAAATTTAACTATTATTTTTCATAAAGTAAAAAACTGTTGACAAAAAATTGCACGATCTTATAGGCTCGGCCGGAAAGGCTACTGAAGTCTGAAGAGTGAACATCTAGAGGGTGAGATTGATAAGTGTCTGCGCATTCATTGCCTATTTAAACAATAACTTCACTTCACTCTTTAATTTATGGCTACACTGTTCTTTGGGATTAACTAACTACTTTTAACACGGCGTTATATGTTAGTAACACACTGGTAAATAACACTATAATTTAAGATCATTAAAAACATTTATTAAAAATCATTCAGTAAATCAAACTCACTACAAAATAAAATAAATTAGCAGATACGGTGCTGAGGATTCTATTTAGTATAAACTTCATAAGGTTAAGTATTATATAAAGAATGTCCGAGTTACTTTGCACCGCCGAGCCTTGGACTGTAACGACAGGGGCTGGTCCCATGTCTGGGACTATATTGCCGTAAGCGACAGTCAGCAGCGCAGCGTAAGCGCAGGCGATCGCGAGCAGCGAGCGGGCGAACTGAGACATAGCGGAGCAGTGGCGAAGCAGCGCCGGCGCAGCTTTTATACCACCAATAAAGAGCAGATATTATCGCAAATACACGTGTAATTTGAATCGATTATAAAGATAATCATAATTTGGTTTGGTCAATAATTCGTTAACCTTTATTAAACCGTGATATACTAAATTTGATAAGAAGAATGTCGTTTGGGTCTTTGTGTTTTTTTCTCCCAAAGCAAAGAATTTTAAATTTTTATTTTCTAATCATGACATTCGATAGCTTCAGTCGTTTACGACTTAGGGTTAAATTTTTCAGTATTTGATACCGAAAAACGGGGTGAGTAGGGATTAAGGGGTGAGTAGGGACACAACCTAAAATAACTCATAACTTGTTGCATATAAGAATAATTATTAAATGGAAAATAACGTTCCATATATTGGAAATAATTTCAGTCTTATAATTAGTAACATAATGCTTCATTTTAGGTTGTTTCCCTACTCACCCCGTTTAACGGTACTGAACCACAAAAATTTGATTTCCCCAGACAATTGATGGTCCTTGTAGAGCTTTTTGACAGCGGGTGTCCCATACTTGTGTGCGTGACATGTACGTTGTCTCTGAGTGCGTAGCTGTCATTGCTAACCGATGTCATAATGTGGGTGTCTATACGTGTTACAACTGCATGGCAAGCCGGCTTTCGTGAGATAAAACAACTGTATGTAGAAGTAAGTAATGGGACGGGACTTTGTGGATTAAAAACGCTGTAATATAATCTATACAATGTATTTGTACGTTCTTAGGATCCTGGACCTATATTATGGTCAACTTTATAGCGGTGAATAACGCATCCGTCGCTTTCGCACTTATATACTAGTCAGAAAGTGTTAGACATTTTATTCACGTTTCCACATTGATACACACGACCACAAGAGGCCCACTGATTGCTAATGTTGCATTAAAGATCGCTAGCCAAACGTGTAATTGAGCAAAACATGTCTGTAGAATGCAATGCATAGTGAACGATTGACGAATTCGGCTACCAAATGGCATCCACAAGGCGGACACCAGCTCAGCACCTAAGAGCAGGTGACAAGACGATCTCCACTAATTTCAGAGATATTCACAGGAATGTTCAAAGATATATAAATGAGAGATGAGAGGCCTTTGCCCAGCAGTTGGGCGTACAAAATGTCTAATAGATAAATAAAAGTTCCTACTGTATGGAAAAAGTACTCGGCTCACGCCTTTCGGTCTTTAGATAATTATTATGACCAGAGATACCTTATTCAGAATTTACTACCTATTTTCAGCAATAATAACGTTGTGAAGTATCCTGCACTTGACTGACGCTGAGCCCACTCGTATTTACCATCAGGCAGGTGCTCTGCATTCGTCCCTTCTCTACGCCAAAAAAGACGCATTTTTTTACGTAATCCTATTGCATATTCATATACGCACAAGAAATAAAAAGTAACACGAGAAACTATAGCCTTAATCTTCTGCAAAGGAACTGCGAAGGAAACGATCACCGAAATAAAATAAAAAGAATATAATAAAATTTTCGAAAGCTGCCACACTATTAAAATGATTCAGGGAATTTTACATATTTTTATGGCATTTTTGTACATAATTATATAATTTTACAAGGCTAACCGCCTGTTCCACAAACGACAAGTAAAGCATATTTGACAGATAAATTTAGCCCTTTCTCTTTCTTACACTTGAAAATAGACAAGGAGGAGCCCACTTTAAGTTGTGTTGTGAAACAGGCCCTAAAGTAACTTTTCTCAAAAATGTCTGGAAATGTTGACATTACTATCTACATATTGAGACGCGAAGGAGTTAGTTTACTGTCAGATCTCAAATTAAAAAAAAAAATTGCGGGCTTGTGTAGCGAGCACCAAATTGCATACAAATTCCATTACTATCTAGCTTGTAACTTTTTAAAAAGTGAAAAAGCCCATAATAAAATGAGGGCACAAGTCTTATACATCCAAATTTTATTCGAAACATAACTTGTTTATCTGTGTCTGGAATAGCTTATGTTTTTTTTAAAAACAAAGCTTGCGATTCTCCTTGTCATAAACAAAAAGGCGGTAAAGAGTGATAGTTTTTTCACATAAAGTTTGATTGTATGCATTTAAAAAAATTAGTTCAAGCGATGAAGATTTTACTCCAACACAATAATTTTCTTGCGATTTTTGAGAAAAGCACTATATTTGCCTCGGCAGGAACAGCAATTGCGGGCTTCGTATTTTTAAACGGACGAGCTTGCGAGCGAAACAATACTCGGCCCGCAATTGCCTACTTCCATGCCTAGGCAATAATGTACTATTACATACGCGTCGATTACGTAAGTTCCAAACTTTTTGACAGTTTGAAAGTCGTTAGCTCCTCGAATCGTTAAACGCATCTTGTCTCTGAGACTATACCGGTAATGTAATACCGGCTCAAATGAGGGACTGCAGGTCCATACCTTGTTTCGACCGCAAACTTAAAAACTGGCTGACACAGAGGGCTTACTATTCCGTCAATGAGTATCTGGATGACATTTGACCTTTAATTATTTTATTTTGAATTTTTGACACAATTATTTATCAACATTAACTTTAGCGATTGACTAAATACGTAATTATTGATATTATTATTTTTATGCTCTATTTTGTAATAATAATTATTATTATTTAATGAAACACGAATGACAATGTATAATCCTTACTGAATAAAGAATTATGAATTATTATGAATTATAAAAATCTTGAGTTGGCAATTGCGTTGCCTACAGCAGTAGCTTCCAAAATGATACACTTAGGCCCTGTTGTTTAAATAAATATAATATCAGGAGACAATGTCACACCAAATTGACCTAGTCGCAAACTAACCTCTAGGCTAGTACTATGGGTACTAGACAACGATATAAATATTATATAGAGAAATATATACTTAAATACATAGAAAACATCCACGACTCGAGAACAAATATTCGTGCTCATCACACAAATATCTGCCTTTACCGGGATTTGAACCCGTGACCGCTAGCTTCGTAGGCAGGGTCACTAACAACTAGGCCAGCGCGTCGTCAAAATCAGTAGTTAAACTAACTAATTGTTAAAATTCGAAAAAGCAATGGAAACTTTGACATTTTCCTTGAGATTTTAACCATTGGAGTAGGGCGTTTTCCAAAAAAAGTGTACATTAACTTTTTTTTCCAGAATTCATTTTTTTTTGGTTTTTCCTACTCAGAATCGTTGATACTATCGATCCTCATACAAGAAAAAAAGTGTCCCAGATTTTATTATGTAAGTTTTTTCTTCCAGTGCGTCACGATCATAATTATGTATAAATAACAAAAGACTGCATAAAAAAATGTGACGATCTGGAATGGAATATTTGGAACACTTTTTTTCTTGTATGATTAGCAAATACGAGTACTTTCAACTAAGCTCTAGGCTTGTACTATAGGAACAAGATAGCGATAATAGTACATTTCGATGCTAGTGCGGAAAGTATATCATTACTTCACGAGGACGAGTGAAGAATGACATCTCCGCACATGTATCGAACGACGTTTTTTAATACATTTGCGAAAAAAATTGTATCTGTGTATGTGTTTATGTGGGTATCTGTGTCTGTCCTCTTCCCCCCGGACCTCTGAAGTGAGATAACGACGTGTGAACACACTCTATCCGAAATTAATTGAATTTTAATAAAATTATTAAAACAAAAATTATAACGTCAGATGCCAGGAGTGCATAAACTTTAGAAGTACCTACTTAAGTCATCCGCGCTGTGTCGGGTGCATCCGAAACCGCTGCGCCGCCACGTGACGTCATCGCCTGCGATCTAAGTTGCGCTACGCACCCCCTAATTATCTCTGGATTCCTGGTACTTTATGAAAACATGCAAACTCTTTGATTGGATGCACGGCTTAGTATATTTAAAAAAAAATGGAAAAATAAAACACACTAGTGCAAAATAGGAAAATTAAAAAGCACTAGTGCGAAAAAAAACAATTTTCCGCACGATATACAGCTACGAAAAGTACCGCTTTTTGAGCAACTGTATTAAAAACATTCTTATCTCTACATAGTGTAGAAACAAAGTCGACGTGCCGTATGTACGCGATTATCTCAAAAACTACTGAACGAATTTTCATGCGGTGTTCTCCAGCAGTTAGATATTTATTCATGAATGGTTTTTGTGTTTAATAAATTCTGGTTTATATACGGGGGTAACAGGAAACTCACTCAAACCAAAGCGAAGCGAAGGCAGGTGGGTCGCTAGTATAGAGTACACTCTTAATTACATTAAAAAAATATCCAAAACCCAGGAACAAATACTCGCGTTCATCACAAAATAATGTTCAAATTACGGGAATTGAACCCGCGACAACTAGCAGGCATTCGTTTAATTGATTAATGAACACAGCAGGGATATACCTCTCACTTTTCTCAATCTCTCAAGGGTTAGCTGCAAGAGATCCTTTAAAGCTCGCTGTCCCGCTCACAACAACACACCCCGGTCACAACAGAAAACCAGCGTTGCAGTACCTACCTGTCGGTGCCGCAACTTTATGCTGAGTATCGATCCATTTGTGAGACCCACAGCACCTTAATATTAAGTAGATTTATCCTATTCTGTTAGTAGTACGAGTAAGTTCACCATTGTTTTTGTTTTCTGTTTTTTAATCCTTTTTACCTACTTGCTGTTTGCACTTAGGTGCTGTATGTGTTTCACTGAATAAATGCTTTTTCTTTCTTTCGTTCGCCTTTGTACATATTTTTTATATTAATTGTATTGTTCTGGTTTTTCTTTTGTACAATAAAGTGTTTACATACATACATACATACATATACAAACAAACCAATTTTTAACGTTTCATAAAAAGAACAACACGTTTGATTCATTTTTTATTACATTGCAACCGAGCGAACGGAGTAAAATGACAACTCATTTAAGGGTAATATTCCTTCACGGAAACTTCGATTCCTAGAGTGCATCTGTTCTTCTCCAAAAAATTACAATGCACTTCCGCAGAGAGGCTGCTGTTTCCATCATTAGCCACGAGGAATGGAGCTTTGCCAGTTGGATTACACGCTGTTATCACTGCTCCTTCCCGAGTGCCAAGTTCTCCACCCTGTAAATGTCATCACACATTAAAAATTACAAATATAAATAAGCTGGTGGGTAAAGAGGCGCGTGTTTCTTGAAGTTAA
Organism: Acleris literana; assembly: GCA_946894065.1. NCBI lineage: Eukaryota > Metazoa > Arthropoda > Insecta > Lepidoptera > Tortricidae > Acleris > Acleris literana. Next base: position 648,112 of record OX335671.1, read on the forward strand.
ATGACAACTTAAAAGGGTTAATTTTTTCAAGACTTGGAGAATCAAATCAGCATCCAGGCCACCTGATGGTAAGTGGGATTTGTGACCCTCTGTGAGCCCTCGAGACAATCTTATAAATGCCTGTTACCGCAAATGCGTTGCAAACCCTTAGGACTAAGATGAAATGCCTCTATGCTCGTAACTTCACTGGTTATATTATCCCCACAACCAAACAAAGCAATGCAAACACTGCTGCAGCAGTAGGTTAAATGATAAGATACGACCTTGCACAAAATCTTACCACCACTAAACTACTACTATTCTATATTAAAGCGAAAAAAATTCGTTAGTCTTAGGCAGGGTTCGAACCTACATCTCCTCTGGCTCTCCGGGCCGATGCAGGCGCATTTACCAAATATGCCACCAAGACTCTACTTAAGATCCACGAAATTGGTAATCGCTTGCTTGAGGAGATGTAAGTTCGAATCCTGCCTACGAATATTTTTCGCTTTAATATAGTTTAGAATTACGTAACAGACGTTTCTGTTAAATTTAAAAATCTTTACTACTACTTATTTTAGATATTTATTAAATTTTATGTAAATTAGTTTTTTATAACAAATATTCAAATATAAAAGTAAAATAACAATACTAATACAAAAAATAGACATTATAAAAAACCTAACCTACGAGTGCAGCCGGCAGCGTGGCAGGGCTCAAGCTACCGGTGGTTAGGGCTGCAGAGAGAGGAACCTCCTCACAATACGTGCCGTGTCGAGGAGTACTGTCTTCGGTATCTGGCCCTTGATCCAGCCATCTACTCGTAGCGAGAGTCTCTTGAGGTGTTGGTCGAGACTCTTCGCTATAAGACCGTTTACCGAAACAACTATCGGGACAATGGTCGTCGAGTCAACATCCCACATGGTGGTCACCTCGTGAGCCAAGTCAAGGTACTTGCTGAGCTTGTCATTCTCGGCCTTCACGAGGTTCTCGTCATGCGGGATGGTGACGTTGACGAGCACTGCCCGCCGTTGAGATCGATCTGTCAACACGATAGTCAACAAGACCATATTGAAGAGCAAGTTGCTGATGGATGATCCTGGCCACGAGGTATGTCTGTGCAAGTACTCGCCGTTGGCCAAATGAGAACAACCGGAAATTATATGTCTGAGGTACTCGCCTGGGCAACGGCATGCTTGACAAATGTCGACCGTCGATTGCTAAGGAAATAATCCCTGAGATTGCACACCTCGCGGTTGTGGAGATTCTTAGCATTTAAAATGCCTCTACCTCCACATTTCCTCGGGATGTACCATATCATAACAGATGAGCGTGGGTGCAACATGCGATGTGATTTAAGCAGTAGACGGACCCTCCTATCCAGGGCGTCCAGCTCAGTCTGGGTCTACCTTAGTATGCCAAAGGAGTATGTGAGCAGCGGCATCAACTAGCCATTGAAGGCGCGCTCCTTATTGCCACCCGACAAAAGACTGTTAAGAACTTTTGTCAAGCGGCAGAAGAAGTGCTCTTTCACTGACTGCTTGATATCGCCATCCACAATACCCAAAGTCTGTGACATACCAAGATATTTGTAGGTTTCAACTTCGTAGAGAGATCTGAGAGTCTTTGTCTCAGAAGGCTGCAAATTCGATGAATTTACAACTTTCCTTGAACATGCATGACCGCACACTTATCTATACCGAATTCCATCTTGATCGCATTACTGAACTCTTGTGTGATTTTCAATAATGCGATAAGATCTTGGCGCTTCGATGCAAACAGTTTGCAAACAGTTTGAGGTCATCCATGAACAATAAGTGAGAAATGACTTCAGCTTCTCTACGAAGCCGATAGCCAAGCCCGGAATCCGTCAGCAAAGAGCTAAGAGGATTCAAGGCTACGCAAAACCACTAAGAACTCAGACTGTCACCCTGGAAGAAGACTCTTTCAATCCTTATCAAGTTAGGCGAATCAGAGGGGACATCTCGAGCACCTGGTTGACGAAGGACTGTGACCCACTGCCTCATACACACACCTAAAAAGGACCTCAAAGTAGCATATTTTATGAAAAACTAGTTATGTACGTTTTCCTTTCTAAGAATAATAAATGGAATAATACATGGAAAGAAAAAAACAAGAAAAAAAAACAGGAACGTATAAAACAATTTTTCATAATAAAACTACATGTTCAAAAATCATGGCATCCGACTTCATTTAGGGGGTGAGAAACATTGGAGTTAAAAGTATGGAAGAAAATTTACAGCTATTCGATTGAAACGTCGCTTCACAATACTCTTAAAATCCTTAAAAAAATACTTACTTTAATGAGGATGACCTCCGCGTCTGCTTTAGATTGGTAGGTATAGCTGACCACTACTTTTCCAACGGGATTGCCTGAGAACAAATACAAAAAAAAATAACCCACAGATCCACCCCTGGGCCGAGATTCTAAGCAGTGATATCGTCTTTGACCTGTTATCGTATTGTAAACTTTTTGATAGCTCTTATTTACTTTTTGGCGGCCGAATTGACATCAAAATACTACTCTTTGCCACTTTTTACTTATCTTCCTCCAATCACCCAAAAATTCGCAGAAAGAGATCCCTTAAAGGAATAAGCTCACCTGTGTATATTCCTATCTTGTAAATATTGTATGGATTGTGTTTTGTACAATAAAGAAAGATACATACATATTTATTACCTTCAGGGGTCATTTCTCGAACTCACTAGACAAATAAATTAGTTCACTCAATGCTATTTTCTACAAGTGTTCTATTGACAATGTACCTCATGGACTAAATATTATTAGTCTAGTATGTTTCGAAAAACGGGCCCCAATTACAACTAATTACTACTAAACTGGGTGAAAAGGCATTAAATAAAAAATAAAATTTATACAAAAACACTAGTCAAATATTTATAAAAGCGGGTTAACAATTAATTGTATAATTACCAAGCTTTAGATTTGAGCAAAACTTGAGTGTCGGGTCACTGTTGCCGGAAGCGACACTCAGCAGAGCAACGCAGGCGCAAGCGAACGCGAGCAGTGGGCAGACGACAGACATGGCGGAGTGGTGTGGAAGTGGTGACAGAGGAACGCCGGCGCAGCTTATATGGCAAAAACAAAAAGCAGATGTTATCGCAAAAATTACTCGTGTTGATTTAATCGATTATCAAACTTTTCATAATTTTCTAAGGCTATTTATCATTTAGTTACACCTGATAATGCACGTTGTTTACTTTTTTTAAAAATGTGGTAAATTCATAGGAGTCATTGATTTGTTACTCTTAAGGAAGTTTATTTATTTATTTATTTATTAAAGTAATCTTTACAAAAATACAAAGAGTGAAAAAGGTGAACTTAATAGCCAATAGCATTGTCTAGCAGTAGACCTTTGAAATTGTTGTAAGCGGTGCAAAGTTGTATACCTACGCAATAATAGTACATTATTGCCTAGGCATGGAAGTAGGCAATTGCGGGCCGAGTATTGGATTAAACGGACGAGCTAGCGAATTATTACCATAGGAATTGAAAAAAAAATACAACTGTCATGTCCATTTTTCATCTGTCTGACGGATTATTTGATTCTAACGACACGTTTTCGATTCTCGTAATACTATTGTTTTGATATACGCTATTAAAAATGAAAGTGACTAACGTATTTGTAAAAGCGGATAGCCGCAATCTGCCCAAAGTCGACGAATTCATGTTGTTATAGTTGTTATAATAGTTATGGTTGACAAGTGACATGACATGACAGTCAGTTCTGTTTCTGTTGAAAGTTACCTTTTTAATTTTATATCATGCTAAGATCACGACATCAGTATTCCTAACTTTGTATATACGGTCTTTGTAATTACTATTTCTTTAATAAATTATTAACGACGAATTTAAGTTAAATAAAGAAAAACCGAGAAACACGGGTAGTCTAATTTTTAACCAGCTATAATAAACGCGAAAAAACCAAAATGCTTTTTTTTGAAATGTTGTCAATTGCTGTTCCTGCCGAGGCAAATATAGTGCTTTTCTCAAAAATCGCAAGAAAAAAATTGTGTTGGAGTCAAATCTTCATCGCTTGAACTCATTTTTTGAATTGCATACAAACAGATCTTCATGTGAAAAAACCATCGCTCCTTACCGCCTTTCTGTTTATGACAAGGAGAATTACGCAATTCTTCTTTTAAAAAAAACATAAGCTATTCCAGGCACAAATAAAAAAAGTTATGTTTCGAGTAAAATTTGGATGTATAAGACTTGTGCCCTCATTTTATTACGGCCCTTTTCACTTTTCAAAAAGTTACAAGATAGATAGTAATGGAATTTGTATGCAACATTGCGGGCTTGTTTAGCGAGCACGCAATGTTTTTTTTTTTTTTTAATTTGAGAACTGTCAGTAATCTATGTACTTCGCATCTCAATATGTAGATAGGAATGTCAACATTTCCGGACATTTTTGAGAAAAACTATATTATATAAACGTACACATAACGTGCATACCTTCAAGCCTGTCTCCCAAAACGTTGGCGGAGATTATGAAACGCCAGGTGCACTGGTCTAAACATACATACAGTTAAATACAATATACAATTATAAGATGTCAGTTCTGTGTAAATGTGTGCTCGGACTAATTTATTAGAAGTAGTAAAAATGTTTTTTTTTGTGATTTAATAAAAAAATGTATAGTTTCAGATTTTTCCCTATGCTTATAGTATAGAAAAGTATTACTTAAAAAAAAATCATAGTTCTAGGTCAACAGACCCAAATACCCTTTAAAGATTTGATTCCCTTTAAAGTGTCGAAATATACGTTTCATGCGATATAAACGGCCGTATATTATTTTAACTTTAGCTTAGAAGTTTGATTTTTTCACAGCTTTAAGGGACTGTAGACTTGAGTATATGGTTTTAATTTTAACTCGATACCTCCACGCGTTCCCGAGATAAAGGGTCTTGACAGACAGATGGACAGACGTTCAGATGGACGGACGGACGGACGGACAACAAAGTGATCCTATAAGGGTTCCGTGTTTTCCTTTTGATTTACGGAACCCTAAAAATTAAAGATTTCAAGCTCAACAAAAAGTATTTTGTAATGAACACTACCAAATAACTCAAATACCTATTAGTAAGGGTTCTCCTATTGTAGCCCGAATAATGCCAACCCTATCTTCACTACCACTAGCTTCATTAGCCCTAAATTCAAAAACCGGAATTTTTATTTTTCCTAATATTTATTAGCCCTAATTTTAGCATCCCGAATTTACGTTATACCTTTTTTCTATATCCGATTCTTAATAGCCCTATTTTTAGTAATCCGATTTATCTGAATACCGAACATTACTATTACCTAATATGTTAAAAACCTAACGTTTATTAAACCTAATTATATACGTTCCTAATGCCGCCCTCTTTATTAAAATATACAATAATATTTACCCCGTCCCCATTCGTTAATTCACCTTACATTCACTCTTAAGCTAGATCCAGAATGAGAAATGCACGCAATAAAATATTTTGAGTCTTACCATTTCCATTTTGAGTCTGATAGGGACCTAAACGACCGTAATTAAGGTATTTCGCGTAGGTCTCGCAATTCTAACCTAACTTAACCTATATGGGTAAAATTTACCTAACTTTGTATATTTTTTTTGTCCATATTCGTTCAAACAATTATTAGTTCAAACAGTTATTAGGACTTATGACTATTAAGTCTATTAATCATTAGGTATCTTCATTGATAGTTTTAGTAATATTATAGCATTTAATGTTTAGTACATGTAAACATTAGGGTATATAAGTTTAGGTCTAGTAATCAATTAGGACATACAAGTTTAGCTGTCATGACATTATAATGGGCTAATGAAAATTATATCAAACGTTGGTATACCTAATGAAATTAGCTTTTATGATATTTGGTCTAGTGGGGGTGAACCGTTAGTAAGAGATACAGGAAGACGAACACAACCCTGCCATCCTAATTGTAAAACGCTGCTATACCCAAATAAGGTTAAAAATAAAGCATTTTTTTCCAAAATAAAATATTTTTATAACACGTAACTAGAAATATGTATTACTAGCTTTTGCCCACGACTTCGTCCGCGTAGAACTTGTTTACCGCAGTTAAGTAAATTAATAGTTTTAAGTAGTTTTATAGTTCGACTTCCTCCCTGGCCGGAATGACCTTTAAATCACATGTTATATTCAACTCAAAATTTAAAAAGAAGTTGAATCGGATAACGTCATTTAGGTTAATAAATTTTAGTATAAAATATGTTTTGTTTTGTCATCTTTCGCTAAGACATGAAGATGTCGTGGGCTGGATACTCTTGAGCATGGTACAAACAGTTGCCTATGGGAAAAACAGTTTGCTTCTAAATGCACACCGGCTACTTCTAGTATGTATTATAAATAATATGTTTAAAAAAATATTTTTAATAACACGAATTATTACCGACTGTACTCCTAACTGATAAATGAACTTACTATCTAAAGACGACTCCAATGAGTACAAACTCGACGGATCTACTAAAAGCCATTTAATTGAGGAGTTCCTATGGCCAATTCCCATTCCCATCATCAAACCAACTCAATGGTACCATGTAGGTTTAATATCAATCAATAAATTTAAAGTCTATCTGACAATCAATCATCAATTAATGGCGGAGACCGCCGCGAAGATGAAGCACACTAAGTACTCTGCCTTGGAGCCGATGTACTATTTTGTCCCTGTCGCGGTGAAGACATCGGGACCTTGGGGTTCGGAAGCCAAGGAGCTTTATATGGAGTTAGGCCGTCGTCTGAGTGACAGAGGGGGGATCTTCGTTTGGGTCGTGGCTGGTTCAGCAGGTTTCCATTGAAATCCAGCTGGGCAATGCAGCCGGTATAATGAAAACGGTGCAACGGGGGTAATTAGGATAAGTCAGTGTTGTCAAAGTTGTTTTGTTAGTGTTAAGGGACATTGACGAAACGTGTTGCCGATGATCATTCCTATGTCAACAAATGTCTTTATGAAGCCTGTTTCTGATAATGTGTTATGCTGAAATAAATGAATGTGACAACTAGTAGTAGATTAAAATGAACTTTGAAGTTTTGATTACATTCCTCTTTCTTTTTTAATAGCGCTCCGGCTGCGGTCCCTTTGTTCGATTACATTGTTTGTTAGTTTATTCGATTATTGGATTTTAAGTTACAAATAAAGCTAATATAATTATAAGTCGTGGGTTTAAACCAACGTCAGACGGAACCAAATCTAAAGGTATTTAATACTCAAAAAATTGCCCAATTAAATACCCTTAAGAATACCAGGGGCTTAATTCAAAATTATTTCAGCCCGCCTTGTTTCTATACCGTTATCATATTATTTCTTTCATTTATTTAGGAACACCAACAGATGATACATTACAACTTACTAAGTATAACTTTCACATAAAAATAACAATTAATGTTCACCCAATTATACAATATACAATATTTTTGAAGTTATGGTCGCTCTTATAGTCGAATTATTAAGAGCCATCATAACTTCGGCAACATGATTACTATTTCAAATCAAGACGGGCTAAACAAAGTAATATAAGGAAATGATAATAAATTTTAAAAACACAAACTACGTTGCCAAAAATTATGACTTTTTATTACCTATTTAACCTTTTTTCTCCATGTAATAGATCTATATGGATCATGTTAGGATCAATAGTTCTTTATTTATATAGCGAGGAATAACTATTAAATGAAAAAAACCCCCTATTGTAATGGCGTTCCCTTCTTTTAGAGGTCAGATCTTTCAAACGGCTCTACATATCTTCATAAGACATAGCCAAGAATCAACGATTAAACTAGCTTGCTATAGCAAAAACTACGTACGAATCCATGCATTTGGGAACTACGGTACCAGGGATACCTACACAGTATAACTTCAAGGGGGTAAAAAAAATCACACTTCATAATCTCCACGCTGATTTTATTCTTTCCAAAGTAAAACGTTTCAGAAATCCTAAACGAAACATTTTTTTATATTAACTTCATCCGACCAGACTTAACCCTTAATTTGGCAAAAATAAAAAGGTCGGGAATTCAAACCCTTTTTGATTTCAAATCAGCAATAAAAACACAATCCAAACAAAAAAAGTGAACTTTATGGTATGTTCACTGTGATGAACATTGCCAAATGGCTCTAAGGGGCTGCTGAGTCTAGTGGATTGATCATGTAATATTCTTCAATTTGAACATCAAGGCCGAGTGGGCATCTTTGCGGTTTCTCTTTGAAAGAGCAATGCAGCTGCCCGGAGATGTTATCCTCGTCGTTGGCGATCAGGAATGGCGCTACTCCAGTCGGGTTGCAAGCTGTTATTTTGGCTCCTTTTAACACCCCGAAGTCTGGAACCTAAAAAAAGAATTACATTACGTGTGTATTATTAAGGTGTTTACCAATCACGGGACTGTGGGTGTCCTGGTCCTTTGGAAGACGTACATGGAGCCGAAGCCAACAGGCCCTTTAGACAAGTTTAATTTAGTAAAGTGACGGGACATCAACCGGCGATTGTCCCTGAGTTCAAACTATAGAAGTATGCTCCCACGGACAACAACGTATATTTAAGAAGGATGGGAACATTATCTTATCTTATCTTACAGATGGGCCCTTTCGGATACACTTCGACCCTTTAGGATCTTTTGTGCAATTACCCTCTTACACACTCAGCTGTTCGAATGTGCAGGTTTCCTCATGATGTTTTTCCTCCACCGTAAGAGCATCGAGTAATGCACTTAAGTTAGAAAAACTCGTTGGTACATGGTGACCGCGGGGGTTCGAACTCGGTACCTTACGATCACGAGTCGACCCCCTAAGCCACTAGGCCACCGACGCTCTCAGGATGGGAACATTAATAATATACTCTATGAAAAACTGATATGGATTGGTGAACTAGGCTATTGATGAATAAGAATAAAGGCTGCCTGGCCAATGCTAATTATTTTGTTTGGAATGGCAGGCGGTGATTCGCCAACTCAATGGAATGGGACTCTCGAAAACGCCGCATAATATTTATAACAGCAGGGAGGCAACAGTTCCAGAGGGGCTAAGGGTGGAAAGGGGCTTTTGGACTTTAAATTAAGGTTATTATTAAGTATATTAAAATACAATTTTAAGAGTTTTTAAGACAAACGAGCACACAGGCCACCTGATGGTGAGTGGGATACGTGACCCAAATACGGGAGCCCGTTGTTTCCCATAATTTTATTGGACATAATTTAATTGTTGACATAATTGATGGTCATATTTATTCCTGAAAATGTAAACTTTTCACAATTTCTGAAATATCTAACGTGTAGACAAGGCTAGGTTAGGTAAGGTTTGATTTATAAAAATCCTGAAAAAGTAACAGTTTCTTTAAAAAATACATTATGCTATGATTTGCGATGATTATGACTAAAAATAAATATGGCAGATAATAAAGACTCCCCAAATACATATGAATCTTAAGACTGCAGTCCTGAGACAGCAAATGGATTAAGATGAAATGCATCTATGCTAGTAATTTCACTAGTTGTCTTATTCCTACACCGGAACACAATGCGGAATGAGAACAATGCTGGTTGGCGGTAAGTTAAACGATAAGATGGTGGTAGTAATTTGGTAGGACCTTGTGCAAGGTCCTACCACCACTGAAATAATCTTTTAAAAATAATTACGTTCGAATGATCTGTCTGTTTAGGAGTTACAATGCCATAGACAGACTCATAGATGCACAGATACATACGTTAACCTTATAACAACTCTCTGTTTTAGTCGGAGGTTAAAAAACTTTAACCAACAATAACTTACTTTGGGTAGAAGAAGCGGTATGTCTTTGCCTACGAAGATAGGCACGTCATCGTCATAGCTGACAACCCTCAATCCACCTTTATCCTGCTCTCCTGTTGACAAAAAAAGGGTGCGTAATAAGTTTCATATCAATAAACTATACTAATTGTCAGTTAAAAGTAATTTCGATCTGATCAAATGATAATTTAGCCGTGTTTTTTTTTTGACTACGACTAAGTATTAAAGAACAGTGTCTCTATTCAACTTGTAAAAAATCATATCGCTTTTGATATGTTATAATATTGTAAAATTTATGATTAATTTTATTTACTTGACAGTAATGGCGGCCGAGTTAAAAGCAATGTCAGAAGTAATATTGTTTTACCTAGGCGGTCGAAACTTCCGTCACTCTTGCACTAACGTACGTCTCTAATGGTCAAAAAGTGACAGTTGTTTATCCACGTTTACCGACATCGATAAACTCAAACATAATAGGAACGTTCTTAAGTAGTACTTCGATACTAGTGAAGACAAATCACTACTGGGACCCATTTTTCGAAACTCACTATAAAGTAATAATATTAGCCGCTATAAAACCAGCTTTCAAATTAAAAAACCTCATCCAAATCGGTTTACTCGTTTAAGAGCTATACACACACAATAGCGATCAAACTTATATCATCCCTCTTTGTGCGTCAGGGGTAAAAATTTGTATTGACGGGACTAATTTAAATTATAATTGCTCGCCTTTATCGAGGTGGGTAAAGCATCAGTCTTTTTCGGACTTACATACTGGTCAAAAAGAGACAGTGGTTTTATCCACATTTACCTACAACGATATACATGATCATAATAGGCACGCTGTACGTCGATACTAGTGAAGGAAAATCACCATAGGTGATACAATTACCAATCTGGAGTATTGTGCAGTTTTGTACTAGCGCTGGTTGTTCTGCGACGCTCGGAAGTACCGCCGGCGCTAGCAAGTCCAAAGTTCGCACGTCCACTGCTAGCACGTTGCCACTGGCCAGGTTTAGCAGCGTGGCGCAAGCACAGGCAAGCAGGGAACGAGCGAGCGGAGCCATGGCGGAATGATAATGATTGATTTGAACTCCGGCGCAGCTTTCATTTTTATAGCAGGAAATACTACTCGTGTCTATTTAATCGATTATACTCGTAAAGCTATTCATAATTTGATAAGCTCTATACGTATACGTTTTACCTGATAATTTAATTTTTACTGATTAGAAGCAAACGTATGCCTTTTAGCCGACTTCAAAAAAAGGAGGAGGTTCTCAATTCGTCAAGTATTTTTTTATATAGGTTCTCCGATTACTCAAAGACCGCTGGTCTGATTTGAAAAAATATATATTTTCTTTGTAAGTGTATTTCTAGTCGGTCCTCCCCCTGCTCTTTTTTCAAGTCGGTTAAAAAGGCATACAAGGTTGCTCTTTGTGTTTTAGGTTTACGCCTTAACAGTATTTTCTAATATTTACACGTGTTATTGACCAGCGAATTTCTAGTCAGCGTTTTCTTCTAATCAACATGAATTACATGTGAAAACAATGACTGAAAATTAAAATAAAACTAAATCTAAGACTAAATATAGAAAAAAGAAAAACCTTGAATCTAAGAATGGCCTCTGCGGCATTGTAGATGCTGGCAGCATTTCCTCGTTGAATAGCTAAACTAATTCGGTGAGCGAGGAAACTGCCAACTCTTCGGTCTCCAGTGACGTCGATGAGTCTCTTTAATAATTCCTTAAAAAGGCTTAGAGCGCTACGACCCTACGGACCAAGGGTCTCGAAACCGAATGGAACAAAATTATGTTCTGGGCCGAGAGCGCTATATTTTTGCCTACCCTAATATTTTCAGCCGCTTCGGCTGCTGCACCAGGCCTATTGGAGTTTCGTAGAAGATGTGACGGGGCTAGCCTGTCATCACAGGTTGCATCCCACACTAGCATCCGCCCCATATTCCACGGAACCAAAGACATTCCGTCAGGTCTCTTGCCATCATTTATGGAGATGCCGGTCGGCTCTAATAGGGCCGGCACTTTCACAGACGCAATAGACCGACGGATGATGTAATTTAGTGCAGCATTACACTATCAGGAAAAACGTATACGTTTAGAGCTTATCAAATTATGAATAGATTAACGAGTATAATCGATTAAATTGACACGAGTAGTATTTCCTGCTTTTAAAATAAAAGCTGCGTCGGAGTTCCGTCGTCATCATTCCACCATGGCTCCGCTCGCTCCCTTGATGCTTGCTTGCGCTTGCGCTACGCTGCTAAACCTAGCCAGTGGCAACGTGCTACCATTGGACGTGCGAACCTTGGACCTGCTAGCCCCAGCGGTACTTCCGAGCGACGCAGAACAACCAGCGCTAGTACAAAACTGCACAATTCTCCAGATCGGTAATTGTATCTCCTATTGTGATTTTTCTTCACTAGTATCGAAGTACTACCTAAGAGCGTGCCTATTGTTTGACGAAGCGTTGCCCTAGTTCATAGTGACCCTGCCTACAACGAAGCCAGCGGTCCTGGGTTCAAATCCCGGTAAAGGCAGATATGTGTAATGAGCGCGAATATTGTGTTACTGACTCATGGATGTTTTCTATGTAGGTATTTAAGATTGGTATTTCCCTATATAAGTATTTATATCGTTGTCTAGTACCCATAGTACAAGCCTAGAGCTTAGTTTGGGACTAGGTCGATTTGTGTGACATTGTCACCGGATATTGATTTATTTATTTATTTATTAGTTGTGATTTGTGTTTACCTGCGGGCTTATTATGGGCGTGTTTATCGATGTGGGTAAATGTGGATAAAACATTTGTCACTTTCTGACCAGTATATAAGTGCAAGAGTGACAGATGCTTTATCCACCGCAATAAAGGCGACCGTAATAAGGGCCCAGGCCCTCTATTTTACTAGGTAAAACAATATTACTTTTGTCGTATGGTATTGCTTTTAATTCGGTTGCTATTACTATTAAGTTAATAAAAGTCGACATACGATAACAATACAAGCAATATTATTATTATTATCATAAGCCCGTAATGTCCCACTGCTGGGCAAAGGCCTCTCTCCCCCTCTTCCACTCTACCCGATCTTAAGCGGTTTCCCTCCAGTTCTTGTCCCATGATCCCAACATCACTCCATCTCCTCCTGGGGCGGCCACGCTTTCCCTTAGCATTTTCCGGAAGCCAGTCTGTGGCTCTCCTGGCCCAACAGGGTGCATTCGAGCAACGTGGCCAGCCCAGTCTCACTTTGGTTGGGCAGCCTTCTGAGCTACATCTATTATTTTTGTCTAGGAAAAACGAACGCCACATGGACGGCCTTAAATATTGGAAAAAGCAAATTCTACGCAAAGGATTTATGGATTGACATTATTAATTAAGGATTTATATTGAATATGACAAAATAATAAAGAAGGGCTTTTTTACGGTCTTTACTTAATTTAAATATGTATGTGTAATAAAATTCGATTCTCGGTAAAGAACGAGGATTCAAAAATCCAATAATGTAGTATTTTTTTGGTTTTCAAGAATAAAAGTAAGACTCCTTTGCGTAGAACTTGCTATTTCCAAAATTTAAGGTAGTTGCTGTCCATGTGGCGTTCGTTTTTTGCCCCCTTTTATGATTTTAACAAGTTCAACAGAGCCCCTGTTTCTGTTAAATATCATTTTATTAAAGGATCGAAAGTACTTTTAACTGACAATTAGTGCATTTTCTTCAACAGGCAAGGAGTATAAAGATGGATTGAGGGTTGTCAGCTATGACGATAACGTGCCTTTCTTCATGGGCAAAGACTTACCGCTTCTTCTACCCAAAGTAAGTTATTGTTGGTTAAAGTTTTTTAACCTCCGACTCAGACAGAGAGTTGTTATAAGGTTAACGTATGTATCTGTGCATCTATGAGTCTGTCTATGGCATTGTAACTCCTAAACAGACAGATCATTCGAACGTAATTATTTTTAATAGATTATTTCAGTGGTGGTAGGACCTTGTGCAAGGTCCTACCAGATCACTACCACCATTATATCCTTTAGCTTACCGCCAACCAGCAGTGTTCGCATTCCGCGTTGTGTTTCGGTGTGGGAATAACACAACTGGTGAAATTACTAGCATAAGTGCAGTCCATCTTAATCCATTTGCTGTCTCAGGACTGTAGTCTTAAGATTGTAATCTTAAAATTGTAAATGTCTATGGGTCACAGATCCCACTTACCATCAGGTACCCTGTGTGCTCGTTTGCTTTCTCCTTGTCATTAATAATCATTAATAGTACATTATTGCCTAGGCAGTGAAGTAGGCCATTGCGGGCCGAGTATTGGCAAGTCCGTTTAAACCAATACTCGGCCCGCAATTGCCGTTCCTGCTAAGGCAAATATAGTGCCTTACTCAAAAATCGCAAGAAAATAATTGTGTTGTAGTAAATGTAGCTTCCCCTTTCAATTATATTGGCCAACACTTAAATCTTCAATGCTTCAATTTTTTAATTGCATACAAACAGAAACTTCACGTGAAAAAAACTAATATTTTTCACCGCCTTTTTGTTTATGACAAGAAAAAACGCAAGCTTTTTAAACAATAAACACAAGCTATTCCAGACACATAAAAAAGTTATGTTTCGAATAAAATATGGATGCATGAGACTTGTGCCCTCATTTTATTATGGCCCTTTTCACTTTTTAAAAAGTTACAAACTAGACAGTAATGAAATTTGTATGCAACATTGAGGGCTTGTGTAGCTAGCACGCAATGTATTTTTCTCAAAAATGTTCGGAAATGTTGACATTACTATCTACATAATGAGACGCGAAGTACATAGTTTACAGACAGTTGACAAATTAAAAAAAAACATTGTTGTTGTTGCATACAAATTCCATTACTATCTAGCTCGTAACTTTAAAAAAAATGAAAAAGCCCATAATAAAATGACGGCACAAGTCTTATACATCCAAATATTATTCTAAACATAACTTTTTTATCTGTGTCTGGAATAGCTTATGTTTTTTTTTAAACAAAACTGGCCCTTCTCCTTGTCATAAACAAAAAGGCGGTAAAGAGTGATGGTTTTTTCACATGAAGTTTTTGTTTGTATGCAATTTAAAAAATGAGTTCAAGCGATGAAGATTTTACTCCAATACAATTTTTTTCTGGCGATTTTTGAGAAAAGCACTATATTTGCCTCGGCAGGAACAGCAATTGCGGGCTTCGTATTTTTAAACGGACTCGCAAGCTCGTCCGTTTACTTGGCCCGCAATTGCCTACTTCCATGCCTAGGCAATAATGTACTATTTTAATTTGAGAACTTTCCGTAAACTATGTACTTCGCGTCCAGATATGTAGGTAGATAGTAACATGAACTTTTCCAGACATTTTTGAGAAAATTATATTTTTAATATGAATAATAACCTTAATAGACACGTAATGTAATTCTTTTTCCAGGTTCCAGACTTCGGAAAGTTAATAGGAGCCAAAATAACAGCTTGCAACCCGACTGGACCTCGGCCATTCCTGATCGCCAACGACGGGGACAACGTCTCCGGGCAGCTGCATTGCTCTTTCATGGAGAAACCGCAAAGATGCCCACTCGGCCTTGATGTTCACATTGAAGAATATTACTGGAAACCTCCACTAGACTCGGCGGTTCCTAACCTAGACTCGGCAGCCCCTTAAGAGGGTTGTGAACCGACTCTTATCGCGTAGCTGTCAAAGTTTTCCCATAAAAATTTAGCTCCGGGCGATAACGTTTTTCATCCCCTAAATCAAATCCAAGTAAGAATTTTAAATATGTTATAGTTTTTATGAATAGCTAGGTTTGTAAGTTTACGACTTTTATTTTCTTTATTTGTTTCTTTCTAAAAAATATTTTCTTGGAAATGAAAACGTACGGACCTGGTTTATCATAACATATTCAAAAATCTAAAAAATCGAACTATGTTCAAGAAAAGAAAAACGTTATTGCAAGTATTGAAATTTTTAACTTCACAATCCTCTTAACTTTATTCGGATGAAGTAAATATAAAAAAAAAAATTGGATTTCTGAAACAATTTTTAGGAATGATTAAAAACAGCATGAAGATTATTCAGTGTAATTATTTTTTACCCCCCAAAATAGGTTTAACGTGTGTATCCAAATTCGATTTTCAAAATATTTATTCAGTAAGTTGGCCACATGTGAGGGCTCTTTTACATGTGGATAATATTATGGAGTGAATATAATTATTATATTTGTACTAGCGCTTCGGACAAGACCATCATATATGTGTGTCTGTATGTCTATCAATGGCATCGTAGCTTCTAAGCAGATAGACAGATTTATTCGCGGTTTTTTTTCTTCTTCTTATAGTGCCTGTCCAACTAGTGAAGGTTGGCAGTCAGCTCCGCATACTTCTGGCGGTCTTTGGCGAGGTTGAAAAGCTTCGCTGCACTTGTGATTCCAGTCCATTCCCGAATGTTTCGAGGCCACGATTTCTTTCTGCGCCCGACAGCTCGTCTTCCAGCAACTTTGCCCATCATTATTAATTGCAGAAGTTCGTATCTTGGGTGCCTAAGTACCTAGATAGGCATTTTTTCTCCTTTTGATGGTCTGCATTAGTTCACGTTTCCTCCCAACTCGACGCAGAACTTCAACATTGGTCGGTCTGTCAAGCTTATGGCCAACATGCGTCTATATGCCCACATTTGAAATGCTTCTGTACGTTTTCGGAGTTGCTCTTTGAGGGTCCAGGCTTCACATCCGTACAGAAGTATGGGACATATATAGCATTGCAGTAGACGAATGCGTAAAGATATTTTAAGGCTGCGACTGCAAAGTACCCTTTTTCATGTTATTAAAAGCACTACGGGCGATTTCAATACGAGTTTTTATTTCGAGGTCACTCTCCCAGTTTAAATCTACCCATGTGCCCAAATATTTATATTTACGCACTCGTTCCAATACCCTGCCATATAAAGAAATCACGGGATTTATAACCTTTTTATTAGTGACCACTAAGATTTTCGTCTTGGAGACATTCATACGCAGACCTGCCTTTAAACTGTATTCATTAACCCGGTTTACAATTTGTTGCAATTCAGCCTCTGTGGGAGCTATCAGGACTGTGTCGTCCGCATATCTAAGTCCGTTAATCTTAATGCTACAGTCAAGCTCTTCCAGTGCTTCAGCGATAATTGCCTCCGAGTATAGGTTGAAGAGTGTTGGTGAGAGTACACAACCTTGCCGAACGCCTCTTCTGATCTCCACTTCGTCGGTTTCTTCACCATCTACACGGACGGTCGCTCTCTGGTTCCAGTACAGATTCTGAATAACACGTACATCTTTGCCATCTAACCCAATGTCGTTCAAGATTCCTATAAGACGATCATGCAGCACTCGATCAAACGCTTTTTCGTAATCGATGAAACAAAGGAAAACATCTTGTTGCATATCTTTGCATTTTTGGACCAGAACCTGTACTGCAAACAAAGGCTCCCTTATTCCTACTCCAGCTCGAAATCCAAATTGACTGTCACCTAGCTGTTCATCACACCGGACCCTTATTCGTGCATGAATGATGTTAAGAAACAGATTTAATACTTGGCTCATAAGGCTTATTGTTCTGAATTCTTCACACTTCTTTGCATTCTTCTTTCGGTTTTTTTTAAAGAAAGTTAGTTTAATCGACGGTTCTTTGCTATGTTTCATAAAAAAACTGTTTAAGAGATATTAGCTCTAAAAAAAGGGAACGCCATTATGGATTTTATTCATGTAATAGTTATTCCTTGTTTTTTAAATGAACCTTGTAAAGATTAAAATAGAAAATTTAGAACTCTAAAACATAACATGATCAATATTGCATGGAGAAAAAAGGTTAAAAATGAAATGCCATATTTTTTGAACACGTAACAAAGAGAGTTTTTTTAAATTTATAAACATAAATCCTTATATTACTTTGTTTAGCCCTGTCTTGCTTTTAAAAACTAATCATGTTGCTGATATTATGATACCTTCATCATTCGACTATAAGACTGATTATAACAACAATATAATGATAACGGTGGTAAACAGACAAGGCTGGCTAAAACAATTTCGAATTTATTTTGGTATTTTCAAGGTGCACTATTACGGGCAATTTTTTTAAACATTCATTTCCCGTCAACAATACGGACGTCTCATTTTATAACACAAAATTAGAGTAAGACAGGTATTATTGGCGGCTATTTACTTAGGCCCGCTTCTCACCGGAACACCATGGCGATGGCGGCGCAAGCAGACAGCTTCCAACAAATTCTATGACGCGATACGCAACCAAGCGAACACCGGAGGCCCTGCCAAGATGCATATACGCTAACAAGCGTTTCTATTCGTTTCGTTTTTAAACCAATCGCGTCACTCGTAGATCAAGTGACTTTTCGTATCACGTGATCTATCAGTGACGCAATTGGTTTAAAAACGAAACGAATACAAACGCTAGTTAGCGTATGCATCTTGGCTAGGGCGGCTGGGGTCTAATATGGCTGCATTTATCGCGTGACAAAATGTGGATAAAACATCCGTCAATTTCTGACACGTACGAGAGTGACGGATGCATTATCCACATTCTGTCACTTGTCTTGATGCTGCATTTATTAGAAAATTAATAACTTTTACTCTCTTTGTAAAAAAAAATAAAAAAAGACTGAAACATTAGCGTGTAAGTAGTGCGCGTTGATATCACCAGACCGCAAGGGAGTTCCGTGTCAAAACTTAAATAAATTACAGAGGGCAATTTCACATAAATTGACTTACGTATACCAAAATCCAGCTTTATTCTTGTACTACTTGGGTACCTATTTAACAACGATAAACATATTTATCACAAAGGGACTTACTCACAGTAATCAAACGTGATGTCATAATAATATAGGTCAGGGTCATTGCCTTCGTGGGATGAAGTGGGTAGCTATGCATACGTTTTTGCTGTACTTACATAATAGATAATTAATACTTACACTTAGCCTTGTAACCGAGTTAGATCCAAGTAGATTAGTAACTTAACTTAGTACCTACTTAATTTAGTTTGTATAAGGAGGTATAACACAAAAATGGTTTAATTTGACTGTGAGCGCACTCTTCGCCAACAAACTGCCCCCAGTTTGGCGATTTTTTTTGCATAACTACTACCTAAGTTGTTTACGAAATAAATAAATAAATAAAATAAATAATACAGAAAACAAAAAGTATGTAATCATAAAAAACATCATTACTCATGAACAAATACTAATGCTCATCATACAAATATTTCCTCTTACCGCGAATCGATCTCTAGATAAATGGCAAGAGTGGAGTGGAGGGTTGGAGTGGTGGTAGGTCCCTGTGCAGTATCCGTTCGAACCGCTACCACCATAAAATTATTAAATTAAAAAAATACATTATTCGTATTACTTTGAAAGCAAAAATTGGTATTTAGATAATTATGTCACCCTGTCTCTGTAGGTCTGTCTTCAGTACGGATTAACATAAAATATACGTTTTTTTTAAATTTCTACTCTATTTTTATTGTTGAATTCAACGCGGAGAAAGTGGCGGGCAAAAGCTACTTTTTTTTTCTAGCCTGTTTTTGTGTCCCACTGCTGGGCAAAGGCCTCCCCTCTTTTTCGCCACTCGTCCCTATTCAGAGCGCACTCTTGCCAATCGCTCGCAAACGACTCTAGGTCATCTCGCCATCTCCTTCTGTGTCTACTGTCTGGAAGCCAATGGGTAGTATTTTCGGCCCATCTCCCATCGTGCATGCGGCAGATATGCCCAGCCCAGTCCCACTTTAAGTTCTGGAGCGCAGCTCTGTGTTCCGTATCCTATTAGATCTTCGGACACCTAGTATGCTACGCTCCATTGCTCTTTGGCAAACCTTGAGCTTAGACTTTTGAGCCTCAGTCAATGACCACGTTTGGGCACCGTATGTTAGAATGAGTAGGATGCACATGTAGACGAGTTTTATTTTTAAAATAATAGGAAGCGTGCCTTGTTTTGCAGTTTGTCATCAACTGAGTTTTTGATCTGTTCATCGTCAGTCCAACCTCAAAGCTTGAAGCTACTTTACTAGATGTCTACTGCTGAACCTGAGCAAATCCTAAATAGTAATTTAATCGATTGTATTTACATTATTACAATTAGTTTAAGCTAAAAGTTAGGCGTCCTTAAGACTTTACTCCTCCTATTTTGGCGATAATTTACAAACAATAAAAAAAGTTTATGTCCAATTAGTAATAGGAGAATATTTGCACCGGGCTGTTTATTCGATAAAAAATATTTTCTACCAAATTTAATATGCTAAGTAATAGCTGGAGAATAGGTAGGCTGAAAAATTTCAGTCCAGTACATAATTAATTAAAAATTTAAAAATTAACTTTGTTTTAAATAATTGCAATAGCTTGTTTAATGGACAAATTACATACCAATCGAAAGTATGAAGCCTATAGAATATGCAAACGTTAGGTTGACTATTTTTTTCCCGTCAAACTATTCGGTTTGCAGGTATAAACAGGTAAGTCGGTACTAATAATTTACACCAAACCGTTAGGTTAGGTTAGGTTTCCATAATATTCTATAGACTTCATACTTTCGATTAGTATGTAATTTGTCTATTAAACAAGCATTTGCAATTTTTAAAAAAAGTTCATTTTTAACAAATTTGTTACTGATACAAGTACCGGACTGAAATTTTTCAGCCTACCTATTTGCCACACATTATTTAGCGTATTAAATTTAATATAAAATACTTTTCATCGAATAAACAGCCCGGTACTAAATCGTCTCCTATTCGGATCCTAGACCAAATCGAGCTTAAGAAAATTAACAAATCATATTTACGCAAATCAGTTTTGATGTGTCGACAAAGAGGTTTTAAAAAAAATTGTTAATGTCAATACTAATTAAAGTTTGATTACTCCGGTAAATTCACCCATTAAAATCGATTGTATTCATAATTATCAATTACCGATTAGTCCTGTCTGCTTGTTAGCGAAGCACAGCGCAAGTGGCGCAACTATAAGAGCTGCGCCGGCGCTCGCCCGTTACCCTTTCGCACGTCGCCATGTCTCCACTCGCTCGCTCGCTGCTCGTGCTCGCCTGCGCCGCGCTGCTTCGCCCTTCAAGCGCTGAGAGCCCGAGAGCAACACTGCCTGACTTGGGCAGCCATAAAGTCATACGTTTTTTGTCAATGGGTAATTAATAGTGTATTGTAGAACAGTGGTGTAATTTTTTTAATGATCTTTATTATGATTTAATTTGGTGCTTAACTGCTAAAACAGATTTTTTCTGAGTAACTATCGATTTTTTTATTGCCAATCTTGTTTTTGCCCATAAATTTATTAGAAGTTAAGAAGAGAAAATGACGATTGTAGATACCAACCTTTAATAATTTTACTCAGACAATGTATACATATATAATATTATATGTGGCGTTATCTATGAAAAGGGACCTAATTGTCGATGGCGCTCACGCCGCACTGGGTCACGAGACGTTGTATTTATATCGGAGCATTTTTAATAATGGCGGAAGCGCCATCGACTATAAGGTCCCTTTTCATGGATAACGCCACATATTTTTGTAAAATTTAATTTAAAATA
Organism: Acleris literana; assembly: GCA_946894065.1. Classification (NCBI taxonomy): domain Eukaryota; kingdom Metazoa; phylum Arthropoda; class Insecta; order Lepidoptera; family Tortricidae; genus Acleris; species Acleris literana. Next base: position 669,494 of record OX335671.1, read on the forward strand.
TGAAACATGCAATTTCATGTTCTGACATGTATTTTATAGCGTCTTTTATCTTGGCTTATATTTTTCGATTATAATGCATTGATTTTATTAATTTTCAGGCTTAACATTCGATGACGACAAATACATAGAGAGCAGGCAGTTACCGAACTTTATTGTGACGCCAAAGAATCGAACCGATTTTCTGTTTGATGTTCCAAACGTAAGAATCAACATCATTTAGTTACCGATCATTTACATGTATTTTTGTCAAGTAAATAATTATATTTTACTTGACCACTTAATAACCAACTTCATCCATTTGTGATCATTCCCCCTCGCCAAGTAACCCCATCTCCGGGTTAAGGTTCGTTGGTTCGTTCGTTCATATTGAATGGTGAGAAATTCACCACCATTGTGGGTTCACCAAGCTGCCCTATAACGGTTGAAAGACACGACGGGGAGACAATGCATGCGATTAGCACAAGACCAGAAAGAGTGGCTTGATAAGGAATAAAATAACATGGAAATATATCACACACACATATGAAAAGGACAATTACTTTTTTCTGCCTGTAACAAGGTCGACACAGAAGTCAAACTAAAACTAGGTGACATGTGGTTGCCGGTTTAGAATAGTGCCACTCCTTGTGTTCCCGTGGATGTTGTAAGAGGCGACTAAGGGAATAAAGGTTTGTAGTAGATACTATTAGGCGATGGGCTTGCAACCTGTCACTAATACGCTAGTTATATGCAAAATGTGGTTACAGAATTATCAACAAGTTTTTAGAGTTATAGATAATTCTGTAGCTCTGCCTACCCCACTCTGGGAACTAACGCGTGAGTTTATGTATGTATGTAACCTAATAAGAACATGTAATACATAAGAATCTGCAAAATTGAATGTGGGTCTGTATGCCTGTTTCTCGAAATTATTCTTTAGTCATTAAAAAATATATAACTGTAGATGAGCATCGTACGAAAATAATAATTGGGATACACCTATTTGTTCATTCAGGGAAAAAGCATTCATTATTTTAAATTGCATTAAAATTCTCCGATGTCTCAGTGTGAAGGACAAACTTTCGCATTTATAATATGAGTGTGATTCCAACCGTACAAAACGAATATGACTAAAACACAGATCACATTTTATCGCGTGAGGATAATGCTTAGTTGCATTTATCTTTTATCTGTAGCCACATGCTTAACACAGATGTGAATGCAAGACTTAAACAATTTAGTTATACCACACGGGGTTTAGATTGTTCATCTGGCTGTAGATATAAATGAAACAACATAGTAACATTATAGGACAGGATTAAGTCGCCAGCAGTGAAGTGGAATTTTGTTAAAAAAAGTGTTTTTTTGTTGTAACAGGTGGCTAAGCCGGATGAAACGCTCGTGGGTCAATATTTGATGGTCGCCAGCACCAGCATAGAGATGACCTTGAAACCAGTGACGAAAGGAAAACACTCCCCCATCCAAGTACACTGCGAACCCGGCTGTGAAACTGTGTTTGTAATGCCTAATCAATATGTCATTAAAAACTTAGCATAGCAAAAAAAACTTTAGTTATGTTATTTTATTATTTAATAGCCGTTATTTCTTATGATGTATTGCGCCAATGCCGAGTTAAATATTTATAAACAATCACAATGGACTTATTTTTCTAATAAGTAAGTTAATATGGTTTTTATCCAGTTGCATAGAGGCTTAGGTGGCCTGTGGTCTTATTTACCATCTTTATACCACGAAAAACCATGTCTCAGTATAATGCTCGGACGAGGCAACTTAGGCTTGCTGGTTACTAATTCCAAAACCGATGATATACTTCAGTTAACGAAGTTAACCTCATTAAAGAAAACTTTTAATGGACTGAAAATGAAAAACAATAGGATACTAATAGGATAGACTTTGCATCTCTCTGCATGTTCTACCGTCTGTATAATGGGGAATGTTCCGAGGAACTGTTTAGACTGGTGCCAACGGCCTCGTTCTACCATCGCACTTCTCGTCATCGGCGGGGTGTTCATTCCCATTTTCTTGAGTCACTGCGCTCAACTACGCGCCGGTTTTCTAGAACGTTTCTAGCGCGTACTATAGGAATTTTGAATGAGCTTCCTGCTGAGACTTTCCAAATGCGCTACAATAGGGGCTTTTTAAAAAGGGTATATAAAATTTCTTCGAGACCCGCAACGCATTGGTGACGCCTCCGCCTGCTTGCAAATGTCCATAGGCGGCGGTCACCACTTTCCATCAGGTTGGCTGTCTGCATGTTTTAAGTCGAAGGCAATAAAAAAAAAAAAAACGCGTAAGAAAGTAAAGGTTTACTCTGTGGTTAATTTAAGTGGTTAATTAGTGTAATGATCGAACTGATTTTAAACGGTCACATACCCAGGTATACGACTATGTAATCTGAGAGCAAATGGAATGGTTTCATAATCAATTTTATACATGACAGTTTGGTTTAGTTACCTATCGGTTAGTGTAGTTAAAAAGCGCTCGCCCTCCAATCGTCATGTCGCCACTCGCCCGCCAATCACCATGTCACCGCTCGCCCGCCAATCCCCGTGTCGCCGGCGCTGACGTAAGCGAACAAGAAAATTATACATCATCTTGTAATACTAGGGATGTAACGAGTAGACGCATGCATATCCACGTATCTCTTAAATATTATTTAGGTAGGTACCCAAATAACTACGATGTCTGTGTCTCGCAATCAAAGCAATTAGACCTTAGAGGTCACAATGGAGAACGGAATACGAACGTGTGACACCAGTGACACAATCAATCAATCTTTTTTAGTTTATGGCACGTGATGACGTGACAACTTTGCGTGACACCAACGCCATATTGATGATATTGAGATGTTTACTTCGCAACGCCATTTTTTATATAATAAAATAAATCATTTTTATATTGAAATTCCTCGTGTGGTTGCCGAGTTAGAATAGTGCCACTCCATATCTTCCCGTGGATGTCGTAAGAGACGACTAAGGGAATAAAGGCTTGTAGTACTGTTAGGCGATGGGCTTGCAACCTGTCACTAATACGCTGGTAAACATCTTAGCCTAATTGTGCAAATTGTGGTTACAGAAATTGTCAACAAGTTTTTAGAGATGTTTGTAATTCTGTAGCTCTGCCTACCCCACTCTGGGAACGAAGGCGTGAGATCATGTATGTATGTATGAAAATACTTGATAATCTGAATTTTCCGCCTATAAGTTATCGACTCGGATCGACAAATTTTTTACGGTCTCAAATTGATGTGCATTTCGTTCGAGTCTACCATAGACCGGTACGAGATTATTAATATAGATATTCAACTTATCTCGTCACTAGCTTAGAGGCATTCCATCTGAGCACTCAGGGTTAGCAACGCATTCGTAGTCTGAGGGCCGTATTAATAAACTCATCTTGACTGACACGTCCGTCACAAGATACGACAAAGTAAAAGTCAAGCCATAGAGAACTGTCATTCTTGACGCATCTTGAGATGAGCATTACATTCGTGATCAGTGTATTAATACGGCCCTTAGAATTGCAATCATGAGATTGTAGCCTTAAGAATTTAATTTTATAAGCCTCAGAATCCACTTAACATCAGGTGGCCTGCGTCACCTGTATCGCTGATTCACTGGGTTTATTATTTGTTGCCAATATTTCAAATCTGGTGTTGTAAGAATTTGGTAAGATAGTAATCTGGTATCTTAAAATTGTGGTATTTTGGGAATGAGCGGCCAGGCGTCTATTCATCTTGGTAACACAATATTGCTTTAACTTTTATAGAAAAATTTTATTTTACCTATTTTACCAAAGTTATTCATATTCTGATCAATATAAGACATTTTACCGGCAATCACTACAATTATTAATGATTCTGTCTTATACTAATCTATTATGGAAGCCACGAAACACGAGTGATTTTTTTGGTAAAGGGAAATGGTTTTAAAAAAACAATTTTTTTTTTTAATCATTTATTACACAATGCAACAGATTAAGTCAAAGAAAGAAAGAAATTATCCACTACAGGACACAAAAATAAAGAAAATAATAAGGCAGAAAACAGGAATTGCGTGTATCCTTGTGGCAGTGAAGGAGACTGCTTTGGCTACACGTTTTAGTTAGAGTATTATTGGAATGACATATTGATCACCAAGGACAAAGACATCTTTACAGGGGGGATTGCAGTGTACATTGACAGGAGAATGTTTTCCTGGCGATGCAAGTTTCAAAGTTACACCTTTGTGCTGACTGACCACCCACACTTGTTGGCCTATCAGCGCTTCATCTGGTTTAGCTGACTGCAAAAAAAAACACAGTTTATATAATTATTAGATAGAAAAATACCCCCAATATAGGCCAAACCGATTTTATTGAAACACCGCTAGAAAAGCTGCTTTCAGAAAAAAAACGCATCTACATCGGTTCTCCTGTTTAAAAGTTTCAGTGCCAAAGAAACCTGTGTCACATACATACATATGTAGCGGTCAAACTTATAAACACCCCTCTTTTTGCGTCGGTGGTGGTTCAGTGATAACAGTCACGGACTGTAATTGATGAACCACTATAGAACCTTGTCGCATAAAACCAAAGATTAATTATATTGTATTTTTTCTTCTTGTCACTTGACGCTGTCATTATGACAAGATTCTATGGTGGATCAACATTTAAAGTCTTTGATCGTACAAGCATTTAAAGTCTTTGATTATACTAATAAAATAACGTTGTTACTTACATTGGGAAGGCTGAAGGAGAAATTGGTCGTGTTTGTTGGGCGCACTGGGAAGGCCTTTAACGGATTTTTATGACTATTTTTGTCATTTAATATGCCTTAAAACAAAAAAAAAATAGTACAATATTAGTTTAAGACGATAATGCTATAAAGTTACGCTTTCGAATCCATGTTAACTCTACGCGGTTTAACAAAATTGCTTTTGACAAATTATGGTATCGTCAACGTTACAATAGCTCTTATTTACTTGACTGTAATGGCGGCCAAGTCACAAGCAATGCGATAACACGTCAAAAGCAATATTGTTTTGCCCTGTAAAATAGAGGCCCGCTTATAAATCACTATAATCGCTTATATTGTATTGTGATCGGGTTTACATTTTAGCCTATTTTGATAACGAAAGGTAGTCCAAATCAGACTTGAAAGATTTGACCCATATTGACAGGGCAAGTTAAATAAAATCTGTAATAAAAATCTTGCACAAATAAACTTATTTGTATTTTTAACAAAACTTACCACTCTTAAGGGTAGCTACATACGCATTTGGATCAGGATTTACTGCACTTACACGATCCTGAACGTCGTCAGCGCTTGAAGCGTAAAGCAGAGCGGCGCAAGCGAGCGCGAGCAGCGAGCGAGCGAGTGGAGACATGGCGGAGTGGAGAAGGGATAACGGACGAGCGCCGGCGCAGCTCTTATAGTTGCGCTGTGCTTCGCTAACGAGCAACCATGACCAAACAACAATGAGTACGAAGATAATTAATTTACTAAGGTGTTAGCTGATCGGACAAAATTAAAATAGCGTTAAAAATTGTTAAAAAGCAATATTTAAACGACCTGTGAATGCAAGTCTCAAACAATTTAGCCGTGCCACACAGGGTTTACATTGGTTTGGCTGTAGATATAAATGAAACAACATATAGTTACATTATAAGATTTATAAGACAGCATTAAGTCGCCTGCCGTGAAGTGGAATTGACAAAAAAAAGGGTTTTCTTGTTGTAACAGGTGGCTAAACCGGATGAAACGCTCGTGGGTCAATATTTGATGGTCGCCAGCACCAGCATAGAGATGACCTTGAAACCAGTGACGAATGGAAAACACTCCCCCATTCAAGTAAATACCGAACCCGGCTGTAAAACTGTGTTTGTTATGCCTAATCAATCCTATCCTACTAATATTATAATTGTGAAAGTTTGTATGTATGGATGTTTGTTACTCTTTCACGCTGCAACGGCTGGACGGATCGGGATGAAACTTGGCACACATATAGGTTAGGCCCTGGAATAGGACATAGGATAGTTTTTATCCCGTAAAATTGGACCTTTCCCGAGGGACAAAAGCTATTGTATTATCCACTAATCCTATTAAATAATGCGAGTATCCTACTAATCCTACTAATGAGACTTATCTATATCGGTCATGCTACCGGTCGCCGATCATTAATCTTTACTATCCTTATCCTTACTACTCTGTCACGCTGCAACGGCTGGACGGAGTTGGATGAAATTTGGAATAGAGATAACTTATACACTGGATTAAAAACATAGGCTGAGCTGGATTAATTTTCTCGAGGGAACAACGATAATCGAAATCTACGTGGACGAAGTCGTAGGCAGAAGCTATAAAATTTTGTGTGTATATTTCAATGGGTTCCTGGATGGTTTGAAAACACAATTGGACCCGGTAGGAAGCGCTGATGTCAGTCACTAAATTTAATTTCATAATAACTGAATTTAATAATTCAGACATAGAGACCATAGTAAACAGTGAGATATCAAAAAATGATGACTCAACCGGGCAATTCCATGGCAGAGAGTAACGCAAGTTACCAATTTCTAGTATTCTACTTGTTTTTTTGGTTATATTTCAAAATGGAATAATTCATTTATGTCTATTTACTTGATTCAATTTATATTTAGAAAAATATTAGCATTAAAAGTTAAAAAAAACGAGCATTGAAATGGTAACTTTCGTTACATTATCGTGGAATTACCCAACCGTTGATTCCTTACAAGTAATTATAGAATCGCAAAAATAAAAAATGATAATATTAAATTTAAAATATCCTTATTACCTTACATTACTTATTAATATTATTTATTGTATTAATTATATTAATTATTATTATTTTACTAATATTATAAACGTGAAAGTTTGTATGTATGGATGTTTGTTACTCTTTCACGCTGCAACGGGCTGGACGGATCCGGATGAAACTTGAAACACATATAGGTTAAACCCTGGAATAGGACGTAGGATAGTTTTTATCCCCGAAAATTGGACCGTTCCCGAGGAAGCAAAAGCTATTGTATTATCCACTAATCCTATTAATGCGAGTATCCTACTAATCCTACTAATGAGACGTATCTATCTAATATCAGTCATTACGTTTGACTTTAAAGTGATATAAAATGCTACCGGTCACCGATCATTAAATATTATAAATGCAAAAGTTTGTGTGTTAGTGTGTTACTTCTTCACGCTGCAACGAATGGATGGATTTGGATGAAGTTTTAAATGGAGATAGCTTAGCTATACCCCAGATTGAGCCCGGATAAACACATCATCGCAATCTACGTGGAAGAAGTCGCGGGAGGAAACTATTTACAAATAAAAAATATAACATTTTGCGATTTTGGAAAAACAACCCCTAAGGGGTAAAGGAGGGTGTAAAATTTTGTAAGTATGAGTTTCGTCATTTTTGAAGTTAGAAACGTGAAAATTCGTATATAGGCTACTATTTACAAATAAAAAATATATCTTTTAGCGATTTTGGAAAAACTTCTCCTAAGGGATAAAAGGGGAGTGTAGAAATTTGTATGAATTTCGTCATTTTTGTGGTTAAAAAAGTGAAAATTGGTATTTGGGCTACTACGCATAAATAAAAAATATTACTTTTAGCGATTCCTAAAAATATACCTAAGGGGGGTGATATGGGGGTAGAAGTAGTATATCGAAGTAAAAAAAACTCATAACTACGAACTATGATAATAGCTGTAATGTACTTGGAGTAAGAACAGTTGGTTAGGTCAAGTTATTTGGACCGAAATTAAATACACTAACAATTCTTTATTCTCTAAAAACGAATTGATCACTTACACCTACTATAATACTTTACGCACTAACATCTAAATCATACAATTCGTTCAGTGTGAAATAGTGCGACTTTAGTTTTATACATGAAAGTACAGCGACAAAGTTCTTCGCAGCGTCGCGGACGCCGGGAGTTTAAATAGGAGCGGAAAAGCCCGCTCGCGCTCAATGCGGTCATTCATCGAAGAACTTCGTCCTAAGTAATTGCTTTGGTTGGGATATTGTCAGTTTGTATTATTCAAATACAAAATTGTGATAAAAAAAACTGCAAACCATTTTTCTTTTTGTTGTATCGTAAAAACGATAAAACACACAAGCTTCAAAATTTGGTATGATTATACATAGTACAAATCCTAAAAAGACAACAAATACTGAAAACCGGTCAAGTGCGAGTCGGACTCACATACCGAGGGTATTTTTATCGACTACGATTTCGGCCACAGCGATTCGGGGCGCTTTATGTACCTACCTATTTACATCGTATACTACATAATATGTAGTATAGGATGTACACAATCATATATTATAAATGCGAAAGGTTATGCGTGCGCGAGTTTGTTACTTCTTAGCTAAAAATAATGGACGAATTTGGTTACGTACAATTAGGAATAGAGTTTGCTTAAACACTGGATTAACACACAGGGCTACCTTGAATAATTAATCACTGTTCCCGTAGGATGGCAAAATTACTAATTCTACGCGGACGAAGTCGCGGGCAGAAGCAAGTATGTCATAAAACAATTTGGATACCTAGCAAAAATTTTACGTATTTTTTTACTTTATTGCCTTTATTTCTGTTAAGGTGTATTGCACCAATATCTAGTTATTTATAGACAATAACCATGGATCAATTAGAGAAATAAGTCCAAGGATATCAAACGCGAGTAGAGTTGATCAGTTAGGTTAGACCTGTCACCACCAAAAAATAATCTGAAAACAATAAGGTTTCAGCAGAGATTAGTATTCCATGAAATGAAAATTATGCGAAGTGATACGTTCTATGAAATAAGTGTGTATAAAACAAGAGTAAATCAGTGAAGAACCGGCCAAGCGCAAGTCGAACTCGCGCACGAAGGGTTCCATACCATTATCTATACAACATTAGCAAAAAACGTCAAAAAAATCACGTTTGTTGTATGGGAACCCCCCTTAAATATTAATTTTATTCAGTTTTAAGTATTTGTTATTATATCGGCAAGAGAAATTCATCTTCGGTGAAAATTTCAACTATCTAGCTATCACGGTTCATGAGATACAGTCTGGTGACAGACAGATGGACAGCGGAGTCTTAGTAATGGGGTCCCGTTTTTAACCTTTGGGTACGGAACCCTAACAAGTCTGAGGTGAAAAACGGGTCTAAATTGACTGACATAATTATTTTTAGTCATAATGTGCTTTAGGTCATAATCATCGTAAGTCATAACGTGTTTTTTTAAAGAAACTGTTACTCTTTCAGAATTTTTATAAATCAAACCTAACCTAATCTAGCCGTGTCAACACGTTAGATATTTCAGAACTTCTGAAAAGTTTACAGTTTCAGCGACATAAAAAAATATGACTATCAAAAATGATGTCATCAATTACATTATGACCAATAAAATTATGGGAAACAAAGGGCTCCCTGAAAAAACGGTATAAATAAGTCTAGTATACTCTGTACATGAAGTTTACCCTTTCTTATTAAAAGCCAAATCGACTTGTATCCGTCTTCAATAGAGCCACAGAAATTACCATTAGGGTCCGCGGGCATGTCGTGTAGACGGGTCGGATATCCACGGTGTAACACAGACACCGTCATGTTACAGATGTAGTGAATAATTCTTTCCCATCGTTTTTTGTCGGTATAGTTCTTACATCTTGCTTTCTCGGAAAGATTATTCACTATATCTGTACACGATGATTGGGAGCGCTACAGTGGCCACCTCTATCGTAACCGATAACCACTGTTGCAAGCGTGTCATGGAGTGGAGACCGCGATTTGCTAGATATAGTGTGGACTGCCTTCCGGCCCGGCCTTCTAGTGCAATGACTAGCACAGAGGCTTCCATTTTAGTCTTCAGGGTTTGCAAAGCTTTTACAGTCTTGAGAATGCAAGTGTGGTTTCAGATACAACGTTCCATCGTGGTCTGTGCTCTTGTTTGCCTTAATTAACAACAGAAACTTTTTTATAAATTGTTCAGATAAAAATCAGCTTTCTTACAACGCAGTCAAATTATTTAGGACTGTTAAAAATATATACAATAAAATATACCTAAAATTAACTTAAAACTACACTAATCTAATAAACCGCTGCCAGTGGGCATCGTTCCCAAAATGCTGGCAGCATTGCCACGTTGAATGGCAATGCTTAATCTTTGTGCCAAATAAAGGCCAGCATTTTGGTCACGAGATCAGCTTTTAGAAGTTTTTCTCAAAAGCATAGTATTTTTTTAACAGTATTCACTGAGAAAAAGTTCGAGTAGTTCGAGTGATTATCTTCGCGCGCTTTTGACTATGTAGCCGGAATGACGTCATTTGGTTCGTAACCGCGTTATGTATTTTCAAGTCTAGCGCTGGCTGTGACGTAACAAAGACCACGTGGTGCTTAAGCTCTGTAGCCAAACGCCTAAAAGCTGTTTTTGCTTTGCTATGCTATAAAAATGTTTAAGTATATTCACTTACAGCAATATTACCGCCTGTTGTTTACCGTAAAAGCATTTCATGGTTATATCTTTGCTTGTTTGTGTGGTGTTTAATAATGCGTATTTGTATTGTAATGTATAATGCTCGTATTAGGAAACTTTAGCACGCCGGTAAAAAGTTCAAAAAATAATTAAAAAGTGAGATATTTAAGACAATTACTAGAAGAGCATTTATTTTACGAAAATAAACTGGTAAGTATACGATATGCCTCAAATAATGAAGCTTACCTCTTTAAAAAACCTTAAAATTAAAGGTACGTCCAAACCAACTTAACAGACAATTCACATTGAATAACATTTATGATAGTTTGTTAAAATTGGTATTTACTCTGTGGTTAGTTTAAATACCTACTGCTAATTATTGTAATAATCAAGTTGATTTTAAACGGTCACTAAATTTACTTTACCAAGGCATACCTATGTAATCTTTGTCTTAGCATACATAACAATTACATGACTATTCGTTTTGCGCCAGCGCTCGCCATCCAATCACCATGTTGCTCGCGCGCCATTCACCATGTCGCTCGCGCGCCAATCGCTATGTATTGCCGCTCGGTCCCTCGCTTAGGTACTTATGGTTTATTATTTGCAGCCAAAATTTCATATCTGATGCTTTAAGAATTTGGTAAGATAGCAATATGGTATTTGAAAATGAAAGGGCAATGGTTTTAAAAAACAAAATATTTTTTTAATAATTTATTACACAATGCAACAGATTGAGTTAACAAAAGAAATACATAATTATGGGCACTACAGGAGACAAAAATCAAGAAAATAATAGGACGGAAAACGGGTTTGTGTGTGTCCTTGCGGCAGTGAAGGAGACTGCTTTGGCTACACGTTTTGGTTACAATATTTTTGGAATGACATATTGATCACCAAGGACATAGACGCCATTTTCACAGGGGGGATTGCAGTGTACATTGACAGGAGAATGTTTTCCTTGCGTCACAAGTTTCAAAGTTACTTTGTGTTCATTGACCACATACAATACTTGGCCTATCAGCGCTTCACCTGGTTTAGCTGACTGCAAAAAAACACAGTTAATATAATTATTACATGGAAAATACCCCCAATATATGGTGACATCTTCTTTCCGAGCTGATATCTCTTATGCGGGCAACCCGATTTTCTTGAAACACCGCTAGAAGAAAACCGTATCTAATTCGGTTCTCCTGTATAAAAGCTACAGTGCCACAAACAAACACCTTTGTGACATACACACACACACACACGCATACATAGCGGTCAAACTTAAAACACCACTATTTTTGCGTCGATGGTTAAAAACTGAGAAATATACTGCGGCAGTGGTCGTGGATTTATTGTATTGTATCAACTATATTCGAAAATGTGTTCTAAACTTATCTTAATTATATTTAACGTTTACTTCACCGTTGCTAATCGGTGAAGATACGAAATTCGAAATTCAAAATAAATGTATGTACATTTAGGGTACAAATTGCTCTAAAATACTTTCTTTACTCAGTTAGCTGTTAAATGACATACAAAAACATGGTAAAAGTTTAGAATATTGCAAACAATAAAGAAGTTATTTTTCTAGTAACTTTATAAAAACGTTCGTTTTTTCTGCAGTGCTCTTCTTAGTTTAGTATTGTATTGCCTAATGTAGTTCAAAAGATCTTAAAACTAACCCTGCGTAAACACTAACCCTGCAAGGTCATTGCCATTTAAGATGTAATCATATCAAACAACCAATAATTACTATTTAACAGTTTACTAATTACTTAATATCGCTATCGAAGAATTCTGATAAATTTGTTATAAAAGGAGTGTTAAAATAAAATTTTGGCCTCCCTTTTTAAAAGAACTCCCTCTCCCCCTTCCTCAAATCCCCCTTTATAAAGTTTTATGAATTCCTAATTACAAGGAGCTAGTAATTTATAGTAAATACCTACATGGTAAGAGCGCATGAACGGTCACGGACTTTAATTAACGAACCAGAGGGCTCTGACAAGATGCACTACGCTAACTAACGTTTCTATTCGATTCGTTTTTAAACCAATCGCGTCACTGGAAGTTGACGTGATACGAAAAGTCACGTGGTCTACCAGTGACGCGATTGGTTTAAAAACGAATCGAATAGAAACGTTAGTTAGCGTAGTGCATCTTGTCTGAGCCCTCAGTACAGAGCCTTGTCGCATAAAACCAACGTTTAATTCCCAGGAACTATCATCTATCTCGTCACTTGACGCTGTCATTATGACAAGGTTCTATGATATATCAACATTTAAAGTCCTTGATCGTACAAAAGCTAAGTGTTAGTAATGAAATAACGTCGTTACTTACATTGGGAACGTTGAAGTTGAAATCGGTCTTGTTTTTTGGGTGAACACGGAAGGGATTTAACTCATTTTTTGTACTATGTTTGTCATTTAATATACCTTAAAACAAGAACAAAATGGTACAATATTAGTTCAACACGATCATGCAGTAAAACAACGCTTTCGGATCCATGTCTAAGCCTCTATTCCACACGGCTTAACAATATTGCTTTTGACAAATTATCGTCTTGTCAACGTTATGATACCTAGCTCTTATTTACTTGACAGTAATGGCGGCCAAGTCACAAGCACTGCTATAACACGTCAAAAGGAATATTGTTTTGCCCTGTAAAATAGAGGCCCGCTTAGATAATATAATATTGCATTGTGATTTAACCTGCTATGATAATGAAAGATAGTAAAAACTAGACTTGAAAGATTTGACCCATATTGACAGGGCAAGTATTTTTTTATTGCCTTCGACGGGCAAACTGGCGGACAGCCCACCTGATGGAAAGTGGTCACCGCCGCCTATGGACATTTGCAACGCCGGAGGCGTCACCAATGCGTGGCCGGTCTCGAAGAAATTTAATGATACCCTTTTTAAAAAACCCTATATTGTAGCGCATTGGGAAAGTCTCAGCAGGAAGCTCATTCCAAATTCCTCCAGTACAAATAAAAGCTTGTGTTAAAATCTTGCACAAATAACCTTATTTGTATTTTTAACAAAACTTTGGTTTGCGTTAATAAACTTACCACTTTTAAGTACAGTTATAACCGCATTTCGGTCAGGATTTACTGCCCTTACACGATCCTGAACGTCTTCAGCGCTTGAAGCGTAAAGCAGAGCGGCGCATGCGAGCGCGAGCAGCGAGCGAGCGAGTGGAGACATGGCGGAGTGGAGTAGGGATAACGGACGAGCGCCGGCGCAGCTCTTATAGTTGCGCTGTGCTTCGCTAACGAGCAATCATGACCAAACAACAATGAGTACGAAAATAATTAATTTACTAAGGTTTTAATTAATCGGAGCAAATTACAATAACGAGTAAAGCGTACATCTCAATAATTTGGTTTATTGTTGATTAGCTTAGATTTAACTGCTGTGGACAAGCTTAACATCTGTATCGAAATCGTCCTAAAAATATGTATCGAAAGAATACTCTCATAAATCTGTTTTGAAGTTCTACACTTTAATAAGTTGTATCGGGACATATGTTTTACATGTTGCGTTCCACCATATGTTTACACTTGACTGTACTAAGTTCAAACTCCAGCAGTTGCCATTTTCTAAGTGACTAAAGAACTAGGTTGGACACCAACACATTTGAACAGAGTGCAGGAGAAAGACATGACATGATGTAAAGGGCTTATTTGAAGTAAACAAGATTAGCTAACGGTAACATTATTCCTTTACTAGATTGTTAGATAAAGACTGGTGGTTTAATTGCACAATATGGCTTGTATAAAAAAAACAGTAAATGCGCATTCCGGACAGACTTTTAAATTGGCTTTCGCCAAATGTAACGTTTAAGTTTCTTTTAAAAAAAGTTTCATTAATTAGACTAAGCAACAGTTAAGAATAAAATTGGCTTTCTCGCTTCACGGGTGTTTAAAATAGCTTATAAATTATAATAATAAACGTAAAAATATCCAATTAAGGATTAAAATACACTGATTAATCAAATGTTCTCGGATCGATAGTTATCTGGTCATGGCTGCTTATTACCGATGTAGGTACTTGGAAATTATATGAATAGAATTGATTGACAATTATAAGTACGTTATTATATTACGATTAGCTATTATTGATAGGTCATTTATATCATAAAAAACATTTAATCATTGACAAAGTGCGATGCTTTCAGAATTCAAGAAACAAGGTGGCTATATGAGTCTTCGAATAGTTAGTACCTTTGTATTGGCTAGTTTTGCGTGACGGCTGGTTATTGGACAGATTGAACTGAATCTGTTAGTGCTTTATGCTAATTCAATAAAAAACATTGATGACGGATTTTTGTTGAAAATATTGTGGCTTCAGTTGGACTATTCTATTAGGTGCCTACAATTTTAAAGAAGTTATTTTTTGCGTTTTTGAAGGCGGATTTTTGTTTTTTAAAACATTTATTTTATTTTATACTTTTTATTTAGTGATCATAATACGCTATTACGTAGTCCCACTTCTTAATTGATATGAAACTTTAAGTTATTTCAAGCGCGCCGCAAGCAATGCCGCGGGAAAGTCATAGTCATATTTCAACAAATAAATATTCTTCGTTTTAGTCGCTCAACTATCTTAATCGAGATATCTTCTCGCCACCCGTGAAATCGATACCGTTGAAGAGTTCCGGTGGCCATCTGTGGTCTTCATCATCAGTTCCACTTTACCATATGATACTTTCTGAATGCAAATGCTGAACTTGTTACTTAAAATACTAAAATCGCTATATGTTCGCCTACAATATTTGAGGAGTTCCCTAAATTCCTCACTGATCCCCTCATCAGATACCGATTTGTTGACAATGGGACCACTTCGGAAGTGTACTTTATCAAACCAAAAAATATTTTTTACAATCGGTTCACATTTGACGGAGTAATCGGTGAACATATATAGAAAAAAAAAAGATACATACAGTGTAACGTATAACCTCCTCCTTTTTTGAAGTCGGTTAAAAATAAGTATTTTATAAAACGATCAAGAAACTAATTATTGCGATGTACGCTTCATGGATCTTGTAAATAAATGTAAAAATATTCGGTAAAGTACTTATTAAATTACCATGTTAAATTAATTATTTTCTGTATCGATAGTAGTTTGGTCATGGCTGCTCGTTAGCGAAGCACGAACAACTATAATAGCTGCGCCGGCGCTTGTCCGTTATCCCTTCTCCACTCCGCCATGTCTCCACTCGCTCGCTCACTGCTCGCGCTCGCCTGCACCGCGCTGCTTCACGCTTCAAGCGCTGACGTTATACAGCGCGTGAAGGCTAAACTGCCTGACTGGAACACCGACGCAGTGATAGCTAACCTTAAACAGGGTTAGATTGTATTTTTTATTTCTTCAACGTAACCGCTTAAGTAATTAGCAACATTTCTTTTAGTTAAAGGGACTGTTGCCTTCCTGCATCAGAGTAAAAAAGAAAAAGTTTGACTAAATAGTTAGTTAGGGCCTGGAACTGACGTAGTCCTTTTGATTTTATTTGTCGTGACCAATTTGGCCAATGTAATGTTTTTTTTTAGGATGCTCCGACTAAAGAGATTATAGGCATTTTTTTAAATATTTATAATAGAGGACAAGATAATTATTATATTTTTAATTGTCTTAAGCTAAATTATTAAATTAATCGAATGCAATACTAACATACTTTGCAAACTTGATATGTTTACGTCTTGACACTAATAGTCTTTGATTTCAATGTCATTATATTTTCAGGCATATTGGATGACAAATATGCTACTAGACACGAAATGCTTCCCTTCATTGTGATTCCAAAAAACGAGACAGATTTCTTCTTTGATGTTCGTAACGTAAGATACAGCATTTTTTCTTTAACGTTTAACAATTTTAAACATGACTATATAATAAACCCATTTCTGCATCTTTTTTTTTGCGGTTTCGACATCGTAAGTCATAAATCATTTCATAGCAACTTCATTAAATTGCTGAAAAGTAACAGAAAAATGCTCTTGGTTTGCTAACATTATTTTATAGCACACTGTATTTTGGATTGGGTTGAAAATACAATACAAAACACTTAAGATGGGAATCAAGAGCGTCGGTGGCCTAGTGGCTTAGGCGGTCGACTCGTGATCGTAAGGTACCGAGTTCGAACCCCCGCGGTCACCATGTACCAATGAGTTTTTCTAACTTATGTGCATTACCCGATGCTCTTACGGTGAAGGAAAAACATCGTGAGGAAACCTGCACATTCGAACAGCTGAGTGTGTAAGAGGGTAATTGCACAAAAGATCCTAAAGGGTCGAAGTGTATCCGAAAGGGCCCGTCTGTAAGATAAGATAAGATAAGATAAGATGGGAATCGGTTGCTGGTTTAAAACATATGTCTATCTTTGTGACAGGTAGCAAAACCTAATGAAGCGCTAATAGGTCAAGAGTTGTGGGTGCTCGGTGATGCCAAAAAGATAACCTTGAAACCAAAGACGAAAGGAAAACACTCCCCGATCCACGTACGCTGTGAACCTCGCTGTAAAGGTGGGGTTGCCGTCGTTCCTGATCAATATGTCATTCCAATATTACTATAGTCACCTGTAATCACAGCTTGTAACCAAACACTCAACCAGTGACTGTTTTATTGATTTATCTGTGCCACTTTTATTTGACACAAGTATATTACTCGTAAAATTTATGTCTTCTGTTTCAATCATAAAATGTGTTTCTTCAATTTTTCTTACTGTTTTTTGTTAATTATAATAAATAATTGCAAAATATTATTGTTTTATTTAGAAAGCATTTAAAAAAACAGGTGTCGCACGAGAGAGATTCGTGCATCGTACCTACCATTATGAAGTTAGTACATATTTTAACAAATGAGTTATATTTTTGATAAATTTTGATCAGAACAAAATATTTCTTCAAAGGTATAACAGAGGTTTAGCAGGTATACAAAAATATAACCAAGTTGAGATAGAAAGGACGAACCAACTTGTCTGTCACGAAAATTAGCGAATAATAAATCACTGACACTACAATGCCTACCGGAAACCAAAAATTTAAATTACTCGATATAAAACTTCTTATATGTTCCAATCCATAAGTATGAAGGTAAGGGTCTCGAATAGTAGGTACCTAAAGATCCCCTGATATTTAGATACACTGACAAAATTAAATGGTTAGTAGAATATCGATTTACAGATATTTTGCAGATTTATTCCAAGCATCACTTGGCAGATTAACGTTGGCGACCTTACGTTAGCGTACGTTTTGTTTGGTCTATGAGTCAATACAATACTTAGCACAGGTTATTTAATAATTATGTGCTAACAGATATAGTGCATAATCCAGTGTAAATGGGTATTTAAAATTAAAAAAGATAGAGACGGCAAGGTAACGAAGTATAAGGCTAGACTCGTAGCAAAAGGGTTTACACAGGTATGTGGTGTAGATTATACGGAGACCTATTCTCCAGTAGTTAGGAGTTCTACTCTACGATTATTTTTCTCGCTAGCTGCTGAGTACGGTTGGTTTATTGACCAATGCGATGTTACGACTGCGTTTTTATACGGTAAAATTAAAGAAGATATTTACATGCTTCAGCCAAAAGGAGCAGTCGCCAAAGGTCAAGAAACCAAGGTGTGTAAGCTGCAGCGATCTCTATATGGTTTAAAACAAGCCTCGAATGCTTGGTTTAAAGAATTGGATAGTGAAATGTTAAATTTAGGCTTTGTTCAATCCAAAATAGAACCGTGTTTGTATCAAAAACAGCTTAAAGGTAATAATAAGTTAATCGTCGTAATTTACGTCGACGATTTATTTATATTTGGCAATTCTGATCGCGAGAAGCAAAAATTAAAATCGGGTTTGCTTGACAAGTTTAAAGTAAAAGATTTAGGCTCGGCTAGACATGTTCTAGGCATGAGATTGAGACAAGATAAAGGAGTGATATATCTCGATCAGGAGCAGTTTATTTTGGACTGTTTGAGAGACTTTAACATGTCAGACGCCAAGCCAGTCACTACACCAATGGAAGTAGGAATTAAATTAGAGAGATCGAATAATTCTCACTGCCACCTACCGTATCAAAATTTGATAGGTTGTCTGAATTATTTACGACCAGATATAGCTCACGTGGTAAGTGTACTTTCTCAATTTAATTCGTGCTACGATGAAATACACTTTAAGTGCGCGAAACGGGTCTTACGCTATTTAATAGGTACGTCTAATCTGTGTCTCACTTTTCGACAAACAGGAGATTTAGACTTAAGGGGCTACGTTGACGCAGACTGGGGTGGTGCGCTCGATCGAAAATCATTCACGGGTTTAATTTTTAAAGTAGTAAAAAATATTGTTTCTTGGGAAAGCCGAAAACAAGCAACAGTCTCGTTGAGCTCTACGGAGAGCGAGTATGTTGGGCTGAGTCAAGCTTCAAAGGAAGCGCTTTATTTGCGTAGTTTACTGAGCAGTTTGATTATTGTAGATAGTAAACCTGTAGTCGCGGCCAACAAAATGATTCATAATAGAACAAAGCATTTTGACATTAAGTATCATTTTATTCGGGAGTGTGTACTGGCTAGTAAAGTAGAGATTAGGTACATGTCAACCGATACAATGATAGCGGACATGGTAACTAAATGTGTTTCTGGCCCGAAGTTAAAAGATTTTTTGAAGGATTTATCCTTGTCAAATTATTCTATTAAGAGGGCGGATTAGAGTTAGATATAGGTGCTTATATGTTTATTGTGTTTTATGTTTTTACGTGTTTTGTGTATTAGGTAATAGAATAGTTTACTATTTGTTTTGCTGTTCTTATGTACAGTCGGGCACAAGAGTTTAAAGACTGAATTGAATTTCATGTACCGATTATGTACTGACAAGTACAAATGGGTTAGAGCATGTACGTAATAGATTAAGAGGGCGTATTTAATTGGAGGTTGCATATGTGTAAGCTGGTAAGTGGCTGACATATCTAACACCGATTTGAATATAGTCTTAGTAACGGCTTTTTTATGTTTTTGTACTGTCACTTGCAATATATTATTCACCACATAAACTCTTGTTTGTATGTGCTCTCTGAATCTACTGACTCTGCTGTATCTCTCCATCCTGTATTAGTTTTCAGGGAGGGTAACACTTCTCATCAAACACATAAAAGAAACGCAGATGAAAGTTTTGAAAAGAAAACTTTATTCATAAAACACATGGCTACAAGATTTGCCTATGTTATTGTTTTAATGGCATATTGATGAGCAAACACACTGACGCCGATGAAGCAGGCAGGTTCGCAGTGTACCTTAAGGGGGGAGTGTGTTCCCTCCGTCGCTGGTTTCAGGGTTACTTTGGCCAAATATAATGGATCGCATACCTTCACTACCTGGCCGACTAGAACTTCATCTGATTTAGCTTCCTGTCACAAAAAAAACAGGTTTATGCCCGGTTCACATTATTCCAGTCCAGTAATCCAGCAGGCCAATCCAGTCCAGTGCTGGACTGGATCATATCGTTTACATTATTCCAGTCATTTAAGAGTTGCTGGAGTGGTAACACTATTGTGACAATGATATCTAGAACTTAAACGATCAATCCAGCACTGGAATTGGCTGTCTACACTATTCCAGTGGCGCTGGATTGGGCGAGCTGGAATGAAAAACTAGATGGTCTTTCCAGTCACTGGACTGGATTGCTCACTGGAATGGGTACATTCCAGTGCATTCCAGTGCCGGTTCACATTATTCCAGTAGCATTCCAGCACTGGTTTGGGTCGCTGGACTGGAATGCTACTGGAATAATGTGAACCGGGCATTACACTCGACTGTTAAAGAAATAGGGTAAGATAAATATAAGCAGTCAGATTTTTAAAGCTTGCTTTTGAATATTACTGGTATTTTTATCATTATTCACGTGCATATTCATATGCTCTTGATGGTGAATATTTGCCATTCAACTATATTCCGAGTCTTCTCTTAGGTGATTTCCTCCTACGCTGACATCCGTCGCTGACGTCGGCCGAGCGTACGAATATAATTATGGCAAATCTGCCGCGGACGTCAGCGTCGCTGTGCGGTGTCCCATCGAACATGGTGTATATTCGTACGCTCGACCAACGTCTGCGACCGATGTCAGCGTAGGAGGAAATCAAGCCTTAGACTGAGTGATACGGCACAACACCTATCTTTTACCTGACCACCAAAAACGAGGGTAATTTTGTATGGCTTGGAAAAAGATAACAAGCACACAAGCCATCTCAAGACTACATTCTCAAGACTACAATCTAAAGACTGCAATTTTAAGACGGTTAATCCATTGCCAACCTTGAGTAAGATGGAGTCCCTCCTATGCTAGCAATTTCACAGGTTGTCTTATCCCCGCACCGGAACACTACATTGCAAATACTGCTGCTTGGTGAAAGATTCAAGGATAAGATGGTGATAGCGATCCAGACAGACCTTGCACATATTTCTTTAACCCTTAAATGCATGATATAGGATGCATCCTACATGACAAAAACTCGAAAATGTTTACCAATAATCAGCACACTATTACGTGTAATAGAAATTTTAAGCAACTAAGGCCGCAATTCACCAAACTGGAATAAGGTCTTATACCTAGATTTAACGCCGAATTTGTATAGACTAATCTCGGAGTAAGTCTTATACCAGTTTGGTAAAATTCGGCTTAAAAAAATTAAATCATGCATTTAATGGTTAATTTTATCGGTGCCAAAGTTTTACCCCGTGTAATTTTAATAAATGAATTGTTTTTTCTTACGTTAGGAATATTGACGGGAAAATCTGTAAGGCTGTCCGATATCACGATGAATGGAGGTACGTTAGCTCTTCTTAAATTATGATCGTTATCATCTATTATACCTGAAACAAACAAACAAATATATTGAAGCTAAAAGACGCTGTAAAGTCAAGATTTACCGCGCACAGTCACCAGTAATAATATGTAAATTATCTAACATTAGAAGTATAAGAGCGTGTCGGTATCCTGCCTTTTGGCCGAAATACGTTTGGTCGAATGTATCGTTTCCCAACTGTTTCATTTGCCAACCCACTTTTATTTCTGTAACTGTAAATATTTCAGGATTTATTTCTGTACCTTCGTATAGACCCTATAGGTTAGGTTAGGTTAGTTTTTATAAAAATCCTGAAATATTTACAGTTACAGAAATAAAAGCGGGTTGGCAAATGAAGCGGTTGGGATACGATACATTCGACTAAACGTATTTCGACCAAAAGGCAATGAACCGAAATAAACTGGTTTTAATTCATGTTAATGAAATAAAATGAGCATTGTTACCCATATTCAGCACAGGGCATGGAAAACAGCTGATCGGATCAGAAGGGTTTGCCTCCACACACTGTTTAACGTCAGCACTTGAAGCGTGAAGCACCGCGGCGCAGGCGAGCGCGAGCAGCGAGCGAGCGAGCGGAGACATGGCGGAGTGGAGAAGGGATAACAGACGAGCGCCGGCGCAGCTCTTTATAGTTGCGCCGTGCTTCGCTAACGAGCAGCCATGACTAAACAACAATGAATGCGAATATAACTGATTTACTGAGTCCGGTATTACTTATTCCATATTTATTTACAATTAGCCATTGTAACGACTCGTGAAGCATAAATCCCAATTAGTTTCTTGATTATTGCTAATATTAATAAATATATGCCTACAATAAGAACACAGGGCACATAATTATCTTAGTGGATAGGCCAAGTACATCAACCGACCGGCACGCTCATCAAGCTTCCCTTTACGAACCAAATCGAATCTCATAAAACCATATTGATTCTAGATCATTATGAATTGTTAATTGTATTTATTAATTTAGCAGTTTGATAATTATGGTTTCAATACATTTTCAAAAACAAAAACTAAAACTAAAAAATGGTTTTGTTTCCAGTTATTTGCTACTAGAGGAGGCAAACGAACACGCGAGTCAGCTGACGATAGGTTATCTTGGCCGCCTCGTTGCTAACCCTACTGTATTATATAGTATCCTACTATATTAGGGGATCAAATACTATATTTCTAACAAAAATATATATTAGGCGAATCTACTATATTTTGCGTAAAGCGGAACGCTTAATCTTTTTTTAAAGCCCGCTCCGCTCTACACGCAGAGCAGCAAAAAATATTCATTTAAAAATAAAGTAAATATTTTAACCACAAACTATCAATTTTTTCCCATCTACTATATTTTTAGAGGCTTCGAAAATACTATATTTGGTAGAAAAGAAGTTGGTAACCCTATGGACAACCCACGACACAGGAAAAAATTGGCTTTTGCCGTTATGTTGCCAGCTCTAAAATAAATAGTAGTATGCTAGTCTCGTGGAGGTTAGGTACTCAATTGTAAGATTCAGAAAAAATATTTTTTGTATAAAGGGGTTGAAAATCAAGAAAATATAAAATAATTGTTTAGTTATTCCCTTTGTAATTTCTTTCAAATATACTGGTGAATTGGTTCAAAACAAAAATCAGTGCGCGTGCCGGTTAGACATTACACTTGGCTTGCGCACTGCAGAAAACAAGTTTATAACTTAAACTGAACAACATTTATTGAGAATCATATTCAAACTAAATATGCTACCGTGACGAAATGATTGCTTATTATAGTTTAACTTTTTCCAATAAAACACAACAAACAAACTGATTGGTCATGGCTGCTTGGAAACGAAGCATGCAACTATAAGAGCTGCGCCGGCGCTCTACCGTTATCCCTTCTCCACTCCGCCATGTCTCCATTCGCTCGCTCGCTGCTCGCGCTCGCCTGCGCCGCGCTGCTTCACGCTTCAAGCGCTGTTCGGTCTAATTAGATTTTTAACATTTTGTTTTATAATTTGGTTGACGTGATTTATATGTACAACCTTAGCAAAATACAGCTTTGTAGTATAAAAAATCGATGAGTAAGACCGCGAATAGACGGACGGTTACACAGACATGGCGAAACGTAAGCTTGGCGGGGAATTTAAATGTATAGTATGTAAGTTGTAATTTAAATAAAAAAATTAAATTTAAAAAAAAGTAACAAAAATAATGATGCCAAATGATTGAAAGTCAAAGTCAAAGTTCTTTATTCTTCAACTTAGGCATAATATAATGTACCTATGAATGTCAAAAAGCATTACCACGGGTTCGAAAAATAAAACCTTTGCCCCGAGAAGCACCGGCGTAAGAAACTCGGCAAGATATTTTTTTTTTTCAAAAAAAAAGTTTACATCATACATAAGTTTACAATGTGACAGTATTTTTGCACAGGTGCACCTTTTAAAGCGTAGATTACTCATGCAGGATGCACGACTCACTGCCAAACATCCCTATCCATGATATAATCGTTTACTTTATAATATGCTCGGGATATTAGTTTTATTTTATGACAGATTTCAATTTAGAGTCAGTAAGCTCCGTATTTTTTTTTGAATTTTATTGTAGAATTTTATACAATTAGCTAAGAATAAATTTGAAGTTTTGGCCAGTCTATAAAATGTGGTTCTGAGCTTTCCTGTGCCCTGGTTGCTTTTGACTTATCAATGTTCGTTGGGAAATTATGTAAATTCTTCCTTCCAAAGATTATTATTTCAAATAATAGCGACGGCAGTGTTAGATTATCTATTTCCTTGAAGAATTCCCACAGAAATATACGCGACTCCAAGTTATAAATAGCTCTAATAGCCCTTTTTTGCAAAATAAACACTGTATCAATATCCGCAGCCGATCCCCACAAAATAAGACCGTACGTAATTATACCTATTAAAGTAAGCCAAGAAAGCCAACCGTGCCGTCGTCGCTACATTAATAAGCTGCCTTATTCTCCTTCCTGCAAAAGCAGCAGCGGAGCTCAACCTACTTGCTAACGCAGTTATGTGGAAACCCAACTGCAATTTTGAGTCCAATGTTATACCTAGAAAAACAGTTGGCATTCATCAAATATAAACATATTCGAGGCTAAGTTTATATTTGATGAATTTGCTAATGAGAATTTTATACATATTTTTTTTGTATTAAACAGTAAGTTATTGGCAACAAACCAATCAGATATCATGGAGAGGGTATTGTTTGGTTCAATGAGGTCAGCATCTTTCCTATTTACCTTGAATAGTAGAGAAGTTTCATCAGCGAACATGACAGTGCCTGACATTCTGCATACCATATATGGTAGATCATTTACATAAACAAGAATGGAAATGGAATGGGCCTAAAATAGAACCTTGAGGTACGTCCATTTCCATCTCTGTCTCCGACGAAACGGCTCCATTTATCGCTACCTTTTGATTTCTCTGTGTTAAATGAGTTAATGAGATCCAATGCATTTCCTCTAATGCCATAAAAA
Source organism: Acleris literana (assembly GCA_946894065.1). NCBI lineage: Eukaryota > Metazoa > Arthropoda > Insecta > Lepidoptera > Tortricidae > Acleris > Acleris literana. The sequence goes on from OX335671.1 coordinate 694,278, forward strand.
CTAAGTTTACAAATTAAGGAGCCATGATCTACACAATCAAAAGCTTTAGAAAGGTCGCAGAAGACTCCAATCGCGTCTTACGACTCTTCCCAAGCCTGTAAAATAAATTTGGTCAAACTTGCGCCCGAGTCAGTTGTAGACCTACTTTTCATAAAGCCGGCTTGTTGAGCGTGCAAAATTTTATTAGAATTAAAGTGAGAAGTCAAGTGTGTTAGCATTCTTTTTTCAAATATTTTGCTGAACGCAGGAAGGATTATCACTATGACCTGATTTTAAAATAGGAACCATCTTAAGGTAAAAGCTCCTATTATGGACAGTACTCCAGTTATGAACAATCCTATAAATATAAGTTTCGGAGATTGATATGCTTTTAGTGTCACAATTAGATTATATGAAATTATTCGGGATTACCACTATTAGAATAAAATGTTCAGTATTGATAAGTTCTCATCTAAAAAACATTAATGTTTATCACTGGAGTATTTCCACCTTACTACATTTATTAAATTTGGGAAAATGCCATTGTCAATACAACTATTAAAAATAGGAGCTAGGGTGGGAGCAACGACCTCCAGAATGGTTTCAAGTACCTTAACTGACACGCCCCATAAGTCTTCCGTGTTTTTGCCCACTCATTGAATGACATTTTGTTACTAATTTAAACTCGCTTTTTACTACCAGTTTTATTAAATACTCTACATACTGTATGTAGAAGCATCTTGAATAGATCATTCAGATCATTTGATAGGTACTTCAAACAGGTAGTCCAAGTTGAATGACCTAAATAGACTGATATATTGATATTTTTCGACTGATTGAGATAAAATATCGATATTGAAGTCACCGAAGACAACTACTGTTTTTTTTACTATTTATTGCTTTACGAAGGACTTCCTCCTTAGTTTTTATAAAATAAGTTAAATTACCTGATGGCGGTCTACCACACTAACACAAATTATTAGATACCCACCCATCTCTGCACAAGTAATCTCGCAAACACGTTCAACAGAACAGGCGGAGAGGTCTTTTCTCTCTTTGAAAGTTACACCAGTTTTAACTAATATAATAGACCCGCTACCCGCCGCCTTCACTCGGTTGAACGCGCTGGCCGCTGGGTAATGATTAACATTAAATCTCATTTCATCATATTTTAACCATGTATCAGTTAAACAAATTACATCTATATTTTTATTTTCTACAAATAACTCGAGATCTAATATTTTGCCAGTGAAGCAATTTATATTTTGGTGTAATAATGATACACTGCTCTGCCTCTCTGTTGTCTTAACTGTCATTTTAAAGACAAATCGTGTCGTCCTAACCAAGGTGGGAAGGGGGATTTGTTTCCGAATACGGAATTAATAAAAAATGCTAATGATTTCGCAAGTCTGTCAGGGGTTAGTCGGTAATCACTGATAGCATTATTAGTGTCAAAAAATAGAACGTCACTATGACGACTCGTCAGCTTAAATAAAAGCTTATTTAAATTAAATTGATGACTATTAGAACTGGACAGAGAATAGGGCAGCGCGCCTATAATAACATGTTTAGCACCTAGCTTTGACAGGCAGTCAAACTCGGCCTTTACATCCGAGTATATAATATTTGACCCATCACCTAACATTAGCACAATAGTGGTTTGTGCATTTACATGGATATGTTTAATATATTCTATGATTTGGTGAAACGAGGCATCGGGCATGCAATGGTTTGTAATACAGCTGCTTGGTAGATTGTTAGATAAAAGTTTGCCCAATCCCCGGCCTATCCTATCAGAGAAAACTAGGGTTCTATTTATATTATTACAGGCTGGGGTTATTTTGTGTAGGGACTCCATCAAGCTGCCAGCTGACTCAGATGAGTTCAATGCATCTCCGGGCTGCGGGTGAGGATGCTTGACCCCACAATCACAGTTGCAAGAAGACTGCTTGGCGAGTAGTTCGTCCAAACATTCTTCGTTGTGCTTGCAGAGCTCCAACAGCTCATCTGCTGCCCGGATATGCTCACCAATTTGCTTCTGAAATATTGAATATTTACTTGTAATATCTTTCAAAGAACTTTGTAATATATCCAACTCAGCTCGTAGCCTGTTTGTGTCAGTTTCATAAGTGCACCTAGTGTTCCTTAATTGCTCTTGACATGTATTTAGGTCTCTTAAAACACTAACATGGTTTTTTCTTAATCTAGTAATTTTATGTATATTAATATGTTGTCTATACAGTCGTTTTGATTTTCTTATAAATCTATTGAGTTTGACATACTTTTTCAACTTATTATCACTTTGAAAATTAACACATTTACCATGGAAGGTGTCTTCTGTTTGATCAATTATACTTGTTGATGCAAAGTTGGTATGATGCTTTGTACATGTGTTTGATGTTACTAGTTCTTCATAAAGCCGCTGGGTGTTGTGGTCTTGCTGGTACTCTATTTGCTCCTGAAGTTGTCGGACAACCTTATGGGTATCGGCAAGCTCGTATTCTAAGGCGTCAACACGTTGCAGGGTCCGCTCGTGAATGTCACAGCATTCTTGAAGACTATTTATTTTGTTCATCAGATGATTTCGCTGTTCCGCAGTATCCATATACAAAGAATCTAAGTTAGCCAAATCACGTTTAAGTTCTGTATTTATCTGTATAGCTTTTTGTACCTCCTCTTCATTTTCATCGCGTTCTCGAAGTAGCTGATCACACAGAGTTTTAGACTGCTTCAGTTCCTTTAGCGCTGCGTTGAGTTTCTGCTCAAATTCTCGTGCTGTGGCCTTGCGTGCCATAACTGAGCTAGACATGTTGAGCTAGTTTGACACACAGTTCTCCACGGCACCTGAAACACAACGGCAGCGCGACTGAACACCCGGCAGAGAAAGCAGAGAAAGCACAATAGAGGGGTAATGGCGAGGTGGAATAGATAATATGAGTGTAGGTAGTAAATGTGACATGAGACCAAAATTTAAATTTGAAATGAAAATAATGAAAACTAAACAAAAACAAAATGTGAAAGACAATAGGTACGAAGTTGTGAATCGCAATTGTCATTCGAGTGAGGTTATGCACGAAATTTATTGTTTGTAATGGGAATTATTAGAGTTAAATGTTAAATGTTACGTAAGTGTGCATCTATCAATTATATTAAACACAATACTGGCCGGTGTCTGGTTCGCTTTTTGAATTCGTCCCGTTACGATGACATTTTAGTTTGACCGGCACCAATTTTCGGTTCTTGTACCATTATTTCATAGTCCTTTGTGACGCATTTATTAAATTACACTAAATTATCGATTATTTCTAGGTTTAGATATATCTAGAGGACTAGATAAACTTATTTTATAATTAATTAGATTAATTTAAACATCTGTATTAACATTTGAGCTTGGCGGTGTTGCCAGCCGCTAACATAGTAGTAGTGTTACTCTATTTATCGAACACAGCAGTGGACAGGCTAAAAATATTTTTAAAATCGGTCCGCAATTGACTTAGAAATCGGTGAACATACATTAAAAATAGATAGGTACAGTGGAACATAGAATCGGCTTAAATATCAAGTCAGTATTTAAAGTGGTCGACATATTATTTATAAAGAACGACCGGAAAACGTAAAGCAATAATAATCATCATACTTTACTACCCTTAACACTTTAATTTTGATTGTTCAGCCTACATAAACATAAAAGCGTTCATTAGGTATGTATAGTTTATTCGATCAAGTTAAAAATAAAATGAAATGTACTACAGTAAAATATTCTTCACATTATCTTCAAACACTGCGTTTCAATAATAGTACTGGCCGCTGAACGTATAATAAAGAACAAAATTTTAAGTGTTGGGAATTTAAAGATTAAAAATCTATTTTTCACACCACATGCTCGAAATTGCCCAATTATATATCATGCAAACCTCACCTAAAGAAAGTCATTATAGCCATCGGCTAACCAGCGGGTTATAATGAGATTCAGTACCATATTATGACCCGGTGGGTTAATAATAAGATTTGAATTCCTGTGGAAAATTACAGTTTGTAAGTTTTTTTTTAAATAAGGTACTTTAAGTTTTAATAAAACGTTGTTTCCAGTAAGTAGCCTTGCTTTTTATTGTCTCGCAAAAGGTGAGAAAAGTAGAGTATTCTCCTTTGAGATAAAGCTGTTTTCGTCTTGGGCGAGCTTGAATCCCTCGCTGCACTCAGGACTCCGTTTTAATTCCCTCATTTGCTCAGGATTCAATATCGCGCCAGTGACACAAAATAGTGCTTTATCCCCTCTGTGTATAATCTACTATTTATTTAGCTAAGATTTGCCACGGTTTTAACATTGTTGTGCCGTACATTTAATCTAGCACAAACGAAGGAAACTAATCGATAGTTCAAGCCAAATAAACAAAATGCTTTTAAAAGCAACTTCAAAACGCAGTGACAGTGCTGCTAACCTATTCCATTTTTTTCTCAAAAAAAATCCCAAGAACTTCACAAAATAGACGAGTGAACACGAGATCTACGGAAATCCAGGATAATAGGACCTGTGGAGTACGAAGACGAGGGGCCCCAAACGTCAAGGAGTTCCCGCCACAATTACCAGGTACGCCTGACTAGTTGTTATTGAAGTATAAATCCTTAACATTGTTGCTGACTTTGCTGCCAGGTCTTCCGGTAAACTTCGGATGGCGAAGGTGGCCAATTGAACAATGTCCAGCTTTTACTTTTGATTCATTCTGTTTACTGATGTACTCACTTAAAATTGGCAAAATCACTGCGGAATACCAGGGTGGCCCGCCATTAATTAAAAAATATATAAGTAGTCTTCGTCCCCATGATTTATATTTAGTAAAAAGTACTTTCCTTGGATACTTCAACTGAATTTTGATATTTTTTTAAATATTAACTGCTTTTAGTAGCTCGAAATAATGTGTTGCGTACACTTTATTTCTAAAGGTGGGCTGCGTGGCAAAACTACTTACACAGGCCTTGTAACGCTAAACGTGGACAGTGTAAATCAGGCGCTAGGTATTTTAGTCACATCGCGACCGTACGTCGTTACATGAAAAATACCGTGTTCAAAATAGGGTGAATATTAATGAAAAGAACTAAACAATGAAGAAAACAATGATAATCAATCACCATTTCTGACGTAATTAGAAGCAGAACTAGGAATACTTTCAATTTATTTCAGAAGTTGGTGGTAATTATCATTGTTTTGAGAACAGTAGTAGTTTGAAACGCCCGAATATTCACCCAATCCTTACAGACGGGGTCATGGAACCATGTTACGATGAAAGCTCACAAATGTAACTTAACTGCACAGTACAGTCGAAGACTTAAATTTGTGACCCATCTTAGGTTCAAAGTCAATCTGACATTCTACAACAATAAGGTTGAGTTTCCTATACCTTAGTTACAAATTACTTGGCATCTCTAATGACATTGCTGACTTCAAGTTTTTTTAAATAGGTCATAAATTAACATTCGGGACCGTACTGTGCACTGTTAAATATAGTTTTACTAATAGAGTACGTAGTTCGACTAAGCATCAGATGAGAATCGAATCCACATTTCACGTGTTTTTATAATAGTATAAGAATACACTAGTAAATCAATTGTCTTAATTTCGATTGTTGATTGGTCATGGCTGCTTATTGTTAGCCAAAGGTCCAACTATAAGAGCTGCGCCGGCACTCGTCCGTTTTCCCTTCTCCACTCCGCCATGTCTCCACTCGCTCGCTCGCTGCTCACACTCGTGTGCGCCGCGCTGCTTCACGTTTCAAGCTCTGACCTCACAGAAGGACCGCCTTTTAACGGTTTTGCAGATGCAACGGTAGCCTACCTTAAACAGGGTGAGATTGTATATTTTTTTAACTTTAACGTTAATCAAAATAAGGAGTGTGTTTTAGTCTGTTGATTAAACTTGCAAAACTGCAGTTAATTTCAAAAAGCGAATGTTTAACCCAGTCTACACTTGGAATTGACGTTTTAAGTGCTAATTTTTTAACCGACTTCAAAAAGCGAGGTTTTTATTTCTTTGTTTTTTTACGTATGTTTTTCGATTACTCCGTCAATTTTGTGAACCGATTTTAAAAATTGATTTTTTGTTTTATTTTGTATCCGATATAGGGTATCCGATGAGGGGTTCCGTTAGGAATTGACGGAACTCCTTAAATATTATTATAGGCACACACATACGGATTTCAGTGACAAAACTAGCATCTTCTTTCAGAAAGTATTATTTGGTAATGTGGACTGATGATGAAGACCACCAAGAACCTACTTCAAGGGTGGCGATAAGATAACTTGATTAAAATAGTGTAGCCACTATGACGAAGCACATTTAAATAGTTTTTATATTTGACTATTATTTTTCCGCGGCGTTGCTTGCGGCGAGCTTGAAAATGTCCGATAATTTCTTTCTAATAGAGAAGTGGAACTACATTACAGCATATTACGAGTATGATCACTAAAAAGTCTATAATAATCAATGTTTTTGAAACCAAAAACCGCCTTCAAAGTTTACCACTACCTACCATTTTAATAGTACATTGTGTATAAAGGGTGGTAAAGACAGAATTACAAACGAGAATCTGTTAGAAAGCACAAGCTTTAATGATTCGAGCTTTGTATTTCCTTTACGACCCGTGTAACATACAACGTTTTTCATCACAATTGCGAGGAAATGAAAAAAAATCAGACAAAAGATCATATTTACGATTGTCACTAATAATTTTAGCCGCGTTGGGGATGTCCGGCGGAGTCGCATTATCCATTTCTTCTGATGACATGTTTTTTATTGATATATAAATTTTAATATGTGCACAAAGACACCCTTTTAATTATTATTTTGGAATCACACAGTTTATAATCAGTATTTATAAATTTGCGGCAGACTACATCATTGTCTATGACTTACCACAGATGATGTCAAACGTGTTCAGGAGTCCGATACTAGTGACAGTCGAGATCAATAGTTTATATGCGAGATTTTTAGAAAATTGTATGCAACGGTCATTTCACCCCGAATGAAAAATCATATCGAAAGGCACAAGAATTGGGGTCCTGGCGTAAATATTATGATAGTTTGAGTCCACGTATTGTATTTTAAAAAAAAGCTATTACGCACGATAGGGCGTAATGGTAAAAAAAGTCCCGCGGGTATTATTTTGGATTTACGGTCGATTTTTCTAGCATATTAGACCACTATATACGAGCAAGTGTGATAAAAAGAAGTTATGTTGCATCTAATGGTTTTATTTACTGATTGTATCCGTCCATATCTTATTTTTTCAATGAATGTTCTTTTAGGGGTGTTATTTTCTTAAAAACGGCGCTCGGTCTGTCAAACGAGTGAACGAGTGAACGCGCCACACCGGTGATTTTAAGTATTCCCGGAGCGCATAAAACACATATTAGCGCATGCATTCTCAATTAGGCAGCCTATACGTTCGATCTCATCGACAGAGAAGCCCTGCTGTCTAATTGAGAATGCAACCGCGAAAATGTGATTTGTGCTCTCTGTCGGGACTACTTAAAATCGCCGGTGTGGCGCGTTCACTCGACCGACCGAGCGCCGTTTTTAGTAACACCCCCTAGGTTGCTCTTTCAACAAAAATTGTTGTTGTTGTTGTACATATACAGTCAGCGGCAGAGATAAGTATACCCCCCTGCATTCAAGTTTCCTAGCAAAGGGGATTAAATTTCTCTGTAGCTGACTGTACATAGTATTATGAAGATAATAAAGAAGCAAGAGGTGCTTAATCAAAGCGGAATAAAAAAACAGCTTTTTCATTATTATGTATAGGTACTTAAATTAAAGAATCATGTGCAATAGTGACACGACATTATTATTTTCTACTGAATCGTTACTGTACATTCTCAACATGTTTATAGTCTTAGCACAGACATTGTTCGATTTTTAATGTATTAAATTTTCAGGCATATTGGACGACAAATATGCTACGAAGTACGAGGTACAGGTCTACATTGTGCATCCAACAAATGACACAGATTTCTTCCTCGACATTCTTAACGTGAGAATCAACATTATTACCTTATCCTCGTAAGGCCCACTGTGCAATAGGGTGTATCAAGGCAATTTAATTTGAACTGTGTTACAATTAGAATAAGGTTTATTTTCCTATATTCATAAACTGAAAATGGCTTTATAGAACAAGCGAAATTGAACTTTATTCCGGTGCTGCTTGATTCAAAGTCGTACTGACAAAAAACTCCCTGTTTGCAGTATGGTGGGCCTTACGAGGTTATCATTAATATCATTATCCATTATTATTAGCACCCGAAACCGACCTATGCATAATGAAGAGGTTGACGAATATAGAGGAAGCGAAAGTTGTATGTCTAGACCAGTGTACAGTCAAGGAATTTAATTTGTGACCCACCTTAGGTCCAAATTCAATCTGACATTCTACAGCAATAAGGTTGAGTTTCCTATCAATTACAAATGACTTGGCATGACTATTGACGATGACATCTTCACGCAGATTTTCTTTAAAATGGGTAGCAAATTAACGTCCGTGACCGTACCTGGCGTTTCATAGTCCCTGCTTACTTCATTGGGAGACAGGCGTGAAGGTATGTATGTGTGCATCATTATCTCATGTACGTGATCGATTCTACACGCTAAACTGACCGACTTTTGTTTTGCAACATTTAAAAAAACATAAGTTTAGATAACTAATTGATGTTAAAGTCTAATTGTAAAATCAGTGTATTATCATGGTCATATATCACTATTATCATGGTATGGCGTCATTTTGGTACGAAGGCTAAAGGAAAATGGAGAATAAAGCTGCGACCACACCGCTGCTTAAAATACGGCGACGGTACGGAATCGCAGTGACGCGTCGTATCAGTACCGTGTTTGACGCACGCTCCCCACACCGCTGCTTAACGGTGCGTATATTACGGTACGTCAAAAACGGCGCCATGTTTTGTTTACGCAACGACACCGTATTTTAAGCAGCGGTGTGGAGGGCATGCGTCAAAACCGGTACGGATACGACGCGTCACTGCGATTCCGTACCGTGACCGTTTTTTAAGCAGCGGTGTGGAGGGCATGCGATAAAAACGGTACGGATACGATGCGTCACTGCGATTCCGTACCGTCACCGTTTTTTAAGCATTGGTGTGGGCGTAACTTTAGATCACTTACATTGAAAATTACATTTAACGTGTTTGAAAAAAAAAATGTAAGTTGGACATGTTTTTAACAATTTAAAGAACAGAAGAAGTTCAGTTTCAGGAGTAGAAACGATCCATGCATTTAAATTCCCAAGGTCAGACCCTGACCTTGACCAGACCCCGTATATAAAAGGGTTCGTTTGTGTTACGGATAGATTCCGATTATTACACTTTCTCAAATAATAAAGGTGATGCAAAAACGTGACGTGTTGAGTATGATTAAAATTATAACCCACAATTTTATCGAATTTCACTAAATCAATCGTATTATTTCATCGAATTTCATTTCATCAAAAGATGTTCTCTGCTGAAACCATGATATTTTCAGGATATCGTAGACATTCATTAGTTAAATAAGATAGGTTAAACCTGACTATCAAAAAATATTAACTCATGCAGTGAGAAATGTTACGGAGTGTTGGAATAACATACCGCCTCCAATTCGTGAATCCAAAACATTGGGCAAATTTGAACGTTGAAAATTCCTAAAAAAAAAACAAATGTTATTTTCCTTGAGGTTTTCAACTTTTTTTCCGTTTTTTTCGGGCTTTTTAGGAAAAATAACGAATGAATAATGACAATTTATACATAGTCAATCACTGTGACTTTCGCCACCTATTTCAATTGTTTCTACCTCCATGTCGTCGATGTCGCCCTTTTGTAGGTGCGAATAAGACCGAATATAGATTAAAATAAGAGCAGAAAATTTAATTGTTTTTTTTTCTACAAAAATCCGATATAAACGAGTTGTTGGGAAAAGAACCGGATTTTTCCCGGACTGTTTCAACGCTATTATTAGCAGTGCAGCGGTCGAGTAGCTGCTAAATCTAGATCTAAGGTCTTTTTAGGATTATCACAATCAACTTTTTCTATTCGTGTTTTTTTCTCTTTGTCTACAAATCTAATATTTAATGCCACCCAGTCAGCTTAGTGCTTAACTGAAAACTAGCGCGGAGGCTCTGCTACGTAACTGGTTACAAATAAGAACAATAATTAAATGGACAATAACGTTACGTCTATTGCAAATAATTTCAGTCTTATAATTAGTAATATATGCTTCATTTCAGGTTATGTCTCTACTCACCCTTTTATTTTTACGGTACCCGAAATGTTTGTGCTCGAGCTACTAGCTGTAAATGCAACACAATTTAACGCGGCAATTGATCGTTTAAAAAAGAACATTTTTTCTGAAACAGGTAGCGAAACAAAATGAAGTGCTTATAGGCCAAGAGTTGTGGGTGCTTGGTGAAGCCGAAAATATCACCTTGGAAGTGAAGACGAAAGGAAAACACTCCCCGATGCGTGTCCACTGCAATCCCCGCTGTATTGGCAGCGTGGCTGTCCTTTCTGATCAATATGTCATTCCAAAATTACTGTAGGCAAAGCTGGCTGTCAATTTTAGGCTGTAAAAACTATATTGTCTTTGACCCGCTGGCCTTTTGCCTAAAGCACTCACAATTGCAATCGACTTCAGACTCGCCTTCGCACTGTCAAAATGAAAACGATTGCGATTGCGAGTTCGACCCTGCTGGACATCTTAGAATCAAGGCGGTAACAACCACATTGTATTTGACGTGTAATAGTATTGTTTTTAACTCGGTCGCCATTATTTTCAGGTAAATATGAGCTAACAAAACGTTGACAATACGATAACACGTCAAAGACAATATGGGTTTTTACCGTCCAGAAACTCAGCTCTGTCATCGTATTGTCAACGTTTTGATAGCTCTTATTTACTTGACAGTAATGGCGGCTGAGGTAAAAACAATACCGTAATATATTTAAGGCAATATGTGGCATTATCTATGTAAAGAGACCTTATTGTCGATGGCGCTTACGCCGCACTGCGTCACGCGACGTTGTATTTATATCGGAGCATCTTTAAAAATGGCGGAAGCGCTATCGACAATAAGGTCCCTTTTCGTAGATAACGTCACATATGGTTTTTATCGACTAGAATAGAGGCCCTGAGCCAGTGACTGTTCCACTGCCAAGAATACACACACATTCTGTTTTTTTTTCTGCATTTTTTCCAGTATATTATACTTGTGTGTCTTCTTTGTAGTGAATGAATGTCTTTTTTTATTTTTTATTCAGCCATTGTGTTATAAATATTCTGCCATTGTCATCCATTGTGTTATAAATGTTTTATAAATTATATTAGTTTTTTAAAGCATTGTCGATTTACAAAGAAACGGATACGTGCGAGTAATTCCATAATAAATTAGTACAACATAGAAGCTAAGTACATTGTAACCCTCTTAAGAGGATTGTGAAGCGCCGCTAAGATCGCGCAGCTGTCAAAAAAATATCGCATTTTGTATGGAAATTTTTAGCTTCACACTCTTAGCTTAATCGTAAATGCACAATAGCTAATGTACGCTTAATATGTAGAGTTATCTTTCGTTGTGACATTCTAATTTGACAGCGTGATGAAGTATACTCATAAGAATAAATAATAACTACACGTAGAAGCGAATCTCCTTTGACCAGGCCCCAAATGCCGCGCTTCAAATACCTACTTCCCCCTTCGCGCCGCTACGCCCCTCTGTCTTCCGCGCCAAAAGTCAGGGCTGTCACTTGCGAATTTTTTTAATCGGTTTATGGATGTGGTATACAGGTTCAGTCACGAAATATTATTAATGTTTTACTTCAACATGGAAACATTGTTGCAAAATGAGTTTTTTACATTTACGTTAAATTAGGTAATAATACTTTTTGATGATATTAAGATTATCTCATAAAACTCCTTTATTCAATCAATTATTTCTAATTATTTTGCCATAAATAGTCGTTCACTTTTTAAAACACTATCTTAGTTCAAGCATAAACACTAAAATCAACACAAATATACGAAAACCAATTAAAGACACAATATCAATATCTTGGTTAATATATATTCCGTGTGTGACGCCCCAGACTGACTAGATACCTCAGGTGTCGCAAGGCGGTAGGTATCTAACGCGCCGAGCGCGCGTCCGGAGCCGGGAGTTTCGCTTCTAGGTGTAGTTATTGTTTATTCTTATGGTATACTTTAGCAAGAATTGGGTTGTACGTTTATGCTTAAAGAATAAAGAGTAAATGTTTGCCGGTATATTTTGTTTATGTATCGGCTATTCCCAGTTGTCCGCAATCCTTTGTCTACACTACGGATAACTGTCGTTATGTATCTACTAACGTCTGGTTCTTATATTCAAATCGCGGATAGATAAAGCTTACTTCAGATTAATATTTGACACATTTTGTATCGTTAATTGACAAATTTTAACCCGAAGTAAGGCTTATTTGTCTGCGGTTTGAATATAGGAACCAGGCATTAAATGGTCGTGTAATAACATATAAATAAATAAATTCATTCAATTTAATGGTGACTTTAATTTTAAAGATGATTACAGCCTATTTGAAACACCCGATAAAATAACTTTCAAAACGGTGCACACACTGATACTTATATAGCATAGATACACCGATACACTTATACACACGTTAAACTTACAACACCCCTATTTTTGCGTCGGAGTTTAAAATTATTCCCCTCCTGCTGTAATACCAAAGAATAGTACATTACTACAGACGCCGGGACAAAAGGTCTGAGGCGGGCAACCCCATATTTCCCGCCGAGGTATGTTTAGTGCTATTTTCAAACATTCAATGAAATAAACAACCTAAAAATCAATGTTTTAATTATTTTAATACGCATAGAATTTTTAATGTTATGATGCCTGTGCCACAAATTTATGTGGAATGGAAATTAAAAAAGAGGACTTTGCCGGCCTAGGCCTGCACGATTTGTATGAAATTCTATTAACGACCTCTTGTCCTAGCCGCACCTGCAACATCATACTAACTTCGCAGCCTATTATAAGGAAAATAACATCAATATTTCATTGCATGTTTGAGAAAAGAGTATAAATGCAAAGTCGAAGCATTCTATACTCTATTGGTAGCTACATTAAATTTAAAATGCGTATACTGTTACTACGCACTTAGCTGCTTTCTTTGTTATTTATTATACGGCAGCCTTACCAGTAGCTGAGATGGAAAGACCAATGTAACTTGTTTTGAGCTTAAACTTAGACGGACAAGAAGTCTATGTATGTATGTAAACATTTTATTGTAAAAAAAACAGAACAAACACATACCTACAATTGAAATATAAATATGTACAAAGGCGATGAATTCCTATGTAATTTCTATCTCGTCACTATAAGTTGTCATTATGACAGGGTTCTATGATTTATCAAAATTTCAAGTCCTTGATGGTACTAAGATATTTTCACCAGTAATGAATAAGGAAGGACTGTAGAATATGCTTAAATGTTTAATTAATTTTGCTCTGAATTGTTATTATTTTGATGTTCAAACTGTCTTGTAGCATATTTTGTCAAATTTGAGTAATTGATTCGTCAGAACTTCGTCGAGTAGAACTGGCATCAAACAGTCGTTAGGTGTCAAGCATGATTGATTCAATGCCGCGGCTTGGTTTATATCTACCTAGGTTGTCTCTGAAATAGCAAATGTTTGCTAAGATGCAAGACAAACTATATAAATTAGATCAAGGTTTGGAAGAAGATGGATATAGGCGGAGTTGGAACCATTACGTGACACACCTGTTATCTATATAAGTATTTTGTTCCTTTTTGTTTGTCTAGTTGTCACGAAAAAATGTTTTTCTTCTTTTTAAGGTTCCTTACCTAAAAAAGAAAAAACAGAATCCTTATAGGTTCACTTTGTTATCCATCTGTCTGTCTGTATGTCTATCTGTCAAGACCCTTGATCTCGGGAACGCGTGGAGGTATCGAGTTGAAATTATAATCATATATTCAGGTCTACAGTCCCTTAAAACTTTGAAAATAAAAAGCTTCTAAATTAACGTAAAAAAAATACGGCCGTCTATTTCTATAACAACTAACTTGACCCCACACTGCGTACATTTGTCTTACGAGCAGGGCTCTGCTAATAGTGGATTATATAGTCAGGGCCATTTTAGGGTATATTTTGTACGGAACCCTCGGTACGCGAGTCTGAATCGCTCTTGGCCGGTTATTTTTCCTTAATACCGCGTGGTAAACAAATCTTCATGCAAACATCAACGGATACGACTTCGTATGTTTGTTTACCAAAAACAATATTAAATATTGACATGTCTTGATTGGCTATTAAACGACTTAGCGAAGCGGCTCCGATGATGGATCTGCGTATTAAACCGCTTTTAACTTGAATACGGAAGCATTGGACAAATATTCCAGGAAACATACGTAACAAATTCATGTTTACGTATTTTGTGAAACATGATCAATCATGGTGGAGATCTTTGAGGAAGGCATATAAACAACGTTAGACGTTTTAAGGATTCCGTACAAAAATGTTTAAAAAGGAACCCTTATGACACTTAGGAGACTTCGGTGTCTGTCTGTCTGTCACAGTATTTTATCTCTGAAATTATAGAAGCTATTAGCTTGAAATTTGGCATGGACAACTAAAATGTTAAAAATTCCTGACTTAAAGATGATTATTTATATTTTAAGCTATTCAAAATGGACCTTATTTCATGGAAATAAAGTTCATAACAAAATGAGTATTTTCTTTTACGTTTTCCAAATTTTGGTTGGTTAGTGGTTTAAAATGGTCTTTTTATTAATTAAATTTAATTGTTGCAAGCAAGTGGATGCTTTTCAGTGGAGTATTCACTTTTTAAGCTGCGTTTAAAGTAGGACATGTCATCGTGCCGAGAAAACATCGTGGGTTTCATCTTACATGACAATTATAATGACAATTTAGCTGACGAAACCAAAAACGTAGGCATAATTATATTTATAAAAGAAAGCCAAATAATATTGAAAATCATTAATTTATTATTCATGCAACGATCGGTTACAAGCTTTATTTATCTATTACAACAATATTTTTATGAAATATTGATCAGCAAAAACATCGACGCCTCCAGGACAGTCGCCTTCGCAGTGTGCCTTCACAGGACTGTGTCTTCCTTTGTGAGCAGATTTCAACGTCAACTGTTTGGGAAAACGTGACAAATCGCACACCAACAAATCTTGACCCACCATTGCTTCATCCCGAACAGATCGCTGTCAACAAATAATATAACAAAGTTATAAAAATACCACTTGCAGATAACCAGTCTTAAGTTCAGTTAGTTGCTTCAAAATATATGAAAAGGCTGAATCGGAAGAGGGAGTCAAGGTTGTTAAATAATTATATAGGTACGAGTATGGCCGCGTTTATCGCGTGACGAGATAATGGTCTAAGATCCGAATAGGAGGCGACCTTCACCTAGCTGATTATTCGATCAAAAGTATTTTACATCACATTTTTAACCGACTTCAAAAAAAGGAGGAGGTTCTCAATTCGTCGGGGTTTTTTTTTATGTATGTTCCCCGATTGCTCGAAGACCACTGGACGGATTTGAAAAATTTTTTGGTTGTTCGAATGGGTATACTTTCTAGTTGGTCCCATTGTCAACAAGTCAGGATCTGATGATGGGATCTTGGAGAAATCAAGAGAATTCCTCAAGGCACACCTATAGCGATTTTGGTATTTTTTACTATACTCATGCATTTGCTTTTGAAAAGTACTATATGGTGAAGTGGAACTGATGATGAAGACCACAGATGGCCACCGGAACTCCTTAACGGTACCTATTTCAAGGGTGGCGATAAGATATTTCGATAAAGGTAGTTGAGCGACTATGACGAAGCACATTTAGGTTTAAATATGACTATGACATTCCCGCGGCGTTGTCTGCGGCGAGCTTGAAATGTTCTATAGTTTCTCATTCATATTTAGAAGTGGAGCTACGTAACGGCATAAATAGGATCACTAAAAAGTATAAAATAAAATAAATGTTTAAAAAAACAAAAACCCGCCTTCAAAAATGCAAAAAATAACTTCTTTTAAAATGGTAGGTCAGTCCAACTGAAGTCGGCGTCCCACAATATTTTAAACTAAAAGCCGAATGCAGTTGGACTGACCTACCATTTTAAAAGAAGTTATTTTTTGCATTTTTGAAGGTGGGTTTTTGTTTTTTTAAACATTTATTTTATTACATCAGGTTTAGTGCAAACTATTAGTACCGACTTACCTACTTACCCAATAGTTAAGATGGGAAAAAATAATTAACCTAACATTTGCATATTCTATAAGCTTCATACTTTCGATGAGTATGTTATTGGTCTATTAAACAAGCAATAGCAATTTAAAAAAAGTTCATTTTCAGCTTTTTTTTAATCATATAAGGACTGAGGGCTCAGACAAGATGCACTACGCTAACTAACGTTTCTATTCGATTCGTTTTTAAACCAATCGCATCACTGGTAGACCACGTGACTTTTCGTATCACGTCATCTTTCAGTGACGCGATTGGTTTAAAAGCGAATCGAATAGAAACGTTAGTTAGCGAAGTGTATCTTGTCTGAGCCCTCTGGACTGAAATTTTCCAGTCACCTATTATAAATACATTACTTAGTATATTCAATATGATATAAAATAGTTTTTATCTAATAAACAGCTAGGTGAAGGTCGTCTCCTATTCGGATCCCGTACGAGAGTGACGGATGCTTTATCTTCATTTTTTCACGTTATAAACGCTACCATACTAGGCCCGCTTAACATATTTTTAATCCATTCGGCGTCGACACCCATTGTCTGTGCCATCCTAGGACTGTATGCATCTTCAAATAAAGTTAAAAGAGGCTCATTGACGTCGGAGATTGAAAGCTGGCAGTTTTCTCGCTCAACTCATTAGTTTTACTAATCAGCCAGGAAATGTTGCCAGCATGTGACATGTGTGACGGTCTGTGAACTTGTTTAGTTATCTTAAGTTGAATAATGTTGTTTCTTACGTTAGGAAGCTGGAAGAGAATGTCAACAGTCGAGTTCTTTGGTTTCACGTGGTAGCTCCCCACCCTAACTTTCCTTATGTATTTGTCTCTCTTGTCTAATATGCCTGAAAATCAAATGTAAGTATTAATAATGAGGTTAAATTGCAAATTACCATACATCACAACAAAAAAAAAAATTAACTACTTTATTTTTACATATCCTATTCTAATCGGTTAATTTTTTAACTCAGCCGGCATTAGTGTCTCATATAAATTGTATCATAATCATAATGTTGAAAACACGATAACAAGTCTAAAGCAACATAGTTTTAATGAGTTAAATAGAGCCCAAGTTGGATGACAATGCATCTGTCATCACAAGGGTCCTGTTGTTTGACCAAAAAACGTTTCACCAAATGATTCATTTCACAAACATATCATTTGACAAACCGCTATTTTTTCCGAAACTGTAAATATTTCAAGTTTTATTTCAGGACCACCGTGTAGAACCCTATACGTTAGGTTAGGTTTGTTTTTTAAAAATCCTGAAATATTTACAGTTTCGGAAAAAAAAGCGGTTTGCCAAATGATATGTTTGTGAAATGAATCAATTGGTGAAACATTTTTTGGTCAAACATTAGTGAACCGTGTAAAAACCCCCCAAATCTGAACGAGACAGAATTTTCTTAAATAATGCTGCTAATAATGCCTCCTTTTCACATAAAATAATAATATTTGAAAAAAAATAAGGTAACCGATATTTTTTTTATATTTCATTTTATCGACTGGACGTCAAGTGTAAAAATAAAGGAGAATGCAATATCTAAAAAATATGTTAAATTTGTATGGGTCCCATTTACCACATATTCCAGTGTATTAAGAACGTCGTAACATATTTATAAGAGGATTCTTTCGAAACATATTTTGACCGTATCATTTCATGGAACGTTATTTTCTGCTGAAACCACGATGTTTTAAGCTTACGTAAGTTATGTTATGCCAAATTGTGAATACAAAAAAGAATGCGGCGAGAAACGCCTTTCGGTGAAATGAAAATTTTGGATTCACTAATGTTTTACCAAATCATTAGTTGACAAACTATAATTATTATTTTACACACTTTCCATTCGCAGAGTCGTACTTCCCGCCAATTTTTTTTTTAATTTTTTTGTGCTCATTTATCTAACTTAACTTACTTATTTAATAAGCCCATGTAACATATGTGTTATATGTAATGATTTAAGCACAATTACATGTTTGCGAAATGAAAGTATGTAAAATGATAGTTTGTCAAATGATGATTTGGTAAAAAATCAGGGTACCTAAAATTCTGCGTAATGCTACGTTAGTTAAAAGGAGTTTCAACCTAATAATAGGTACCCGTTAATAAAGCGGTTTGAATAATAAATAAATAAAAAAGCAATGTTACCCATTTTAAGTGAACCACATGGTATTTCGATGTCCCAGTTGGGACGTTCTGCTCTCAGGCGCTGTCTGACGTCAGCGCTTGAAACGTGAAGCAGCGCGGCGCAGGCGAGCGCGAGCAGCGAGCGAGCGAGTGGAGACATGGCGGAGTGGAGAAGGGATAACGGACGAGCGCCGGCGCAGCTCTTATAGTTGTGCCGTGCTTCGCTAACGAGGAGCCATGACCAAACAACAATGAATAAGAATATAATTGATTCACAAGTTTAGTATAATATTTAGTTTATCGTGTATTATTACGGTATGATAACGGTAATTGCGATGACCTTAAGAGGATAGTGAAGCGACGTTTATAATATTGAGTAGCTGTTAAAAAAAAATACAAATTTAGCTCCGGGCGCTAACGTTTCACATCCTCTAAATCCAGTCCGATTTTTTACGATTTGTGAATATGTTGTAGTTCTTATAAAACATAGGTTTGTAAATTTCAATTTTTTTATTTGTTTCTTTCCTCGAAATTTCCATGGAAAAACGTGCAGACCTAGTTTTTCATAATAGTCTAAAACATTTAAATTTTTTGTTATGAAATGAAAAATGAAAAAGTTTATTCGGTTATTAAGATTTTTAACAATAGAAAAGGATGGAGCCTCCTATTAAGCAAGCAATTTTGCTTGTCTCATGAGACACCGCTCTTCCTCCAGCAAGAAGTGGTTAATAAAACCATAATAAACTATTAACTAAAAATACAAACAGTTACATTAAGATATAACTTGAGTACAAATTCAACTTAAAATGATTTTAGAAGTACAATATAAGTAAGTATGTGTGGGTGTGTGTGTGTGTGTGTATGTGTGAATAAGTTTGTGTGTGTATGATGCCTTTGTAGGAGTGTGCTTACAATGGCAGGTTACTAGATTAATGTTGTGTAAGATAAAAGTGCTTCTGTTTCATCATAAGTTAAGTTTTTTATCCACTCTACTATGGTAAGTTTACAATTTATAGTAAGTTTGAAGGCGATAAATACCGATCGTCTTATTTATGCTATTATATCATCGAGCTGATTGTATGACAAATTGTTTACTAGCATAAAGTGACTTGCAAAGAGGGACAGGGGCAACTGATACTTTGTGTTTCCTTCTACGATTTTGTGTGCGTGGGTCATATATAAGGGTTTTATGTAATCTTACAATACAGCTCATAATATACAATTTCCGCATAAACAATAGATCAAAATCCTTATACAGGTCAATGGTGGGATACATGAATGATTTTGAGAATGTAATATTAAGTAAACTTCTTTCCAGTAAGTTTACTTCCAGGAATTTTGTTTTGCTCGCTCATCCCAAATAGATATGCTCCAAATAGGTCATGATAGACTGTGCTAGAGCAGTGTACTGTTGCTTTAGTAGTTTAGTAGAGGCTACATGCCTTGTAGGCCTCCAACAAGATGGAGTGACGACCTTGTAAAGATCGCGGGAACGCGGTGGATGCGAAAAGCACAAGATCGGTCTGATTGGAGAGCCTTGGGGGAGGCCTATGTCCAGCAGTGGACGTCTTTCGGCTGACATGATGATGATGATGACATGCCTTAGCATCACAAAAACCCAAATCAACTTTCTAATGCGCCCATTTAGATGTTCGATATGATGATGCCACGAGAGTCTCTGTCGGACTATTTAGGTTTAAAGGTTTTTTTTAGTTCTATAATACTCTTACTTTACTAAGTTGAGAGAAAAACTGTCAAAAGGTTGTGTGTTATTTTAGCCCAATTTTATTCAAAGTTTATAATCAGAAATTATTTTTCTTAATCAAGCCAAGTCGCCAAAATAACCAGCGGTATACATCAAGATAAATTAATACTAATGCAAAAATCAAATACAATAAAAACAATATTTTTATAACAAGCACAAAGTATTTTTAACAACAGAACCGTTCCAGCATCCTTCATTTAAACTTGGCAAGTTCCAAACTGCGCAAAAACTAGTATTGCAATAACAACTCCCAGGGCTGGCCCAAACTTGTTTCATAGGAACTCTATTGGAGATCTCGCGACTGTAATTATTTACTGGCAACCCTGAGGTACAATCCGCGCGGGGCAATTTAGGAAATTGTCTTGTCTATGACTTACGCTTGGTTTACACGTGCTTAGTACTTGATATTTAGTACTTGCTTGATCTAGTTATTAAGCTAATCAATCGAACGAAGTGAGGTCATAGAGTCACTCAAGTGGTTGTAGGTCAATGATGTAACAACGACAATAACTTAGTAATCGTTGATCCGATCACTATGAAATTTGAGGGAAGATTAGCTAGGGTGGACGAATGTGTGAGAAAATAAAAAGTCCCCAAAGAAGAAAAATTTTTCGACGTTTTTTTTATTGTATCGTAAAACAGGTAAATAATAGCGTCCAATTTGGTACGATTATAGTACAAACCCTAAAGAAAAACAACAAATACTAAAAATGGTCAAGTGTGAGTTGATTCGAAATCGAATTCAAATCCCTCAATGCATAAGTCCAACTACTACGACTAGCTCGTTTTTTTTAAATTCATTATTTACTAGGAATTTTGCCGTTACAGAATATAATAATGTAAAATGAACAACTGGCTATGTACTATCTATAGTGCAAAATATTACAGCTCTTTAAAGGCAGAGCAAACGGATGGACAAGCCCACCAACCAAAATAAAAACGGCACTCCCGTTTGACACCATTTGAGTACTAAACCCTAAACACACATAAATTACATAAATTACTATTACACGACTGCTACTTACGTGTAAATTCCCCATTAGTATACATTTAGCCATTTCCTTTTAGGCTCAGCGCGCACGGTGAAGGAATTTGGATCCTAAATGCTAAATACGAATGAATGTCTCAAGTAAGCCATTACGGAAAGAAAAATAAATGTCGCGCTTGTGGAAACCTAGGGCTTACCTAATTTACATAATGTCGTGCTTAGATGATGGATTAGTGTTTTAATCGAAAATACGACATTATTTAACTGACATTACTTAATTACCTGTGGCCTCAGACATAATACATTCTGCGAAGGTTATAACTTTTATCTACACTCATATCATAAGTCCTCTATTATGCGTTCAAAACCCGTAGGCAATGACCAGCAATACCTGTGGTAGTAGGTGACAGCGATGTCAACTGTTAATTTTGGAAGACGTTCCAAATTTGGATCTTACCTTACAATATTCGATAACGTAATTTCAAAATTACGATACAGCTGTCATCGCTGTCACCTACTACCACAGGTAAGGTAATGCTGGTCATTTGCCTTTCGGCTGCTGAACCCATCTTAGAGTTATTATAATGTGTGTGTATTGTACGAGACTCTGCGTAATTAGCATTAGAATACTCGTGTGATCCATTATGAAACTCGCCTTGCGGCTCGTTTCATACACCACACTCATGTTCTAATGCCTGTCATTACGCAACTGTCACGTAAACTACTATTCTGATATGTTTTAAACCAGGTGCCTTTGCCCCTTACCCCTTCCTTGGTAAGCAGTACCAAAACCAAAATAAACTTAATTCAATGCAAAAAAATATCAAATTCTTCTTACAAAATAAAATTCTCCTCCGTATGCACTTCGTCTAACGTGATCGATGCACTTCGTCTAACGTGATCGGAAGTTGTCGCCAAGTCTCGTGACTAATTGCTTCTGTTGCAATCTTTGTGTCTCGCTCTCGACGCCTCTTTGTCCCGATCGCTCCTCGATTGAGATCAAAGCGAACTTTCTGTTGACAAGGGGTGTTCCAATTTCATTGGTAAACGGTAGCTTTTTGTATATTTGGTCTGTTTTCTGAGTTTAATTTTGTTTTTTTTTGTCAGATACAATATTAATTTTCCTTTGATGGTGGTATGTGTATTTAAAGACAAAAAAAAAGATGTTCCTTCAGTTACTGCCACACGGGCACTTTAACACGTCATAAATGTACCAGCGCTTCCCATGCCTGAGGAAACGCCGCAAGAAACTCAAAAAATATCAGGGGACAATGACGCACTAATTGACCTAGTCCCAAACTGAGCTCTAGCTTGTACTATGGGTACTAGACAACGATATAAAAACGTTTATAGAGAAATATATACTTAAATCATCATGTCAGCCGAAAGACGTCCACTGCTGGACATAGGCCTCCCCCAAGGCTCTCCACTCAGACAGGTCTTATGCTTTTCGCATCCACCGCGTTTCCGCGATCTTTACTAGGTCGTCACTCCATCTTGTTGGAGGCCTACCTACAGCTCGTCTCCCAGTCCGCGGACGCCACTCAAGAACCTTCCACTTCCACCATATACTTAAATACATAGAAAATATCCATGACTCAGAAACAAATATTCGCGCTCATCACACAAATATCTGTCGTTACCGGGTTTTGAACCCAGGACCACTAGCTTCGTAGGCAGGGTCACTACCGACTAGGCCAACGCGTCGTCAAGACAGTCAGTTTTTTTTTAAATATTGCTTTTGACAATGACTATACGCCTCGCCTAGCAATTTATATATATTTAAAAAATGACTAAGTTTTCCAGTACTTATCGTCGTAAATTGTGTATTAATTGAAGTTTAACCTTCCCTTGGTCTCCTTACGTTTGTTCATGTATGAATAGACTACTTTGCGAAGCATCAGTCATTATGAATTATTATGAAAATATACTACATAAAGCAATTGTTACGTTATCGACGTGTCAAAACAAACGGTTCGTAATGACACCGGTCTCGCGCCTCTATTCTAAGCTGTATAAACGATATCGTAGTTTTCCTGTTATGGTATTGTTATGACGTCAGCCGCCATTACTGTCATGAAAATAAGAGCTATCAAAACGTTGACAATTCGATAACAGATCAAATACGATATTGTTTTTACCGTCTTGAATAGAGCCGCAGGTAACCATCAGCAGTACAATGTTATTGAAAAATTACTAACGAACCGTTATAAAACGCCAATTATGAAGTAGACCAGATTTATGCCAAAAAGATATGAAAATAAACAAACGGCCCTTAGTATGTCATGGTAATCCTTTTGGTAATACAAATAACAGGACCTATATTCAACACGGTATAAACCATATCGTTTTTGACCTGTTATCATATTGTCAACGTTTTGATAGCTATTATTTACTTAGTAACAAGGTACAACCTCTTTTTTTTATTTCTGTCCTGGCCACTCTTGCGTTTCTTTTATTTATCCTTCAAAATTCAAAATAATTATGATCGATTCAGATATCGATCGATATTCTCATTCTCTTCGCAACCTTCAGAAAAACAGACAGGGATCTTGGGTTTCATGCTAAAACGTAGTAAAAAAATATTATTTAATTTATTAGTGTGTTAACCTACTATTAAAATTATGCATAAATAATTAAAAATACAATAAAATGTAATAAGAGATTTATTTAGTCACAACTACACAACAACCCGTCCCAATATCACCATCGCCGTCATCGCGATGGTGGGTCTCTGAGAATACTTACGAGTACCCTATACTGTCAAAACTGCTGAGCTGCTAGGTACACAGCACTCATAGGAATAACTTTAATGAATTGATTCCTGCTAAAATTAATATAAGTTAACTACATATATCCTCGTAAGGCCGAAAGGCCCTAATGTAGGACATATGTCAAAATTACTTCAAACTTAACTTGACTGACACAAGATTCGTTTTTGAACGATCGAGATTTGACGTGGGCGTGAATCTTTAAATTTAAGTAGTTAACATTAAAGCCGAGTGTGACCACCATATCCATAATAATTACGATCTCCACTTCCAAACACGTGCTACTAGCCCAGAGCTCATATTAGTGTGGTTAGTCGCTAAGTTCGAGCCGCCTCGATATAGAATCCCACAGGAAGGCTGTTCCCCGCGATTGGATATCGGAGTGTCGGGCGCACGCCGCTGGATTACGAAGCACTAATTCATCGATATTAGTGGAGAGTAGTAGAGACACACTAGTGGGTGGGATGTAAAGCGGAATTTAGTTTTAGTAAATACATAATACATTTTAACAGGATAGACCAAAGTGGAGAACAACAATTAAGAGAGCAGACCCCGCTTCTGCTGCAATCTTTTTGCAGGCTTAGTTAGTAACTAAACTAATTAATAAACGTGAATAAACGTTAACGTTTTAATTATGTAAAAACACAAACTTTCATGACGTTTATTTTTTTATGGCAAAGTTAAGGCACACGGGCACTCAGGCCACGGTTATGACGGTAAGTGAAAAATGAAACCCATACACATTCTAATTCTTAAGACTACAAGACTTCAACTGCGTCGCTAACACTGAGGACTACTAACTAACTAAGATGGAATGCGATGCACTAACAAATTACTAAATTTCACTGTTGTCTTATTCACTGGAACACAACAATGCGAACACTGTTGCTTGGCGGTGGGTTAATGGGTAAGATGGTGGTACATGCACAAGGACCTACCACCATTAAAATGGAAGATGATGAACAAGATATATATTTTTTAGACCTGACGTAAAAACAGGAGGGTTATAAGTTTAGTTTCATTCATTTTGAATTATATTGTATACCTAGTTATAATTTTTTATTAAATATATAATGAGGTTTCTGCTGGAGTGACCTTCAATCCAATGACCTTCTGCTGGAGTTTCTTGCGGCGCTTCTTCTCCGCAATGACGGTCTTGTCCGAAGCGCTGGTAAATTCACTCTATATTACCGGCGTGTAAAAAAGCCCTCATGTGGCCTATTTGCTGAATAAATATTTAGTATTTTTTAAATATCTGTAATATTTTAGCCTTTTCAAAATAAAGTTAATTTTAACCTTTTTAAAACACTTGTTGAACGACGCACCTCTGTCGTATACCGCCAAAGACACGGATTAGCATGACGCTGAGAGCTAGCGCGCTCGGATCAGGCATTAATGCACACCCTGTATTAGCTCACGTTATCAATTTAGTATCTTGCCAAAGACTTGCCAGGCCCAGGCGCATCTAAGATCGCGAGTCAATCATTTTAGTTGCCAACACATGCACCATATAAACAGTAGGTATAGAATAGAATAGAACATTTATTAGTAAGAAATATACATCGTCATTTTTAGAATTATGCGGTAAGTATAAACTAATTTCTATACATTCCATTTCAATATGTTTCATAATATTATTCAATATAAAGGATTACATTACATGATCTAAGTCTGGTGATTATATTAGTAGGTAAGCGTATTTTATGGGCTTTCGACACGTATACTCATCCGTCTAAGAAGTCCTTAACGGAGTAGAATGCTTTCTCAGTGCAGAATGATTTAAGTTTGTAAGTGAAGGAGCGCTCAGTCTGTGCCATGCGAATTGTTTCAGGCATTTTATTGTATATGCGCGCACCCATCACTCCCAGGGACTTTCCCGTCTTCTGCAGTCTGTGCTCAGGGACTGCCAGTCCCGGCTGCCTTCTTGCAGAGTAGCTGTGACCTACTGGGAACTCATTTAAGTTCCTTCTCACATATTTGCCTACCTCAAATATGTATAAAGAAGGAACTGTCATTATCTTTAGGTCAATAAAAAGTTGTTTCGCAGGCTCATCCGGCGGTACACGGCATATAAGGCGAATTACTTTCTTTTGGAGTAAAAAAGGTCTGTCCTTATCAGCTGCTAAGCCCCAGAGGTCAATTCCACATGTTAGATGGGTGTGGAAATATGCATAATACGCGGTGAGTAGGTTGCCCTGAGATAATGTTTTTTTTAAGGCGGGATAGGGCGTAGTATGCAGAGTTTAATTTGCCACATAGTGTGTTGATGTGTTCACTCCACTGCAAAGAGCCATCAATAGTGAAACCCACATAACGAGCACAATGAACGGGTGCGACCTGGGCGCCGTTGATAGTCACGTCTAGTTGAGGCTGTGTCTTACGGTTAAGTGAAAATCGAAGAAGGTTAGTCTTCTCAATATTGAGTTGCATGCCATTGACATCGAACCAGTTCAGTAGATGAAGGATTGTAAATTTAATGTTATCCTGTAGTTCCTCATGATCGCCTCCGTGGATAACTGCACATACATCATCAGCATACATTATAAAGTCTGTGGTGGAGCTAAGGAATGGTAAGGCTATATAATAGCTAAGGAAATATAATATTGTTCATACCTTGTTATGCTTGTGACAGATTAAAATTTTACATTTCATGCGAACGTTGTCCAAAACAATTGACAACATTTCAAAATAAAAAGCGTTTTTGTTTTTTCGCGTTTATAATAGCTGGTTAAAAATTAGACTACCCGTGTTTCTCGGTTTTTCTTTATTTAACTTAAATTCGTCGTTAATAATTTATTAAAGAAATAGTCATTAAAAAGACCGTATATACAAAGTTAGGAATACTGATGTCGTGATCTTAGCATGATATATAATAAAAAAAGTACCTTCAATCAGAAACAGAACTGACTGTCATGTCATGTCACTTGTCAACCATAACAACTGTAACAACATAAATTCGTCGACTTTGGGCAGATTGCGGCCATCCGCTTTTACAAATCCGTTAGTCACTTTTATTTTAAATAGCGTATATCAAAACAATAAGTATTACGAGAATCGAAAGCGTGTCGTTAGAATCAAGTATTCTAATTCTAATTTTAATTAATGGCTTTCACTCCTGTTAAGGTGTATTTCGCCAATGTCAAGTTATTTATAGACACTCCCATGGACTTATTAGGGAAATAAGTCCATGGATATCACTCGCGAAGACAATTGTTCGGTAAAAGAGTATTTTCTCTAATGGACTAAACAGAAGCACATGAGGTTAGCGCCACGCGCTTCTGTCAAGTCCTAGAATCAAGTAATCCGTCAGACAGATGAAAAATTGACATGACAGTAGTATTTTTTTTTTTTTCAATTCCTATGGTAATAAATGGACTAAGGGCACTATAAGTTTATTCCTATCATTCGCAATCCAACTTTTTTTTACTGTTTTTCCTAAATATAAAAAAAACTACTGCATAAAAAAAAAACAAAAATATTTTTACTGTAATCAGCAGTGTGAAATCTACAAACGGTATTTTAATTTACTACCTTAGCACATATGTATTGTTGTCAATTGAGCAGTCAACCAATGTAATACATATATATAGCATTTTTAAGAACAAGTTTTGCAAAAGTATGCACATATTTCATAGAACTAAAAACAAAATAATTAAACTACTCTTAATTCCTATATGCGAAACGTAAATATTGTTTGATAATAACCTCGTTCTTTGAACAAACCGATTCGCCGATACGATTTAAAATAAATAAATAAATAAATATCAGGGGAAAATGTCACACCAATTGACCTAGTCCCAAACTAAGCTCTAGGCTTGTACTATGGGAACTAGACAACGATATAAATACTTATACAGAGAAATATATACTTAAATACATAGAAAACATCCATGACTCACTCAGGAACAAATATTTGCGATCATCACACAAATATCTGCCCTTACCGGGATTTGAACCCAGGACCGCTTGCTTCGTAGGCAGGGTCACTACCAACTAGGCCAGCGCGTCGTCATAAATGAATCATTTAATCATTAATATCATTCCGAGAGTAATTTTCCGGTGGGTAAGGGTAAATGTTTGTGCCATGATGTGGAATCGAATCTGGGACCAAAACAAAAAAAAAAAATGTGTCAATTGAAATTGGCTCTAATCTTTTACTGACATTATACCAATACCATAATGACAGCTTGAGCGTAAACTAACGACCACATAATAAACAAGGTGTTTATAATTGCATCCTCAGTTTGACTGTTATTTCACTCCGATGCAGCTCACATACAACGGTACAAAATCTGCGGTCGCATATACAGACAGGACCGTTCTTCACGTGAAATAGGAACGCGCGGTTCACGCACTGCTTACAACGAGTACAACGATACTATTCTCTTTAGGATTTACTTTTTACCTCAACGGACAAATTAGTAACCGATGAGTTTTAGTTGTCCAGTCTGACCTTTTAAACAACATTATAGGGCCTGCATTCTTAATTAAGTAGCTGAAAGATGGTCGTATGGGCTCACTCGCAAGGTCGATCAACCGTTTGATAAGAAGAACGTAAGTTGACAGATCGCATCGACCGCTTAATATCAAAACATTTCGACTCAATAGAAGATATAAATGTAAGCAGTGTGTGTATTTTGGCTAGACCTACTAGCATAACAACTTTGATGATAGCTGTGGGCGGCAAGCGGCATTGAAAATGCATAGAAATATGTGACCTTGACATGCGGAGGATTATTTTTCACTTGTTTTGTCGTTTGACGCACTACTTCGCTGTACACTGTTGTATTCACGTGAATTACCGACAAACTGACTATACGGTAACTTTCTTTATGTAAGCTTATTAAGTTTTACAGAGACATTCTTGTATGTTATACGACGACGATCTTAAAAACGGCTGCAACAATTTTCTTGAATAAAGAATTAGTATGTAAGTTGTTTACAAATTATTACGAGGTGTATAAAAATGGCTCTCACACCAATGATATTTTATATAAAGACACGTCATCTGCGCGCAAAAATGTTCCTGGAAAAGGAAGGCAAATTGCCTTACTTTTTATCTATTTATCTGTTTCTGACAATAGCGTTCGCTATGGATTGCCGTGTTTGTCTCAATCAGTAATTGGTCCGGGTTTTGAATGCGTTTA
Organism: Acleris literana; assembly: GCA_946894065.1. NCBI lineage: Eukaryota > Metazoa > Arthropoda > Insecta > Lepidoptera > Tortricidae > Acleris > Acleris literana. Next base: position 723,369 of record OX335671.1, read on the forward strand.
GTATGAGCATAACGTATCTTAATATAAAATATCATTGACTCACACGGTGACTAGGGACATTACTTACGTTCAATCCATTCGTCCCAGCTCTTGTTAATCGACCTGTAGCTCTTGACTGTGCAACATGGTTTTTTAGTAAAAAGGCTGTACTACCTACCCAGTTACGCCTCAACGGAGATGTCGAACAATATTGGATGTCGTGGTTGGTTTTAGTATTTTACGGAACGGTGCAGTGGCTACCGATGGCTGTGGCCACTAAAACACAGCTACTAAAACACAGGTCGCTATACATTGCCGGTCAGGCTTGAGTAAATAATTATATAACAGTAGAAGTACGTGACATTCGCCGTAGTGGAATGACGCCTTATCTCAAATACAATATGTAAAGCAGGGCGGGTTGACGTTATAGTATCTCTAACTGTCAGGTGATTAAGAACTATACAGGGCGTCCCAAGACTATGGGACATGAAGGGAAAGTACCTTAAATATCGTAGATAGGATATTTTGCTGAAAGAAGACTTTATGTTATTTTTAAAAGTTAGTAATACTGTATTCAAAGATGTTCTAAAAATTATTTGCTTCGTCTGGGAATCGAACCGACTTAAATGTGAAAAAAAAATCACCCGTATTTTTATGATGCCAATCGAAAGAATGAACAAAAAATAATAATTCTTCTTAAGTAACATAGTATCTTAAAAGAAAGGAACAACGTGAAATTAATCATTATAATCAAATTAAAAACATACATGAAACTGACGTAGTCAGTTGAGTATTTTTTGTAAATTAATTAATTTCTTGTACATTAATTAATTAAATGCTCAAAATGTGATCTCTCTTGTCAAATGCAAATCGCCAATCTTTTAATAAGTCCGCTGCCCGTTGATTTTCTAAACATATTATGGTGAATACTCGATATGATATGGCTCAATTCTGTTTGTTATTTGCCCACGTTGTCGTATTGCTTTTTGTATAGCAAATCTTTCACCTATCCCCAAAAGAAGTAATGTAACGGTGAAGTAATGCACGTGCACCTATAATAAGAAAAATTATGCCAGTAAGTCGTTCATTAAGTGGGTACTTATTTGCGAATAATCAATGCTATCTATGGAATAAAATAATATCGCTATTTTTCGGACGTCGTCGTCGGTAATAAATAATTTTCTTGAAATTTGAATCAAACATTTTACGTTATTCCTTTCTTTTAAGATACTATGTTACTTAAGAAGAATTATTATTTTTTGTTCATTCTTTCGATTGGCATCATAAAAATACGGGTGTTTTTTTTTCACATTTAAGTCGGTTCGATTCCCAGACGAAGCAAATAGTTTTTAGAATATCTCTGAATGCAGTATTACTAACTTTTAAAAATAACATAAAGTCTTCTTTCAGCAAAATATCCTATCTATAATATTTAAGGTACTTTCCCTTCATGTCCCATAGTCTTGGGACGCCCTGTATAACCCACACAATATCATAAAGATATGGAAGGAAGATGGGCCAAAACAAGGAGAAATAGAGATAGGAAAGAACGTGTCCGGGCACTATTTTTTGAGAATGAAATTTATATTCAACTAGCGACCCGCCCTCGCTTCGCTTCGGTTTATGTGAGTTTTCTGCAACACCCGTGCATAATCAAGAATTTATCATACATAAGAACCTGCCTCTTGAAGCACTGTATCTATTTACATTAAAATCCGTTGAGTAGTTTAAAAGATCTATGCGAACAGACAGCGGAAGCGACTTCATTTTATACTCAGTAAAAAAAAAGTGTGGAATTCGCAATGAATATCACACTGTTACAAATATACCACAGTATATCACACTGTTACAAAATATACTTTTCCCAAACATGCAATGAAATATTGATGTTATGTTCCTTGTTAATGGAATTTCATACAAATCGTGCAGGCCTAGGCTGGCAAAGTCCTCTTTTTTAATTTCCATTCCACATAAATTTGTGGCACAGGCATCATGACATTCTGCCACTATGCGTATTAAAAAAATAAAACATTGATTTTTTTTGTTGTTTATTTCATTGCATGTTTGAGAAAAGCACTATACACACCTCGGCGGGAAATATGGGGTTGCCTCAGACCTATCCGGCCTCGCTTTGCTCGGCCGTCTATATGTCAACGGCCGGCAACCCCTTCTGTCCCGACCTCTGTAGTAATGTACTATAAATCCTAATTTACCTTTTGTTTTTTCTCTTTAAAAAAACCTAAACACAAAAATAACGTACATAGTGACATGTTTTCTAACATACAAATCACGATAACTCAAAAAGTTACCAAGATGTCTAGACATTTCGTGTAGGAGCCCTTGATTAATCTTATTACCTAATATATGGCCTAGGTTTGATTCAGTCCCTATAGTAATAAACTAATGAGGTAACACAAACAAAGGATGTTTCATAGAAGATGCCGCTATCTGGTTTAGCAGGACATTAGTCACAGCTATCACCCTATACAATCTAGGGGTTGTCCTTCGTTAAAGGCTCCAGGGCCGTATCATGAACGCCTTTATCGCGGTCGACAAAGCGTGGATAAAGCATCCGTCACTCTCGCCCTTACTGGTTTGATAGGGGCAGATGCTATATCCATGTTTATCTACATCAATAAACTTGACCATAATAGGCCCGCTGCTCAACTAAACCCTTAGTAATAATGCTGTGGTGCGCTGCAGGTCCACATGGCTGAATTTTTCATTACGTTAAGAACTCCCTGTTCTTATACGTGTAATTTTTTTTTTATATGAAAAAGGAGACAGACGAGCTTGCGAGCCACCTGATGGTAAGCGATGATCGCGACCAAAAACACCCGCAGCACCAGAGGAATCGCGGGTGCGCTGCCGGCCTTTGAGAAAAGAGTAGGTCAGTTTTTTGAAGGTACCCAAGTCGTATAGGTAAATAACAACGATAAAGAATTAAATAAATATCAGGGGACAGTTACACAAATTGACGTAATCCCAAACTGAGCTCTCGGCTTGTATATGGTAGAGAAATACATACATATATTAAACAAAAAACATATTCTAGAACAAATGAAAAAGAAAAAACAAACAACAAAATACTCATCAGCTCATCACACAAATATCTGCCCAATATATAATAACGGGATTTGAACCCAGGGCCATAAGCAATATATAAATATGAACAAGAATAATATTGACCGCCCACGCTCCTGCGCAGCAGTGCGGTAATAGTGGCCTTTAATTTAAAATTTCACTGTAAGTGGAATTTAAGAAAATAATACCCTTTTTTCATAAACGCACAATAACTAAAGTGCGCTTGAAATTATGCGCTGTCTTTATCTATCATTATAATAATAGAATACTTTAACTAAATAGATTTAAAGTAAGTTTATGAATAAGACTTTTTGCATGCGTTGCTATGTAACTCCCAAGGACAAAGATAGAATGCCTCCGTGATATTTCACCGTTTATTGTTACAATTATTTTATAAACGTCAAAATAACAGAACCATTTGTTCGATGAGTTAATTTGGTTTAACTTTACAAAGTCAGGGTTGTCGGACATAATTAGCTTACTTAAAGGTTTTGCATTCCAATTGAAGGAAATGAAAAGACAACATTGAACTTGAAATGTAAAGATCAATATTGCCGTGAAAGAAGGCGGCTAACTCCAAAGTACTCAAAGGATTCTGTATTCTATCGGTAACAACATAAAATTTAAAATACTTATGCTAATTCTATGGAGTTAGCGGTATTTTCAGGTATCACGGCAGAACACTCACTTAAATAGGGAAAAATACCTTTTCCGGAATATCATCAAATTTAAACAATACGACATTGATGTTGGTGATTTGCATGACTAAATTATTGTTAAGATGTCATGCTTTGCGTAATTTTCTAAGATACAATTAATGCGAACGAGAGTTTGTTTGTATCTTCAAGTTGGTATTAATAAAATAGGTAATAAAAAAACTGGCCTAAAAAAATATCTATACAACATTATACAGTAAATTAGTTTGTTGTTTGAGAGCCCCACAATTTTTTTTTTTATTTTTTTTATTTTTTTTAGTATTTTGTGTGATAGCGGCAACAGAAATACATCATCTGTGAAAATTTCAATAGTCTAGCTTTCATGAGGTACAGCCTGGCGATAGACAGACAGACAGACGGGCAGTGGAGTCTTAGTAATACGGTCCCGTTTTTAAAGTTTGTGTATTTGTTTGTTACTCTTTCACGCTGCAACGGCTCGACGGATTTGGATGAAATAGAGATAGTTTATACCCTGGATTAACACATAGTCTACTTTTTATCCTGGTAATATTAAAAGTATCCGAAGGTATAACGATAACCAAAATCGATTCGAACGAAGTCGCGGGCAGAAGTAATATTTAAATCTAGGTACATGTATGTTTGTTGCATTTTCACAAATTAACGACACAACCAACGGTCATCTTTGGTATAGAAATAGCTGTAGCCCATGGTACAAAATATTTGAAAAAAAAATCTATTTTCAAGTGTAGCAATAAAACAAATAGCTTTGTGTCACAGAAAAATGAAAATAATAATAATATGAACGAATTCTAAAACAACTGCAATTTGGCTTTGGGTGACTAGGAACGATATAATATTATTATATTCTGCACAGCCTTTAAAAAATAAATGTTTTAAAAAACCTAAAACCGCGTTGAAAAACGCAAAAAATAATGTCTGCTTTTTGTTGAAAATGTTGTGGTCGCCGACTTCAGTTGGACTAACCTATTAGGTGCCTACAATTTTAAAGTTATTTTTTGCGTTTTTGAACGCGGTTTTTTGTTTTTTAAAACATTTATTTTATTTTATACTTTTTAGTGATCATAATACGCTGTTACGTAGTCCCACTTCTTAGTTGAAATGAAACTTTAACTTATATCAAGCGCGCCGCACGCAACGCCGCGGGAAAGTCATAGTCATATTTCAACAAGTAAATATTATTCGTTGTAGGTAGTCGCTCAACTATCTTAATCGAGATATCTTATCGCCACTCTTGAAATCGGTACCATTGAGGAGTTCCGGTGACCATCTGTGGTCTTCGTCATCAGTTCCACTACACCAAATGATACTTTCTGAATGCAAATGCTGGACTTGTTACTAAAAATACTAAAATCGCTATATGTTTGCCTACAATATTTGAGGAGTTCCCTCAATTCCTCACTGATCCCCTCATTAGATACAGATTTGGTGACAATGGGGCCACCTCAAAATGATACTTTATCAAACCAAAAAAATATTTTTTAAAATCGGTCCACAATTGACGGAGTAATCGGTGAAAATACATAAAAAAAAAACATACAGTGGAACGTATAACCTCATCCTTTTTTGAAGTCGGTTAAAAAAGAAAGGATCACGGTCCTGACAACTCAGCATACGCTGACGTATGACCTTTTTAGCGTAAGGACCTGTCAGGAAAAGGTTTTCAGGGTCGCCTGAATCTTTGAGACATAATACAACAACACTTTATTGAACATCATACAAAAAAAGGAATGAGAAAAACACAAACAATTATAGGTAAAAACTTAAGTAGAGCCCTCTTGCATCTTGCATGTAGTCGTATACTAAACAAATATACAATTAACGACATATTTTAATTGTAGAATGTCGTACGGTTTATGCATTTGTGCTACCACTACATTTAGATAAGTGTTTTACCTATTACACATCAAATTGTCTATAATTTAATTTAACTAAGAGTTATATCCAATTGGTGTAACGCTTTTAAAATCGAATAAGCAGTTTGCATGTACGACATGAAATTAGGCAAACAATTAAATTGTTTTCATAGTGGCAAAAAAAATAACTACTTAAGTGTAATAAAAACATTCAATAACTACTTTTATCTACACTCATATCATAAACGCATCATGCGTTCAGAAACCGCAAATTATGACCAGCATAATAATCAGCTCTGTTGTTAGAGCAAATTTTATATCTGCGGCGGTAGTTCTTAAGTATCTTATAGATTCTTAAGAACATCAATTTGGATGTTCTTATGATATTCAAATTTCGAACCTCTCTGAAAAACAAAGAAAATTGACCTCTATTCTAATATCAGTCGAGATGACGTTTAGTTCGAAATGAATTGTCAATTTGCATACAAATTTGACAAATGTCGCACGTAAGTAAGATATCGAACGATATGATAGTTGGAGCCGACTCTAGTTTGTCTCTGAATTTAACAAAAAAAACTATGACAGCTGCCAGAAAACGATTCAAACTTTTCATTACCGCCATTACCGGTTAAAATTTAATATGCGGCTCCTGAATGCATCATGGAGGCTTACGATATGTGGGTAGATAAAGTAGTGTATGCAACTGTACATAATTAGGCCTTAAAATACGAGTGTGGTTTTATGAAACGAGCGTCAGCGAGTTTCATAATAGGATCACACGAGTTCATTCTCTCATTATGTATCAGTTGCATAAACTACTATTATCTACACACATATAATAAGTCCTCTATTATGCGTTCAAAACCCGTAGGCAATGACCAGCATTACTTGTGGTAGTAGGTGACAGCGATGACGGCTGTTAATTTTGGAAGATGTTCCAAATTTCGATCTCATTACCTTACAATATTCGATAACGTAATTTCAAAATTACGTTACAGCTGTCATCGCTGTCACCTACTACCACAGCAGGTAAGGTAATGCTGGTCATTTGCCTTTCGGTTTCTGAACCCATCTTAGAGTACTTATATGTGTGTAGATAAAGTATTGTACGCGAGTCTGCGTTGCCTTGCGGCTCGTTTCATAAACCACTCTTGTTGTAATGCCTGTCATTAGGCAAACGTCACGTAAACTACTATTACATTTAAGCATAAATTTAAACGCTGTCAAAACAAGAATGAAGTTTAAACGTCGCTTTTAATTTTATAGTTACAGCAATTTTATCCACTCCAACAGTAGTGCCTGTTTAAACTTCAAGTTTTCCAGCCATTGTGTCCGTCGTTTCAACTTGGCTTAAGTTTCTCTGTCCCTCGAATGTTTTACTGAGAGTGATAAGAGTTAAAAGCATCTTCAAGGAATTTACAGTTGTTAGTATACGAGATAAGGGTCTTTCCTAGCTTTAACAAAAAACACCTTATTAAAAACGCGTTAAAATACTGTTTTTAAAGCCTGAAAAAGACGTATAAGTTATGTATATGTATGTATGTGTGGTTCCTAGCTAGATTTCATTACAAACGGCCGTTTTATAGTAGTTTACGTGACTGTTGGGTAATGCTAATTACGCAGATTCTCGTACAATACTTTATCTACAACACATATTATAAGTACTCTAAGTTGGGTTCAGAAGCCGAAAGGCAAATGACCGGCATTACCATACCTGTGGTAGTAGGTGACAGCGATGACAGCTGTAACGTAATTTTGAAATTTCGTTACCGAATATTGTAAGGTAATGAGATACAAATTTGGAACATCTTCCAAAATTAACAGTTGTCATCGCTGTCACCTACCACCACAGGTAACTCTGGTCATCGCCTACGGGTTTTGAACGCATAATAGAGGACTTATGATATGAGTGTAGATCAAAGATAATTATCAGCTCGCCATCGCCATTATATCGAGGGTTTTTTTTATCTTATTATCTTATCCTTTAATGTGGAGATAAGACAACCGGTGAAATTACTAGCATAGAGGCATTCCACCTTAAAACGACTTAAGGTATTATTATATTCCGATCTGTATTTAATCTCGAATAATGAATGAGCGTTAGCCCAACTCGCACTACACAATTTATTAGTACCTACCTACGTATTTGTTGTTTTTCTTAGTTAACTAATAATGTCATAGAATGTTTGGTTTAACTGGCCCCTAGTTCTAACTTAGATGAAAAAATTGTGGCATTTCTTGTTCTCGCCGGTACCCCCTAATTTGAATTAATGGCTTTCACTCCTGTTAAAGTGTATTTCGCCAATGTCGAGTTATTTATAGACACTCCCATGAACTCTGGCAGGTTATACAGAAGACCGAAGAGTATAACCTCCCCCTTTGCCTTGCATTTGTGGACTACGAGAAAGCCTTCGATTCGATCGAGACCTGGGCTGTACTACAGTCTCTCCAGCGGTGCCAAGTTGACTACCGATATATCGAAGTGTTAAAGTGTCTGTACGAAAACGCCACTATGTCCGTCCGACTACAGGACCAGAGCACGAAGCCTATTCCTCTGCAGCGGGGAGTCAGATGTGATCTCTCCGAAGCTGTTCACCGCTGCATTGGAGGATGCTTTTAAGGTTCTGGACTGCAAAGGACGAGGCATCAACATAAATGGCGAGTACATCACTCACTTTCGATTCGCTGACGATATCGTAGTCATGGCTGAGACCATGGAGGACCTCAGTGCAATGCTCGCTGACCTCAGTGGAGTTTCCGACCGAGTTGGCTTGAGGATGAACATGGACAAGACGAAAGTCATGTCCAACGTCCATGTCGCGCCAACTCCCGTGATAGTCGGAGGCTCTGCGCTCGAAGTTGTTGACGACTATATTTACCTGGGACAAACGGTCCAGTTAGGTAGGTCCAACTTTGAGAAAGAGGTCACTCGTCGAATCCGACTCGGCTGGGCAGCGTTCGGGAAGCTTCGTAGCACCTTTTCGTCCAAATTACCGTAGTGTCTGAAGTCAAAAGTCTTTGACCAGTGTGTGTTGCCAGTGATGACTTACGGATCTGAGACGTGGGCGCTAACAATGGGCCTTATAATGAAGCTCAAAGTCACTCAGAGGGCTATGGAGAGGGCTATGCTCGGGGTTTCTCTGCGTGATAGAATCAGAAATGATGATATCCGCAGTAGAACTAAGGTTACCGACATAGCCCGAAGAATAGCCAAACTTAAGTTGCAGTGGGTGGGGCACATTGCTCGCAGGACTGATGGCCGATGGGGTCAGAAGGTTCTTGAGTGGCGTCCGCGGACCGGGAGACGAGCTGTAGGTAGGCCTCCAAAAAGATGGAGTGACGACCTTGTAAAGATCGCGGGAAAGCGGTGGATGCGAAAAGCACAAGATCGGTCTGAGTGGAGAGCCTTGGGGGAGGCCTATGTCCAGCAGTGGACGTCTTTCGGCTGACATGATGATGATGATGACTCCCATGAACTTATTAAAGAAAATGAAGACTATGGATATCACACGCGAAGACAATTGTTCGAGAGTATTTTCTCTACAGTCTGTGATCGAATTCGAGATCAAAATTGTAAACAAACGGATTACCACCATACAAAAAAATCCAAGTGATGGTTAGTTAAAAAACACTGAAAGAAAAAGAAAAATAATGAAAATCAAAGTTATATAATATTGTTTGAAAAGTTAAAAATATTACACTTAGGTAAACAGTAAGTATACTTTTTTTTATTCCGTATTAAAGTTGTTTGAATAAAATATACGGAGTTTTAATTTATGCTACTGGCAATGGTAAGAAGTTTTAAATATTTGGTTCGTAATTATAATAATTGTAATATTATTTTCTAATATTCAGAGTCATTATAGTTTTTTTTATATTTCTAAGATGCAATACGGATATAATACGGCATTCGTTTTCCGACATCAGTCTGTCGAATTAATGTGCTTCTTTTCGTTTACGAGTATCCTTCGGTATCGTTGCTTTTTGTTGTTAGGTTTTTGTTTCTTATTGTTACAGATAGATTTATTATTAATGTTACAAATAACGATTCAGACACTACAACAGCGTCGTCAATTAACAGTGAATAATTTAATAAATGTTTAAAAAAAACAAAAACCCGGCTTCAAAAATGCAACAAATAACTTCTTTTAAAATGGTAGGTCAGTCCAACTGCATTCGGCTTTTGGTTTAAAATATTGTGGGACGCCGACTTCAGTTGGAATGACCTACCATTTTAAAAGAAGTTCTTTTTTCCATTTTTGAAGGCGGGTTTTTGTTTTTTTAAACATTTATTTTGTTTTATACTTTTTAGTGATCCTATTTATGCTGTTACGTAGCTCCACTTCTAAATATTAATGAGAAACTATAGAACATTTCAAGCTCGCCGCAGACAACGCCGCGGGAATGTCACAGTCATATTTAAACCTGAATGTACTTCGTCATAGTCGCTCAACTACTTTAATCGAAATATCTTATCGCCACCCTTGAAATAGGTACCGTTAAGGAGTTCCGGTGGCCATCTGTGGTCTTCATCATCAGTTCCACTTCACCATATAGTACTTTTCAAAAGCAAATGCACGAGTTACAGTGAAAAATACCAAAATCGCTATAGGTGTGCCTATAATATTTGAGGAGTTCTCGTGATTTCTCCAAGATCCCATCATCAGATCCTGATGTATTGACAATGGGACCAATTAGAAAGTATACCCATTCAAACAACGAAAAAATTTTTCAAGTCGGTCCAGTGGTCTTCGAGTAATCGGGGAACATACATAAAAAAAAACCCGACGAATTGAGAACCTCCTCCTTTTTTTGAAGTCAATAAAATAAATGTTTTAAAAAACAAAAAACCGCCTTCAAAAACGCAAAAAATAACTTCTTTAAAATTGTAGGCACCTAATAGGTTAGTCCAACTGATGTCGGCTTTTTGTTGAAAATGTTGTGGTCGCCGACTTCAGTTGGACTAACCTATTAGGTGCCTACAATTTTAAAGAAGTTATTTTTTGCGTTTTTGAAGGCGGTTTTTTGTTTTTTAAAACATTTATTTTATTTTATACTTTTTAGTGATCATAATACGCTGTTACGTAGTCCCACTTCTTAGTTGAAATGAAACTTTAACTTATATCAAGCGCGCCGCAAGCAACGCCGCGGGAAAGTCATAGTCATATTTCAACAAGTAAATATTATTCGTTGTAGGTAGTCGCTCAACTATCTTAATCGAGATATCTTATCGCCACCCTTGAAATCGGTACCATTGAGGAGTTCCGGTGGCCATCTGTGGTCTTCATCATCAGTTCCACTACACCAAATGATACTTTCTGAATGCAAATGCTAGACCAGTTACTAAAAATACTAAAATCGCTATATGTTTGCCTACAATATTTGAGGAGTTCCCTCAATTCCTCACTGATCCCCTCATCAGATACAGATTTGGTGACAATGGGACCACCTCGGAAGTATACTCTATCAAACCAAAAAAAAAACTTTGAAATCGGTCGACAATTGACGGAGTAATCGGTGAACATACATAAAAAAAAAAAAATACATACAGTGGAACGTATAACCTCCTCCTTTTTTGAAGTCGGTTAAAAAAAGAAATAAGTGTTTAATTTCTGACATAAAGTTTCCATAATAATATGAATAGACTAACTTTAGGTGTTCAAAAGTGTTCCAGCCAATATCGTACAGAAAAGCATGCAGGTATCGGTATTTATATTTGCTGATTAAAATTCATACATTAACAAAATTACATTTGAAAAATAAGATTGTATACCCCTGGAATGTCACTTTTACATTGACAATTGTATGTTTACATTTTTGATCTCGAATTCCATCACCGACTTTAATGAACTAAACAGAAGCATAATTATGTGGATAGCTCCACGCACTTCTGTCAAGTCCCGCTACCACCTACCCTATTTATTTTTGTTAGTACTTAGACATTACTTGAACATGCATTACATTTGAGATATATGAATACATTATTTTGTCTTAAATCGAGGTAAGAGAAGGTAGAATACTCAGTAAGTGATTTTGTAAATATTTCGAGAAATAAAAATATTTTAAACAATAAAATCATATGTAACGTATTATTACAATGTTTTATCCGACACAACTTTTATCAAAATCTTTAACGGTAATACAAAACGTATGCGAGATCCAAATCTACTTATTATTTCTAAAGCAAGATTCAATTTACAACATCCTAAGCAACGGAAACATAAATTAAGACAAAGGTGAATTGAAACAATTATACGTATCCTGAATCAGATTTACTACCTCTCGATATATCAAGTAGGGGGGGCGGAGGTATTGGGGGGGTTGGTAAGTTATGGGAGCCACGTGATCTAGAACGATGTATCGTTCCACTTTCGGTAGAAAAAAGAGCCTATCTGAAATTTAGTGACAAACCAAATTGGACCTTTTGTGTTTATGACCAAAGTGCTAATTGCAGTAAAAGTGCTGTGTAAGATATGTTACTTTTTCAAGAAATACTGGTGTTCTGATTGAATTTGACTCGGAATGCATGGTACATTATGTTGTTTTTTTTTTGAGCGTGGATTGCGTACTGATGATCATTGATTGGACAGCGTTTTAAAATGTTTCGCTTTTTTATCATTTATAATTTTCTTTCAGATATTTTACAGAATAAAGATCGAGAACCACAAACTGAGGGTCTCAAAGCGTTTATAATAAGGAAGCCTTTATAATTTACGGCCGCAATCAGAGACGTCAATTAAATGTAATGCTTGATTAAAGTTGCTGCTCTCACTTTCTTTGCTATAGCAATAGAATAAAACAACATGTCACTAAACAAGCATTAAATTTAATTGACGTCTCTGAGTGCGGCAGTTAGTCATGGCCTTCAACATTTAACTATTATTTTAGCTTTAAGCTTAACTTCGAAATGATTTCTCACTGTTCACAAAACAGCTAACCTCTACAACCTTTGCATTATAATGTAGATTCATGCCTTTATTCATAAACGAACTTTAAACCTATTTTACTTTGACGAGTATAATATAGAGCCCCTGTATTCTGTCATTATTTTGACTGTAATTTGTTTTTTCATCCAATAAATAATAATGGTTGAAAATGCTCAATTATACTGATCCTATGAAAAAAAAAGCATTTATTCAGTGATACACATACAGCACATAAGTGCAAACAGAAAGTCGGTAAAAAGGATTACAAAAAAAAAAAAATGGTGAACTAATACAATAAAAGCAATCGTGGTGGTATGGTTACCGCTGAGTTTCTTGAACCTCCCGCCCTTGACCTTTTTAATTGGGTTCGTTTGTAACGTGTTGTTTCAATCCTTTACGCTTTTGTTTCGAGGGTTAGGGTTCCCCGCGCGGAAGAGAAGCCTTGTTAGATAATAGGTTAAAATAACATTTTATCTGGTTTTATTTAACGGCAGCTCTGTATCTTTCTGTGAGGAGAGAGTTTAATTAAAATGAAATGGAGTCGGTAAATACTAAATAGACTATTTCTTAATATAAGTGTATAAAAACCGGCTAAGTTTAAGTCGGACTCGCCCACTAAGATTTCCTTTTCATTCTTGTATGAGTTTTAGTTTTATTTTATGTTTATTAATTATTGTTATAGCAGCAATAGAAAATACTTTTCATAAAAATTCGACTGTCTACCCCTATTACGGTTCATGAGATATAGCCTGCTAACAGACAGACGGACAAACAACGGAGACTTAGTCATGGGGACTTGTTGGCACTTTTTAGGTACAAAGCTCTAAATAGGATATAGACTAATATTTTGACCTGGGATAAAGTTTCCGTCACTCTCGCACTTACGTACTGGTCAGAAAGTGACAGATGTTTTATACACGCTTATCTACGTCGATAAACAGGACCATAATCGGCCCGCTGTACATTTATTTCACTACTCGATTAAAAAAAAGGTTTTTTTTTATATTTAGCCTATCGATGATGTTTCGAAAAACTTTTGTCCGCTGTTTCGTTTGGGCGAAATTTTAATTTGTACGAAATGCATTTTTCTCTGAACCCATAAACTTGTTTTTTTTTACAGATTATACCTACAGAACCTATAGGTTAGGTTAGGTTAGTTTTATAACAATCCAGATCAAAGGTTTTAGAGAAAAAGGATTTTCCGACAAATGAAAATTTCGGACAAACGAAACAACGGACAAAAGTTCAAGATAGGTAACCGTTTAACCCGGTATCTTATCGCAAACACTAAAAACGTTTGCCAGCTGTTTCATTTGACATAATTTTCATTTTACCCAATAACTTTTCAAAATGTTTAATGAGATATACTTACAGAACCTGTAGGTTAGGTTAGGTTTATTTTATAACAATTCAGGAAAGTGAAACGATTTCAGAGAAAAATGACTTTCGGAAAAATGTAAATTATGGCAAATTAAACAGAATGGCAAACGTTTTTTAGTGTTTCAGATAGGTAACCGTGTAATCCACTAGTCCGTATTCCACCAAACTGAAATAGGGTCTTAAATATACCTACATTAAACGCTGAATTTGTATGAAGATTAGTCTAATCTGGGAGTAAGTCTTATTCCAAGTTTGGGAAATGCGGCCTAAAGCGCAGTGTTTGATCGGATGCAAAAAACACCCTCTGCTGTTTTTAGTATTAATCGATCAAGGATTTAAAATGGACGAGTAAAACACTCAGGCATTTATTTTAAACACTTATTGTTAAAAAATAATATAAACTTTACGTGAAATTTGTGTAAATAAATTCTGAAAACGTAACTATCCAAGATAATTATTTTTCTCAAAAATGTCCGGAAATGTTGACATTCCTATCTACATATTGAGACGTGAAGTACATAGTTTACTGGCAGTACTCAAATTTAAAAAAAAAAAACATTGCGTGCTCGCTACACAAGCCCGCAATGTTGCATTACAAATTCCATTACTATCTAGCTTGTAACTTTTTAAAAAGTGAAAAGTGCCATAATAAAATGAGGGCACAAGTCTTATACATCCAAATTTTACTCCAAACATAACGTTTTTGTGCCTGGAATAGCTTATGTTTTTTTTTTAAAACAAAAATTGCGTTGCTCCTTATCATAAACAAAAAGGCGGTAAGGAGTGATGGTTTTTTCGCATGAAGTTTCTGTTTGTATGCAATTTAAAAAATGAGTTCAAGCGATAAAGATTTGTCTCAAACACAAAAAAAAATCTTGGAATTTTTGAGAAAAGCACTATATTTGCCTCGGCTGGAACAGCAATTGCGGGCTTCGTATTTTTAAACGGACTCGCAAGCTCGTCCGTTTCATCCAATACTCGGCCCGCAATTGCCTACTTCCATGCCTAGGCAATAATGTACTATTAGATAAATATAGTTTGATAAAGCATCTTTGGGCGCATTTTTTCCAGTTTTTATTTTTGGAAAAGGGCCTCTGGATACCGATATGTTTTTTCAGATTTTCGTTATTAATTATTTTTCTCCGCAAAACCTCAAAAGTATAACTTGTGTATAGCACAGAAAGATTGCTCTTAACAACGCCTATCACTGATAAAAAAACCATGTTCCATTATCGCGGCTTTTGGAAGGAAAGTTGTTGACGAGTTTTGAAGTGCGTCACATAATCGGAACTTACCAGGTTTTACAATACTTAATACTTACCTATACTTTTTTGTTACTAACATGATAGTAACATGGAATTAAGTAGACAAACATAACTTATCGCAAGTTGAAACACTAATCCACTAAGCCACCAAAGCTCTTAACAATCGCAACCTTCAAGAAAAAAACTCAAAAAACCACCTAAAGTAATATATTATTCACAACCTAACCGATGTTCACACTGCCGCCATTTTACATTCCTTTTCCACCATTACCAACTTAATTAAACACTCCCCAAACTCACTAGCAAACGAAAACGATACCTAACATGTTTAGATTAAGGATATAAATAATTTTGCCGAGTGCTTTCATAACTTTGCGCTGCCAGCATGTGCCGACTTAACTTTTTATACGTCTAATAACAGTTGGTGTTTACGTCCAAAGACCGTTCTGGAAAAACAACGTTACGTAAGGCAATAAAGTATCGTTACAGTTTATTTTCTAGCATATTTTATTATTAGTAACTAACTTGCTATCTCAGTTGTTTGGTTGGAACGGTATAACACGCGTGAGGAATGATTTAAGACACATTTGTATGCGGTTTTAACGGCTTTTTTCTCGACTCTGTTAAGGACGGCAACATAATAATTTGTGCGATTGTAAAAAATATTCATGCTCAGTGTTGAATTCTGTCTTTATTGTGTAAGTTGAAAATCACTCACGCTTTTCACGAAATTATGTATATATGTACCGAAAGGGGTTTTGGTAAAAGTTTTGTCATTTGTAAAATTCGTACATTTAAAAGGTGAGCGGCGATTCGTAAAAGTGGTATATTATGATAGAATTCTTAAAACTAAATATATTTTGTTATGTAATGTAATAAAATATTCATACTTGAGCGTACATTTGTACCAAAAACTGAATACTTAAATCTTTAATATCTCCGCTCCGATATTATTTAACGCCATATATAATAATGTTTATTTATTTTATTTTTATTTTAATGTTTATGCACTCCTAATATTTGACGTTGTAATTTTTGTAAAAAAAAATAATGAATTATATGTTTTAGAAAAGCACTATACGTACGCACTATACATACCTCGCCGTGAAAAGGGGTTGCCAGCCTCGTAACTATCCTCTATATGAACTCGGCCGGCAACCCCCCACCTTCCCGGCCTTTGTAGTAATGTACTATTCCCGCCTATAATAGAGGCCCTGACGTGGTACAACCAAAAGGATTCTTAATTTGAATAAGAAACCCTACAAATGAAGCCGACAACAATAATAATAGTTACGTAAACCAAATCGTGCTCCAAATTCTATCAAACATATTCCTAACAACAATGGTTGAAATTAAGTAACCAATAGTCTGTTATTGTAAATTGATCTCTTTACGTTTGCTTATAAAATATCTTGTTAAACGACATCACAAAGTCGGTTATACAATTTTACGATAAACAGATTAAAAGAAACCGAGTTTTCAAAGGTACTGGAAACCTCAACTCAAAGTAGATTATTTTAAATCCAATAAATTTATATTAAGTACACTTAAACCTACTACGTTATCTTTTAGTACAATAATACAATTAAGTTACCTACTGATATTTAGTACCGCAAAGTTTTCCTTATAAGCTTGGCAAGTAAGGCTGAAAATGAACATTATTGTTTGACATTACTTACGAGGCAACTAGTATACAATCTGTGATATTATACGATTACAGGGTCGGTGACCCGGGCATACTCTACGCGGTAAAAATGATACCGTATTTGACCTGCGGCTCTAATCAAGACGGTAAAAAGAATATTGTATTTGATCTGTTATCGTATTGTCAACGTTTTGATAGATCTTATTTTCTTGACAGTAATGGCGGCTGGCGTCATAACAATACCATAACAGGAAAAGTACGATATCGTTTTTACCGCCTAGAATAGAGGCGCTGTTATAGAATTGTTTTTAACTCAACCGCTATTATTGTCAAGTAAGTAAGAGCTATCAAAACGTTGACAATACGATAACAGATAAAAAGAAATATGGTTTTTACGACCTAGAATACCTGCCCAGTTATGGTAAGGTTATGGTATTGTTTTTAACTCTACCGCTACTATTGTCAAGTAAATAAGAGCTATCAAAACGTTGACGATACGATAACAGGTCAAAGACGTTTTGGTTTTTACCGTGTTGAATGGAGGCCCAGGTCAAAGACGATAGCTTTTTTCGGCCCTGGCCTGGCCTGGCTTGGTGGTGGTAGTATCTTGAGCAAGGTCCGACCGGATCACTATCACCATCCTATCAACCTTCCGCCAAGCAGCAGTATTCGTATGGTTGTGCTCCCGTGTATGAATAAGACAACCGGTGAAATTTAATGTTTTTTATGTCAATGAGACGGCGCGCGAGCACTCAGGCCACCTGATGGTAAGTGGGATCTGAGACCCATAGACATTTGAAATCACAAGACTACAATCCAAAATTGCAATCCTAAGACTTCAAATGCGTTGCCAACCCTGAGGACTAAGATGGAATGCCTCTATGCTGGTAAATTCACCGGTTGTCTTATTCTCACACCGGAACACAGCCACACGAACACTACTGCTTGGCGGTGGGTTAATGGATAAGATGGTGGTAGCGATCCGGACGGACCTTCCACAAGGTCCTACCACCACTAAAATTCGTTCGTTCGTTAATCTGCATTACGTTTATTCATTCTGACTGCTTTAACCTTTAAATGACTGCAGTCACAGTCGTCACATTAAGTCGGTATCGCGTCGCGCTACGTGACCGGCGTCTGCGCCAGAGCTTTGTTCTTGATTTGTTGGCTACGTGCGCGTCTACGGGCGGTCTGCTACGAGCTACGGCGCTACGGCGCTACGGGGCTACAGAGTGGTTAAGAATGGTTTGTTTAGGATTTTATTTTTAATTCGTTTGTTTTAGTTGTATTTTTTTTGTTTATGTGGTAGTTTCAATTAGTTATTATTATTGTTGTATTTTTTGCAAATTTTTTGGATTAAAAAAACTATAATCATGCCTTTGCCTGTCTTTATTTTTTTGCAATTATACTTACGAGCAAAACAATTGCATCACTTTTCATTTTTTCACGTCCACCCATTATCTTTGTAAACCGGCTTTTCTTTCTGAAATATTTTAATAAAAAATTGTTTCGATAAATTTCATGTTTGTTTACATCTTGTAAAGCTTAGATTACAAGAAACATGAATTCATTTAAATATTTCAGAAAGAAAAGTCGGGTTACAAAGATAATCGTTGGAGATCAAAAAATGCAAAGTGATGCAATTGTTTTGCTCGTAAGTGTATGTCTAAATAAAATGTATAAGGACCATAATAAGGTATTCTGTGCTTTTATTAGTACCCCACAAAACAGGCTTTGTCTAGTGTGAGAACCATAGGTAATATTATTTGAATAGTTGTATGAATGTGATTAGTGTCATTACGTAAATACTTTGAGTAAAAAAAACGTGACACAATACAAATACAATACAAAATACTATTGTACTTACACAAAACAAAATACATAACTGAGAAACAGCACAATTAAAAATAATACAGGTAAACAACAGGTGGTCTTATCGCTGATTAGCGATCTCTTCCAAATAACCTTAGTAGGGATATGGCGTCAAATTTAAAAAAAGAGTTAATATTATGTATAGGTATATAAAAACAAAGCAATAATAATGTGTACTTTTTTCAAAATAAGTTAATAAATGACATAAATTATTATATTTTTGTAGCGCTCTGCTATAAACCAGGAAAGTTAAATCTCAAGGAATTTTTTCATACTTTTTAATTTAAATTATAATGCCGCAGCTTTCCCCTGTTGGCTATGAATGCCATTGTCTAGCCCGACTCCAGTAAAAGCTTTAACTACTTGGAATTAAGTTTGCTTTCCCGTCTACTAATAAGGCGTCGGTGTCTGTGTGTACTAAAATACCTATTGCAAATAGCTTCCACTTAAGTCAGTCACTTTAGAACCTTGTCTAAGTATAGTTGAAGGAGGAGTATGTTTAGTTCCAGGTCTTTTGTGATTACATGACGTTTCCGAGATATCGCCATATTTTAAGGGAAATTAAACATTGTGGCTAATGGAAGCTAAAAGGAATTTTGAAACTATAAAAGGGCATGGAGACGGTGTCCTAACTTTTTACCAAATCATCATTTAACAAATTATATCATTTTAGAAACTTTCATTTCGAAAAAAAAAAATTATGCTTAAACCATTACATAGGTTACATGGGCTTATTAAATAAGTTAGATAAGGTTAGATTAATGACCAAAAAAAAAAAAATATATATGTGGCGGAAAGTAGTCTTTGCGAATTGAAAGTTTGTAAAATGATATAGTTTGTCAAATGATGATTTGGTAACCCATTAGTGAACCCATGGAGACATTTGCATTAAGAATCATGTCGGTCAATTTAAAATCGAGAAATGCTACATTTACTTTTTTGTTTTTGTTTTAATTAATAGTGTAAGTGGAAAAACTCTTACTATGTTTTCTTTTAATTTCTTGAATGAAGTGTTTCTTCATTTTTAGATACATACGTAGTTCCTAAGATAATATTTTCTTATGTCTAATAGACTTGAACTTCCACTTAACCTCGTAAGGCCCAGTGTGCAATAGATGTACATAATCAAGGCAATTTAATTTGAACTGTGTTGCAATGAGAATAAGGTGTATTTTACTATCTTCATAAACTGAAAATGGAATTATCGAACAAACGTAATTGATCTTTATGGCCTTGACGGTAGATTCAAAGTCCCACTCACAAAAAACTTCCTGGGCTTTACGAGGTTATAGTTTGCTCAATCTGTATAAAGAACGAAGATCAATGTACCTTTAAACGAGCGATTCTTGTACGAGTATATACAGTGGTGGCCACATAATTAGGGACACTTGTTTTTATCCCATAGCCTACAAATATGACTTTTCAATTTTGACCACCAATCAAAAAGTTCTCAACCAATTTTATTGCTAAATACATTTTACTTTACATAATTAACTAAGGTTTAAACTGATGTATAGTGAACTAATATTAAAAACGGACCTCATAACTTATAAGGATTTAAAAACTAAGTGCTGACGCGTCCATACAAAATTCTACAACTTTATATGAGCGTCGAATATTTATTTTTTCAAATCTTTATAAAATGAAAGACCCGATCTCAACAGAGATAAATTGTACATACATTTAAACTTTACTTTATTAGTTAATGATAAGTGTAACTAAAAATATAATTGGCTAAGAACTTTTTGAATTAAACAAGTTTCCCTAATTATGTGACCACCACTGTATCTCGGAAACAGCTCCAACGATTTTCATGAAGTTTAGTATGCAGGGGGTTTCGGGGGCGATAAATCGATCTAGCTAGGTTTCATTTTTAGAAAACTTCCCAAAAACAATACCGAGCAAAGCTCATCAAAGCTCATCCAGGTACTTTAAAATAAACAGAAGAAGAGTCGTCTTTTTTTGCCTTGATACGGTTTGATACTTAATAATAAGGCATTAGTCTAATTTATCAGATTAAATAAGACATTATATCATAAACGCAGCGTTGCATTTCAAACTAGTGTGCAAGTGTTGCACTAGCCTTAGTCCCAATTATATTTGCATTCAGGCGATGACAGATGGGCTCAAGCGCTGCTTAACCAAACAGCCGCATCTGGTTTAAACATATAACATATAACAATATAGCATAATGTAATTTGATTACTTAACACTTAATTATTTAGATAATAATGGTATTTAACACATCATTTTTTGACTTAGTAGGACACTGCACACTGTAGTCAATATACAACAGTCAAAAGCACTAATATATTTATGTAAACATAGACCTTATTATCAATGGCATAGGGGCGTGTAGATATTTTTAACGCCTTGGGAAAGTATATAATTATATTTATGACTTTGACTGTATCTATCTCTCTGTGACTATCACGTATAAAAAAATATAAAAATGTAAATCATGTACGTAAAAAAAAACCTAAGCTGCTTAAACTTTAGCTAGATATAAAAAAAACTGTCAAAAGGAATAGTACAAAAATATAAGTTTCTTCTTATTATGTTCAAATAAAATCTAAAATATGTTGGGTATAAGAAATAACCTTTAAAGAAGCTTTCTTGTAGTTTGAGGTAGCTAACCAAGCAACTAATCACCTAAATCTCAATTCCCAGCCGTGTTTAACCGAATGCCGTAATCGTCACTCAGCGTGTAATCACCCTGTCAGCGGACTGGCGCCGTGACGGGCAGGCCACGATCATGAGCGGCAGCGGTAGCGAAAAAAATACATAGAGATCTGTAACTTTATTCCACTTTGTTAAAGAGGTTAGTTTGGTAGAAGAGAAATGTAATAGGAATAGGAAAATGCTATTTTCTCAAACATGCTCGGAAATAACGGTTTTCCGATTGAAAAACATGGACGGAACATGCCTCTTTTTAATCCTAGGAGTAAAAAAACAATATGAAAACACTTTCCGTCCATGTCCATATTGGTTTTTCAAAGGTGCTCTCTATTGCGTATAAAATCGAAAGGACCATGAAAAAAATCCCATACACCCAACTTATGGGGGCGCAGTGAGGGGCGGCGGCGCGGCGGGGCTCTGCGGAGCGCCGGCGGCGGGCGGCGGCTCGTTGTGCGTGAAACTATCGCTACTAATACTCGTATGACGCAAACAAACATTCTCTCCGAATTTTTCAAAGGTTTTTAAAAATACTTATAATCATGTATTTGTATAATTTCCTCGCATTGTTTGAGAAAAGCATTATGTATGCCTCGCGGAAACGAGCATTTCCTGACTCGTATTTTAGCAGGCCGAGCAAGCTAAATTATTTTTTGTTTTACTTTTTTGACGATCATAATATGAATTCTGTATAATTGACATGTGTGCAATATAACTGTAACTTATAATATGAAATAAATAAATCTAAATCTAATCTAAGGAAACCTAATGCGTTGCCATACCTCTTGACCAGTGATCGGAATAGGAAGAGTATATTTACCTAAAGTTCGCAAAAGGACATAATATAGAGTGGAACCGGGTGAAATAGTTTTTTTTTTGAATTCCGGATTTCCGGTATTTTTCTGGTAGTAGTAAATGTAGTCGCAAGTAAGTCTTCAGTTTATGACTCTGTTCTACGAAGTTTAGGTAAATATACTCCATCTATTATTATAATTAGATATAAGGAATGAGTTACAGGCCCCTTTTATCACAAACTCACATAAAATGTCCCATACCATGAGTAAATATTACGTATATTTAGCATTAAAAATACCGGAATTCCGGAATACAATAAAAATAAATTAACATTTCACCCGGTTGCAGCCACTCTATATTATGTCCTTTTGCGAACTTTAGGTAAATATACCTATTCCGATCACTGCTCACGACTATTATAGAATACTTCTATTGCTAGTCATTAAAAATGCCTCTATTAAGACTGCAATCTCGAGACTGCAAATGCGTTGTCAACCCTGAAGAATAAGATAGAACGCCTATACTCCATTTACTTAAACGACCTAGTACTGGAAAAGTGCAGTTGCACGTGATTGGCTAATGAGAATCCGCTAAAGCCGCACTCACAATGGAGCAGGTAATCAGTCGGCTCTTACATGTGTACGGTGCGGACGCGTTTGTTTTTCTTGCGACTTATTTTTTATCGTTTATTTGTGACTTGGATAGTGAAACCGACCGATGTCTGCTAAATCTTTTATTTTTAAATACCATTGTGAACTAGTCCTAAGAAGATTATCGATAGTTGCCACCCACTTGGCTACCTGCCTCTATATTTTGTCGTAAAAGTAAATGGAGTATAGTCATATCACCAGTTGTCTTCTTCCAACACTACTGCTAGGTGGAAGGTTAAAGGGTACTAAAGTGGTAGCGTTCCGGTTGGACCCTGCACATGGTCCTACCATCACTTCTTGTCCGTACTATATAAGTATCACCATCATCATCATCATCATCATCATCATCAGCCTATATTAGTCCACTGCTGGACATAGGCCTCTCCCATTGCACGCCAACGAGCATAATAAGTATATAGTAGTATAGTAGTAATATATAAGTATCAGGGATCGGAAATTCGATACGATATTTACCTAATCTTTGGCGGCGGCGTTGTTGTTCAGTTGTATGGAGGCGGACTCGATTGTACTTTATTTAAAAAAACCCGGGATTTCTGAATAATTAAATTTAATTAAATTACGCTAGCATAAATCCATGATAAAGTATTTACATTACTTATTAATTTGAAGTTATTTTCTATGTATAGATTTACGTTATGTAATTTACCGGTAACTCATCTAACCTACATGTAAAATAATTAATATAAACGTTTTGTAGAATCCCGAAATCCCGGAACTTATATTATTAAAATAATATTTTTAAGTCGCCATATTCGCGTAAGTTTTTCCAGGATTTTGCCAACTTTAGGTAAATATCGTACCTAATTTCCCATGTCTGTACTTAAAATACACGTAATACTTAAGTATTGTCACGGGAATACCGGATCAGCGCCTCTATTCTAGGCGGTATAAACGATATCGTAGTTTTCCTGTTATGGTATTGTTATGACGTCAGTCGCCATTACTGTCAAGAAAATAAGAGCTATCAAAACGTTGACAATTCGATAATAGATCAAATACGATATTGTTTTTACCATCTTGAATAGAGCCGCAGGATCAGTAACAGGAAGAGGCTTGATAAAAACACCAGTAGTCCAGGGCAGGGATAATTTA
Source organism: Acleris literana (assembly GCA_946894065.1). NCBI lineage: Eukaryota > Metazoa > Arthropoda > Insecta > Lepidoptera > Tortricidae > Acleris > Acleris literana. The sequence continues at coordinate 747,305 of OX335671.1, forward strand.
AGAAATAAGGAAATATGGCACCTGGGAACAATACAGAAAGGGAACTTAGAATATATGTATATTATAAAATTAGGGCCAGATGAAGGGATGGTCTTGGATATAGGTATAAACTTACTTAAGTGCCATAAACAGTATGTTTTTAGGTGAAGGGGTCTTCCTTTAGATAATTAATTTCACTGTTGTATTTATTTGACTTGGAATTTTCATTATCATTGAGAACTTGTTAATAGTCTGGAGGTTCGTGAGCGACTGAGCTCGTCGTCGTGCGGAAGCGGACGTAGGATGTAAATGAACTCAAATTTAGAATTTAGAATAAAAATAGCCAGATAGAAAGTGCCAGAACGACTTTAATTGAACGAGGTAACACGGAGGTAAACTCCTCGTTACTTCATGTATAGTTTTCATTTATAGTTTCTCAGCATTCTAGTTTCTTGCGGCTCTTCTGAACAGTGGTTTTCTCTTGGGAAGCGCTGGTAGACTGAGTTGGCGAAGTGCCAGTGCCCACTTATGATACAGTTAATGAATAAATTATGTACAAATGTTCAGTTGGTTAATTATTTATCGATTAATTAGGTAAGCGTTTAAAAGTAATAACAGTTGTTAAAAGTAAAAGTTAATACAAAAGATAGGCTAAAGTCACCAGTGGTCAGCCAGAAACCTTATATGAGAGCGAAGAGTGGAAATTATATCTTTCGTACTCTTCCAACTCATACAAAGTATACTGGTGACTTTACCTTAAATTGCAATTACGTATAACGGGTTCGATTCCTGGTTCAACCATGTATTTATTTAAATATCTATGAATGCAATGTAAATTGTTTTTAAATTCAAATAATGGCTTCTTTCAGTAAAATGTTCCACCTACAATATTCAAGGTACTTTCCTTCCATGTGGCATAGCCGTGGGACGCCCTGTAGCTGTACTTTTTTTTAATAATTATATCTTTACATAGTATAAAAACCCGCCTTCAAAAAGCAAAAAATAACTTCTTTAAAATGGTAGGTAAATAGGTCAGTCCAACTGAAGTCTGCTTTTGGTTAAAATATTGTTGGACGCCGACTTCAGTTGGACTGACCTATTTACCTACCATTTTAAAGAAGTTATTTTTTCCTTTTTAAGGCGGGTTTTTGTTTTTTTAACCTTTTTTTTATTTTATACTTTTTAGTGATCATAATGATGCTGTTATTCTCCCATTTCTCAAGAAACAATAGAACATTTCAATCTCGCCGCAAGCAACGCCGTGGGAAAGTCATAGTCATATATTTAAACCTAAATATGCTTCGTCATAGTCGCTCAACTATCTTAATCGAAATGTCTTGTCGCCACCCTCGAAATATATACCGTTTAGGAGTTCCGGTGGCCATCTGTGGTCTTCATCATCAGTTCCACTTCACCAAATAGTAGTTTCCAAGACCAAATACACGAGTTACAATGAAAAATACCAAAATCGCTATAGGTGTGCCTGTAAATTTTGAAGAGTTCCGTCGATTCCTCATGGATTCCACCATCAGATCTTCATTTTGAAAAAAATGGGACCAATTTGGAAGCACCAGCTTTCAAATAAAAAAAGAATCTTCAAAATCGGTTCACCCAGTCGAAAGTTCTGAGGTAACAAACATAAAAAAAAAAAAAAAAAGAAAAAACAGACGAATTGAGAACCTCCTCCTTTTTTTGAAGTCGGTTTAAAATGAAGTCGCTCCCGCTGTCTGTTCGCTTAGATCTTTTAAACTACTCAACAGATTTTGATGCAGTTTTCAGCAATAGACAGAGTGATTAAAGAGAAAGGTTTTGTAATAAGTTTAATAAGTTTTGTAAAGTTATGTATAATAAATTCTGGATTATGAATTGTGTTACAGAAAACTCACATAAACCGAAGCGAAGCGAGGGCGGGTCGCTAGTAATTTTTAATTTTCATAAATCAAATTTTCTACAGTGTGATTGGAAACCATTTATTTATTTAAACTTTATTGCCCAATACACACAAACAAGTAAGTAGTATTATAATGCAGTTTTAAAACCCAATAAAGTAATAGCATGTACACATAATACGCGCCATTTCCCTTTGAACAACCTTGTTTCATATTTTACACGCAACATGTGTGCATTAAAATAACATTCCTCACTCGCAACAAATTACTTTTTAAATTAAACACGTGACCGGATGGGAGTGATTTATTAAAGTAAAGTTTATGTGTATGTTGTTTACTATTTAAACTGTATCAACCTGTATAAGAACTCTATTCTCAGAATCATCTCAGTGGAAGTACAACCAAACCATATTTTTACCTACCTACCATATTTAAAACCATTTAAAAAAAAACGACTGTACTTTTCTTTACATAAGACTGATGGTAAGTGACGATGAAGTTGAGGCGAAGTTTGCTGGCTAAGTAGCAGCGTACTCAGTTTTGTTTTAAAGACACCCTGTTTATTATTTTCCTGGAAATTATAGAGCAAGGAACCGAATTCCAGTTTGTAGCAGTTCATGATGAATAATAAAAAAAAGTTAAAAAAAACAAAAACCCGCCTTCAAAAAGCAAAAAATAACTTCTTTAAAATGGTAGGTAAATAGGTCAGTCCAACTGAAGTCTGCTTTTGGTTAAAATATTGTTGGACGCCGACTTCAGTTGGACTGACCTATTTACCTACCATTTTAAAGAAGTTATTTTTTGCTTTTTGAAGGCGGGTTTTTGTTTTTTTAAACTTTATTTTATTTTATACTTTTTAGTGATCATAATTATGCTGTTATTCTCCCATTTCTCAAGAAACAATAGAACATTTCAATCTCGCCGCAAGCAACGCCGTGGGAAAGTCATAGTCATATATTTAAACCTAAATATGCTTCGTCATAGTCGCTCAACTATCTTAATCGAAATATCTTGTCGGCACCTTCGAAATATATACCGTTTAGGAGTTCCGGTGGCCATCTGTGGTCTTCATCATCAGTTCCACTTCACCAAATAGTGGTTTCCAAGACCAAATACACGAGTTACAATGAAAAATACCAAAATCGCTATAGGTGTGCCTATAAATTTTGAAGAGTTCCGTCGATTCCTCATGGATTCCACCATCAGATCTTTCATTTTAAAACAATCGTGTAATCTTATTATGAAACTACACTTGTGCGTGTCTGTATTTTTATTAAGTTAGTGTTACTGTTAAATTGTTTGTAGTACAAAAGCTTAAAAAAAAATAGTATTAAAAAAGCAAATAAACAAAATTTATTTATAATGTACAGATATGGCTTGCTTTTTAAAGTTAGTGGTACAGTTTTACCGATACTTTAATGTTTAGGTACCGACACTTTAATGTAAACATTACGATGCACTATACTTTAATGCAAACATTAAGATGCAACCACAGATACCGGTTTCTTAATATAGGCGATTTGCTTATCGCTTCTGAACATATTGTAGGGAAGTTATGATATGGATGTGTATAAAAAAAATAAGTGCCTGGCTTTTATAATTACGATTCATGAGATGCAATATACTGACAGACAGGCGGACAGTGCGGAGGCTTAGTAACCTTTGTAACTCTAATAGAAAAAAGCAGCCAAACTCTTAGTGCGATTGTATAGTATTGTTATTGTCTTTGTATCTTAAATACTACGAGTATGTATACTGATGATAAATGTTTCTATTTCTATTTCTATTTCTATAATAAATAATGATATGTATTATCATCACCAGTATACCTAAATGCATTTTTTTATTCGCGAAACAAAGTTTAATAAAACCTATATTTAAGTCAGTATACAGTATGACACTAATGAACTTAACATTTAAACAAAATTCGTCAACTTTGTTTGTTCATTAAAATATCTTCCTCAACTTAACGTAACTCAAAAGGCCGTCAAAGAGCTCCGTAAAAATATTTCAATATTTAATGTCCAGTAATTAACTAACAAGCACCCTGTTTCAAGCGGCCGGAGAGCGTATTTTAGAGCTCATTAAACGAATGTCCTAGAAGGCTTTTGCACGAACAAAGAGTAAAAAGTACACAGGGTGGTTTTTAGTGAATAAATTGGCATTCGGCCGTATTTGTAACCAACGTAAAATATAGGGGGTGTTTTAAGATTAACGAGTTTATCTGTATATCTGTTTGTGGCACTGTAGTTCCCAAATGGATGGGCTGGTTAGGAAACCGCTTTTTTTTAAAGAAATCTAGTTTAAACTAGGATATTTGAAAGTCGGAGTCGACATTATATCGGGGGATTTTAACGATTTAAAATTATTAATTATTATTGACGACGTAATATATTATGACAATGCAAGTGGTTAGAGATAAATAATAATAAAATATACTATACTTATTGATTTGCGGGTCGATGTTACAAATTATAGAATAAAATAATTAATGTCTTCTTTTTTTTTTTACGAGACAGTTCCATTCAAAAATTGTTTTAATATTACAAATATTAATTTAATATTAATGATCAAATGCAATCAAATTTATTTATGACATTTAGACAATTCCTACATTACAACCTTACATTATTAGTAGTAAAAAGGACGTGAGCACAGTTTAAAAATAAAATATACTTGCATTATTAATGTACAGGGTGTTACTTAAATTAACAAAACTCAATTTATACATACATACATACATAATCTCACGCCTTCGTTCCCAGAGTGGGGTAGGCAGAGCTACAGAATTACAAACATCTCTAAAAACTTGTTGATAATTCTATAACCCCAATTTGCACAATTAGGCTAAGATGTTTACCAGCGCATTAGTGACAGGTTGCAAGCCCATCGCCTAACAGTACTACAAGCCTTTATTCCCTTAGTCGTCTCTTACGACATCCACGGGAAGACATGGAGTGGCACTATTCTAACGCGGCAACCACACGAGGCAACAAGGCAACTCAATTTATAGTACTTCACATTTTACTCCCTCGTCATGGAGCAGACCCATGCTTTGGTTCTGAAATCCTAGTAGTAACTAAACACCCTCATTTGAATGAAATAAGCTCAAATTCTTGAAGTAATAACACTTTAGCAGTCGCAAATAAATCGGACACACACGTACAAACGCTTGTGGCCTGTAGGCGACATGATAAAATTTATACTTTTTATTATGTTTTATATTTTCTTTGGATTGATGTAGTATGTAAATCACGGTATCCTTTTCATTGATTGAAGGCATTGTGATAAAACCTGCACATTAGTACACATCTGCGAACTAACTATGTTTCTATAAATAAATTGTGTGCATACATTTGTAATATTAGTTGTAAGTAACGAAGTGCATAGCAACGCCATCTGTTAATTCCCTTGCCTATTATATCGTTAATAAATCTTAGAGGGCGCTCGTGGACGAAATCTTTCTAAACTATAACCTCAAAAATACTAGTTTCCCCAGTTCCATTTTGTTCTATGACACGCGGCCGCCAGCGCTTTGTAATTTACTGTAAAATTCATGTTGGTGTTTCATTTTCGGCCTCCATACACAATATGGCCTATTTTAATTTATCTCGAGTACTGCGAAGTATTTACTTTGTAAGCCAGCCTGAACACCAAAACCTCTTTAAACCTATTTTACTGTCGGTTTACTATACACAGTTACGGTCCATGTTTAACTACTCCCCCCCAATCCCTCAAGGACGCACTAATTCACCCTTTCCATTCACCCATTCGCCCGTTCATTCGTTCCAGTCCTGAATGGTGCAGAACTTAATTTACCCCGGAATCCAACATCTCAGGAATGTGGGTATTCAGAAAGAAACTTAAGAACCTTGAGCTGTTGTGCTTTAAATCCCCGGTATTTTAGAAATGGGGGTTAATACAGTGTTAAATTCCACGGTTTTAATTCACTGCATTTAGTCCACAATTCCGTGCGGAATTAATTATGAATCTCAAAGGAATTTAAGTTTTCGAGATGGGAATGATTATGTCTTTTTAAATAGAAATAGTTTGCTAAATTAAATATAGTTATTACTGACAAGGGCAGAGAGGCAAGATACTTGACACGTGAATGACAGTATGTCTGTGCTGATTGCGCCCAAACTGAGAGTGGTACATCACAGTGTGCGCTATCAACCTGTAAGAATGTTTAATAGCCGGCCTATGGTGACGGCACCAATGATGGACACTTTTAGCTGACAGGCACCAGTAATGGACACTTCACTCTTAATTCAAATTTGATACGGTCCTAAATTGATTGTTGCAAAACAAATGAATAACCCTTATCTTCTGTAAAATAAGAATCAAGTGTCCGTCATTGGTGCCTTGTCCGTTACTGGTTCCATCACCCTACTGACTTAAAAAGCATAGGTATCTAAACCTTATATTTAAAAAATCCGCCTAAGGAACTATTTGCTAAAGAAATACTTCTGTGATATGGACGAGTTTGTTAATTAGTAGTTAAAATCATGTTAAATTAATTAAAGTTTATTTTATTAGTTGTAACAAACATTAAATTACTTTATTTATTAATGTGCATGTTGTAAAAGTGTGATTTTAATTTTAATATTAATTTCTATATTCCTAACAAAAATCAGAAAAATTAAAAACCCGTATATTACTTTAAAGATCTCGATTGTTTGTTGCACTTGCCCCGTAGATGCACTTGCCCTAACTGACCTTACTCACTTTGGTACTTTATCGCATTAACGTATTGGACGATCTGGTTTGACATTGCTGACGTGTCTGCAAAGCGACAAGGTACAAAATTGTGTGTCTACTTTTGATGTTGACTTTACCTATTTATTTTGGTTAACAAAGCTCTAGTCGTGACTGCAACTTTTACGTTATTGACCGGTATTTATTTAAATACTGTTAAAAAAAAAAATTGTTCCAAGAAACTGTAATTTTTGAAGCGATAACTTCTTATCGGTAAACCTTCTTAGGGAGGGTAAACCGCTTCGTTACGTAACGCGTTACGGCGCCAGCATAGAGGTAGGAAAGCATGGAGGGAGTATAAAAAGAGCTAATAGAATATAGTAGTCTTCGCACCTGTTACAAAATAATTAAATGCCCTTCGTTAAAAAGAGACGTCTATATTATGACTTCTTTCAACAGTGTACCACTTTTTAGGTTTGTTAGTGTACGTCACTCCGCATTAGTGTGCGTAAGTTTGCAGTCAGTTAAACAATTTCAATATTAAATAGTTCAACTTGGATTATTTCAAGTTATCGCTACTGTCGGCCGTCCCGAGGCGAACACTTTTTTTTAAAGTTACGAGTATACTTACTGTACATTACATAAACTTCTCGTCTTGCGTCCTGATAGAAATATGTTATCACTATATAGTATAAAACAAAGTCGCTTCCCTCTGTCTGTCTGTCCCTATCTATGCTTAGATCTTTAAAACTACGCAACGGATTTTGATGTGGTTAGTTTTTAATAGATAGAGTGAATTAAGAGGAAGGTTTTTATGTAAAATAAGTTTTGGATTATGTACAGGTATTACAGAAACCTGGCATACACCAAAGCGAAGCGAGGGCGGGTCACTAGTTTGTTATAACCCAAAAACTTTTTTTTTATGACAAAGAGTAGGCACACGAGCAGACAGACCACCACATGGTAAGTGGACTCTGAAATCCATAGTCATATAAATTCTCAAGACCACAATCCTAAAACTCCAAGCGTTGTCAACCTAAAGCTGCGGACGGATAGCGCGTACCCAGCTACGCGTAGTCCGTTACGCGTGTGTTTACGCGTACATTGGATCAAAAGGATCAAAAGTATACGCGTAGCTGCAGGAATGGATAGAGCGTTCCAGGACTAGGGAATGCAAATTAACCGGTTATTAACCGTTTTTGTATGAAAATAACCGGTTAAAATCGGTTAAAACCGGTTATTTGCATTCCCTATCCAGGATACGCGTAACCGACTATGCGTAACAGGGTACGCGCTATCCGTACGCACCTTAAGATGGAATGCCTCTATGCTAGTAATTTCACCGGTGGACTTATCCCCACACCGGAACACAACAAAGCGATTGCTTCTAGGTGGGAGGTTAAAGGATCAGATTGTAGTAGCGATCTGGAAGGACCATGCACAAGGTCCTACCACCATATTCGCACTGCTAGATCTAAACAGAAGTAACTCAAAATACAACTGTATTTTAAAATCAACTTTAATACAACTTCTATGAACTTGAAACAAAACTAGCGAGGATTTTGAGTTGATGTTATTTTGGGGATCCCCTTGGAACGCATAATTTTTTTACGCATATTTACTTTTCGCATAACTTTTTTCTCGCATAACTACCTTTTAGGCTGACATTGCAGAATTTAGTAAACGTCTATTTTGTAGATTAGATTAGGTTAGGTTGGGTTAGTTTTTTATAATAATTAAAATAACCGTTTCTATTGTAAAAACCGTTTCAGGTAAAACGATTTTATGCGTAAAGATACGTTATGCGTAAAAAAATTATGCGATCCAATAGAGATCCGCTATTTTGATCTAGAAGTGCGTATACAAAATAGGATAAAATAAACAAGTGATTTACGTAGCCTATTTCGTTTATACAAAGCTTCACAATTTGCCTACAGTTTTGCCCCAATCTGTGCCCTACCTTTGCCTAAAACAAATGACGCTGAACAAAGTAAACGAACAGCAACTCGAATTTGTCAGAAGATCAAGTCAGGTGAAACAACTTTCTTACGCCAACGCCTGGGCACAACTTGGGGAGGAGGGGGGAGATAAAGCGTCCTTTGATCCCTCGGGATCAAACTTTACGAAATATCTCGTGACGTACTGCGTGTAAAGTTGGGCGTTACTTAAGCGCGTTTGACTTGAGGAAAGGTAAACTTGGACTTTGTGATTATTTAATATTTCACCGCTGACTTAATGGTAGTTTTGTGATATTGCTAGTACGGCTAGCACAATAATTTTCTTGCTGGTCGCTCAGTCCGTCTCTATCGTTACAGACTAGATAGAATGAAAGATACAATTGACAAACGACGGTAAATACGGTTTGACGATGCGTTGACCTAGTTGGTAACGACACTGCCTACGAAGTTAGCGGTCCTGGGTTCAAATCCCAGTAAGGGCAGATATTTGTGTGATGAGCGCGAATATTTTTTCCTGAGTCATGGATGATTTCTATCTATTTAAGTATATATTTCTCTGTATAAGTATTTATATCGTTGTCTAGTACCCATAGTAAAAGCCTAGAGCTTAATTTGGGACTAGGTCAATTGGTGTGACATTGTCACCTGAATATTTATGTATTTAACCTTTTGCGTACAACTTGTGCTAGCCCTCTAACTATAGGTCATTGTTTTGTAGTCTTATCAAAGAAGAGCACTCCTGCGCCTTCGTACGTGTAGAATTTATTTTACGCCCCTATTTCTTCACGTTGGCGATAGAATTTCAAAAAACAATTTCTTAATGCACCCCTATGGTACCCAAGGAATATTTTTTTCAAATGTACAGACCATAAGTTTAGAGGTTTAGAACTTCGGGGATAAGTTTTATAATGTGTAGAAGATTACTTGATTTATACTTGAAGACACGGCGATGGAGTCTCAGATGATTTCAAGATTGAGACGGACCCTGCCTGAAGACCTTGTGTCCTCCCTCCCGCAATTTTTATTCTGAAAATAATCAGATGATTTTGAAAATAATCTAATATGATAAACAAAACTGTGACTGCCTAAATAAAATGTTTATTATTAGCAAATCACTATCATCTCTACTATACTATGATATAAGTGCAATCCAAGACCGAAGTAGTAAATAAAAGATACTTCTAACGTTGAGATTATACAGGATGTTACGAAAAACTTCTTGTAACACAATCGTAATAAGTTTTTTTTAATGCTAGATGAGGCCAACGAGCTACTGGGTTACCAGTTGGAAATTAATCACCGCCACAACCTCCAACACTAGGAGAAGAATTGCAGATACGTTTAGTATTTTTTCTTGACTCGTAAACTAACGTTAATGAAAATAAAGATTTTAACACGTGAAATTTAGAGGAAGTAAATTAGTTCTTCGTGTAGTGCTAACGTGTTCTTAGTTCCTCTGGTTTTTTTCCAGTATGTTGATAACGGTGGAGATTATGTGGATGACGTAAGCTCATTTATGGCAATGCCATATTTTGACAGTTTTGTACCAGTAGTGAATAAGTTTAGATTAGCTCTTTGAAACGATAATTTTGCATTATAATCATCTTACCTAGAAAAGTTCATTTCATTTGAACTATCTATATATAAAAATGTTTACAAACAAACCTGTAAAGTAAGAAGCTTGAAGAAAACTTTTTCGTCTCGTTTTAAATAGTTTAATTTACCTCCTAAAAGCGAATGTTGATAATGTAAAACGTATGACAAACAAATACCTTATTAATAAATACATCAATATTACTTATGTAACCAAGTGTACGTACTTATTTAGGCTATTTGATTGTTCTGTTTAAAAGACGAAAGTTAAAAAAATTATCAATCATTTTTAGGGCTGTATTAAGAAAATAAAATCAGAAACACCCTGTACATGTTGACGCAGGGATATCGGCAAATAAAATATTCTTATGTATCAATCCTATCTCGACAGTAAAACCCGAGGAATGGAATAACTGTTTCCCGTTTAACTGACGTAGTCAATGTATTCGGCTCACTGCCGCACGATAAGCCTTGTAAAGTGGCCGAATTCAGTGATTCGCTTATGTTGAAGATAAAGGATGTTTGTTTTATGTTCGTTTTTCTTTGTGTGTCAATCTGAAGGATTGTAGGAGTTTATAAAAATATTGTTAGAGGAGGTTAGTACTGCGTTTTGTCCCAGCCATTCAAAATTAAAAACTTCATGTATTAATTCAATAATTTTAAAATAATTTGAAATACTTAACCGTAACATTTACTTACTTATTATAAAAAGTGTCTGCGGAACTGCAGGAATAAAATTAAAAAATGGTTTTTGTTTATTAAAACAAAGATCGTAAATTTACCTTTCAATTTTAACATTATATCAGCTCCTAAACAGCATAAAATTGTATTGTCAGGTAGTACATCTATGATCATTTAGCTCATTTTAACAACGGTTTCAAAATAATCTTGCAAAAATGGTTTCACGCAATCATAACAACAATTAAAGTTAAAAGTAATGTAGTAAAAACTCAATAAAGTTATCTAAAACTAAAAACAGAAAATAAAATCACATTGCTTTTGATTATTAACAGAGGTTAACTCTAGCCTTGATCATCAGAAATCATGCTGTATCAACGAGTAAAATAAACTTGAGTCTAAATATCGTATAACTTAACCACAACTCAGATGGCAACCCCACCGACATTCCATCCGAGAAATAGTTCCCAAATCTAAAATACATCAATAATTTCAAACATTTACTGATCACACTCCGAAAGTGCCTCATAGCAGAACCCAAAGTTCACAGTCCATTTTCTTTTTCCCTCTAGTTGCTCAAAGATGAAGTGTGAAGGGGATGCGGAAGTTTCAAGTTTCATACTTTTGAATAATCCTCCTAACTTACTTGCTTGCTGTTTGAAATGGTGCTTTATGTAAGTGACAGCAAGAGTTATAAGGTCCTGTGTCGATACAGCCTCATACTTTTGGCAAGTGTTGTCTGATGCAGGACTTTAATAGTTTCTTGGGAGTTTGTAACTGTCACAGAAGATGAAATGGAAGCCAGGTCACTTTAAGTGTTACACGATATTTAATTACATACATACACATACATAAACTCATGCCTTTATTCCCAGTTTGGGGTAGGCAGAGCTACAGCATTGCCAACAACTCTAAAAGCTTGTTGATAATTCTGTAACCACATTTTGCATAATCAGGCGAAGATGTTTACCAGTGTATTAGTGACAGGTTGCAAGCCCATCGCCTAACAGTACTACAAGCCTTTATTCCCTTAGTCGACTTTTACGACATCCACGGGAAGACATGGAGTGGCACTATTCTAAGCCGGCAACCACACAGCTCAATATTTAATTACACTTATATAATATTATAAAGAAACCCTACCAATTACTAAATTTAAGTGGCAGTGGGCGGGCACAGCAATCGCAGAACAGATTGTCGATGTAATTAAAAAGTTTTTGCGAGCGTAGGTAGACCTCCAACAAGGAGGACCGACGAAGTGGTTAAGGTTGCGGGAAACCGATGGATGCAAGACGCGCAAGAATGCTCCGCGTGGCAAGACTTAGGGGAGCCTATGTCCAGCAGTGGACGTCTTTCGGCTGAAGTGAATGATGAATTTTATAGATGCAAAAGTTTGTGTGTAAGTATTTTTGTTTGTACTTTTTAGGGTTCCGTACCTCAAAAGGAAAAAACTGAACTCTTATAGGATCACTTCGTTGTCCGTCCGTCTGTCTGTCCGTCTGTCTGTCTATCTGTCTGTCAAGACCCTTTATCTCGGGAACGCGTGGAGGGATCGAGTTGAAATTAAAATCGTATACTCAGTTCTACAGTCCAGTTGTAAAAAAATCAAACTTCTAAGTTATTGTAAAATAAAGATACGGCCCTTTTTGCCTCAAAAAACGTATATTTCGACACTCACTAGGGAATCAAAATTTAAAGGGTGTTTTCCGTTTACCTAGATCTATGAAATTTGGCAAGTAATACTGTCTTACTACTTACTATACTACAAATATAGGAAAAATCTGAAAATTATACATTTTTAATTAAATCACAAAAAAACAGAGTCTTTATGCAAGGAACGGCGGACCAAATTTTCAATTGAGATAAAAGATAAAAAAGATAAAAGATGTTTATTCAGTAAGTAGGCCGCACGGGCACTTTTACACGTCAAAAATCTACCAGCGCTTCGCAAGAGACCACTGCTGAGAAGAAACGCCGCAAGAAACTCAACAGTCAGTCGTTTTAAAAAAAATTACTTATACAATTATAGAACTTAACCTAGCATTATATAAAACAATGAATTTAACATCATGCGTAGTTGTGCAGGAAAATGTGTCAAAACTCAGTATGTTCAGATGAACTCTTAAATAGTAATAATAATAATAATTATATATATATATACATATACTTACCCATGACGGTGCAAAACAACCACATAGTTTTGATACATTCTCCTACAGAAACCGTGTCCCCTAGACAATAATTATACCTACAATGTTTAGATATTTTCCTGACTAAGCTATTACTAAGTTTATTTAGGTGTTTATTTTAGGCCAAGCATTTTTATCTGTTAGATAGTCCTCGACCCTATAATAAGCTTTCGACATCAACGAATTTTTCAAGTAATTTTTAAGTGCTGGAAATGATAACTTTAAAACTTCGTCAGGTAATTTATTATAGAAATGAATGCATTGACCAACAAATGATTTATATACCTTACGGACACGAAATTTTTTAATAGCAATTTTATTTTTATTTCTTGTATTCAAATTATGTATATCACAATTCTTAACAAAAGAGTCTTGATTTTTAATGACATAAATAATATTCTCATAAATAAATTGTGATGCTACTGTCAAAATACTAATTTCTTTAAATAGTAATCTTAAGGAATCACGGGAGTTTAGGTTATATATGGAACGAATGGCAATGGAGTTAACCGTGTTATGTGCGGAACCCTCGGTGGGCGAGTCCGACTCGCACTTATCCGGTGTCTTATACTGAAATGGCTGGACAGTTTATTTTTGTGTTATAGTCAGGGGCAGAAGCTAGTCATGATATAATTCTATTCGGCCAGAAACCCGTAGTAGAGCGGCAAAAGATGCACCAATCACACTTAAGCTATTATGTAAATGTAAAACTTAAACTACCTACTGAAATACCTTATAAAATAGTTTCATCAAGTCTTTTCGGTAAAAGTCCAAACATAGTTTCGATGACTAACTCTGAAAGCGACGTCCCTCGTTACAGACCTACTCCAAAGATGACTAAGTCAGAAAATGACGATCCTCTCCACAGAGTACCTTTTTTATATACCGTAATAGAGACCTATCTCCGCGGTCAGAAAAGGTAACGCGAAAGTGTCGCCCTCTGAACTTGTGATTTGTAACTATCTGTCAGATTCATATACCTATATATATACACACAAGCATAGGCACCCTGAATTACTCTTTTCAATTTATTCTAAACGTGGTGTACTTTTTTGCTGATTTTGGATTTAATAACATAGATCATGCCAGCAAAAAAGTAACCCACGCTAAAGATGATAAAATAATAACACTTCGAATATTTTATTATTTATTACAGGCTTTATTTACATCCAACTAAGTACAGAATTCAACATTAATACAATTAAAAATTAAAACTAAACGTATTTAAATTAAAATTACACTAAGCTACACAAATATTAAAGATATAAATAATAACCACCACTATAAAAATGGCACCCCCTCTAGCAGGTCCGCTCGCGGCATGGTCCCCATGACACTGGCTACATTACCCCTCTGGATAGCTAGCCCAATCCTTTGGGAGAGGTAAGCACCAGCTCTAGGATCTCCGGAGGATTCTATGAACCGGGAGGACAGGGCCTTAATAAAGCTTTTCATATCATCTGACCAAGGTCCCATGGTTTCCACTGCAAAAAATGAATGGCCCCAAGTTATCCGGATTTAAATGTACTGGACTTTTTCGGCTAGCTCACCAGTGCATGGTAGGCACTGTGCCTAGTATGTGGGGTGACTATAGGTATTGCAAGTCATAAACACAACCAAATAATAGTTATTATCCGTTGAAAATTATAAAGTCGGTTATTTTTTGTTAACAAACTTTAGCATTACATCCATACATATAACAGATCTGCGGGTCTATTATGATCGTGTTTATTGATGCGGATAAAACTTCTGATACTTTCTGGACAGAGGCCCGTTTCACGAAGCTACAAGTTACAAATGACAAGCGGAAGTCTCGTTCTAACTCCTTTTTGCTAGAAAAGGAGTTCCGCTCGTAATTTGTAACTTATAGCTTCGTGAAACGGGCCAGAGTATGTAAGAGCAAAAGTGAATCCACCATGATAAAGGCGACCATGATACAGGCCCTGAAATTTTACATGGAAGTGGTAAAGAATAACTCAGGGCGTAATTAATTGGTACTTAAATAACAATATAATTTTCTCACTAACCTGGCATTTTTTTTTGTCGGTACAGCTATGTTGCTGATACGATTATTCTGGCACGAATATTTTTCTTCGACTACCGACTTGTTTGTCATGTGCACTTCACATGACAAACAAGTCGGTACTTGAAAATATGACTATTTTCAAGTCCTAATATGGGACCTCCAACATTGTAGACACACGTGTTAAACATCTCCTTATCCTTGCCCGGATTCGGAAACTTATGTAAAGTCTCCTTGGATCCTGAATGAAAAGAAACTAGCCCAAAATATTATATTAGCCCAGTATATATAAATATGCCGCCAGTGTCAAACTCAAGTCAAACCGTGAATCGACCAGAAGCTACCAAATTTTACAATGTGTTGCAATACATTAAAATAAATATCTCCCGTTCGAACATGTATCTTTTTTTGTGCTTGTGATTTTAGAATTTTCGTGTGCTGTTACTATCTTTATGCAAGTACTTGGTGTAATCTTAAAGTTTTGAATGTTAAATAAAAGAAAACACCTTCGCGTCATAATAAAAAATCTACTGTAAATATAACAATGTCTTTGAGCTGGTCATACTACCCTACTGATGTTCTTTTTCGAGCAATAACACCATCTATCGCAGTTTTCTGTTATCAGGTACTCAAAGAACAGACCAGATGCCGTAAAGTGCCATCTATACGTGTGATTTAAAGATGCGCGAAAATAATACTTCCGAAGAAAACGTCATTTAGTTCCATAGGATTCTTTGCTCTTTAGCCTCCTTTTTAATTTGACATACTTATCCGTTACTTCAACCCGAATAGCCAGTACTGAGATTGTGCACCCTGATCCTCTCACTGGATCTATTAAGAAGTTGACTAAGTCAGAATAACGTGTCGTCTATCGACATGGACTTAAAACGAACATGTCGTTCTTCTAAATTGACATCCCAAGAAAGTGACCTACCTCGCCAGAAGGTAAATATTGAAGGAATATTACAGCCACGGGTAAAACCTAGATTGTACCAAACTCTAAGGATAAAAATGAAATCCAGAAAAATAAACAACATCGCTCATGCATAATACAAGCGTAGGCGCCCAAGAAATATATTTTTAACGTGTAGTTTCCGGCTTAGAATAGTGCAACTCCATGTCTTCCCGTGGAATTCGAAAGAGGCGACGAAGGGAATAAAGTATTGTTAGGCGATGGGCTTGCAACCTGTCACTAATGTACACTGGTAAAATCTTGCCTGTTTGTGCAAAATGTGGTTACATAATTAGCAACCAGCTTTTAGAGTTGTTGGTAATCCTGTAGCTCTATCTACCCCACTCTGGGAATGAAGACGTGAGTGTATGTATGTATGTAAATTCATTAAACAACCGAGCATTTTAATTTAACAACGGGTTTGTTTTCTTTGACTTAATTAAACATTTTAATTAAAACTTTTTTCCTTTTTATACGTTTTTGAATGTAGGTTTTAATTACGTTTTCTATTTATTTGTTCACCCGGGTTTTTTGTTGATTTTTTCCACGACATCTTCATTACTTTCAATCCTTGTTTGAACATTTATCTAATCATGGTGACTTCATCCGCCTTAATATTTTGTTAAGGAAATTATACAAAGTCTTTTTTTTGAGGGAAATTTTATTGCTTTTTAGGGCTTCGTCTTCCGTCTTTCTGTCTGATTAAATGACATATTTTTTTTGTAGGTACTCATATAGATTTTATACCGCGCAGAAAGACCAAATAATGAACAAAGTGAAAATAAATCGTGGCAATTTAAACACATTCATTACAAAGCTTGATCCGATATTATCTGCAGGGTATTTCTTTTTAATACTACTCAGGTTGACCAAGATTTTAAACGACAACTCAGACTGGCTGGTTGTAAGCTGTGACCAAATTCCAAGTTAACGTAACCAAGGTTTGGACTAAGTAGTTTGAACAACACGTGCAGGCTTCGTCGAAGAGTTACCGCTGCTGCTAAATACCCACAAGCCGACAGACTAACACCCCCGCACCACCATCCAACGTAGAAGACAATATAAGAGAAGGAATCCCGTAACCTGTTACTACCTTTTAGCTTAAAACAGCAATACTATGCCCTAGAACGCTCCACAAAAGACGTATTTACAACTCTGATCCAAAGCAAAATTTACTTTCTCTTGTTAGTAATACGATTGCAAATACTGTAACAGTTAAACAGCAGATATGCATTTTAAATAAAAAGGGTAGTATAGAGCAATACTATTTCTCTAGCCAAGTTAGAACGGGATGCACTGAAAGTATGAGCAACAGCGTTGAAATATGATACCTATTGATATTTTATGGATCTACGAGTATGAAATGCTAGAAGCATTTCAATTTCACTCAATGCATTAAGCTGCGACCACACCGCTGCTTAAAATACGGTGACGGTACCGAATCGCAGTGACGCGTCGTATCCGTACCGTTTTTGACGCACGCTCCCCACACCGCGGCGCACCACGGTGCTTCAAAAACGGCGCCATTATGTTACAATGTCAATGTGTATGTCTTTTGTTTACGCAACGACACCGTATTTTAAGCAGCGGTCTGGAGGGCATGCGTCAAAAACGGTACGAATACGATGCGTCACTGCGATTCCGTACCGTGACCGTTTTTTAAGCATTGGTGTGGGCGTAATTTTATACTTAGTTATAGCATAGTAGAAGATGCACCTATTCGTTAAAATAAAATACAATATTATAACCAGAGACCGGAATTTTCTAGACATTTTGAGCTGTCATAGTGAGTTCTCTGTATTGACTTTCAATTAGGTACATATCGAAAACTTTAAAATAGACTGTTAGCCACTTTTCGTAAACACAATGTAGAAAAAAATATGATGATCAACTTTTTTTATAAATAGCCTAAGAAACACTTCACTTGTTAGCACTAACACAAATTTTGATATTGGTAGCCGTATTTGGGAACTGATTACTGATTAATTAATAAATATTTTTTTTTTCTAAGTAACTTTATATTTAATGTTTTATTTTATTTCGTTTAAGGAAGTTTTTAATAACCCCCTCGACTCAGCAAATCTGCCCTCCTAAGCCAATAAGCAGTATACCAAATTTAATAACCAAAGCAGTTTTAATTCTCTTTTTTTTTTTAATGCAAAAAATTTATAGCTTATGCCAATTTTAAATTTTCATCTACCCAAATGTTATCTGGGAGATAAAGAGTAAGCGATTTTTTTGCGATAATACCTTCCGTTGTTTACCTCTACTTACCTTTTTAAAACCCGATAAGCAAACCTATGCCGAAAAAAAATATGGTTTTAGCCCCATATTCTTACAAAATGCGATAACATTAATTTTCCCTTATATACAGTGATCGGAATAGGTAGAGCTAATTTGCCTAAACTTGACGCATATTCATTCATGCGTGAGAGAGATGGGAATACATTATTGAATGAACATGCATCAAGTTTAGGCAAATTAGCTCACCTATTTCCGATCACTTATATACCTAGTCCGACTGTATGATTTTTGAACATGTTATAGATATTATGAAAAACTAGGTCTCTACGTTTCCTTTGTTAAAAAATATTTTTTAGGAAAAAAAAAAGAATAAAAACGGAAACGCACAAACACAGTTTTTAATAACAACTATGACATATTCAAAAATCGTGAAAATCGAACTTCGGGTCGGGGTCTTCGGTGGATCGGGTTATAATAATTTGTATTTTTTTAAAGCTATGCGAATTAAGAGTCGGTTTATAATCCTCTGAATTCACTTTATCAGCAGGACGTGCTATTTAAACGAGCCAACCCCACAAATAAAACCCACTTTAATATTCTAAAAGAAAACGTCGTGCTTAGACGAGGTTGTAAATCTCAAAAGCCGCTCAAGCTAGGTCACTCACAATAAAGAAAATCGGCGTCGTCAAGCGAAGTCTCTCAGTTTAAAACAAAGGAGTCACGCTAACTTAGAATATACTAACATACTTGTATATACAGGTTGTTAGGCGCATGGCTGGACAAAAAAAATGGCGTATAAGTGATGCCATATACTACTTATTCAGGCCTAGGTCCAGGATAAAGGATACAAAAAAAAACCAACCATGCGCCTAACACCCTGTATACATCCTGACTTAAAGTTTTAGTATAACTTGCATGTTGATAAATCTATTGGTTTTTTCTATGGAAAGGTAAAGGCACACGAGCATACAGGTCACCTGATGGTAAGTGGAATCTGAGACCCATAGACAGAAAATTGTAAGACAATCCTAAAACTACAAATACGTTGCTAACCCTTAGTACTAAGATGGAATGCCTCTTCATATGCTAGTAATTTCACCGGTTGTCTCACCGTTCTACGGAACATAACAATGCCAACAATGCTGTTTGGCGGAGAGTTAACGAATAAGATGGTGGTAGAAATCCAGACGGACCGTGCACAAGGTCCTACCACCACTGAAACACGCATCTCTAAGTTATTTATGTACCTAAATCGTGTAATAAAATAAACATTTACCTCAAAGTTTTGACTGTGTAACAATAGCCGTGGTCATGAGAAGACGGTAATAAAGGGTGCTCGTCTTCTTGTGGTACGAGTAAAGCGTGATGCGAGTTATAGCTTAAAATAGCTGTATATCAAACATAATGGGTACCTATACATTGTATATAACGACCTCGTGAAAATTCTTGGGATGTGGACGTCTTTCGGATGTATGATGATACTGTACCTTTACAATTCTGAAATAAGTTTCCGAATTAATTCGCTATAAGTTTTTGTTTGTTTTTTGGTCATTAATCACTCAGCCTACGTCGACTTCTTCCTTTTTACTTTGATTAAATTCCTTTTTGTCTCATTACCTAAATAAAAATATTATTAAGTATGTAGATTAGGCCCAACCCTACTACCTCAGTTAATATCTCTTTAACGGCTCAATTGATTTCCATGAAATCTAGCTAAGAACCATCCCGATTTAACTAGAATTATTTTAAAACCGCTTTCGAATCGGTCCATTTGTTAATGAGCTATGACACTACAGACAGACATAGAGACACACGATAAACTTAATTACAACACCCCTCTCTCGACGGGGTTTAAAATTTAAAAATGAAACGCGGAAGCCACGTTTTTGCAATTATCTGTGACATTATTTACTTATTGCTTTCTTTGAAACTGTTTTATCTAATTAACAATCAAAGATAAAAAAGTTTCACATTATATTTATTCTAAGATACATTCCATATTAATGTTTAATTTCAAACGCTTTTGTGTACCAATTTTTGTAAAAATAAAAAATCACCCTGTTTTTGTTAGCCAGCTTGCGGCAATATGGCGCAAATTGAAATAAAATACGTATAGTATGGAGGTGCGGGTAGTTATAAATAAAATAGGAGCGCGGGCCATTCCGGGCACCTGCCGCGGGAGTAGGTTGGCCACACGTCCTGGCTTGTATGCGGACTTTTTTTACAAGCTTTTACTTAACTTCAAATGTCTATGGGTCTCAGATCCCACAGACCATCAGGTGGCCTGAGTGCTCGCGTGCCTTGTCCTTGCCAATAAAAAAATACTTCACTTTATTATGTGCTAGAATTTTAAAAGTCGATTTTGAACGAGTTCCCTCAATGGAATGGGCTGAAATTTGGAATAGGTATATAATATAAACCCGATGACAATGCAATATTATCCATCGAGCTAATCTGACACTGAATGATGGTCAGCTCATATATGTCATGTCGTCGACATGCCAACAAGAAGAATAATATTTATCCGCCGAGCGGGGTTCATTACTTTCGTCTTGATAAGCAGGTGATGTCTGAGCGGGAAAAAGTATATTCGGCAGCCAAATCTTGTCCCAAAAATGTAATTTTTAACATAATCTTTTACTTTCTACTTTTTTTATGGCATAGAGAACCAAACGAGCATATAAGCTACCTGATGGTAAATGATCTCTGAATCCCATTACCATTTACAATCTTACGAAGACAATATTAGGACTGCAAATGCGTTGCCAACCCTGAGGACTTAGATGGAATGCCTCTATGCTGGTCATTTCACGGGTTGTCTTACCGCACTGGTACGTCAGTAATGCAAATAATGCTGTTTGGCGACAGGCCAAAGGGTAAAATGGTGGTAGGTAGTGATTCTGATGGATCTTACACAAGGTCATTCTACTAATAAAGTTATCGTTTGTTTTTAAGTAAAAATTCAAATGTAATGTAAATGTAAATCAAAATGGGAAGTAAAATTCAATAAAACAATAATTAATACATTAAGTAATTAAAAAATCATAAAATTATCTCTTTTTATAACATTGAATGTTGATTCGTAATAAAGTAGTGGCACCAAACCAGTCTACTCTAAAAACCGTTTCAAAACGAAGTTCAAAATCAGCAGTTTTCCTACATGCTTGTCTTCTCACAAAAACATGAGTTTTTTATTTGTAAAACCCCGTAAACCCCACAACATGGTAATCCTACTCAAATAAGGGTAGAGCCGGTGGCACGGAGTAGCCGCTGCACTTTTTTAATGATTCGGCAATAAACGCCACTTTAATTGGTGGTGAAACTGGCTGTTTATTTTGTTGACGGCGTTTTTTAGTCGATGAAAAAACGCCGTTAAAATGTGGTGAAATGCAAAACGTATTGTTATGAATGTTATATGATGTTTGCGCTATACAGGTTGATTTTTTGTTGGAGATTTTTTTGCGTTAAGTAATTAAAAGGGTCAAATTTTGTTTATTTACCCCCGTTGTAACAATGGGGTAACGTTTGACTTCCATTTCGCCACAGCTTGTTTGGCATAATTATAAGTGTTCATGCTTTTACACGCATACAACTGCAATAACGAAGTTATTTATCGAAAACATTATTTAAGTCAGTGTTCTCATAACTCTAAAAAGTTGGTATACAAAGATAACATTGTAAGTAGATGGTCACTTTTGGACTAATTCCTTAGTAAATATCGATTTTCTTCGTGATTCATTCAGATTCTGTCAAACGCGAGTGTAACTTTGATAGTGATAGACAGCCAATGGCTGATGGCTATTTAATGGGGCACCTCTATACCTTTTTCTTCCATTTGACCGGATACAACGCGGAGCGGTTTGAATCGTCAACGACCCAGCGATATCTGTCCGATTGGATTCCCTCGCTATCCAAAGGGAGGTCAGTTCACTTTGCGTGCTGTATAGGCTTTATAACTGAGAGTGTTCTGAAGAATTCGTCGTCATGCATCCTGCATGTGTAATCTACGCTTAAATCTACCTACGCTTTAAAAAGATGGCTACTGTGCAAAATGATGTAAACTTTTTTTTTTTTAACTCGTGTCAAGGTTTTATTTTTTCTAACCGGTGGTAATGCTTTTTACCTATATTATGCCTAAATTGAAGAATAAAGAACTTTGACTTTGACTTTGAATTATTCGGACTTTTATCAGCTGCAGAGTTCCACCATCGAACTACTCGTCGTAAAACCAGATTCCTTCAACATCACCTTGATGAATGACGTTCTTCCACCATGTGTTGCACTGGGCACTTCTTGCCTCGACCAGTGAAACCGTGGAAGGGAGTCCTTCGGCGGGATTTTTCTTTTAAGAAAAGAGCTTATATTTCATTAATTGGCCGGCAACGGACCAACAACATTTCTTAAGTTAAAAAAGACTTTACTTTGTCGCTTTTATTTGTTTGTACGGTAGTATTATTGTAAGAAATTAAATTAAAGTGTGGTTTTTGCCAGGCAAACAAGCACACATATCACCTTATAGTGAACTCTGGGCTCCATAAACTTATTAGTCTCAAATCTCAAGACATCATTCTCAAAACTACAATCCTAAGACTGTAAACACGTTGCCAACCACAAGAACTAAGATGGCAATGATCATTATAACTATGCTACCCAAGCTGACCCATACATACTCAGCAACAGGCTCTCCGCGTTATCACACATTTGCATATAATCATCAATTGTTCGGTAATGAAAACCATTTATCTCTGCTATCAGCACCCCCTACCAACCCCGCAGATTACCAGTCGTTAATATACGGGGGGAAGTTAGCTCGTTAGCTAAAGCACCGCTAACCTTTGTTATCTGGCGATTGTCCTGGAGTAGGCAGTAGTTTATGACCTTGCAATAACATAAAGAGGAAAATAAACGTCATAGAGGTCAAGGTCAAACTGATTTGACATTCTATAAGTGAACATATTGAATATTAGGTATCTTGAAAAATACTTTGGTCAAATAATAGGACACCCTATACGACGAACGCTAAGACTAGCTAGACTATAGGTAGACTGAAACTTCTTGGTCGTCAAATTGGTTTCAACTCCTTTATAATATTTTTAACCGGAGTTTAACCAAGCATAACTAATATTGAATTAGTGGAGGCGACAAGACTCATTCAACTGTTTACTTTGAAATTGAAAAATTCTCGACAAATCACTTAAACTAACTTTTTATAAGCGTAATAGATGGTTTTGATACTTGACTTAATACCACCACTACAATAATTACCTACCATATTATTATCTTGGGGCTTTAGGCGACTTACTGACGATCAAAGAGAAAGACGGAGAAACGGAGTCGGCGGTTGACTGTCCAATTTAAATTACGATCTATCGAAACTAAAAAATCTTACTAATATTAAAAAATGCGCTAGATAGGATTTTTTTTACTCAATCGCACCAGAACGGGCGAATGAATATGGATGAATTTTGATACAAAGATAGATTATATTGTGGAATAGCATAATAGGCCACCTTTAATTTAAAAAAAAATTGGACTGGGTAAATAGCGATAAACGACTTGTACGCAGACGGAGACGGGCGCAGAAAGTATCAAGAATAAAAATATAACGACGTTCTCAAAACAATTAATTGTTATTTTTTAGTACCCTTTTAAAAGGATCATCAAGGCAACTGAATCTCTCTAAGCTTTTTAAAGTACCTATCCAATTGGAAAATTTGTTTAAAGTTGATTTGTCAGGATCGTAGCAGGTGGAAAGAAGTGGTCTCTGCCTACCCATCTGGGAAGCAGGCGAGATTTAATGTATGATTGCAAAATTTCAAACAACAATCAATAAACACGAACAAGAAATCTAGCTATTAAAAAAAGAAACAATAAAAAAGACACCCCTAAAGTGTTTATCTCAAATAGTTTATCGAACACGCTGTAGATAAAACAAAGCCCTATTAAGCCGTCTCGTTTACGCCTGCGACTTTACGATCCGCCAGAAGAGGACCAACTATCCATCTAAACGTTATTTGCCGTAAAACGAAAGCACCCGTGACGTCTTTGTTCACTTTAGTGTCGGTGTTCAATCCGACGTCTTGTCTTGTGATAACTTTTTATTACGTATGTGTCAAGAGATTGGTCTGTATTATTCATTTTCTCCCACATGCTCGGAAATGTTAACCTTACTGTCGTAAAATCAGCCCGCGAAGTTCCGAGTTCCAGGGCCAGGCAAAATTAAAAAAAAAGGAAAGTTATTATTTACCAACGCCAGCGG
The DNA here is from genome assembly GCA_946894065.1 of Acleris literana. NCBI lineage: Eukaryota > Metazoa > Arthropoda > Insecta > Lepidoptera > Tortricidae > Acleris > Acleris literana. The sequence continues at coordinate 771,767 of OX335671.1, forward strand.
CCGCGAAAATGTATGAAATTTCATTACGTACCTGGTGTTTTACTTTTTAAAACCATGTTTGGCCTAGGATAACTATCTCCAAACACTCGTGAATTCAAAATTCTTCCTTGTATATTTTACTTTCTAAACGTTATAGACTAAAAAAGTTAACTATTTCAAACAGCGTTTACAGCGTATTTAAAAGTGTATCAAATAGTTTGACATTTTTTTTAAAACAAATTGCGTTCGTAAACAAAATAAATGTTATAATTTATACTATATTTTATTCAAATTGAATTTATTACGTTTAAATGTGTGATCTTATTTAATTAATGCTTATTTCACTGTCATACTAAATCGTACGTTTCTGTTCTTTTTTTCAAGTAAGTATAGGGACTGTGTTTAATATGATTAACAATTGTGTTAAATTTCCTCACATTGTTGGAGAAAATCACTATACAAGCCTCGACCGGGAAGGGCGGTTGCTGGACTCGTATATAGCGCGGCCTCGACTGCGTCTCGGCTACGCTAACTCTACTCGTCCCGCAACGGCCTATTTCCCGGTCTGTGCAGTTATGTACTATTTTGTACCTGGCATAAAATATTTCTTATATCAACGAAATAAGGTTAAAACAGTGAGTAGTAGTGACCCTGCCTACGAAGCTAGCGGTCCTGGGTTCAAATCCTGGTAAGGGCAGATATTTGTGCGATTAGCGCGAATATTTGTTTCTGTGTCATGGATGTTTTCTATATAAGTATTTATATCGTTGTCTAGCACCCATAGTACAAGCCTAGAGCTTAGTTTGGGACTAGGTCAATTAGTGTGACATTGTCCCGTGATATTTAAATGAATAATCTTCTGAAACAGACCAGCTCCTGACACCGTTGGATTGCAATGCCTTCGGGTTCAATTATGTATTCCTTCAGCTCATTACGATAGCGTTAAGTTGTTCATTATTGACTTGCAAGATTGACAAACCAATAAAACAACTAAAATAAAAGCTTATAACGTGAATCGCAGAACTTTATTGGGGACCGTATTATCGCTACAACCATCACTTTATCATATAACCTGCCGCCAAGCTGCTGTCTTACCTTACCTTACCCCCAAATCGGAACTCAACAATACAAACTCTGCTGCTTGGTGGCAGGTTAAATGTTAAAATGGTGGTCGCGATCCGGACGAAACATCCACAAGGTCCGAAGTACAGTCAACAGCATAAATAAGTGATCATTTATGTACCTTGTCGCTTTCAATCGTTTCACAATTTTGTATGACATTTCAAACACGACGTTAAAGTGACAAGGTACATAAATTATCACTTATTTATGCTGTTGACTGTACCACCACTAAAACCACCATACCATAAGAAATAACATTTTAGTAAAACATAAGAAGGTTATTCAAACGCTGCACAAACTAATCTAAGCAGTAACAAGTGCAATTAACTGCATTCTACAGCATATTTACATATCGCTTTGTGCTCGTTCACCGGCAGAGCGAGGTAAACTTGCACCAAGTCGTTTTCGTGAAGTAATTACAAGAGTTCAAACAGACTCAACCTAATAGGGGCTCTATTCTAATCGATGAAACCTCGTTGTTTTTGACACGTTACCGTATTGTTTAAACTCGGCCGCCATTACTGTCGAGTAATAGTAGTTTACGTGACGGTTGCGTAATGACAGGTATTACAACATGAGTGTGGTTGCCTTGCGGGTCGTTTCATAATAGATCACACAAGTGTTGTAATGCTAATTACGCAGAGTCTCGTACAATACTTTATCTACACACATATAATAAGTACTCTAAGATGGGTTCAGAAGCCGAAAGACAAATGACCAGCATTACCTTACCTGTGGAGTAGGTGACAGCGATGACAGCTGTAACGTAATTGTGAAATTACGTTATCGAATATTGTTAGGTAATGAGATCCAAATTTGGAACATCTTCCAAAATTAACAGCTGTCATCGCTGTCACCTACTACCACAGGTAATGCTGGTCATTGCCTACGGGTTTTGAACGCATAATAGAGGACTTATGATATGAGTGTAGATAAATAAATGATAATCTCAGGGAACAATCTCACATTGACCTAATCCCAAACTGAGCTCTAGGTTTAAACTACCTTAAAGGATTGACAATACAATAACATGTCATTTCAAATGTAATTATTACCATAATTATTAGCTTAAATATTACCTAATTCATATTTTTAAAGCTATCTATAGGTACATAGATGATTTCTAGTAGGTATAAAAATTAACAATCAACAAATCATGTAAGAGTTGGGGTGACAACGTTATCAAAGGGTTTTGACCCTGCAGAATACGGATCTGCCTGTCGCCATTCCGAAATTTGAGCCAGAAGTATCCTATGGTGGAAAAGGTGCAGCCCATACAAAAATTTTCGTCGAACATTTTGTAAATCGTTGTTCCGGTACCCTAAAAATCTTCTGAGAAAACCTGACTGTAACATACAAAGAGCCAGGATATGGATTGTTTGGTTACGAGACCCTGAAAACGTTAACCTTAATGGCTTAAATTTGGTGTCCGTCCGTCTGTCTATCAAACCCTTACACCCGAACACGTCGGCCAAACTCAATAAGACTTTAAAAGCCTAACGGACCGGTTTTATATCTTCAAGGATTCTATCAGCTCACACGAACTGCGATTCGCTGGCGGAACGCCAACGTTGTGTGGAGAGTGCACAAAGAGGGGGGGTTAAGCTGACATTAACTGGGCTTAAGGAGTTGAATACGGGTTGCTAAATGTATAAAATAAAGTAAATAAGTAGGGAGGACAATGTTACATAAGTATACATTTTTATAAGTAAAATAAAATAGTTTTGTTCAAATAAATATCAGGGGACATTCTCATACAAATTGACCTAGTCCCAAACTAAGCTCTAGGCTTTTACTATGGGCACTAAGCGACGATAAACATACTTATAAAAAGAAATAAATACTTAAATACATAGAAAACATCCAAGACTCAGGAACAAATATTCGCGCTCACAAAACATTTGCCAAACCGGGAATCGATCCCGGACCGCTAGCCTCGCAGGCAGGGTCACTGCCAACTAAGCCACGTCGTCAAATAAAATTCCCCGATATCATGTCAACCCCTTCTTTCAGAGCTGAACTAGAACTAGGTTTGATGAACCGATTTTCATTAAATCTAGCTAAGAACCACCCCAATAAAACTTACTTTCTAATAAATAACGTCTAAATCTGTTCATCTGTTTGAGAGCTACGTTGCTACAAACACACAGATACAAACGTTTTACTTATAACACCCCTCTCTTTGAGTCGGGGGTTAAAAACCGAGACTGAAAAAAAAAACAATTCACAGTTGCATTCTGAAACGTAACGCACGACTGCCAAAATCAAAGAAAATTTATAGCATTGACATAAGCTACCGTTTGGTCCCGTCATGAAATAAACTTTTAGAATTCCATTTACTACAATAGTAATACTAGCTGGTAGAGACCCTATGAAGCTAGTCATGTCTGTAGTAAACGCGAGATTCATTCCTAAGTCTTGGATGTTACATACATAAACTCACGCCTTCATTCCCAGAGTGGGGTAGGCAGAGCTACAGAATTACCAACAACTCTAAAAAGTTGTTGATAATTCTGTAACCACATTTTGCACAATTAGGCTAAGAGTTTACCAGCGTATTACTGACAGGTTGCAAGCTCATAGCCTAACAGTACTAGAAGCCTTTATTCTTTATCTTGGATGTTATCTGCGTATAAAAGTATGTACTTATTTCTCTTCACGTGTATAAATATCTTAAAACTTTCGGTGCCGGCAACCCGCTTAGCTGTCTGGAGTGGAAAAAACGTTGGAATCGACTACGAGCGTAGCGCGTAGCACTACGTGGCAGCGAATGTGTTTATTATTGTATAGTACCCATGGTACAAACCTAGAGTTTAGTTCCAGGGCCTTTCTAGAAAGTCACTCTGCAACTCTGCACTCCAAAAATCCCACTCTTCAAACGTATTTCTGTTCCACAAAGCTATTGCAGAGTTGAAGAGGCAGAGTCAAATGCAGAGTGTGGATTTGTGGATTTGCAAAGTATCTTTTAGGAACAGAATCTTTGCAGAGTGTTTTCTGGAACACGTTCACTCTGCACTTTGCATTATCGTGGATTTGCAAAGTGCTGAGTGCAGATTGACCTTCTGGAACGGGCTCAAGGTCAGCAGTTATTTCACTTTTTGAACAAAAAAAATTATTTTTGTTCAATTCTGACTGAAAAAACGAGGTATGGTAGTAGTATTATTTATATTTATACAAGAGCGTCGGTGGCCTAGTGGCTTAGGGGGTCGACTCGTGATCGTAAGGTACCGAGTTCGAACCCCCGCGGTCACCATGTACCAATGAGTTTTTCTAACTTAAGTGCATTACCCGATGCTCTTACGGTGAAGGAAAAACATCATGAGGAAACCTGCACATTCGAACAGCTGAGTGTGTAAGAGGATAATTGCACAAAAGATCCTAAAGGGTCGAAGTGTATCCGAAAGGGCCCGTCTGTAAGATAAGATAAGATAAGATAAGTATTATTTATAATGCTTATAATTAGTAAAAAAATATTTGAAATCAAAAAATCATCACACAAAGTATTCACCCTTACAGGGCCTCTATTCTTCACTGTAAAACCATATTGCCCTTGACATGTTATCGTATTCTCAACCCCACGACAGCTCATATTTGCTTGACAGTAACGGTGGCCGAGTTAGAAACAATACAAAAAGTCAAGAGCAATATGGTATTACCGAGTAAAAAAAAGGGTCAGGAGATGGAACCTGCTGTCATTGTTTGCAGAGTCACTTACAACTTAGCTGATCACGTCTATCATAGACAGAGACCGGAATTTTTGTGGCACTTTTCAATAACGCTAGTGAGTTCTTATTTATCGACAACCGATGTATATTTATCGATACAAAACAATACAGAATAAACAATTCCAAAGAAGATTAAAAGGAGAGGCATACAATAGGCGACCTTAATCTTTTCAGAAGTTTATTATATCGATATGTACAGAAAGTCGATAAATGAGAAGTCACTACGATAGCCTAAAAGTGCCACAAAAATTCCGGTCTCTGATCATAGATTATTAAATACCTAGGTAATATTCTCGTGCATGTTACCAAGTCCATAGTATTGTATTATTATAGTATACAATAACATATTCCCACGTAGGCCCCGAGGCGCGTATTCCAACGCATCGGACGATATTATGCATGCATAAACCATGAAATAATATCGTTTCCAATTAACTGTGAACCTAATTAACATTTTAATAATGTTTGCTTCAGTATAATGCGAAACCTCGCCAGTGAATGAAACGGAGGCCAATGACGGCTAATAAAAAAACGTTTTAGTTTACATAAATTATCATACATATATAGTGAATAATGAAATACGTATTTCATCAGATAAAATTTGTATTTGTATAATATATCGGAACAAACAGGATTGATACAAACTTTTTCAAGGAAAATACCATGATTATTTAGTAATTCTTACTTCGACTACTTTGATGGAAATGATAAACCAATCGAAACGCTCATTTCGGTGATCTTTCTGGTGAAGTAAATTTTAATGCTCTAGTCTATCTGCACCTTTAAATGTCAAAAAAAAAGACTTAACTGATTTTGAGTAATTGTTTGGGTAGCGTTTTTGTCTTTAGAATCTGGCTAGAGAACTATATTCAATTCATATTAGCTCTTTTCTACATAACATCGTCCCTCTTGGATACATATCGCGTAACACCCTCCGTGTATAGCAGAATGGTTCCTTGTTGCATTAAACATGTTGCAACTCGAGCATAATGCAGGCCTTCGGCACTATGTCATCAATATGCTATCTATATACTCAAAAGCCATCTTACAAAAGATGTGCTGACAACGTCGCGTGTTTTTTTTATAGGTGACTAAAGTATTGTTTTTTAAATATTGAGTAATCTACATGTATGTATAATGTAGCCTAAATATAAATTCAAACATGCTCGGAAATGTATGCGTTAACATCACGAAATAAAGACATGAAGTTTCTTGTTTATGGCTTCCTACATTACTTCTTGGCCTAAGCCAAGAAGCAGATTGCAGTCTTGAGATTGCCATCGTAATATTGCAGTCTTGAAATTTCCATCGTAAGATTGCAGTCTTGAGATTGCCATCGTAAGATTGCAGTAATTTACTTTTGATATTTCCTCACATTGCTTGAGAAAAGTACAGGATTGAAGGACTCGTTTTAGCCGCCCTCGTCTACCACTCGGCCGTCTACCCCAAACTCGTCCTTAACTCCTTCACGGACATCGGAAAATAGGTATGTAAAAAAAAACCACAAAATTTACTTAGGTTTAGGTTTAGGTACTTTACTTAGGTACAAAACCAAAACAAACAAAAAAAGACAAACAGATAAGTTCAGGCGGGGTTATTTCGACTAAGGGGTCATAGTAACTTTGCAAAGTAACACGTATTCTAATTTTAAAATTAGTGTGAAAAGTTACAATTACCCCTCACTCGAAATAGCTCCGCCCGATCACATCTCTTTACTTGCTTATAACTGAATTATTCACTCTCTTCTACATAACACCGTCCACCTTGGTTACCTTTCGCATTATAAGCTCCGTGTGCGACACAATGGCTTGCTGTCGCACTAAACGTGTTGCAATACAAGCGACACAACCTTTGTCACTATGTCGCCTGCGAGCAGTCTCTAACTCTATACAGGATGTTACTCGAATTCAGGTAGAAACAAAGCAGGTGGATAGAAAACGCATATTTCTACAGTTTTAATGGTAAAAACATTTTCATCTCACTAGCTCGGAAAGCCCTTTTTGTTTGTTTGATATCTATTGAGAAAATCGCTTTTTATCCACATGTGAAGAAAGAGTTTTGACATTTGAAGGCAGGTTTAGTGATATTCGACAGCTAACAAAACGTAAAACGTTAAAACCGCTGAATTTTTAACATCACATTTAATGAATTGCATCGAGTAAAAAATACTAAATACAGTCTTACAACTTTATTTTAATTCATAAATATCAGCATTCAACATTAACCTTCATTCTTGATGTTAAAACGGATAAAATGTTCTGGCAGTCCAAGTAAGTCGATGTGCGAACAAAACGCATCCGAAATAAGAAAAAAAACTTAAGTCAAAACTTTTTAATTAAGCCGTCAACGCATAGAGGTAGTAAAGCAGTGGCCCTACTTTAAAAATCAAAGTTCGAAGTTTCGTTAGCTCCATCTCTGTCACACGTCCTTCGAGAGAAAGGGATGGAGCTAACGTAACTTCGAACTTCGATTTTCAAAGTAGGGCCTCTGTTTTCCTTCATCTTTGCGTCAACGTTAAATATTCGCATGTTTTTTAGTTTGTTTTGTTATTAACAATGAGTGATTCGAATGACGAAAGACGTATTTAACACCTGTGGGATTACGGGCAACCGTGCAAAATGCGGAATTGAGCTTATTTTCCTCGCTGTAGTGAGGTGAAAAGTTTTGTGTTATACACGGGTGAAAAGTTATTTTACGTCTCGTGTGTTGAAACACTCGCAGGTAAAATACAACTTTCCCCCCTTGTATAACAAATAACTATTTACTAACACCAGCAGCAGCAAACATCTTACTTAACCTATGCGTTGCATTATAATCTCCATTAAAAATATCAGAAGCAGAAACAAGCAAGCCACAAAAACGGTATTTTTTGCTCAATGTGTAATAAAAAATCCAACGGCAACATTTAACAAAGCGTCGCAGAATAAGCGACAAAACATGTGCGCCTAGTTTTTTCAGCACAATGATTTTCAACGTCCGAAAGTAGATTTAAATAACGATATGGCTGGAGTTTCATTTTACAGAAATTTTAACATTAAACAATACATGCTGTAGTTTACCACGAGATCAATAAATACGTGAAGAAGCATAATATTAAAGTTTTTTTATGCCATGGACAAGGCATACGACCGTGCTGGCCACCTGATGGTCAGTAGGATGTTAAACCCAAAAACTTTTGCAATTACAAAACTTCTATCTACTTGATCTTGACACATTAAAGTGATCATCAAGTTACATAAAAAAAACTGTAATTTCTGACGTTTCTTGAAACGAAAATTTAGACAAATAAACACTTTTTTGAGACCTGTTGTAGCCGAGTGTACTTATTTTTGCACTCGTCATCTACTTTGAGACCAACTAATAAGTTAAACAATATAAAATTAAAAGGAAGTTAATAGAAACTTTGTAAACTTTAAATTTTGTAATAAACTTGACAAAAACATGTCGAATTCTCAGTTTATTAAGAAGAAGGTGTACAATGAAAACAATAAATAAAGTAACGGAAAAATAAATTACCAAATCATTAACAAAAAATATCATAAACAAAGGAAAGTTCTCAAACAATTGATTCAATTACATCAAAAAGACAGATTCCTACTTTCAACACAATCTGACAGCCGATTTAATTTCGTCAAAAATAAGATATCTCCTTTCACCCTCCGGCGACATTTTACAAAGGGTTTCCCCCATAACTTGGATCTTTTACCCATTTTACCTCTTATATTATTTTTTCTACACTTCATAAATCTCGCCTTTGTTAAAGAAAACTTAAGGTTGTTTTTGGTATTAAAGGAAATAGTAAGATACGATTGAATGAAAATTAATATTCAATATTTAATTAACCAGCCTGTAGATTGTTCCAGGACAATCTTTATTAAAAAGAAAATCTGTAATTGGATATTTTAATTGGCTACAAAGTGTCTGAGGTTTCTATTGGGGTGGACACGATCGAAAGGAAAATGTTTTTTTTAATATAAAATAGTCAATTCTATTTTGAACGTTATAATAGCCTATTTTAAGTTGAAAATGATAGAATGATTTTAATTCTTAAGTCTAATGACTTTTGGAGGATTTTTGTCGATTGTGTCATTATTATTCATCGTCAATTTTATACGAAATGTAAAGCCGTTTTATTTTTTATTGTGTGATTAATTAAAATGCCTAAGTTAAGCGATAGTTAATTATAATTATAACGCCATTGATTTAGTCTCCGTTAGCATTGCACGTTATTAGGCATGCATAGTTTTCTTTTTCATTTAGGTGTTGTGGATGTAATTCGTATTTTTGAATTCTAATGTTAAATATAGCATGCATAAAAATTATAACTTAATAATCCCTACAAATTTTTTAAAGCAATATTCTACAGTTTAATTATACATTTGTTTGTTTGTAAGTAAGTCTAGTTTAATTTATTTTCAGTTGTAACGTAACGTGTAACTGTATATAAGATGGCAAATGTTTTAAAATGATAAAAAATATTACACGGATTTTTTTATTTATTGCGACTTACGCCGATATTTTGATTTATTTCATAATATCATCATTATAATTAATAATGCGGTCGCGGTCGCGGTGGATGCGAAAAGCACAAGACCGGTCTGAGTGAAGAGCCTTGGAGGAGGCCTATGTCTAGCAGTGGACGTCTTTCGGCTGACATGATGATCATGATGATAATGATTAATAATTTTTTTTATTGCCGTTGACGTGCAAACAGGCAGACAGAGCCCACCTGATGGAAAATGGTCACCGCCGCCTACTTATGGACATTTGCAACGCGGGAGGCGTCACCAATTTTATTGGGTATCTCGCACAAATTGCCCCAGAACCAACGAGATCTAGGTTTGAACTACTGTAAGTACTAAATTATAACGATTAACTTTTACATACATAGAGAAATAAATATTAAAATACATAGTTAATCATTTATACATAACGGCATTCAATCCTAGTCCTCAGGGATTAAACGCATTTGCAGTGTTTAGATTTAAGTCTTGAGATTGCAAATATCTTCAAGTCTCAGATCCCATACCATCAGGTGGCCTGTTTATTTACCTTCACTATCCAATAAAAAACCGGATAAGTGCGAGAAGGACTCGCCTACCGAGGGTTCCGCACATGACACGGTTAACTCAATCCAAAATTTAGACCACCGTTCCTTGCATAAAGACTCTGTTTGTCTGTAGTATAAGACGGTATTACTTGCCAAATTTCGTATATCTAGGTCAACGGAAAATACCCTATAAATTTTGATTCCCTTGGTAGCCTCGAAATATACGTTTTTTGCAGCAAAAACTACCGTATCTTTTTATTACGTAAACTTAGAAGTTTGATTTTTTTACAGCTTCAAATGAGTGTAGACTTATGTATATGGTTTTAATTTTAACTCTATACCTTCACGCTTTTCCGAGATAAAGGGTCTTGACAGACATATGGATAGACGGACAGACGGACCACAAAGTGATCCTATAAGGGTTTTTGCTTTTGAGGTACGGAACCCTAACAACACATCCACACGATTTCGGAAAATATTAAAATTGCTCTTCATAATAAGGTTCCAAGCTCCTTTAAGCAACCGTTAGATAACTACCCTCATAACAGAACAGCCTAGAGGGATCGTTAAATTAGTGCAGGGATGCGCCGTCGTTCCAGCTGAGCAGTCGCTGATTATAATGACATGCATCGTTTGATACTGCGTTAGTGCATAATGGAGCCACGAGGTCAGCGAGACGTGGATAAGGAACACGCTTGTTTTGTAAAATGAAGAGTTGTTCCCAATTTTAAGGTTAAAAAAGGTCAACTACGCACTTGGAAATTCCCTTCTTTCCGACTCAAACAATTTTTTTTTTTATAACTTTGAAAGGCAAACGAGCAGACCACCTGATCAGCAGTGATCGGAAATAGGTGAGCTAATTTGCCTAAACTTGACGCATATTCATTCATGCGTGAGAGAGATGGGAATACATTATTGAATGAACATGCATCAAGTTTAGGCAAATTAGCTCACCTATTTCCGATCACTGCTGATCAGTCACCGTCGCCCATAAACTTCAGTAATGCCAGGGGCACAACGAAGTAGTTGCCTTTCAGCAATTATATAATATAAAAATTAAAAAAAAACAAAATTCAAAATATTTATTCAGCAAATAGGCCACATGAGGGCTCTTTTACACGTCGGTAATATAGAGTGAATCTACCAGCGCTTCGGACAAGACCATCATTGCGGAGAAGAAGCGCCGCAAGAAACTCCAGCAGAAGGTCATTTTTTCAATCATAAAACATACAACAACAATACTTAAAAGTAAATTACATTAAGTAATAATAAGGCAATAAAGTAATAAATAATAAATTCTTAAAACTACTAAAAATTAACTTATTACAAATTTAAGGTCAATAAACCTAAACTAAAAATGATGAATATAAGAACAACACGACGAGGTCTCTTCGTCAATAGCTATAACTATAATAATTAATTGAACAACAAGTCATTGCAAGCGTGAACAGACCGGACCGCACAGACAGCACCCGTTCACGAGTATGACGCGTATCTCAGCCATCGCCTCTCTCAACCATTTGTTCGGGAAAGTGGCGACCCGATCAAAAGAGGTAGTTAATGTTACACATACAGTATTCCGCGTCTTTAAAACTTTACAGATGCTTTACTAAGCAGTACCCATTAACAGTGTTCAACCAAAGTTAATCTAAAGAATTGCTGTTTATAGTACTTTTTATTTTAATATAACTCTCTTTAACTTGAAACCTGTTCTTTTCTAACCCGTCTAATGAAACTTTCACCTGCATCTCAATATTTCAACAAGCCATACTTCTTATACTTTCATGAATATACATACATACATAAACTCACGCCTTTATTCCCAGTTTGGAGTAGGCAGAGCTACAGAATTGCCAACAGCTCTAAAAGCTTGTTGATAATTCTGTAACCACATTTTGCATAATCAGGCTAAGATGTTTACCAGTGTATTAGTGACAGGTTGCAAGCCCATCGCCTAACAGTACTACAAGCCTTTATTCCCTTAGTCGACTCTTACGACATCCACGGGAAGGCATGGAGTGGTACTATTCTAAGCCGGCAACCACTCAGCTGAATATTCATGAATATTCCGTTCTTTTTTATAAATATGTAACAATTGGAACACCAAGAAGCTTATTTTTAGCAAAATAGGTAAAACAACACAACTTTTTTTTTGGAGAAACTTTTACCTGTCTGTTCCACTTTTATTAGAAGCTTCAAAATTGGTTTCAGTCTTAGAGTTTATTCTAGCCTTAAAAGTGCATAGGAATAAAGTAGTTTGGAACCGCTCGTTTCGTGGCCAGACATCTAAACACATTCCGCGTCAACGGCGTCGTCTCGAGACAATAGCCCGTCAATTAACTACGCTACACGCGCGCCGCCTGGCTTTACTCGAGTTATCTGCATCATTGACTTATAAGGCATGATTTAAACGAGAGCATAATCGCAGCCAAGCATTCTTCTTTGGTTAACTGTAAGCTTCTCACTTTCAAAAGAATTAGTACAAAACATTATAATCAATTATGGACTTGTATAACCTAATTTAATTAAAACTTAAATATAAGTAGGTACTAACAACTAACTCTGACGTTATTTAACTAACATAAATATATGTCTTACTATGCACATATAATTTAGAGTTATAGTCCAGACCTTACAACTCTGTCTTATAGCATTATGTAACAAACATTATGTAACAAGAAGCGTCAAACACATTACCCCCTTTTTTTGTAAAGGGTGATTTCAAAAATCGATATTTCATCTGTCCATCGGACTGAAAAAGTTAGAAATCGCTAATCGCTACTTAAAATTTTAAAGTTGTAAGACAAATTCGAGTACTTTGCCCGAAAACACAACACGCAAACTCACTTTCATAATATTAATTTATACACAACCTAGAAAGATGCACAACCATATACTGATCTTAATCTCTCAAGTTAGCTAGAAGACATCCCATAAAATTAGCTTTGTCCAATCTTTTTTTCTATCTCTTTTGTATTGATATTGTTTTCCTTTAGTATAATAACGTATTTACCTACAAACATATACATACTTACGTCATGATATTGTATTAGTTACCTACTTTCCTAATCAGCACTTCCTTTAGTAAAGCGGCCTTAATAGCAAGATTAACAGACCAATCCACAGTTTCCTAATTTGATAAAGGGCATTTCATGTTCAAAGTGGCTGTTCACTCCACTGCAGGCAGTCCCTAACGATCGGATGGCTTTGATGGATTACACAATAGGGATCGACTATTGGTGTTAAACTTCCCAACCCAATGTTACCACGCTGGCGATTATAGTTTCCTAACAGCAGCTGTATTTTAATAACGTCCTAACTCGAAATTGCTATTTTCCAAGATTGAACTTTATATTGACGATCTTACAATTGTATTTATAATAATAATACCACGACACAATTATAGTAAAAATAATGCCTATTAATAAAACCAGCAATACTTTTTCATTCTTGGAGGTCTTATCAGAAGGATCAGGAAAAATCTTCTCTTTCGACATTTATTTTGTACCGAGATGTTAAGTTACTTACATCATTTAACGTAGTCCCAAAGTCAAAGAAATCTAGGCTTTAACTGTGAGTACTAAACAAAAATAAGCACCAACAATTACATAGGAAACATCATAGACTCACAAACAAATATTAATGCTTAACACAGACAATCGCATTTTATTCGCTCGATATTCATAGCCAATTTGAAATTGGCTCCTAGTCTCTTTTATTATCACCCTTTATATCAAATAGAGGTCATTTTTCGATATTTGTGAAAGTCATAACAATTTCGTTTAAGGATCGCATCAAAAATGTGACCCTCATTATATGACAACGACTGCTAAGTATATTTTATATTGGTTCACCTTAGCTTGGTCAAAGCTATGATAAAGCAATGTATGTATCTAAAAGGTTGTGTAAATTACCAAACAGTCTACAAACTGCTCAATAAACACTTTGTAAAACATCCGTTTAGTTTTGAAAACAGAATACTAACATAATCAAAGCCAAAACCACAACACCCACATTACATTCATCTAACACACAAAAAATAATCATGCTATATTTTCATAATAGCGATCTCAATCTCTTTGATAAAGTAATTCTTATTCAGTGAGTAATGCGTCGCTATTTACTCGAAAGAGGTTATTGCGTGAATTTGTTATCAAGCGAGTGGGAGAGATTGATGGTCGTATTTCAATTCAAGGCTCGCGCTGACAGCTTTTCAAGCGAAGTAAAAGTGCTTTCTGCGACAAAGTTTATGCCTAGCCCTGAATTCTTTACACGGTCGATTGAACTTTGATGTTGAGCACTGTACTTACATATTATTTGTGATGTTCACGAACATTGAACAATGTATTGGCTTTTTTTGCAGGGTATCGAAGAATAAAGTAAAACAATATAATGTTTATGCCAAAGTATGATCAGTAAATTCGTCTTCAAATAATAGTACATTATTGCCTAGGCATGGAAGTAGGCAATAGCGGGCCGAGTACTGCGAGTCCGTTTAAAAATACGAAGCCCGCAATTGCTGTTCCTGCCGAGGCAAATATAGTGCTTTTCTCAAAAATCGCAAGATTTTTTTTGTGTTGGAGTATAATCTTCATCGCTTGAACTCATTTTTTTAATTGTATACAAACAAACTTCATGTGAGAAAACTATCACTCTTTACCGCCTTTTTGTTTATGACAAGGAGAATCGCAAGCTTTGTTTTTTAAAAAAACATAAGCTATCCCAGACACAGATAAAAAAGTTATGATTCGAATAAAATTTGGATGTATAAGACTTGTGCCCTCATTTTATTATGGGCTTTTTCACTTTTTAAAAAGTTACAAGCTAGATAGTAATGGAATTTGTATGCAACATTGCGGGCTTGTGTAGCAAGCACGCAATGTTTTTTTTATATATTTGGGATCTGTCAGTAAACTATGTCCTTCGCGTCTCAATATGTAGATAGTAATGTCAACATTTCCAGATATTTTTGAGAAAAGGTATATTACGCGGTTTCACTTTTAAGACAAACAAAAAGTTTTTTCGATTTTGTCTTAGATAACCATTTGTCCGTTACGCCAATTTAGATTACGGTCGTCGATATGTAGTCGTGTACCTATAAATCAACAGTTACAATATTACTCTAGTCTTTTGTGGCTAAATATTTTAGTAAAGTCTGTGTCAATTGAAATTGCCAAAGATGTAAACAAAGCCAAACGAACCAATTTACTCGATAGTCTCGTAATTTTTAAGATCAAGTGAGGTGCTTTTAATGATTGATACACTCGATCATTACTTTTATATTAAGTTTAACATTAAATGACTATTAATTATACGTTATTTTAAATAAAAACACGCTTGATGAATATTTGGGGTTCTGTGTCAAACAATACAAATTTGTTGACATCTTTGACGATTTCAATTGGGACAGACTATACATTGTCACAGCTATTCACATACTAGCATTTTGGTAGGGCCTTGTGTAGGGTTCTTCCGAATAGCTACCACAAATAAATTCAACGACGCGCTAGCCTAGCTTGTAGTGATACTGCCTACGAAGCTAGCGGTCCTGGGTTCAAATCCTGGCACGGGCAGATATTTGTGTGATGAGCGCGAATATTTGTCCCTGAGTCATGGATGGTTTCTATTTATTTAAGTATTATATTTCTCTATATAAATATTTATATCGTTGTCTAGTACCCATAATACAAGCCTGGGACTAGGTCAATTGGTGTGGCAATGTCCCCTGATATTTATTTTATTCATCTTATCCTTAACTTATCACTAAGCAGCAGTTCGCATTGTTGTGTTCCGGTATGGGAATAAGACAAATCTGGAATCTGGAAATTACTAGGACAGTCATTCCATCATGGTCCCTAGGGTTCGCAACGCATTTGTGTCTTAGGATTGTAGTCTTGTGATTATATTCTTAACATTTCAAAATGTCTATGGGTCTCAAATCACACTTACCATCAGGTACCAGGTACAAACTTCGGATTTGAGCATTGCAGCAGTGAGAATCGAGCATTACATGTCTGTGAGGTGAGGCTATCGTAACGTAATGCTCAAAATCAAATCTCGAATATTACATTACAGGCGAATGCTTCCAGTAAGGGAGCACGTCAATGCACTATTGCAACCAGGTAATATAATGTATGTACAATCAAACAATTTGATTTCTAGGCCATTTTGGACTATGCTAAAGTGACGTTGACAACCAAAACATAAGAGAATTCTTATGATTTGGTTTACATAATGGCCTAGGAATCAAAATTCAAAATATTTATTCAGTAAATTGGCCACATGAGGGCTCTTTTACACGTCGGTAACATGGAGTGAATCTACTAGCGCTTCGGACAAGACCATCATTGCGGAGAAGAAGCGCCGCAAGAAACTCCAGCAGAAGGTCATTTTTTCCAATCATAAAATACAATAATACTCAAAAGTAACATTACAAGGTAATACAGTAATAAATCATTATTTTAAAACTAACACAAATAAAATTATTACAAATGTAAGGTAAATTACTTAAATTAAAAATAGTAACTAGGAGAAGAACATGACGAGGTCTCTACGTCAGGAACGGTAATTAAAATAACTAACTGGAAAACAGATCCTTGCAAGCGTGAACAGACCGGACCCCACAGACAGCACCCGTTCACGAGTATGACGCGTATCTCAGCCATCGCCTCCCTCAACCATGTGTTCGGGAAGGTGGCGACCCGATCAACGACGCCGCCGTAAGTAAAGACCTTTAAGTGAGCATGACATGCTCATGCTGCCGGACAAAATATATCAATAAAAATGTAGTTGTCCGGCGAGAAACATCACAATATATTCTCACTTCTAAAGTGACTTGTGCACAAGAACCAATACAATTTAAAAAAAAAACAAATTGGTTGACTGTTACAGCAGGGCTGAAGGCGAAAAATATCGGTTAATTATGGTTCTTGACCAGGTTTATCGTAAAAGTTCACTCGGAGCGGAATAGATTCGCGAGCGTTACCATCGCTGGGGTTAACCTGGTATTTTTCGTTTTTGATTCTTTCCTTCACTTGGATGACTATTTTAAAATGACAAGGTCTGCTTGTCTTCAAGCTGAGCAAGTAAAAAAATGCAACTAAACTAGCTACTTATTACGGGGTAGGGGTCGGGTTGCATAAAGTTTGAAGTCATATTTTGATAGGCATACGTGGATGAAATACTCATAATTACGCATAACTGTAAATAGTCATACTCTTATGCGCATAACCTTTTTAATCATAATGTTAGAGAACATAAATAATAATTGTCATACATTTATTGCGCATAAACACATTACGCACTATTATCAATCGGCATAACAATTTTGACTGAATTATTAACATACGCAGCAGTTACTTTTTGATAAGGTCACAATTCTAACCTAACCTAACCTACTTTTCTGGTAGCAGTTCGTTTTTATTATAGTGGCAGTTCTAACCTTACCTACTTTTCTGGTAGCAGTATGACTAAAAATAATTATAACTATCAATATTATGACTAAATTAATGTATGACATTCTACATTATGGTTAAACCAATTATGACTCCGTATAATTATGATAAAAAAAGATAAAAGATAAAAAAAAGATAAAAGATGTTTATTCAGTAAGTAGGCCGCACGGGCACTTTTACACGTCAAAAATCTACCAGCGCTTCGCAAGAGACCACTGCTGAGAAGAAACGCCGCAAGAAACTCAACAGTCAGTCGTTTTTTTTTTAAATTACTTATACAATTATAGAACTTAACCTAGCATTATATAAAACAATGAATTTAACATTAAAATATATATATCATGCGTAGTTGAGCAGGAAAATGTGTCAAAATCAAAAATCAAAATCAAAATATTTTATTGCATGTCACATTAACATATTCATAGGTGGAACGTAATAGGAGGTTTGCATGTGACGCCCTGCAAGGGCACAGCAACATCAGACAGAGAGCAGCTATACAATACAATACAATATAATATCTAGTTACTAATTATTTTCTAAAACTACTTATACTAATTGCGGTCGTGTTGGATTATAATTATGTGTATGCGACATCAAAGCATTCTTTCAAATTATAAAAGCAATTATTTATTAGAAATAGTTTTAAGGTTTTATTAAAGATCTTGGTATCTTCTATGCATTTAATATAGTTTGGTAAGTGGTTGTAAATTTTAATTAACATGTGATGGGGGCTGGATGAGACTAATTTTAATTTGGAAAAGGGAAGTTTAAGTTTAAATAAATATCGGTCATTTCTTTTGATACTTAAATTCGGTGTGTATAATTTAAAACTCAAACTCATTTAAATTTGTCAAAACTCAGTATGTTCAGATGAACTCTTAAATAGTAATAATAATAATTATATATATATATATGTATATATATATATACATATACATATACTTACCCATGACGGTGCAAAACAACCACATAGTTTTGATACATTCTCCTACAGAAACCGTGTCCCCTAGACAATAATTATACCTACAATGTTTAGATATTTTCCTGACTAAGCTATTACTAAGTTATTTAGGTGTTTAATTTAGGCCAAGTATTTTTATCTGTTAGATAGTCCTCGACCCTATAATAAGATATCGATGCCAAGGAACAATTATGCCATAGTACAATTTATGCCAAAAAAAAAATATGGGCATCAACTGTATGCGTAATGTGTTATGACAATCGAAATTATGACAATAGTTGTTATGCGACCAGACGGCCACCCCTTATTAGGGTAGGAAAGACGAGAAAAGTGTGTTGGTGGTGTGGTGGTGGTGTGCATAAATTAGGAAGCGAAATTAACCGGTATCTCGAGCAAGGACAGTTTTATTTTGTTCTTTGATGAAAAACGAAATGAAACCGATTCTATCAGAATCGAAATGATAATGCTATTTGTAATGTATGGCGTTACTGACGAGCTGGTTAAAAAAAATAACCAGCTTTCCGAGCCGTTTATTATCTCCACTCAGTAGTTCCCTACACATGTAATGATTCAGACAGACAATCCAATCCCCAAGCAGTATATTAACCGGGTCGTATTTAGCGGGACATAACCGGGCCGGCACATAAGTCAGGCCAGGATGCGAACCGTGCCGGCTTTTAACCGCCTCGTTACCTTTACGATTACGTTCGACCGAATTACTTTTGGTAAAGGACATGTTTAAAACAGTACGCTGAGAAGACTGCCGTGGTTCGTTGAGAAAGGTATGGCTGTGGAATGACTGATGAAAGAGGCATTTTATGAGCCCGAGTTGGACAAAATGAATGATGACATTGATGACAAAATAAAAAAGTATGATAATAATTACCGGCGTGGTAATCATCATCATAACTTAAGAGCTATTTGGCTGTAAAATAAAACTAAATATTTACACGCTTTTTCGCACAAAAAAAAATCTTTTCTAGACCCGCTATTGGACGACGCAATTAGCTTAGTAGATAGTGAATCTGCCTCCGAAGCTGACAGACCTGGTCCGATTCCTAATATGGGAAAAGGAAGTTTTTGATTTTTCTACTTATTTAAAAGTATGTTTTACATTCTAGCTAATACAAAATAGTACAAGCCTTAAATAAGGCAAATATATTTGATATTATCCTCTACATACATACCTTCAAGGCTTCATTCCCAGAGTGGGGTAGGCAGAGCTACAGAATTACCAACAACTCAAAAAAACTGGTTGTTAATTCTGTAACCACATTTTTCAAACACAGGCTGAGATATTTACCAGTGTTTAATAGTGACAGGTTGCAAGCCCATCGCCTAACAATACTACAAACCTTTATTCCCTTAGTCGCTTCGTATGACTTCCACGGGAAGACATGGAGTGGCACTATTCTAAGTCCCCTAATGCGTATAAATTTAAAAAACTGAGATAAAACTTGACTCAAAAAAAAAAATAATTATGATATGTTACTTTTATACTGTTTTCCTAATGTTCACTGTGCTAGGCCTCTCAAATTACAGCATCATAAAACTTTAACGTTCCGGTCTGTGTGGGACACGCGCGGTGACGATTGGGCGTTATGGTTTACGGCCCGATAAGCGATAAGGTCGCTGGTTAATGCCGGAATTAGCGGTTACATTGCCTATAAAATATATTGACGTAGATAACGCGGCAAATATCGATCTGGGCAAAAAGTAAAGTACCTAGCAAGTCATAAGAGCCTTACCTATTTGCATTTTTCGATAGCTAAAGCATCCAACTTAACAGTAAAGTTGTATCGATATATAAAGCATCCTGCAGCTTAATAAGGTGGCGGAACCAGTAATGGCCAAGGAGCAATGATAGAAACTTGATTCTTATTTTACAGAAGATAAGGGTTATTCATTTGTTTTGCAACAATCAATTTAGGACCGTGCGAAATTTGAATTAAGAGTGAAATGTCCATTACTGGTGCCTGTCAGATAAAAGTGTCTATCATTGGTGCCGTCACCCTACCATGTATTTAACTCTGTCAATTTTATAGTTTTTATTTAATATTATTTATTTGTACCAGTTAATACTTAAACATTTGATAAATAAGTGCACCTTGTGTGCGAAATTCTGTCATTTTTGACCCCTGATTGACCCCTGGTAAAGACTATCATACATAGGTTACAGCGGGGATGCTCTGATTATAATCCTGACTCCATCAGTAGGTACCCTTACCATAGTAGAGTCGAATGTGCTGTCTCTTGCACTCTATAAGAATACCGCGAGGTCTGCGAGAGACAGAGCATTCGACTAGCTAGCCAGTACGGTAATTGTTACTCATGGTAGGGTACAGGTCAGGGTAAAAGCTAATATCGTAACGTTTATAATAATAAATACAATACCATGTCAAAAGCTAGATGGTACGGAGTAAAATAGAGCCTCATCACAATGACTCTATAATATTGGATTGTAATCGGACTTTTATAAATTACTAGCGCCCCGCCCTCGCTTCGCTTCGGTTTATGTGAGTTTTCTGTAACACCCGTACATAACCCAGAACTTGTTATACATAAAAAACTTCCTCTTTATATCTATTGCTGAAAACTGCATCAAAATCTGTTGAGTAGTTTAAAAGATCTAAGCGAACAGACAGCGGAAGCGACTTCATTTTGAACTATGTAAAGAAAGATGCGAACTTTGGATACTTGAATAAATTTAACTTATAAGGTTTGTGTAACACATTCACCGGGACCGGTAAAAGTAGTCAAAAGATTGTAAAAAGGGATTTCACGTCGACAACAGACCTATAAACGGAGTAGATTTACGGTAGTTTTATGAATACAGGGTGTCCGAGGCATCAACGTCATTTCTACAGCTGTTCAACTGCTCAAAAAGTTTTAATAGTTGAAAATTATCAAGAAATTACTTTTACTGTCTTATTAAAATATGACATTATTTATACAATTGGTGCAGCGGAAAGCGGCCCTGCTTAAAAAGCTGGCGGATCTGGTTTCGATTCCCTGTAAAGGTAAATATTTGAGTAACGTGTGTGAGTCTTGAATGTTTTCTATGTATTTAAGCGTGTATTTCTTTACATTTACATACTCATAATACAAGCCTTAGCTTAGTTTGGGGCTAAATCAATTTGTGGGGGTTCCTTTTTTTGCCATAGTATCGTTTGTCCTAAAGTCATTTCCCATAACACTTTTGCCATAATAGATGTTAGCCATAATATTCAGTATCCATAACGCTTAATTCCAATAATGTATCGATAGTCCTAAAACATTTTAGTCATAATTGAGGTGGCCATAATCTTTAAATTCCTAATTTTGGCAGTACTAAACATGTGACACCTAATAAATTAATTCATAAATTTGTATGTCATAAACGTTAATAACTAATGTTACTAGTAAAATTGCGCTTTATTATAATACCGGTTGCCCTGACAGAACCTAATCTGCCAACCCCGATTCCACGTGGTCCTATATCTGCCCTACCCCTGGAGTGTATATAACAAGCCGGAGGCGCGGAGGGAGGGCAGCCCTCGCCCGCTGTAACCAAACGCAGACATCGTGTGAGCCGCGGCGGCTCACACGATGTCGAGGCCATTTCACGATGCGCAGGCCAAAAAGCCGAAGTTGCGGTAGCGAGCACAGGTGTCTGCGCTTGGGTACGCAATAATATGATTTTTTAAGTTTAGTAAAATTCGGGCACGAAACCCTACGTACTTAAACATTGTCACGTTATCATTAGGACAAATGATAATTACGAGCAAGAACGTTATGGCAAGTGAAATTAGGATTACAAACGTGATGGCAAAAACTAAAAAGTTCAAGTTAATCACTAGGACAAACGATTATTAGGAACAAAAACATTATGTCAAGAGAAAATAGGTCGATAAATATGATGTCAAGTAATCATTAGGATAAAAGATTATTATTACCACAAACATTATGGCAAGTGAAATTAGGATTACAAACGTTATGGGACAACATAGGGGGCCCAATTTGTGAGATTGTTTCCTTCATATTTATTTATTTATTGGATATCTTAGATTTCTTCAGGCATATATTATAAAATTTAATTGATTAATCCGTGTCTCATGCATGCAACTTTGCAGCGATGACCAGATCCAGGACCAGGAACCAACCCTAAAGTCATGACCAGGCTTCTACCAGGGGGTTAAGAACTGTTTTTTTTAATAATACATATACCTATTAAGTTCAAGATAAATTTATTTATTAAAACAAAGGTGAGGCAAACGGGGTGATCTAAATTTAAGCCGGTCGAAAAAGCTAAAGTTACAAAAAAAATGTAACTGCAAAAACAATAATAGAAAGTTACAAAAACACAAATACTTGCAAAAACACGTCTTCTCCCCAAATTTGTGGTCCATATACAGGGCGATAAAGTTTTTAGTGCTCGTAAATTGAAGGAGCAATTAGCACGCGCTATGCCCTCACCGGGTTATTGCCTCGTCTTGTAACCTTTTATTTATTTATCACTTTCATAATTACAACCCTTTGCGGCTTTTTTTGTAGAAGAATTTATTCTCAATAACCCAATACAAAACCTTATCTCGTTTTTTTGCCCAAAAAATAAGTTTTTATCTAACACTGCGTACTTTTTCTTTGGAAATTATCATTTTTCACACGTAAAAGCGTAGTAAAACCGCCGTATTTTTCACAAGTTTTTATTCCTTTGAAACCTTGTATGCAAAACGGGATTAGTTGAATCTTTGCTCGCGTTTATTAAAAACGTTATCACACGTTTATATGTGTTTACTGCTTTTATTAAATACTAAGGCTTATGTTACTCGGGCGTTTATTTATATTATACGGTAGACTAGGAATTCTAAGAATTTAATTTTTGTCACGTTTGTTCTTTGTGCTGTAGACATTATCGCTACAAGCCTTATTTTAACAGTTACGTCTCAGCACTTCTAAATTTAAAGGACATTTTTTTTTTTCAAAATTATGCTCTTTTTAACCGACTTCAAAAAAGGAGGAGGTTCTCAATTCGTCTGTATTTTTTTTTTAAATGTTTGTTACCTCAGAACTTTCGACTGGGTGAACCGATTTTGATGATTCTTTTTTATTTGAAAGCTGGTGCTTCTTGATTGGTTTCATTCTTATCAAAATGAAGATCTGATGGTGGAATCCATGAGGAATCGACGGAACTTTTCAAAATTTATAGGCACACCTATAGCGATTTTGGTATTTTTCATTGTAACTCGTGTATTTGGTCTTGGAAAGCACTATTTGGTGAAGTGGAACTGATGATGAAGACCACAGATGGCCACCGGAACTCCTAAACGGTATATATTTCGAGGGTGGCGACAAGATATTTCGATTAAAATAGTTGAGCGACTATGACGAAGCATATTTAGGTTTAAATATATGACTATGACTTTCCCACGGCGTTGCTTGCGGCGAGATTGAAATGTTCTATTGTTTCTTATTACTTGAGAAGTGGGAGAATAACAGCATAATTATGATCACTAAAAAGTGTAAAATAAAAAAAAATGTTTAAAAAAACAAAAACCGGCCTTCAAAAAGCAAAAAATAACTTCTTTAAAATGGTAGGTAAATAGGTCAGTCCAACTGAAGTCGGCGTCCAACAATCTTTTTACCAAAAGCAGACTTCAGTTGGACTGACCTATTTACCTACCATTTTAAAGAAGTTATTTTTTGCTTTTTGAAGGCCGGTTTTTGTTTTTTTAAACTTTTAACTATACATGAAAAGCCAAAAAAAAAAATTACAACATTACCATAATTATTATAGTACCTAATAAAGTAAACTAATGCAATGACAATGGAACTACTTATTGGTTGAACTTTTGTTTGTGCAATAAAAGAGTCTGCATGCACAAAATTATAAATATGAAATAGTATTTTGATAATATGAAATAACAAATGTAAACAGTAACATTTTTTTATTTAAAAATGTTGTTTCACTGTTAGTTAACAAATACTTAGCACAGTTACCAAATAATTAATAATTGAACAAAATTGGGTCATGAATAACAAATTAAATACAAAAAAATATATAATTATAATAAATATATTGTTCAAGAAAAACAGATTACTTTCGAATTTAAAATTAAACTAATAAATAAGGTAATGTTAAAATCTGCAAAAATTGCAATAAAATTATGATTTATTATCACAACTGAGCAGCTGTTAATTGTTCAAAGCAAAATGCCAACGACAGCAAACTTTCAATAGAATTCTGATTATCATAACAATTTGTCGACGAAGAGTCTCCGAAGGAAAATTCTATTAAATTCCCTAAATATAAGTTAACGATAAATGCTATCGTAAACAAAATGGCTTCTTCATTAAGCAGCCGAAATTGGAATCACGATTGCTAACAACAAACCGAAAAACAAAGGACTGCGAAATTATTTCACAAGAAATGCAGGAGTACGTCGATCAATCATAACAAATAAAAAAATAACCTGTCAAGTGCGAGTCGGAATTGCGCACCGAGGGTTCTGGATGTAAAAAAACTAGCAGCTAGTATCTATTACAGTTCAAAAAATAAAAAATATTTGAATGTTGGTCAGACGGACTGCGTAGGCTTTGTAATAGGGTTCCATTTGGTAACTTTTGTGTACGAGTACGAAGCCCATAAAAGGAAACGTTAAGAATCGTTTTCGGGGATGGCAATCTCACACAAAAAGATACGCGACATTTGTTTAGCTCATCCTGTTTTATTGTAAAACTACTTTTCTGTTCGTTTGCTTTTATGAATTATTTGTAGGGATTTCCCGATTGCCTTGCCGTTTCGCCTTACCGAACCGACGTTGTCCTAATAAATCGGGCTGATTGTGCGACTCGCGCGGCGTAATGAGCGACACCGGGCTCGTTGCCGAAGGCGCTGCGCAGCCTGCCAGGTTGCAGACAGCTTACTAGATATATCTTAGATTGAAACGTTGTTCGCTGGGCACCCTTTGGGTACGGAATCCTTAAAAGAGAAAAAAAATAGAACGTTGTTTTTGTGCCATGTCTTCCGGGCCGTTTTCAAAAACATTGTACATAGTTAAGTAAAGCCATAAGAATAAATACTATTAGAAGGGCATCTTCGGCATCGTTGTATGGATTTGACAGCAAAGCCGTCAAATAATTACCTACAGCGCCCCACGCCCCGCCATACCCCTCTCTCGCCTGTCGCAAAATTAGGGTTGTCACAAGTATATAATACTAACTGAGCCCGCAACCTCGTTCGCGTAGAATTAGTTTATTTACCTGTAAAAGTATACGATAAAATAAAATATACTTAATCAAACTAAAATGTCCGTAAAATTTGAAATCCGTAAGACTTTCCAATAGTTCCACTGACGTAATGAGTGTGACAGCGGATGACAGCGGCAAAAGTTTGCGCTAACTAGTCTATGTAAAAAGTAAAGTACTTTTATTACAATTAAATCAGATATAAAGTTGTAAGAACAAATGCAAAGCCAATAAAACTAATTTATATACCTATGTAAGACGTATTCGTGCATTTTATTAATTAATTTAGCAACTCCTTCTTTTATAACGTAACCACTGAAATACTATCTTAGACTTACTTAATGACGATTAATATTGGATAACACATAAAGTGCATAGGTAAATAATGTATTTATTTAATTCTTTCATTTTAACGCTTATGTGTTTATGTTACAAATAATAAATCAAGATTCAAACTTCGTTGATATCGTCCTAAAATTATTATCGTAAAGCACGTGGTCAAATACGGAACTAAGTATTTCGTATGGTAAAACCACAGTGTGCGTAGACAGTAGCGCCTTTGAGAGCTTCATTTGAAATATTGTTGCACGTTTACTCCAAACGCCGATTCCGGGTGGCAACCCGCTAGTGTTAGCTGCGATAAGTAGTCCTGGACTGTTGACAGGCCACGTGAGAGCGCGCGTGGTGGGGATGAAGTTACCCTTCTAATAGTATTTATTCTTATTATGGTAAAGCCTCAATTAACATTCTTTTTTTTTCCATTTCGTAACGACTATACTCAAATTACGGTTAACTAACTCATTATGGTTAACTTTTTTTAAGAAATTAAAAAAAATAAGGATTTCAATTGAGGCTTTAAATATTGTTCTTAACTACTTATGTATTTTTTAAAAGAACGGCCCATCTCTCTCTTGTCAGCCAGTGTTACATTTTTGATAGTCAGAACTAACTCAAAATAATCAGCCTGTATATGAATAACAATCTCTTGAGGGATGCCGTCTGTGAGTGTAGCAATGTATAGTCGAGGAATTTGACTGTTGAGCAGTTTGACATAATATTTCAATTTGCCGGGTTATACGTTTACCAAGTGTCTTGTAACCCCGGGAAATACGTATGGTTTCTAACTGCTAAACATGATATACATTTAAATTGATTAATTATCGATTAACAGATGAGGAGGAGCAGTAAAGTAAGTCTTTAATTTAAAATACCTTCGCTTATATCGGTATTCATGAAGTTCATCATTTAAGTACTAAAATTAATTTCTTTAAGCTTGCCCTCGTTATTTATAACCGCACTATATTTATCCTATTTTAGTTAAAAATGTTTTGTCACTTTCCGTCAGATTCAAATATCACAATGACATAATAAGGACGAAGCATATTTTAAGCACACTGTAGCTATTGTGCGTTTATAAATATTTTAACATTAAACGAAAGAAAATTGTTGTCTTTGTGCTTGAGATTCGATTTTATTTATTTTAGATATTTTACATACATACATACATAAACTCGCGCCTTTATTCCCAGTTTGGTCGGCAGAGCTACAGAATTGCCAACAACTCTAAAAGCTTAGCTGAAAAATAACTACATACAAGCAAACAAAATTACTCTCTTTCCAGTTTCCTGACGTTTCATCAACAGGTTACGATGCTCCAACGAGTTCCAAAAGTTGCATTAACCAATCAAAACATTTACTACCGAGTGCCGTATCTGTTTCTCCATCTGTGCCAAGGCTACGTCACAGACTTAGAGCTCTCTAAGGATCGCCTCAAACGACCAACGATTTATTCCAATCGTTACCAGAATAACAAGTGAGTCCTCTTTAACATACACCTTATTACAATTCAAGAAGTACCATGTTACAGTGGCAATGCGTTGTTTTCCAGGTTTGGTCGCGCTATTTTTCAGCCAATGACGAAATTACGCAAAGCTGGCGGGAGATGGCGCGCATAAAGTGTCGCGTTCTAATTGGTAAGTGCGCCATTTTGTTTTTAACGGACTGCGTGACAGGAGACACTTTTAATGGGGCTTTATTTCACTCTGTCCCTACACGTATTGTTACCGATTCCCCTATGGAATCCCTAATCGTCATTTGTCCTAATGCATCGTTTGTCCGAATTTTCATTTATCCTAAAGCCATTTCCGCTTACATTTTAAAACTTTTTAGTGTTGTTATAATACAACCCTAACCTAACCGAACCGCAGATATAATTGGAAAACTTAAAAAGTTGCCTGACTCAGCTGAAAACCAGTTTAGGGCAAATGAAAATTCGGACAAACGATGTGTTAGGACAAACGTTGCTAGGAATTCCGAGGGACACCCATTGTTACCGTATTGTTTTTAACTCAGCCGCCACTACTGTAATAGTAGTTTTTGTGGGTGGTGCATAATAAGATCACACGAGTGTTTTAATGCCTAATTATGTATAGCCACATACACAACTTTATCTATATGCATATCATAAGTTTTCTATAATATGTTCAGATATGGCCTCTATTTTAATTAAGTTAGTGTTACTGTTAACTTGTTTGTAGTACCAAAGCTTAAATAAATAAAAAAACCAAACTTTATTTATATGTTTACTTTACTTTATTGTTATGGCTTGCATTTTCAAGTTAGTGGTACAGTATTACCGATACTTTAATGTTTAGGTGCCGACACTTTAACGTAAACATTACGATGCACTATACTTTAAAGTAAACATTAAGATGCAACCACAGATACAGGTTTCCTAATATAGGCGATTTGCTTATCGCTTCTGAACATATTGTAGGGAAGTTATGATATGGATGTAGATAAAGTAAATTAGACATTTATAATAATACGTTAACAATACAATAAAGTTGCGCAGTTGCGTGCGCTTGCTTTCCTTCCGTCCGCCTCCGCTAAAGATGACGCACACATCCGCTCGGCACTGAATCGGCACCACCTCAACTCGAGCCGTTCAGTATGCAGCTCCATACTGTAACGCACACTTATCGGCATCGCAACGACAACGCCTCGCCTCGGCACAAGCTAGCAGTCGTCCACTGAAAAATGTATCGTACTAACACAGATCAAAGCTCACTTTTCAATGCCTCACTTTGAGCTGATCCAGTGTCGAGCGCCAACCTTAACGCCTAGATCCCTCCCCCCCAACCTCTGCATGCGGGACAATCACGCGAGAATTTGAACAAGTATTAGGTATCATGAAAGTCATTTTTGTCGTATGTCCAGCAGTGGACGTCTTTCGGCTGACATGATGATGATGATGATGAAATGGATGAAGATAGCGGTCCCAGATTCGACTAAAAATATTTGTGTGGGCAAATTTCCCCAGATATATATTTATTCATTTATGTAGCAGTTATAAATACGAGTTGATGCACAGAAAAATTAACGACGGATACGATTCATATTTTATCGAAAAAATTAATTGAAGATACGATAGTAACTACGTCAATTAACCGATACATTTTATTGCATCCAGTCGTGATTGAATATTTGCGATACAGGCAATAATTAACTCGCTTCGCTGAAATTAAATTGGGAATTTCGTGTTTTTTTAATCTTAAGCTTCCGAAAGGTATTGACGATTTACTATATCGTTTCAATATTTGCTTTCATCCTGTGACATGTTAAGTTTCTTTCTCGAATTTAGCATTTATATTTTTCTTCTTCTTCAAATTCCTCTCCACTACTGGAGGTTGACAGTCAGCCCCAGGGGCGCCGGCTTTTAGAAAACCTCGTGAGTCCTCCTGATCTTTAGATGCCTATGCCTGCCTTCATACCTATACATATTTATTTTAAAGTAGTATTTATTTTCTTTCGGTGTATTTAGGTACACTTCAGTAGGTACAGTCAACAGCATAAATAAGTCATCATTTATGTACCTTGTCGCTTTCAATCGTTTCACAATTTTGTATGACATTTCAAACACGACGTTAAAGTGACAATCATTTATGATGTTGACTGTACTTTATTTAAATATGTAAGTGTGAGTGTGTTATTTATTTATTTATTTTAATACTTTATTGCACAAAATTAAAAGAAAAAGTGTACAAAAGGCGAACTTAATGCTACAAGCATTCTCTACCAGTCAACCTTAAGGTGAAACAGAAATCAAAAAGTAGGTAGGTGCAATAAAATGACAATTCAACATCTAGTCCCCTTCATTGTTGTACGTTTGGCTATTTATTTTTTCAAACTTTTCCCAATCGCTCAAAGGTTAACTGGAAGAGATCCCTTAAAGGGATAAGTTCGCCTTTGTACATACCTTTACATACATACGTACTTTGTACATACGTACATACCTTTGGTGTTTCTGTCTATTTTGTTGTTTGTTATTTTCCCGTTTGTACAATAAAGTATTTAAATACATACATACATACATACAATTCCTTTTATCTAAATTTGGAAAAATGTTTAACTATTATTTGATTTTATTATTAATTAAATTTAACAAAAATTTAAAAATTTAACCATTATGGTATCAGAGAAACATAACTTTTAACATTAGGACGCGCCGCCGCACACGCTGATGACTTTTATTTAAGTTATTATGATGGTCATGCCGGTCATGGGTGCTCCGCACCCACTATTTAACTCTCATGGGTGCTTGAGCCCCCGAGCACCCATAGAGTCGGCGCCCCTGTTCAGCCCTGCATTCAACTTCTCATCTCTCGCCAAACAGAACAGCTCTTCAACCATGGTTACGCCTGTCCAGGCCTTTATGTTCCCGAGCCATGACATCTTAGGTCTTCCAATGCTCCTCTTCCCCTCAACCTTGCCCATAAGAATAGTTTGATACATTTATATTATGAGCACTCATTCTTCAAAAAAAATCTTTATAAATTTGAATGCCTCATGTGGTTGCCGAGTTAGAATAGTGCCACTCCATGTCTTCCCGTGGATGTCGTAAGAGACGACTAAGGGAATAAAGGCTTGTAGTACTGTTAGGCGATGGGCTTGCAACCTGTCACTAATACGCTGGTAAACATCTTACCCTAATTGTGCAAATTGTGGTTATAGAATTATCAACAAGTTTTTAGAGATGTTTGTAATTCTGTAGCTCTGCCTACCCCACTCTGGGAACGAAGGCGTGAGATTATGTATGTATGTATGTAATTTGAATGGTTATAGATAGTTTTATATTATTTAGAAGCACCGGTTATCTCGAACTTGAGAGCCGGGGTAGACATGAGATGTATTTGGCAGGACCATTTTATATGCATGTAAACGAGCACACGACCACCTGATGGTAAATCTGCCCTACTAAGCTAATAAACAGAATCCCAAATTTAATAACCAAAACAGTTTTAATTCTCTTCTGTTAGTAATAAGGTTGATATTGCTGCAGGAGTTAATTCTGAGATACTGCGTATTTGTAGCAGGGCAGAAATGGTAATGAGACCATCGACATTTTCATTATCAAGACTACACAATTAAGACTTCAATCCGAAGGCTAATACGTTGCCAACCCTTAAGACCAAGATGAAGTGACTATCATGCTAGTAATTTCACCGGTTATTTTTAGGTGGCGACTGAATTGTAACATTTCGGCGTAATGCATCACTCGCTACCCTCTTAAAATGGGTGCGATAAGATAAGGACCGAAGGTGATACATTACACCGAAATGTTACAAATTGGTCACCAGGTTCATATTTCTGAGTAACGGAATATCAAACATTAACAAATCTTGTAGATATTGTTTACTGTGCGCCAATTTATATTGCAAGCAATTTCAAAAGTAGCTTTTGAGAGCGTGAATACATTTTAAAGGTAATGGAAGGTCAAATTGCCACAATTAGCTGTCGAAGGTGTCGGTGGTTGACCGTGGGGGCAATATCCACAATTAGGTGCTGTAATATCTAGGCTTCTAGCAAATGCGCTAACCATAATAAGTGTTTTTTAACAATAAACTGACACCAAATTGAAATACCTTTTAAAATAATCCTAAGCTCAGCTATTGTTTTAAAATATTCAAAATCTGACTTCAGTTTTTTTTAAATCTTTGTCATTTAGAATGCTGCTTAAAAATTCACATTGATAACTTTTAATACAGACTAAGAAACCTCAAACAGCGTAAAATTTCAAAAATGTTAAATTGAAATTCGTTAACAGATTAGCAGTATACTAAGAAAAGGTTTTTATAAATTCAAACTTAACAAGGAAACAATGAAATCATACAACAAGAAGCATCCTTAAATTCTAGTATCTATTCAAAACTGTTTAACGAACGCCTGAATTTATCTCCAAAAGCAATGAATCAGCGAAATTCCAAGCCCACATTTAAAATTCCACTCCCATAACAAGTAAATTTATGTAATCTTTGCTTTATATTTTCATATTCATTGCGAATAAAAGGATATATGGGAGTAGACAAGGTAATTCCGCTCACACGTCGCGAAATTTTAATTTGAGACCAGCACCTCATTTGCCGAGGGTTGGGCCGCCAAGTTATAATTGAAATACCCTTTCAAAAATAACCCCTGTAGCTTTACAAACAAGGGGGTTCCGGAAGCATTTTTAAAGCGGTTACCCTTGATGGTTGCACATTTAAATGAATACCCACGGATTACTGCAAAAACTGTTCTTTAATTTGTAATTTCACGTCAGGGTTTATGCTGCTCTTAAAAGGGTTCGTTGCTGATTGTTGCTAGGAATTAAATAACATGGTAATGAGGTTGGAAGGCGGATGGACGGCTTGGGAGTGACCCGCTTGAATATTAAGTGCTAGGCCATTTGGGAGCTTACCTAGGAGTATGAAGTGACCGCAGTTTACGAATTATTTACTTGTTAGGTACGTCCGAGTACGAAATTGACTAAACAATATTGCTTAATTACTTCGCTACTCGTAGGAATGACAGCTCTGATTAACTTGACAGCAAAACTATTTCAAAAACAATGTAAAAACAATGTTACACAATGTAAATACATTTTTTAGAGGAGCATAGAAGTACAAGGTGTTAACAAGGGTCTTCTACTCAGCGTTATGCCACTACTTCGACCTGAAATTCTAAGTTTTAGCTCCTCTTAAACGTTCAGTGAATTAGTATTTTTTAGATTAACTATTGTGGGCAGTATAACCAGTATAGTTTGGCGTCACCATAAGCCAGTGATTGAGTTCCGCGAAATAGATAGCAAAAACTACAGCTCAGATAAAAATACTCACAATGTAGGTGAAAGTATTTTATCTGGGGTTCCATAAAATAAAAAGGATTTGGTGAGTGTAACCTTAACCTTAAATGATTGGGAATCAAGCCCTAAGCCTACTCTGGCACATAAAGCTACTAAACAAATTTGATATTTTTTAAATAAATATTCTACCCGTGTGGTATAGAATAGTGCCACTTGACTCCATGTCTTCCCGTGGATGTCGTAAGAGGCAACTAAGGAAATAAAAGCGTACTGTTAGGCGATGGGCTTGCAACCTGTCACTAATACGCTGATAAACATCTGCCTAGTTGTGCAAAATGTGGTTACAGAATTATCAACAAGTTTTTAGAGTTGTTTGTAATTCTGTAGCTCCGCCTACCCCACTCTGGGAATGAAGGCGTGACTTTGTGTATGTATGTATGTATTCTACCTAATTAGCATTTTCCCACCGTATTTTAAAGTTTTAATTTCGTTTACGTGTTCGTGCTATAAAACCAGCTTAAAACTTAAATATTCTAAAAAACTTGAGCAAAAAGTTACACGTAACGCAAAATTCACTATATTCCACTTATACTTTTCATTAAAAACTTCTTCACTTCGCATTACAAGTCGGCTTGGCGCTTTGAAGTTCTGAGATAAGAAACTACACGATTCGACGGACACTGTGCCACAATGTAGCACGCTTCTGTCGCATGCTACATCGGTACTTAAATAGTTGAGTTGCATTGTTTTCCAAATAAAAATGCTTTACGAACAAAGTTAGAATAATACAATTTACTCTTATAATGAATGATTGGTTTCAAAACTCACTATTTTAAGGAACTTTGATCTTCTTGCCTGTTTCCCTTTACTTATAATAACTCTATGAAAAGCAAGCTTTAAAAACCCGACTGCATTTTTTATGCTGTCGTCGATATACCTACATATGTTAATAATTGTCATTTGGCCATTGTTGTTATTTCAATTTTAACAGTTTAGGTATCCTATGACACTCTCGCTGCGAAGACGAATCCAATGATACCTCATTTGTCAAAATCGTCCAAGCCGTTTTTGCTGTAGCGGGGAACATAGAACTGGACATACATGACGGTGAAAAACATAACCCTCCGCCGCAGTCGGGTAAAAAGAACTACTTTTTTTAAGTTCGCGATTTTATTAATAGAAACTATTGTTCAATTCTAAAAAATATGATATTAATTGACAGCAAAAACTATAAAAATCAACGTGGCCAAAACCGCACACCAAAAAAATGTTACTTACAAAACACGTTGCCACACGATGTAGCACAGCCTGATACCTGCCTAAAGCCCCGTTTATACATATTTGGGGATCACTTCAGCCTCAAAGGCACAGGAGGCTCAGTGCTCTAGCCAGTCTGAGCTCGATCTAGAGCTCGAGGCTTACTCCTATGTGAGATATTACTCAACATTTTCATTCCGAATTTTGTTTGACACTTACAAAGCTGTATTACTTGACGAGTTCATCGAAGTGATTTATTTGGATCACAGGGATTTTGATACCTACGTTGGAAGTTGTCATGACAATTTCATTAATATTTCTTTTTATGTCTAATACTAAGGGAACGCGGTGGATGCGAAAAGCACAAGATCGGTCTGAGTGGAGAGCCTTGGTCCCCCAAGGCCTATGTCCAGCAGTGGACGTCTTTCGGCTGACATGATGATGATGATGATGTCTAATACTATAACTAGACATAAAAAGTCAACCCTGATACCAGTCATTTCAGTATAAATTGTAACCTAAAATGCAAGAATAGGTTGATTGACAGAAGCGCGTCGAGCTAACCCCATGTGCTTCTGTTTAGTCCACGAAAGTAAATACTTTTTAAACGAATAATAGTCCTCGCGTGTAATATCCATGGACTTGTTTCTCTCATTAAGTCCATGGTGCTTTATTTTTCTGTCTTTTATATAGTTTTGACATAATTATGATGTAACATATTGCTTTGATTTTCGTCGTATCGTTTAACAGTTAGCGTTTATATCGTATATTGTACGGAACCTGAGAGTCCGATAAGTTAGGTGCGCTTGTCCGACTCGCGCTTGACCGGTTTTCTAATTAAATATTTAACTCAACAACAACCAACAAACTTGCGAGACGCGCTAAGACTGTAGATACAGCCCCGACTTGGGATAAATTCTGTTATGCATAAGTGCATCTCGCGTGAGCAGAATGCACTAAGTGCAGGAAATGGGTGCGCCTGCACTGCAGAGGTGTGCATAAACTCGTAAATATACAGGGTAGACAGACCACATGGAGGTAGACTTGAAACCTTAATTATCTTACACTGGATTTTTTATCTATGGCAAGGAGAAGGCCAATGACCTCACATGCCACCTCATGGTGAGTGGGATCTGAAACCCATGGACATTTGCATTCTCAAGACTGCAATCCTAAGATTGCAGGGTTGGCAAATGTGTTTCCAACCCTGAGGATTAAGATGAAATGTCTCTCTGCTAGTAAGTTCACAGGATGTCTAAATTCCCACGGAACACAACAATGTATTTTAATTATGCTGCTTGGTGGCAGGTCAACGAGTCATAAACAATTCGGTCAGACTGTGCACGAAGTTTGAATTGATTCTGCTTAAGAGGCCACCTATGCTAAAGTCTGTAGTGTTCCGCGATCTGAATCTCAATAACCATAACGCCTTTGTGTCTGTTCTTTGGATATGGGTCAATTTTCAAACGATCGTTTTTTGCGGTCCCAGAGCTGTTATTCCAAGTACATTAAACATAGAGTATGGTTACACATATATTTGCATTTTGTGCATTTTAATCTACTTTAATTATATAAAACAGTGTACTAAATATTGATGGATTTCGAAAGATTCGAATTTGAAATCCTAAAAACTTCGAAATTTACCGCTTTTTTGCGTGTCCCACTTGCGGTTTTGCTCAAACAAAATTTCATAACTTTGGACGAAGAAAACGTATTAATACACAACATATACCGTTGTACAGCGCTTTTATTACCGCATTAATTAAAATATTTAAAAAAATCAATACATTAATTATTAAAACCTGCAAAGTATTTTTGTAGCTGTCCCGCGTGCGACCGTTTTTGTAATGACTCAAGGAAACCCCGTTGAATCTCGTTTGTCTATTGGCCTACCGTCATATTTAAGTTAGGATACCAAAGCATGTTAGTTTGGGTTTCGACCGCCAAAAGATGTGGGCGCAGAGCCGGTATTTTTGATGGAGGACACAGGGTAGTCTCTTTTTGATGTATTTTGGTACGGTTATCACGACATTTGTATGGGCGTTTCTTTATTGATTACGAATGGAATAAAAATATGTGTTTCATAATAATTGTAAGCAATACGATCAAGTTTGATATATATATATATATATATATCAAACTTGATCATATTTGCTTGAGACTGGCAAACGTGAAAATATGATTAGAAATAAAATCCTCGATAGTTTTATTTTACAAATATGATACCTTTTTGCATGTTTTTGGTTGAATCTTCGAAACCCAACCATGAATCATCTTTAAGGCAGGCCTTACACAGTCTGAATCCCAATCTGAATTCATAATCTGATTTCATAGTCTGAATCCAGTGCCTTGCCTCACACATGTCTTAAAAATTCAGATTGGTCAGTTGTCTAGCGAACGTCACATAGATAAGTAGGCACGTACGTATAGCATACCTAGTTGACAATTAACATGGAAGACGAATTAATACTTATAGCACTGCTCTTTTCACTATATAAAAAAAAGGAAGTGAAAATACTGGATTCATCCTGTGAATTTGAACAGAATAAGTCGGAGCCATTACCACCTTACGGCAAGAAATTTACGGCACTATCCTGACAGGTTCTTCGACTACTACAGAATGTCAGTATCATCATTTGATGAGTTATTACATACAAAGTCATAACGCGTCAATACGCTAGAAGTCTGCGTTAGCAACTGAGATTCATAATCTGAATCCAGTAGGTATGTGTGTGCTCGTCCGTACTAAATGTATAGAAACAGGTGCGTCCGGAATTCATAATCTGAATTTTCGTACTCTGAATTCAGAACGCACGTCAAGATCATTCTGACAGATCAATCTGAGAAATTTATAATCCGAAAAAATCAGAATGTGTGTGGGGAACAGTTAAATTGTATGAAATACCGTGCGTTCTGAATTAATAATCTGAATGCAGATTATGAATTCAGATTGGGATTCAGACTGTGTAAGGCCAGCCTAACGATGATTTTCGATAATAGTTGAGTATATGTACAGTTCGACACACGTAAAAAGAGCCCTGAGCGACCTACCTGCGCAGTGAACAAATTACGGACCAAATTGGTGGGGGCAGCGGGGGGAGCGTAAACCGCTTCGCTTTGTTGCCACGCTATTGGTTCCCAGTAATACACTCTTATCTATGATTAGTTTGTTAGTAGACAATATGCGCAAACATATCCCCTCTACTAGCGGCTCGGAGCTCTTCTTACGTGTGTCGACCTGTAACTTCTTAATCCTGGCAAACCATTTTTTTCATAAATGTGGTTTTAAAGTACAGTGCGACCAAAAAGAGTAGAAATTAAATAAAATGGAACTAAAAAAATTCCATACTAAATTGTTGCCATGTTTACGCATTTTACGTCAAAAATGTGACAGTTACGTAGAAAGTGGCGCCCTCATTTAATTTCTACTATTTTTGGTCGCACTGTAAACACCAAATAATTGAATTTGAGGCACTGGTCCCACCGCCGGCGAGAGATATAAATTTATAGTTCATCGCTGAGCGAGTGAGCTAGCGATGAACTATAAACTTAAACCTCTCTCTTTTATTTACACGGGAGCGATTATCTTTTGTTCGTTTCTTGGGCAAGAAAATCGCCGATAGTTCATCGCTTACTCGCCGGCGGTGGGACCAGTGCCTGACGCGCGCGAACTATCTCCATCTCACATTCTTCGTGCGGGGAAAATAAAGCCATCCCTTTTTATTCTTGTGGTCTCTTAATTGCGACGTGAACGCAATTAACCTTCTTATTCTGACCCAGAATCACGATTAGACACAAACAATTAATACGCAAATATTGAGTTCATTTGAATTAAATACCTAAGCTTAGGGCAAGCTATTTTATTTTATAATCCTGTCTGGAGGTCGCCCTAACCTTTAGATTTGTACAAATAAAATATTGATGTTGCTTTTGTATCTGTGTGTAAGCGACCATCAAAAATCAAAATCAAAATCAAAAATTCTTTATTAGGTACCTTATAGTCTTACATAATACATAGTTGTGGTCGGTCCCTCCTGGTAAGTATTACAATACTTGTGTTAGGAGGTAAAATATAAATACTAAATTAAAAACCGCCACTGGCATTCAATTTAAATCCTAGATCTTTATAACGTTATGAATAATAACGATATTATAACGATATAAATTCTTCACTACATATGGTTGCACTACGCTGGTTGGGTTGCCGGTCCGTACGTTAATACCCCAAGTCAAAGAATCGTGCCGAATCTCATACGATGCATACTTTTATCAGAGGCTAGTATAGACATAGTAGTAGTAGTTTTTCATACGACGAGCTATACGTTATGCCCAAAGTGATCGTACTTACTTAGAATACGCGTGCTAGATACAATACGCATGATCGCGATCGCCTAAATGACACAAATGTAGATCCAGCTTAAGAGGATTGTGAAGCAAAAAATTCCATACAAAATGTGAAAACGTTTTTCTCCCCTTAAACCAAGTCCGATTTTTACGATTTTTGAATATGTTGTAGATATCATGAAAAACTATGTCTGTACGTTTTCCTTTACACGAAAATATTTCTTAGAATTAAACAAATTGAAAAAACAGAAACGTACAGACATAGTTCTTTGTAATAACTACTACATACTCAATAAAAAAAAGTTTAAAAAAACAAAAACCCGCCTTCAAAAAGCAAAAAATAACTTCTTTAAAATGGTAGGTAAATAGGTCAGTCCAACTGAAGTCTGCTTTTGGTTAAAATATTGTTGGACGCCGACTTCAGTTGGACTGACCTATTTACCTACCATTTTAAAGAAGTTATTTTTTGCTTTTTGAAGGCGGGTTTTTGTTTTTTTAAACTTTTTTTTATTTTATACTTTTTAGTGATCATAATTATGCTGTTATTCTCCCATTTCTCAAGAAACAATAGAACATTTCAATCTCGCCGCAAGCAACGCCGTGGGAAAGTCATAGTCATATATTTAAACCTAAATATGCTTCGTCATAGTCGCTCAACTATCTTAATCGAAATATCTTGTCGCCACCCTCGAAATATAAACCGTTTAGGAGTTC
This sequence comes from Acleris literana, assembly GCA_946894065.1. Classification (NCBI taxonomy): domain Eukaryota; kingdom Metazoa; phylum Arthropoda; class Insecta; order Lepidoptera; family Tortricidae; genus Acleris; species Acleris literana. Next base: position 810,723 of record OX335671.1, read on the forward strand.
CGGTGGCCATCTGTGGTCTTCATCATCAGTTCCACTTCACCAAATAGTGGTTTCGAAGACCAAATACACGAGTTACAATGAAAAATACCAAAATCGCTATAGGTGTGCCTATAAATTTTGAAGAGTTCCGTCGATTCCTCATGGATTCCACCATCAGATCTTCATTTTGAAAAAAATGGGACCAATCTGGAAGCACTAGCTTTCAAATAAAAAAAGAATCTTCAAAATCGGTTCACCCAGTCGAAAGTTCTGAGGTAACAAACATTAAAAAAAAAAAAAAAAAAAAAAATACAGACGAATTGAGAACCTCCTCCTTTTTTTGAAGTCGGTTAAAAATAGTGCAAATCGGACTTGATTTAGGGGGTGAGAAACGTTTTCACCCTGAGCTAAATTTGTATGGATTTTTTAAGACAGCTACGCGATTTTAGCGGCGCTTCACAATCCTCTTAAGATGTGGTATAACGTTAAATATAATCGTTCAAGTAATTACTCACACAGCACGGCACGAAGTTTTAAAGTTATCATTTCCAGCACTTAAAAATTACTTGAAAAAGTCGTTGATGTCGAAAGCTTATTATAGGGTCGAGGACTATCTAACAGATAAAAATGCTTGGCCTAAATTAAACACCTAAATAACTTAGTAATAGCTTAGTCAGGAAAATATCTAAACATTGTAGGTATAATTATTGTCTAGGGGACACGGTTTCTGTAGGAGAATGTATCAAAACTATGTGGTTGTTTTGCACCGTCATGGGTAAGTATATGTGTATGTGTGTATATATATATATATATATATATATATATATATAATTATTATTATTACTATTTAAGAGTTCATCTGAACATACTGAGTTTTGACACATTTTCCTGCTCAACTCGTCAACTCAATCGCATGATATATATATTTTAATGTTAAATTCATTGTTTTATATAATGCTAGGTTAATTTCTATAATTGTATAAGTAATTTTAAAAAAAAACGACTGACTGTTGAGTTTCTTGCGGCGTTTCTTCTCAGCAGTGGTCTCTTGCGAAGCGCTGGTAGATTTTTGACGTGTAAAAGTGCCCGTGCGGCCTACTTACTGAATAAACATCTTTTATCTTTTATCTTTTTTTATCTTTTAGCATCATTGGAGCTTAGGCTTTAGTCTTTACCACTACACAAAGGAACTGCAGCCTTGAAGTGTACTTACTAATTTAAAAAAAAGATAAATCTCGTGATTATTCAAATGGCAAAGTTATAATTAAAATCCATAGCACCATATTACGTTAATTAAAAATGTAAAAGAGCTCATCTTCTTTTCATAAACAGAAAAACTTTTTTTTTTTTTTTATGTGCTTATTTCTAAGAATACAGCTGAAAAGATATAGTAAGTAGTTTAGGAGTTACGGCACGTGCCTGTCACGTAGAGGGGTGTCTTTTCGTTCTCTGGGGTTTTTCCTGAACTTATGTGCGATGTCGAATTTGTATGTTACACATGTGTTTAATTATTTTACCTGTCTGCGTTCAGGATTGTTTACACATAAAAAAGGTTTTATAAAAACATTAGCACAATTTCCAGGAGCTACAGATGGGAAAATATTTGGCGAAAATGACTAAAAGTTTTATCCGGTAGGTTGGATTTAATATTATACAGAACTATCCATCCTATTACAAATGTAATAACAAGAACACACAAAACAACAAACTTTTTTTTTAACCGCCTAGCAGCTGTGTTCACATTGTTGTGTTTCATTGTGAGGATGTGACAACCCGTAAAATTACAAACGTAGAGGCATACCACCTTAGTCCTCAGGGTTGACAATTCATTTGAAGTCTTTGGATCGTAGTCTTAAAATTGATGTCTTCAGAATGTCTCAGATCCCACTTACCTTCACGTGGCCTTCTCTATCATATGCCATAAAAAAAAGGTATAAAATAATAAAGTACCTCCTAGCTCTTTAACTAGTCATTCGTGTCTCAAGGGCCAGAACATTTATCTATAAACATTACAATACAATACAATACAAATATTCTTTTCTCAAACATGCAATGGAATGTTGGCGTTATGTTAGTTATTTTAGGCCTCAAAGTATCACGTTGCGGGCGGAACATCTCGAGAGAACTGTACAGGAATTTCATACAAAATTGAAGGCCTAGGCCTGGAAGTATTTTTTTTTTAATTTTTGTGTGTACATGGCGGCTGTGTTTATGAACAGCCTAAATAGCTGTTTTTTTTTAAATATACTTATCTGTCCCCAACCAAAGCGTTGGCATAAAGGCACCAGGTACCAGGAGGGCAGAGGTTATTATGATCGCAGGTGGTGTAGCACGGTGCGGCCCGCGCGTAACATAACATAAAAACAAAGGTACAAAGAATATTCATAAAACAGAGTACGCGATTAGAATCTTATACTATAAAACGAAAAGAAAAGGAAGATTGCCGGGGGAGAGATAACCAGTGCACTTTTAAAAGATTTTTAAAAATAGGAAGCGACTTCTCGCATCTTAATTCTATACGAAAAACGTTTCAAAACTTAAATATAGCCTATAAAGTAAACGAGCCAAGTAATGGTGACCCCTTTTTTAGAGCTGGTATCTTTTAAATGGCACAACCAATTTCCATAAAACTTAGCTAAGAACCATCGCTAGAAAACCTGCTTTCAAATAAAAAAAACGTGTCCGTCTCGGGACGCCCGACAGAAGAGATAACTTAAACTAATCTAAGTTGAACTATTTAATATTGAAATTGTTTAACTGACTGTAAACTTACGCAAACGAATGCAGAGTGATACATACTAACAAACCTAAAAAGTGGTACACTGTTGAAAGAGGTCATATATAGACGTCTCTTTTTAACGAAGGGCATTTGTAACAGGGGTACTATTCTATTAGCTCTTTTATACTCCCTCTATGCTTTCCTAACTCTATGCTGGCGCCGTAACGCGTTACGTAACGAAGCGGTTTACCCTCCTACAAGAAGTTATCACTTCAAAAACTGAATCCAAATCGGTTCATCCGTTTAAGAGCTACGGTCCCACAGACTGCCTCACACACACATAGCGGTCAAACTATAACACCCCTCTTTTTCTGTCGGGGGTTAAAAAGGAACATTACAGTTAGGATGAAATTTTGGGAATATTTTCATCTGGACGGATATATCCTAATGGCAACGGACCATATTGAATCTACCGAATTCGAAAAGTTTTTGTACCGGAGATGTTGTTAACCCGTATATGGCCGGGTTAATGTTTGCCCGGATGGGACCCGGAATGACCGGGGCAATGGGATTGCCCAACTTGTTGTTGTTAAATTGGAACCGGCCCTTGTTATGAATTTTCATTTGTATACCGTGCTTTAAAAAGTTTAAAGTCCTTTGACGAGTTTTAATTTAAAGTAAGGAGACGGAAAACACACCAACCTATGTTTTCCGAATAAATAAATTGGCTGGTTGATTGATTGATTGATCCCCGATAATGGCATTTTACTCCCCCTCCTAACCCATCAATCCTCCGTAGAGCTTGGGGGGCTCTCTAGGCCTCTATTCTGGGCTACGTCACCAAACCTCTTTCCAGTTGTAGCGTCCTACCAAGCACGGATCTCTTCCAGGATTGCTTAGAAAAAACCTGGTCTTTTTGAACCTCCTGTACGCTCCCAATGTATCGTGATGTCGTGATTCCTGGGAGTGTCAGTAAAGGGTAACTATTCTTTCACAAGTTTAAAATAACTTGACCTAAGTAATTAATGTTTAAAATATCCTGAAACATCATGGTTTCAGCAGAAAATAGCGTTCGGTGAAATGAAATTACGGGTTATCGTCATTAACTCGATGTGTGAGTGCCCGAGCCAACGCAAAGCCACTTTCAGTCCCTTTAATTTCCAAAAAATGGTTTACTCGTTTTTTTTACGCCAGCCGAATCTATCAAAATTAGGAGTTATCTTCATTACGTATAGGTCCATCCATACTAGCGAAAGTACCTCTGTTTGTCTGTTGGTCTTTTACGCTTTTACAGTTAAACTGTTGAAACGATTTTGGTAAAATTTTGTAAGAATATTACAGGACAGACATTTCGCAATAGAAGCGTTGAGAAATCACCTAAACTACTCCATTTAATATTTCCCATTAAACAACAAACAACCCTCCACCGTCAGCGTAAAGGTGATATTGCCTTTTATACCGCTGGTTATTAATTGCGCCCGGAACAAAAATATTTGCAGCCGCAGACCGCAATATTAATTTTGCTTCCGTTATGAAAACTGTTTATTTGAAATGGCGACCCTAGAGGAGTGTAATCAAAGTTTATGGTAAATATAATAGATAACGTTTGCTTTTACGTTTGAGGTCGTTTTGGTTGGCATAAAGCGAAATAACAATTAAGCAGAAAATAAACTCATAGCAACACGACAGTTGGGCCTAGTGAAATTATATTCGGAAATCAAAAAAACATGTATGGGATTGATTGTCTTCAGCGGTCGTGCGTTCGTGTTTGCCAGTTCTATTCTTCTTTACCGAACTGTTTAGACTATAGTTATAACTTTAAAAAAAACTAAAAATAATTTATTAATATTCAAATGCAGTCCGGTGCGTACTATCACACTATGTAGGGCTTACCAAGTCACGCTTTATAATAATTATAAACTGAATTTGAATCATAATAAATTCGTTTTTAGTTTTTTTCCTAGCCTATATGAGTGTCCCACTGCTGGGCAGAATGAAAGAAAGAAAGAAAGAAAGAAAGAAAAAACATTTATTCGTGACAAACAGAACAACAAAAATACTGACATAGACAAAATACCTGTTGTCACGAAATGGTTCCAACTCAGCGTTATGCTGGCGTTAAAACCAGCGCTGGTCTTCCGTTGGAACCATCCAGTGAAGCCACGGAAGATCACACACACATAGCACACACACACACGCTATACTAACATAAACAAAACAAAAATAAAGAAAAAACTGCAATAAAAGTGAACAATTACAAAATTAATATTATTCAGTATTGCCTGCATGCGTCTATTGTATTATTAGGTATTAATGCTTCTGCCCATGATCTCCAAGAGTCCCTATTTGGTGCCTCTTCTGGCCAGTTGCTGAGGAAAACGTCCAAGTCAACCTGTCATCTCCGTCTAGACCTGTCCCTTCTACGTTGCCCATTTTATGGCACCAACTTGATGACTACCCTAGCCCACTGGTCCGGGTGCATGCGGCAGAAATAAATTGTTATTCCTAAATTTATATTCTTCATATTTTTGGGTCGCGAGTGCCCAAGCTCTAACTGTCATTAGTTTGTCAACACACACCTAAACTATGTTTGACGTCTTAAACCCCCACAAACCAAAAATCAAACATAATACACCCAATCTACAGTTAATTCGATATTCACAACCACAACTAAACTTAAGTAGGTAGCTATCGGCCCGCTAAACTTACAATCTTCGACCCAAATCGAAAAGACTCCGCAAACTTCCCAAAAACCGTTCAGTTCCCTGTTTTATCTCATCTAAAAGCAGTCCAACTCTAATCTTTAAGCAAAATAAAGCCATTCAATCTGCCTTCGATACTGACAGTGCAGTTAAAGCAGTCCCTTTGCTAAGTAACAGCGTTAGTACGTGATCTAATTAACGGCTGTAGTGTTGTAGATCCGCGTCCTAAGTCGGAGGCATCGGTACAGAAGAAACTTGAATATTTAAATACAGCACTTGCGATTTTATATAGATTTAATGCGGTTAAAAAATGAATTATATTTTCATAATTTGAGATTTAAGACATTAAGGTTGACTCCTCATTACATATAGTAGGTACTTTTGGGTATTAGATTTCAATTATGTGACTCGTTTATTTGCAATAATTTGCAAGTTTAACTGTTCTTTTTTCATATAAACTTACCAACAACAAAAGTTCTAAAATGAACTAAAAACCAAAATAAATGATTACACGACCAAAGAATTAGTCACGTGGCAAGCAGTGTAATAGATTAAATACTTAAATTTGGAAATACGCATAACTTTATTGGTCTGTCGCAATCATTTTCATCAACAAACATTAACACATCAATGATTGGATATAATAAATACCTACAATCATTTCAGATGAACATTCAACTAATTGTTTTGACACTAATGAGCAGTTTACAAACTTTTATTAAATTTAAATTTGCCTTAATTACTGTGCTGTCTCTTCTACCTTAAATAGTAAGAATATGTCAGAAAGTACCTTAACGGGGCATTAATGTAAATTACCGTTTATGCAACTGCCTGTAAAAACATTGAATTATCTTATCCTCGTAAGGCCCACTACACTGCAAACAGGAAGTTTTTCGTGAGTGGGACTTTGAATCTACCTTCAAGGCAATAAAGTTCAATTACGTTTGTTCGATAATGCCATTTTCAGTTTATGGACATAGGAAAATAAACCTTATTCTTATTGAACACAGCTAAAATTAAATTGCCTTGAATATTTACATCCTATTGCACACTGGTCATTATAAAAAAAAACTATTGTGTCATTTAAATACGAACAATATTTGGATTCCGTGGTCTGAAATAAATGTTTTTTTAAGACATTATTGGCTCTAAAAATAGCGATTGCCATTATCAAAATGAAAATCAAATCAAATTCATTTATTTCATTAAATTTAGACATTTTCCATAGATAGCTTAAACAGATTATATTATTATATACATAGTTTACTGACAATTATCAAATTAAAAAAAAAAAAACATTGCGTGCTCGCTACACAAGCCCGCAATGTTGCATACAAATTCCATTACTATCTAGCTTGTAACTTTTTAAAAAGTGAAAAAGCCCATAATAAAATCATGGCACAAGTCTTATACATCCAAATTTTATTCGAAACATAACTTTTTTATCTGTGTCTGGAATAGCTTATGCTTTTTTAAAAACAAAGCTTACGCTTCTCCTTGTCATAAACAATAAGGCGGTAAAGAGTGAAGGTTTTTTCACATGAAGTTTCTGTTTGTATGCAATTTAAAAAATGAGTTCAAGCGATGAAGATTTCACTTCAACACAATTTTTTTCTCGCGATTTTTGAGAATTATTTTTATTATATTGAAGTATTTTTTCTATTTAATAGTTACTATGTATTTTCCTCCCGTCGTGGCTTGATACGACGCTATGGCGCGTCCCTAGTGGTTGAGGATTCTGGAGCTAGTCGTCACGGCCGATGAGTGAACGAAGGACCGGGTTTTAATAGTGCTTCGGTGTTTAAAAAGGGCAGTTAAGCTACACTTAAAGCCATATTAATCGCTTGAAGCTTTTTATTGTTTCTTTTTAAAATGGTTTGGTTATTTAGTATAGTTATTTTGACGCTTGCTTTAAAACGCTATTACTGGTAACAATGAAATAGAAGTAAGAAAAATATATTTTTTTTTCTTTGCTCAACAATATTGTTTCGTATTGTAGATTTTGAATCACAATTCCAATCATTTAACTGTACCAAATATTATACTTGATGAACTTTGGCGAATTAGAAAGAGACCGAAGGTGTACTAAAGGAACTCTAGTGCTAATTAACGTTTATGCAACCAGGTGTTAATGCCTTAAAGAAGTTCTTATTACCCGGCTGTCAAAGAAAAACCAGATCTGTATGAATGTATAAAATGTATGTATGTATGGTCGTTGTTTTTCTCTCGTAAAGCCTGATTTTAAAAAATGAAGCGTGGTTAGATTTGTCTAAGCATTGAGAATATCACGGGTTATTTAAATTAAAAATATAAATGGCTAAGTCAAATGACAATAACATACTATCAAAACACGTAGTCACATAGTCGGGTCATAAGTTCTGTTACTGAGATTTATTACAATTTAAAAAATAAATTAAAGGAGTTTTTTATAAATCTGTATATTAATCAAAACATTGATTTACGCAGAATAAAAATAAAAATAATATATTCTAAACTATTGCAATTATTTGATGTACGAGCTTGAAGTATTCCCATTTCGGACTAGAAAATCATAGTTCAATTTACGCACGACGATTATACTGATAATGGCCACAATTTTTGTAAGAGTTCTTGTAGACAGTTCTGCGTGAAATATTGATCAGACTTTTAGATTTAAATTCTGATACAAATGTATTTCAAGCCACTAAAGATCTGCTTGGACACCGGTCAATCTTGATGTCTCATTAAATCGACTTTACGATTTCACATAAATTTTGCAGGAATACGAAAACACACCACATCTCTTGGTTCTTAAGTTGGAATTGAGTCTTGTTGAGAAATATAATTTTGGTCTCTAAACATACACAAAGATAGGAAGTTTTATAATATTAAACAAAAAAGGTCTTTGGTGAACAAAAATTAACTTTTAAGCGTTTTCAAAAAGTGAAATTTACAGAAAAGTCATGCGTAATTTCATCGTTGCCGGCTGTGAATGGTAAAAAATCGTCTCGGAAATTGCGGCGACTATTTAAAATTATTATTTGTTCTTCAAAATGTACATTAATTTAGCTTTTAATTTTTATATGTATTGAAATGATAAAAATTACATTAGTTAGTTTTATTTGACTCAACCTTAGTAACAGAACTTATGGCCGGACTAAGTAAAGCGTGCTTTCAATAAAATTATTAATTAACCTAACATCTAAAACCATCAATGTAACACAGCGATTACTTTAAGTTAAACTAAGTTTTATTTAAGTCTCCTTATAAATTATTCAGTGCCAACGACCCTATATCGGGTTCACTATTCGTAGCATATTTTCGCTAGCACTGCTGCATGAATGTATCTTTACATTGCGCCATTTTCCTTTTTAACTCAAAATCGACCACAAATACGTCTTTCCCTGCCAAAAAGCAAGTGTTAGCCGATTGGTTATTCTGTACTCGTGCCCTAATTAAGCTGAAGACGTGACCGCAATACCGAAGGCCCGTGTTGAAAAACGCTCCCTGTACGGCACCTGCCACGTTCAAAGTGGCAGCGGAATAGGAAACAGTTTGTGGAAATGTTACATGTCTTTGTTCTTTGGACATGCTGATGGTCACTTTGATCATAAAAGTAGGTAATAAATAGGTCCAAAAAGTTGAAATGAAATATGAAACTTTTCCGTTGTGACAAGAAAATTAGCGATACTTTTAGTCACACAACGGAACTTTTTTCGCCATCGTTGTTTGTATGGTTAAGTACGCTTAACTATGTTCCAACTTTTTGATCCTCACCCAAATACATTCCTTTGCAAAGAAAACCAGCATATTCGAAAATTTGATGAAGTTTACGCTATGAAATGTAATAGTAGATTATGTGGCTGGTGCATAATAAGAGGCATTAAAGCACGAGTGTGGTTTTTTTCATAATAAGATCACACGAGTGTTTTAATGCCTAATTATGTATAGCCGCATACATAACTTTATCTACATGCATATCATAAGTTTTCTATACTATGTTCAGATATGGCCTGTATTTTTATTAAGTTAGTGTTAATGTTAACTTATTTGTAGTACAAAAGCTTAAAAAAAAAAAACTTTATTTATAATGTATATAGCTTGCATTTTCAAGTTAGTGGTACAGTATTACCGATACTTTAATGTTTAGGTACCGACACTTTAATGTGAACATTGAGATGCACTATACTTTAATGTAAACATTAAGATGCACAGATACAGGTTTCTTAATATAGGCGATTTGCTTATCGCTTCTGAACATATTGTAGGGACGTTATGATATGGATGTAGATAAAAAGTATTATGATTACCAAACACGAAGTTTAAATTAATTTTTTTAGCATAAAATCTAATTTTCTTACCCTTTAACTACATATTACTCAAAGTAATCGTGAATGCCCATTTTCTTTGCAAGCAATTAATTAAATAGCTAGCACATTTTGTATTTCCTCGTTACTCGCTCAGAATGTCCGATTAGTAAAAAAAAAATATCCGAACGACAAACAACTTGTGCTATCCTGCTAAAGACCTGGAAAACTAATTGATTCAAGCATCTTTGAACTATTTCAGTACGTACATAAACATGTAGTTTTTATTGCTGTTGCATTATCGGTGCTAATTGAATGCATGATACTTTTGTTTTTTATATCTTTATTGAGTTTTATAAGATTTTCACTGTTAGCGCGGTGTACCAGTGCGGAGCAGCTTTACATGGACGTGTTATTGCGTATCATTAGAGTAATTTATTTCTTTCAAAATGGGACCCAATCGTGGAAAAAACAGGTCCATCAGTACAATAAGGGTGCGGATCCACTGAGGCGGAGACGAGAGGAGCGGAGCGGAGCTGTGCCAATATTAACCAATAGAAGGCGCATGCGGTCACGTCGAGCGCGCCTTGCGCACGTTAGTTTATATTCTATTGGTTAATATTGGCACAGCTCCGCCCCGCTCCGCCCCGCTCCGCTCGTCTCCGCCTCAGTGGAGCCGCACCCTAATAATTATCTTCATCAATTAGGTTGCCATTCAAATTTTTAGTAAAATAAAGAAGACCCCGTTAAAAATAAAACAAGTTAACATAGTTTATATGGCCATACAAATTAATTCACAAGAATGAGAAACCATGATAATCAGACTTTGTCTTAAACCACTCAATAAGCGTACTTTCTCCCAAATTATACTTGCCAAAATGCAAAAGTAAACATCTTGAACGATTGTTATCAAGATGACTCAGGCTTTCTCCGCAACGTCGCCAAAGACCAACAAACGAAATAATTCTCATCTCGTTGGAGATCAATTAGGAAAGCTCGAAACCCTTTAAAACCGGTGATTTCTGCCAATGAGAATCGTCAACAATGGAGGGCTAACGGCCGTAAAATTGCTTTATGTTTCAAATACTCGTAGAGACGGGAGCGTTCCGGTTGCGAATGATACTAAAATTTTAATAGGTTGGGCTCGAGTTTCATTACAAGTACTCTTCAACAGCTAAGTATACGTCATTTTAATTTTAGTCGTTTGTTTAAATACGAATGTGAGTAGTTTCGCCATGTCCGTCTGTCCGCGGTTTAGCTCAGAGAAGTATTTGACATGGTTATATATTGTAACTACGCCGAGGAAGTTATAAAATAAAATGTTGTTTTTTTTCGGGTTACTCCCGTACAAGTAAAGCACAGGTATTTTTTACGTTATAATAATAATAATAATAATAATAATCGTTTAATTCAGAATTAAATTCCATAATAAGTTAGTTACAAAGGTTCATTAATCTATTTTATAGGCAATTACCTTAAAAAATAAAAATAAATAAAATCAAAACAAAATTACATTACATTAAATAAAATTACATAAATGTCATGATAAAGTCAAATAATAATAGTAATAGTAACAAAACACAACAAAAGATAATATCGAAATTATAATTAAAAACAATCAATCAATATTAGAATAAAATTTTAATTTTTAATTACTACCCATTACTACTATATCAATTCACTTTATTTTATGACACCAATGCCCTGTCTGACTAAGTGCCATAATAATGCACTGTCCATGCGGTTTGCAAGCACTTTCAGGATGGTATTCTGGCTGCCGCGAACACGATGGAGAAGGGAGACGCACTTCTTACGCATTACAGCGTAGAAGTCGTCCATGCGCGCCGCCGCAAACATGCCAGACGCGCTGCAGTGGCGCGGCAGCCCCAATAACATCCTGAAAGCGTTGTTATACTGAACACGCAGGGAGCTATAGGTTCGTGTACTGACACCACAGGCTGCTCGAGTAGAATGACGTGCAATAAGATTTGAAAAGGGTCACTTTCACACTCTCCGAACATCTGGCAAACCTGCGGGTCAGGACATTACTCCTCACTGCTAACGCCCTGCGCTCTCTTTCCACATCAAGGTCATCCCTTAAATCTTATGAAATCGAGAGAAGTATCATTGGATAGCTGTTAAAAAAACATTATATATTTGTTATTATCGCTTGAGTTGCGCCTCCTCTCCCTCCAGCCAAAATTAAAAGTGACAAAAATCTAAAAAATATCCTTATTAAAAGCACATAATACAACGAACCTAAAAGAAAAACTATCACGCCTATATACTCGTAGCTAGTAGGGTTGAGTGGTTCCTGTAATACAGGTGGCTAAAGTATTTATAACTACTAAAAACCGGATATCGCACCTTCAGAACAATAGTGACCTAATTCAAAATTTCAGCTTTCAAACTTCAAGTCATAAATTTATTATTATAGAGACCTAACTCGAAATTTAAAATTTCTGAATTAGGTCACTATTGTTCAGGGGGTGCGATATGTGCGAGTTGGAATCGCGCATGAAGGGTTCCGTACCATTATCTATACAACATTAGCAAAAACCGGCAAAAAAATCACGTTTGTTGTATGGGAGCCCCCTTAAATATGAATTTTATTTTAATTAAATTATTTATTTTTAAACTATACTAAATATTCTGTGAATATTTCGAGTGTCTACTTGTTACCGTTATTAATATCGAGCAAAAACGGCCAGAAAATTACGTTTGTTGTATGGGAACCTCCCTTAAATATTGAATTTATTATGTTTTTAGTATTTGTTGTTATAGCGGCAACAGAAATACATCTTCTGTGAAAATTTCAACTGTCTAGCTATGACGGTTCATGAGATACAGCCTGGTGACAGACAGACGGACAGCGGAGTCTTAGTAACAGGGTCCCGTTTTTACCCTTTGGGTACGGAACCCTAAAAGTCATCTAAGACGGTACCATATAACTTTAAATAGAAGATTTGTTCAAACATGTTATTTGAGATAATTTTTGTGCTCATAGTATTTAACGGCATCGGAACTGAGCATGGTCCGACATGCTCTTGCCCGTTTTTTTTTAAATTAAGTTTTCATAAGAGGCAGATGGGTAATTGAAACTGACAAAGGATACTTTAACCCGGGAAATGGATCTTTCGTAATTCCTTTTGCAGTTATTTCGGTATGGTTTAAATGTTAAAAACGTTTGCCACTGACTTTCTTGCGACACTCAGCTGATTTTACTTAGTTATATGAGAATCTGATAAGAAAATTGTTTACTCGTAAGTGCCAGTAAACTGCATTATACATATTGTATATATATTTTTTTATTATTAAACTTATTTTTCTTATAAGGATTGTTATCCTAACTGTGAGATGAATTTAAAAAAAAAAAAAATATTTATAAATGCTTGATGGATGACATTGCGAATCCTGAATTTTCATTGTTCTTCTGGATTCGTCACCTTTACCATTTGTACTTACAAACGCATCGTTTAGTACTTTATAAATTTTAAGATTCTCACAGTGCCGTGTCTTTTTATATTTGAAACGGCAATCTTTGTAAAAACTAATCCATATTTATTCAAGAAGGTTTGTGATGGCTCGAGTAGAAACCGCCGTTTTAATGAGAATCTGTGTACAACATTCTCCAATATAGCACTTACGCATAAAAGTGTATTCTGTTTAGCAAGTAAGATATATAATAAGTTACCCTTGACATTAAGAAACCTACCAGCAATTGGAATGAAAACTAAATTATTTAACTTGCTGCCTTGTACATAAATATTTTTATTCGATCTCAGATTTCTGCTCGAAAATTTCGTGCGTAATAATGTATATTAATTTTTATTTTATTTTTTATTGTTCATGATTTAATATTGTATCTTAGCGTAGGACAAAATTAGTACATTGTTGCAGAGGATAGAAAGTACACGATTTTTGGACGAGTCATATAGAGTACGAGTCCATAAATTGCACTTTCTACCGAGGCAGACATAGTGCTTTTCACAACTACTGAGAGGAAAAAAAATAAAAATTCATATTCAAAACTCAAATTTTAATTCATGTTAATGTGACATCACCGCCAATTTTACCATAGATAACTTTTTTTTAATCTGGACCCCTATTTTCGTGGCACTCGAGATTAATAAACTAACATGCGAGATGAAGATGTCAACTCCATATAAAATTGTATTTGTTTCGCCATATCTCCCATGTAATTTCATCTCTAGAGGTTCGAGATTAGGGGCCAAGTTTGAATTACATTTAAAAAAAAAGCAGTGACATAGTTTTTAGTCTGTGTATCTTTTAGAAAAAATACACCTAATATTTTACGACACAAAATGGTGTGTTCTGATTGGTCGATTTCAATTTTTCATTTTAAGGAGCTATAACACAAAAATTGATTGATTGATTTTAACTGGTTCTTAAAGTTGGACAACAATGTTCTCGACCAATCAGCAATCACGCCGACAAAAACATTCTTGGTCTGTCCTTATAAGTGACGTTTTGTGACCCCAAAGAAGACCATCTATCGCCATATTTCCGAGCAGTGTTGTGAAAAGTATATTTGAGAAATTCTCATCATGTTTTTGTACGCCACATGGCAAAACATAGTGTTTCACCATAATATTTTTTTCCACCACTATTTTAGTTTTACCTATGTTTACAAATAAACACTTTGACTTTGACTTTTAGTTTAATCAATTAGTATCGGTTTCGAGCTACCGCCCTCCACTATTCATCCTCGATTGGGGACGTATCTCGCTCTTTGTCGTGGGATCACTCTCAGTACACAATGGCCTGAGAAACGGGGTAAGGAACTGAGACTATTGTCAGTCCTATTGAAAAGTTAAATAGGAAATCACTTTAAAGATACAGTCTGTAGAAGTATCTTGTGGTTAAGAAATTAATAGTAATGTTACGTACGTGGGGGTAGGTAACTGATAGAAATGCACGAATACACCGATAATCAAAAGTAGACTTTAATTACGCACTCACTTAAACCGTTACAAAACAATTATCGCACAATAAACTTCGAATACTCAGATGATCGCTCGGGTTGCTCTTATTCGCACTGTTCGCTTTCCAAGTAAAGACTGAATCTCCGCAATCGCGGTCCACCTTTTATAGTTCCCGTGTCCGAATATTCCAGAACGCCTACCGGAATGTTCGATGTACTTCGCCCCGCCAAGGACGATCGAGACTATTCGTTGCCAGAATGTTCTACGCCTTGCTACCTTGTTCTGTTTACAATAGCGATGTCCTTTACTCACGGGTCTGGATGAGTCTGGAATGTTCCGCGTTTTGCCGTCTCATTTCGTGTTATCTCTTTCAGACGCTTCTGGAAGGTTCTCAGTATCGCCGTCTCTTTCTAATCGTGTTATCTCTTTCACACACTTCTCGAAGGTTCTCAGTATTGCTGTCTCTTTCTTGTCGTGTTTTCTCTTTCACACACTTCTCGAAGGTTCTCAGTACTGGTGTCTCTTTCTAATCATGCTATCTCTGTCACTCTTAGTGGAAAATTGCCATATACTGAAATGTAATTCAAAGGCCCTAGAAGGGGTCCTGAAAATGCCTGAAAATGGGTTTTCAGGTTATGGCGTCATCTGATAGGGGGTGGCCTGAAATCGACTGAAAACATGTTTCAGACGCCTGAAAACAACGGTCAGTTGGTCGAAATTTTGATAATCTGGTATGTGATAGAGCTACCTTTGAAACGGACTGAAACGATATTTCAGCCTGCTGAAAATGCTTCTAGAGCACCAAAATTAACGATAAAAAATGAGACGCCTTATGCCATCGGCGTAACAGTAAGCTTAGGGGTGGAGTCACATCTATCAGCATTGAATCGCATTTTTTAAATGGAAAATCGTTGTTTTTTATGAGGAGGTATTTTTGCGACGACCAAGCGCACCGGCAACGTCCGTGTGGCACCTCTCTTACCCTTGTCTTAAAGGCCGGTGACACATCTGCGATACCTTCTCATTGACAACGGGAAGTCTTCTGCATCTTTTTTTATGGGATGGATGGAGAGAGTAAATGAGCACGGCTACCTGATGGAAGTGGACTCTGAAGCTCATTGACACTTGCAATACGCGTCATACTCGTGAACGGGTGCTGGCTGTGGGGTCCGGTCTGTTCACGCTTGCAAGGACCTGTTTTCCAGTTAGTTATTTTAATTATCGTTCCTGACGTAGAGACCTCGTCATGTTGTTCTCCTAGTCACTATTTTTAATTTAAGTAATTTAGCTTACATTTGTAATAATTTTATTTGTGTTAGTTTTAAAATAATTATTTATTACTGTATTACCTTGTAATGTTACTTTTTAGTATTATTGTATTTTATGATTGGAAAAAATGACCTTCTGCTGGAGTTTCTTGCGGCGCTTCTTCTCCGCAATGATGGTCTTGTCCGAAGCGCTAGTAGATTCCCTACATGTTACCGACGTGTAAAAGAGCCCTCATGTGGCCAATGTACAATAAAAAAAAAACACAAAATTGCAATCTTAAGACAACCAAGACTGCAAATGCGTTGTCAACCCTGAGGACTTAGATGGAATGCCTTTAAGCTAGTCATTGGAAAAACACGGCTATATAGATTTTTTACCGACTAAAACACTCCCGGTGTCCAGCTAATGTGCTTATAATGTTTTAGATTATTTGTAAGACTGGCCTCGGAGCGTCCTACACAGACATGGGAATCCAGGGCGCAAAATTTTATGACAGGTAGGGAGTTCCTATATCGATAAACTCAATTATCGATGCTTTTTCCATATACTAGTGATCGCTCCCAGCATTGTATGTATTTTTTGTAAGTATTGTTCTGAGTAGGTATGAAATTCACACAGCATATTAAAAAAAAATGTTCTGCCCCTATTACCTCCACAGAAATTGAAAAGTCATTTAGCCACCTGAAATAGATTTATCACTTTTATCAGCCAAGACGGAGAAGTAATGCCCGAAAATTTGGAACAAATTCTGATCGTTTATTTGTAACAATTAGTAGATGGGACAATAATGAAGAAAAAAAGAATGATGAGTTTAGTTCCAAAAATCTTTTTGAAAAATGAAGAAGAGAATTACGTTGTTATTTTGTTTAATATTTACACTTTTAATAAAACGCAAAACTTGGAGTGATCACTAGTATATAAAACAAGCATCGATAATTGAGTTTATCGATATAGGAACTCCCTACCAGTCATAAAATTTTGCCCCCAGTATTCCTATGTCTGATCCCACACATTGCCCAGGACCTATTCCACTTACTAAAACCATATTGCCTTTCACGTGTTGTTGGTTTATTTTTAACTAGACCGCCATTACTTGTTTCACGCGCTAATAGACTCGTAAAGTGGAGTTAAGTTCGGTCACGGACTTTAATTGATGAACCGCTATAGAACCTTGTCGCATAAAACTAACGATCAATTCCCATGTAATTTCTATCTCGTTACTAGACACTGTCATTATGACAAGGTTCTATAGTGAATCAAGATAAGTCCGTGATGGTAACTATATCTTTGGCCGGGCTAATTCAGCGACGAATTAGGCGGACATGTTGAAAATACAAAGAATTTTATTTATTTATTTGGGAAACAAACAGCAATATTATATAACACATTAAGTAACAGTCAAATTTTAAAAGTACATCAGCTAAAACAGTTTCCACTTATAATATAGGTATAGTACATTGTTGCAGAGGATAGAAAGTACGCGATTTGTGGACGAGTCATATAGAGGGCCGAAACGTAGTTGAGGCCCTCTATTGTACGAGTCCATAAATTGCACTTTCTACCGAGGCAGACATAGTGCTTTTCACAACTACTGAGAGGAAATAAAATAAAAATTCATATTCAAAACTTCAATTTTAATTCATGTTAATGTGACATCACCGCCAATTTTACCATAGATAACTTTTTTTTAATCTGGACCCCTATTCTCGTGGCACTCGAGATTAATAAACTAACATGCGAGATGAAGATGTCAACTCCATATAAAATTGTATTTGTTTCGCCATATCTCCCATGTAATTTCATCTCTAGTGGTTCGAGATTAGGGGCCAAGTTTGAATTACATTTAAAAAAAAAGCAGTGACATAGTTTTTAGTCTGTTTATCTTTTAGCAAAAATACACCTAATATTTTACGACAAAAAATGGTGTGTTCTGATTGGTTGATTTCAATTTTTCATTTTAAGGAGCTATGACACAAAAATTGATTGATTGATTTTCATTGGTTCTTAAAGTTGGACAACAATGTTCTCGACCAATCAGCAAACACGCCGACAAAAACATTCTTCCTGAAAAATGTCTGGTCAGGTCTGTCCTTATAAATGACGTTTTGTGACCCCAAACAAGACCATCTATGGCCATATTTCCGAGCAGTGTTGTGAAAAATTACATTTCTGTGGCTCAATAACAAAAATATAGCTAAAATTTTAATAAGGCTCTGACGGGACATCGATCGATAAAAAAAAATCTATTATACGCTAAACCAAATACTTTTTGTATTATTAATTTTCATAACCAGTTATGGGCAATTGACCTTTATTTACGGATCCGCACTCGAAAATGTTAACTAGGCAGGTTGGGAGTGAAAATTAGTTTCTTTGAAGGCAGGGATTTTTGCTAAATAAAATGTAAAGTACAAAGCTTAATTAGATCGTTTAAGCTTGGGTTTTTTCCGCAACTTGAAGTTTAAGTACCTTAATATCGTTTTATGATACATCCTGTTCTTTACAATATTTTAATTTAACTTAACATCAAATATCCTGCAAGTATATTCTAATTCGATTTCCATCATTAGAAAAGGCAGAGGATATCCGATAACAATGCAACATTATTTGCTACGACTTGATCTTATAATGGTGTCGGAAGGTGGCAAGGGTTCCCGCTATATAAATATTTAATGTAGATCCACTCTGTTTGGACTCATTAGATCTCCTTAAGCATCTGGGTCTCTATTCTACTTATTAACACGATATTGCTTTTGAAATGCTATCGTATTATCAACTTAACTGTAGCAGAGCTCTTATTTACTGGACAGGGCCTTATATACAAAAGGTGAACTTAGTGCCGTAAGGCATTCTCTACGAGTTAACCTTTGGGCAAAGCAAAGATTGTAACACAATATTTTAATGTATGTGATTACTTATGTGCGCTGTGACTTGACAGAGGTTCTGTCCACACTTGGTGATGGGCCTTGGCTGTTTGAGTTAAATAAGGGTCGTGGATTCTTGAGCTTGCTCGGTGCGAAAACAACTTACCATAATATGTTGCACAAGAATTAGTGCAGATACTCAGAAATATGAGATAGCAGAGGGCGCCATCTGTTTTAATCTAAACCAACAGAAAGATGGAATACCTCTCTATGTTTATCAAGCATTTCTTAAGTACTATTCCACTGTAGCTGTGACAGGGCAACTGAAATCCTACTTCTCTACGTTATCATGCGTTACTTAAAATTATTCCACTGTATCTGTGACAGGGCAACTGAAATCCTACCTCTCTACGTTTATCAAGCGTTTCTTAAGTACTATTCCACTGTAGCTGTGACAGGGCAACTGAAATCCTACTTCTCTACGTTATCGAGCGTTACTTGTATGTGTCCGCAAGTGTAGTAAGAAACGAGTTCACCTTATGCATGTATGTGGATCACCATATGACGCCTCTTGGTGCTTCACTTGTTACCAGCCAGAAGAAGAAGAAGAAGGAGCGCGTGGAGAAGTCCCAAGTAGAAGCATGGACCGTAGCGCATCCACGTGGTGAGAAGATGGCGTGATAGAAGCACACACACTAACACCGTAGCAAGCAGGCAGGTGCAAGGATGCTCAGTTAAATAGACATGTGCATAGACACAGACACACAACAATGTGTACAGACATGGAGTCCCATACGGAGAGGGTAAGGGAGACCGGCTGTTTTAGCTGCAAAGATTGTTGGCATTAGTATTTTGTATAAGCATACATGTTATACCTGCGAATAGAACCTTTAAGCACACAAGTCACAGTATGAAAATACAAGTTTCATAAAACAAGACAAAGGTTTCTAGTTAGGCAAATCACACTTACCCGGTTATAGAAGTTTTAAAGCAGCGGCGACTTTACCATACGTTAGACGATGCTCGCCTTAAAATAGCGTCCCTCCAGGGATTTACATGTTCATTCTACAACAATAAAAACCCGTGAATCACAAAAATAAGAGCACTTATCGACAATATAGACCAAGTTCTAGCACTCACAAAGTACTCACATGTAAAAACACCAGCTATAACAGCGATGCGTTGCGCTTGTTATACTTAGTTTAAATGTCATGAAGCTAAATGTTCCAAAATGGCCCTACGGCCTGGACGAGAGACTCCCAGAAGCAATATCGACGTGCTCACATATCGGCAGTGGTTACGAGAGTGACAAGCCTAAAATCCCACCTTTCTGACATAGACAAACGTCTATGAGCAATCCTAGAGGAGTTATTCCTATCGATTGATACTTCGATCAAATATTTAGATCAAAATAAATTAGAAGAAATAGATTCTAACAATATCTAATAATAAATAAGATCGCTGGGAACGATTTCCTAAAATAAAAACAAACATTTTATTTAAATGCAAAAGAAATTAGTTCCCTATCGCATCAAGTAGCAACATTGGGCCGTCGGCGAAGTCGAAGTTTTACCTCTTGCCGTTCAGAGATGTCGCCCCTGGTACTAAAAGAACAGTATTACATATTAATCTGTTACAAGATTGCGGTGGATTATTATTGCTTTTGACGTGGTGATCATATCGTATTTAAATTTGCCGCCATCACTGTCAAGTAAATAAGAGCTATGTTAAAGTTTACAATAAGAGAAAATGTCAAAGGCAATGTGTTTCAATCCAATAATGGCGACGAGTTAAAAACAATACGATAATATATCAAAAGTAATGTATGTATGTATGTACGTAAACTATTTATTGCACAAAAAAAACAATTACAAGAACTTACGGTCGCGGACTTTAATTGATGAACCACTATAGAACCTTGTCGACATCATAAAACCTACGATTAATTCCTATGTAATTTATATCTCGTCACTTGACGCTGTCATTATGACAGGGTTCTATGGTCGATCAACAATTAAAGTCCGTGACCGTACATGAACTTAAGATGATGTACAATGACGGACTTATCTATTTAAAGGATCTCTTCCAGTTAACCTGACCATGGTTGAAACTGCACGAGGATAGGCAAGATAACAAGGATGTGCACAATAAGTAAATAAACTAATATTTCTACATCAAAAACTATACATATAAATAAACATCATGCACACATACACTAGCTTAAGTAATACCGTTTTTAGCAGAATAGAGCCCTTGATGGCTGTTCAAATAATTTAAAAACCCGCCAAGTGCGAGTCGGACTCGCGCACGAAGGGTTCCGTACCAATCCGGGCAAAAAAATCACGTTTGTTGTACGGCCTCACTCAAATATTTACTTTCTTCTGTTTTTAATATTTGTTGTTAAAGCAGCAAAAGAAATACATCATCTGTGAAAATTTTAACTGTCTAGCCATCACGGTTCATGAGATACAGCCATGGGTGTGATTCCCTCAAAAACAGCGGTCGGTCACATTTTAGCGCGTGCTTTCTCAATTAGGCAGCCTTATACGTTCGATAAGCCATGCTACCAAATTGAAAATGCACGCGCTAAAATATTTTTTGTTCGCTCGGACGTACTTAAGAGGCCACCTATGGTGCCACGCCCCCACAAGAATAAAAAGGGATGGCTTTATGTGCTTCCGCGCGAAGAATGTGACATGAAGATAGTTCGCTCGCGCCTTGACGGCAGCGTTAAATTCAATTAATCGCTGTTTACTTTAAAACCACAACATTTATTGAAAAAATGTTTTGCCAGGATTAAGAAGTTACATATCCTCAACGATTGAATCGAAAATCATCGTTAAAGATGATAGGGTTTCGAAGATTCAACCAAAAACATGCAAAAAAGGTGTCATGTTTGAAAAATAAAAGTATCGAGGATTTTATTTCTAATCGTGTTTTCCCGTTCGACAGTTTCAAGCAAATATGATCAAGTTTAATATATCCAAAAAACAGATACAAAGGCGTTATGGTTATTGAGATCCAGATCGCGGATCACTCCAGACTTTAGCATAGGTGGCCTCTTAAACTCGCCGCTGCGATTTCGCTCGTTCGATTCGTTTTTAAGAGAATAACACCCTTGGTGACAGACAGACGGACAGCAAGGAAATAAAATACCTCGTCGTCCGAAATGTCGGACAACGTTGTCGAACCACGAGGCCGTAGAGCCCGTTTTTACCCTTTGGGTACGGAACCCTAATAAAAAAGTACAGTCGAATAAAAAGACAGTCTTATTTCAGTCCGAGGTTGAATAACAAATGTAAAATAAATGTAAAGCCTTGTCGAAAAAGATTCAACAACGACAAAAAACGAGTTTGTTTTCGAATTTGAATGCAAAAGAAAAGGACAATTCCAACCGGGGTTTGACTAGATCTGAATGAGAGAGGGATTAACAGCCCGCCCGATGGTCTAGACAAAGCTTTAATAAAAGCTTTGATAAAGCCCGTTTTAGTCCACTTTGAAGAACAATCGGCCCACTCGAAGTTATAAATGGAAATTAAAGTGAATGTAAGATTTGTAGATTATATGGAAAAATTAAATGCGGTTAGCTTACTATGTACTTTTTCTTTAAAACTTGCGGTTGCAGTTGAGATAACCGATGAAATTACTAGAATAAAGGCAATTTAAACTATATTCAAGCGAAAAAGTTCGTCGGTCTTAAGGTACTTTTCCACCGGCGCGGCGAGGCGAGACGAGACGAGGCGCGCGCGCGAGAAGGGTGCGCGATTTCTCCTCTGGCTCTCCGGGCCGTTGTAGGCGCATTACCACTTATGCCACCAAGACCCTACTTAAGATCCACGAAATTAATGATGGCTTTGCTTTTTCATAATCGGAGGGTATGCTGACTTTTCTGTTTTAAAAATCTTTAGAGGCATTCTATCGTCTTTAGGAATAACGCCTTTGCAGTCTTAGGATTACAGTTTTGAAACTTTAATCTCGAGAATGTCTCAGATCCCACTTACCATGAGGTGGCCCGCGTGATCGTGTATCTTCTCGTTTGACACGTTAGTCCAGTTGGTAGTGACCCTGCCTTCCAAGCTAGCGGTCCCGGCACAAAATAGATAGGTACAGAAGTCAATCTACATACAAACTGCGCTCGAGCAACGCACACATAGACACTGCTCACGGACACGATATCTCGGACCGGTTGGGACCAGTGCGGGCGCGAGTGACATCCGCTTGAGACACGCGTCTGTGAACTTTTTTGTGCAATTATGGAACTAAAATTAGGTCTAAAACGGATGGGGCAATGGAAATTGTGTAACTAGGGTAATCCTTTAGAAGTTATTAGGGAATTTCCATAGTGAACATTGACAAAGGTAAAATTTTGTACGTTTCTGCTCTGTAAACTTTTTGTATTGTAATAGTAGGTATGTTTATTGTTTTGTTACAACTAGATACGAGCGCCACTACCACGATAGTGTTTTGTGCATAAGCCATAGTTGACAACCCTAGAGCGACCGCCGAGCGTAGGTATGAAAAGTGAAGTACATACATGTGATTTACTTCTGTACCTATCTGTTTTGTGGTCCCGGGTTCAAGTCCAGTAAGGGCAGATATTTGTGCAATGAGCATGACTATTTGTTACTGAGTCTTGGTCTTGGATGTTTTCTATGTTCTTAAGTATGTGTGTAATTGGGTTTACTCTTGTTTCACCGACGATCATTTCGTTCATTCGTTTCGTTTCATATAAAGCTATTTTTTGCTGAACCTGTGTCAATTTTAGGTTATCTTGTGATGGTTACAAGTCTAACCTCTTTATTTGTTTTTTTTTTGTTTCGCTGCGTTTGCGCATACCATCCAAGTCCAGGTGGACCCGGGATGGTTATGTGGGACTCACAAACTGACAACGGCCGGAATACCCACTTAAAACCCAGCGGTGAACCATCTGCGTCCTTCAGGGAGGTGCCACGCGACCACGAACAAGCGCACTCGGCTGTGGCACCTCGACGCCAACGACTCCGGGAGGGTGCCTTGGTTCACTAAGGCACCCTCAGACTTTCGGTGCGCCCCGGTGGACAAAGGGGTCCCTTGACCTTCCCCTCCGTCGTCTGGCCCGCTCCGCTTCCTCCTTCTGCAAGTACAAGTCTAACCTAACCTAACCTAACCTACGTGAACCATATTTAAGATAACCTGAAATCAACAGGGGCGCAGCAGAAAATAGCTTTCTATAAAACGAAAATTCTGCGAAGTGATACGTTCTATGACATGACTGTCGGTGAAACAAGAGAACACCGTGTTATTGTTGCCTTGTACAGTCGACGTCAAACATATGTTTACACTTTAGTACCTTGTCACTTTATCCGCTATGACAATTTGATAGTGACAGTTTAAACATGACGTTAAAAAGACAAGGAGGAAGTGTAAACATGGTAAAAACTAAGAGCTAAGTTTGGGACAAGATCGGAACGTTTTACATGACTTTAGAAAACAGAAAAAAAAACCATGAGACAAAAATGTCATTGGATTTTGCTCAAAAAAAATGATTTTGCCCTAAAATTTAATTAATTGGGATTGTATTAAGTAAACACTCAATATCATACAATTTCAATCCATTTATTCCCCATCCTTCAGGCAAATAAACAAAGCAATTTAATTTCTTACACCCAAAGGTCAATTAACGTCGAGCTGAAGATAACCATCCTCATTCTTCATCTTCATCTCGGATTTTTCTCCACAATGGCCCTTTCAGAAAGGTGTGAATACCTGGCGGGTAGAATTTAATTTCACGCAAAAGAGTTTAGGCATAATTAAAAGGCGGACTCATTATCCGTCCAGGGATTGTTGCGGGTAGCGAGTAAATTAAAAACAGTAGGGCAATAGCTTGGCAAAAAAAAACTATATAAATAAATAAAATATCAGGGGACAATCTCACGCAAATTGATCTAGCCCTTTACACCCGAGCGATTCAGACATATTTTTTTTAAGTATTTTAAGTTCTTCTATAATTTAATTTTGGAGGTCAATATTTAATTATTTTTTTTTACACGTTTCATATTCAATTAGAAAAAAACCTCACAATCGTATCACTTTCTTTTTTACACTGTTCATATTCAATTAGAATCGTATCAGCTCGGGTACACTATAAACTCTAGGCTTGTACTATGGGTACTAGACAACGATAATCTTACTTATATAGAGAAATACGAGTACATACTTAAAAACATAAAAAACATCCACGACTCAGGAAGAATCAAATATTCACGCTCATCACACAAATATCTACCCTCGCCGGGATTTGAACCCGGGACCGCTAGCTTCGAAGGCAGGGTCACTACCAACTAGGCCAGCGCGTCGTCAAATTTCCTTTGCTCTATCGTAAAACCCTGCAATATTTCAGAAGCCTTCTTTCACCGAGCTAATCCTGCAATATTTCAGAAGCAGATGTCGTCCGGTTGAAGAAGCGTGAGTTGAGAGCCAAAACGTTGCTTAGTGCGGAGGAGCAACTTCTGTAGTTATATTTTATTACCCGACTGCCGAAGGAGGGTAACGTTTTGACCTGTATGTATGTATATGTATGGTTCTTTATTCCCTTGTTGGCTCGTCCAGAAATCATGTCCCCCTTGGTGATATTTGGTGATTATAACGCTACCCCCCCCATTCAAGATCACGTGTAGTTTTAGGACTAAGTATGAATTAGGTTAGTAATTAAAAAACAGCAATAACATAATAAAAATGGTTTTAGTTTAAGCAATGTCACGCTACATTATGTCCTCGGTCCACGGGTTTTCTTATATGTTCGCGGGTTTTTACACGGTTTCATTATTAATGTTTTAAAGTTGGTACAATGTATAATTATTATTCTGATAAACACGCTGAGAACGGATTATTTTGTTATAAGAAAAATATTGGGTAATTTCGGTACATTTTGTCTTTCCTGCTGCGTAAAAAAATTACACGTGATGTCTTCTCACAACCATCGTGGTCTTTTGTGATATTTTTCTAACCCCCACCTCCCATAAACGATCACATGATTTCTGGACGAGCTCTGTAGAGGCTGAATGGATGGGCTGATTTGAACAAGCGAGGTGTCATTAGATTCGACATATTAAAGTCGCAAGTGTCATTAGGTACGGACTTAAATTAAAACAAAATACAATATGGCGGAATAAAAAATAAAAAATAAATAATAGGTGACTTAGATACATAAATGGACGACATAATCAAGACATGTATACGGGTTTTTAAAACTTGCTTTTTGTTTGACTTGTTTAAATGGTGGCATCGAGTGCTGTTTAATTCTACGCACTGCGGGCGGTAGATGAGGTTGGGATCGGTTTTTCGGAACATTGTCATTTGGAACTTTTGATCGGGAAATTTAATCTATTTTACAAGGGTGCATTTTGGGTTGGGGTAAAAAGATAAATTATGTCCCACCGGTTTTATTAATATAAGTTGGTTTTATCTGTTGTTTCCCAGATAATGTTAATCTATGTAACGGAATTGTACAAAACATAGAGACGTAAATTTTGTTTTTATTGCGTGTTAGTATTATTTAGTATTATTTAGGCTGTATTACGTGGGGATTTAAATTTATTTTAACATTGTGCTGTAAATGTATGGAAACAGTTTCGTTTTTCTATAGGCGGCGGTGACAAATTTCCATCAGGTGGGCTGTCTACCTGTTTGCCCGTCAACGGCAATAAAATAAAATATTGGGTGCTCAATTGTCACTAAGACATCACGTCCATTTTGTTTTCTGTTTCATTTCCAAATAGCCATTTTTATGGCATTAAGATGAAGAGTTTCGCATTTTTTTTATTTTTAGCACAAGTTGTCGGTATCCTATCGTAAACACTAAAAAAGTTTGCCAGCTGTTTCATTTGCCATCATTTTCATTTCCCATAATTTTCATTTTATTCTGAACCCAATAATTTTTCAAAATGTTTAATGAGATATACTTACAGAACTTGTAGGTCTGGTTAGGTCTATTTTATAACAATTCAGGAAAAACGGTTTCAGAGAAAAATGACTTTCAGACAAATGAAAATTATGGCAAATGAATCAGCTGATAAACATTTTTTTGTGTTTCAGATAGGTAACCCAAGTTGTCATTGCCGACCGTACTTTTTTTTTGCAAAGTTATTAACTATCTTTTTATCAAGACCAGAATAAGTGTGTAAGTATATTATTATGTAACAAGTATAACGGAGATCCTGTAGCCACCTTCCCACTCCTTTTGAATATAATTATAATGTATTTAGACATTGGAAAAACCAAATACATACAATGAATATAAAAAATATGTACAAAGGCAAATGTTTAAGTGTTAGTTTAAATACAAATATTTTTCTTAATTCCTTCTTTCGTTGGGATTTTTACCTATTCAATATAGTTATGGTAGTTTAACTACAAACTCATATAGTAGCCGCAGCGCGCTAAGGACAAATTGTAGTGTAAAAATTCACTTAAACTTGTTTATACTACACCTAGTAGTCACGTATGCATTTGAATTCACCGTCGCAAACAGATCCGATACAGTTATACTCGTAGCTGTTCACATAGATAGAATATTCCGTGTGTGAGCGACCGAGCGAGCACGGCTAACCTAATAACGACCGTGCGCGGCCGGACTAAATTTGGTCAATCACGGCGGACGATAACGTCTATGGATATGTTACTCTTGGCAGTAAAACGAATAAATACAGTCATCATCTGCTTACAGGGGGGTTATTATGACGTAGCTATGCAGTTCAGTTTACGCTGAGAGAAAAGGACAGAGCTAAACAACTGCTATCGCTCTGTCCTTTACGCTCGCCGTAAAATGAACATAATAACACCCCTGGGGTGTTACCCGGGGCGAGCGTAAAGGACAGAGCGATAGCAGTTGTTTAGCTCTGTCCTTTTCTCTCAGCGTAAACTGAACTGCATAGCTACGTCATAATAACCCCCCTGATCTAATGGCTGATGGGTCTCTTTAACTCTTTCAGTGCCAAACTCGGCGAGTTCTCTGTTCGTAGGCAGTTATTGCTACAAACGCTGAAATCGGCTACGAGCGTAGCGCTGCGCGCGAATGTGTTAAAAGCGAGAGCCCTTACTTTCCCATAATTTTAATGGTCATAATGTAATTGTTGACATAATTTTTGATAGTCATAATTTTTTATATCGCTGAAACTGTAAACTTTTCAGAAGTTCTGAAATATCTAACGTGTAGACAAGGCTAGGTTAGGATAGGTTTGATTTATATTAATCCTGAAAAAGTAACAGTTTCTTTCAAAAAACACGTTATGACTTGCGATGATTTTGACCTAAAGCACATTATGACTAAAAATAATTATGTCAGTCAATATAGACCCGTTAAAAGCTCAGAGGCCCTTGCCAAGACGCATTCGGCGTTCGTTATCGTTATCCAACACGTATAGGATCGACGTAAGCTGTCAGACGGTCGCGTCGCGCCTACGACAATTCCGTGCATTCTGTCGGTTTTCTAAAATCGTTTACGTTAGCGTTAAGCAACTTGTCTAACCTCACTGTACGTGTAAAACCGAACGTTGCTCGGATTGAACACAATTTTTCCCGAATGTCATTTTGACAGATCGATTTTTTGCCCCTATAGGATTACATCAACAGTGCAGTGCAATGTCATTGAGTTAACATAATTTATTTAAAATTTCAACCCTAATTCTGATAACGGAAACTGGTTCATAATTGCAAATACATATAAAATGTATTATTAAATAAACAGGCAGACAAGTATGGAGAGCAGTTTACCCTTTAAATAGCATCTCTCCCAGAAAACTCCGAAAGAAAATAATCATATTATACTACAGAATATAATCACGGGTAGGCCACAAAAAATTTAGTACGTGGCAGATAGTACGGTCAATGTTTTAAGTAGCTGCACACTTTACTGCTTTATCGCTTTTAGGTCATGTTTGAACTACTGCACTAATCTGTCAAAGGCGTTAAAGCGACAAGGTACAAACGTGTGAAACTTATAAGACAGACTATACAAATCAGTTAATCAGGATGTTTAAACATTTAGACGCTTGAATAAATTGCCTTTAATCACGCTTTAACAGCTAAGCTAATTTCGATTAAATTTGGTTCTACGATTGTTCATGACCAGTGGCAAAAAAATTCAAAAAAGTAAAATAAAAAATGAATTTTCCGAAGACAACATCGTGAGCAAACGCAACTAATAAATGTATAATAAACCTTAAAATTCCGAATTATATTTTTCAGATTATTAATTTTTCGAAGGCTATGTTATGCTGGAGCTATTATAGATTAAACGCATAATTTATTAGCTCAACCACAGATATAAATCTTCATCTTCTTCTTCAGCCTATAGCCACCCAATGCTGAGTGTAGGCATCCTGCATTGCTCGCCACCCATCTCGGTCCAGTGCTCTCCTCATTCAGCACTTTCCTGCCACCTTGACCAGATCGTCGGTCCACCTCATCTCCTGTCTGCCAACGTTTCTTCGCCCGGTTCTGGGTCTCCACTCAACCACAGCCTTTCCCCATCTTCCATTATCTCTGTGGCATATGTGTCCAGCCCACTTCCACTTCTTTAGAGTGATTACTTTGGCTATATCGGTGAGCCTTGTTCGTCTCCGGATCTCCGTATTTCGGACTCTGTCGCAGAGAGTGAAGCCCAACAGCGCCCGTTCCATCGCCCTTTGCGTAACTTGCAGCTTGTTGATCACCTTCTGCGTGAGCGTCCAAGTTTCGGCTCCATATACCAGGACGGGGAGGACACACTGTTCGAAGCATCTGCGCTTGAGATTCAGAGGTATGTCCCCTTTAAGCACGTCGGACAATCCACTGAAAGCCGCCCAGCCTAAGCGGATTTGGAGCTGGACTTCCAGGTCTTGTCCACTTTTTCCTAGGCTTAACAATTGACCGAGGTAGTCATACTCTTCCACCCTCATCAGCACCTGACGATGAACTGCAATGTGGGTGGCATTGGTGTTCTTGCACATTATCTCGGCCATTCTCACGATTGGGTGTTCTCCGCCTAATTACCGGAGCCAATTTTTTTTTTCGTTTAGTTGACTTAATAACATAAGAATATGAACAACAGGAAGCTAAATAATCAATATGTCGAAATGGCATCAACATATACAAAGTAGTTTTCGAGTTATAGAGATTCAAATATTTCATATGAACGGTAATTAGATTTTTTTGTTTCAGATGGATATGGTAATTAGAAAATACATTTGACTAAAGAACTTATATGTAATAATTTATAAATCAACAACTAAAACCATGAATTTTGATTTTTTATACCTGTCTAAAGGATTACTATCGTTTTTTTTAATAATTTTTATCAACATAAATAGTTAAAATTAACATTTAATGGCAAAAATGGGTAATACAAAACGACAGACATGCTTATATATAAAAAATAAATACTTAAATACATAGAAAATAACCAAGACTCAATAACAAAATAAATAAATAAATAAATACATACACACATACATAAAATCACGCCTTTATTCCCAGTTTGGGGTAGGCAGAGCTACAGAATTGCCAACAACTCTAAAAGCTTGTTGATAATTCTGTAACCACATTTTGCATAATCAGGCTAAGATGTAAATAAATAAATAAATAAATAAATTATAAATATCAAGGGACAAACAAATATTCGCTTTCATCGAACCCAGGATCGCTAGCTTCGTAGGCAGGCTGAAATTATATAGATTTTATTATGCCATTAGGATAAATGCATTTACTGCATGCCGATGCTATTAACTTTGGTTGAAAAGGCATTCGGTGACTCGCCATTAACACATAACTTTAATAATCTGATGGTCAAACGTAATATTTACACATATAAATGTGTTTTGTTTTCAGACTAGCCGCAAGTGTCTTAATTTAAGGGCCTGTATTCCTGTTTTAATTGTTAAATAAATTGATTAAATATAATATAAAATATCGTGTTTTTTTGGCACAATATTTTGCAACATTGATTGTATTATTGAAAGTCTTTCAATACATTTTCATACTACGGTGATTAGTAAATCTACGGTAATTAGCACTATGGTGCTTAG
Source organism: Acleris literana (assembly GCA_946894065.1). Classification (NCBI taxonomy): domain Eukaryota; kingdom Metazoa; phylum Arthropoda; class Insecta; order Lepidoptera; family Tortricidae; genus Acleris; species Acleris literana. The sequence goes on from OX335671.1 coordinate 841,529, forward strand.
AATAATTCACATTTTCCTAAAAATAACAAAAACTTTAAGTTGTAAAAATACTGCAAAATTGTTGTACACAGAGGCTTTAGAGTTCTATTGTTGGACTAAACGACAGCGAATTTACCTTTTAAACCAAATTTAAAAAACGGGGTACGGGAATTAGAAAATTTGTAAACCAAAGTTACGGTACTTAGACACTTACTTGCACTGTGGCAAAATACGACAAACCTTATACGTTCACATAGTTTGAGTACCGAGCCACAACCCTCAGCTCGCGACTCATGCAATTTCAATGAAATAATATTTTGTTATTTGGCGATGAGCCCTTCAAAAAGCAATGACTATGGTAATTATATGTGCGGGCCGGACAGACAGTTTTTTAATAATTTATTTTTAAGAAATGGTCCTAGTGAATTATAAATAAATCTGATTATTCAGGCAGTATTTAGCCTACCAGGATTTAAAATGGCATACATAGAAACCGTTCCTACTTGAAATTAGAAGCAAAATTGAAGACCAAGGTAGCGTGCGGACAGGCTACGGTAATTGGAGAATAAGGTTATGAAAAATAAAATAAGTATGATAACTAAATAACTGGGCTAATATATTTCGAATACCGTATAGATAAAACCGTAAGCTATATAAGAAAAATATATGCAGTTATTTCTGACCATGTTTAGGGATAAATATCGGGCCGGACACGTAAAAAATCTCTATTCTGAGAATGGCCGATCTTTGTTTTTGCCATGTTCATTTTAAGACCCACCATTACAGATAAGTCGTACGGTTCAGCGACCATGGCTTCCACATCTTCCAGGCTCTCTGCGAAGAGTATGATTTCATCAGCGAATCGTAGGTATGTTAATTGTTTCCCATTGATGTTGATGCCTCTATTTGACCAATCGAGAAGCCTAAAAACATCTTCCAGGCAAGACGTAAACAATTTAGGGGAAATGGTGTCTCCCTGCCTCACACCACTCTTCACCTGAACTGGGTTCGTCAGCTCGTGTAACCTAACTTGCAGAGTAGCTGAGGAATATACCGCTTTGATGGCTTCTATGTACCTACTGTCCACCTGGCGTCTTTGTAAAGAGTGCATAACTGCCCAGTGTTCCACAGTGTCAAATGCCTTCTCGTAGTCTATGAAGGCTACGACTAGGGGCTGGTTATATTCGTTGCACTTCTCTACCACTTGGCGAACAGTGTGTATGTGGTCGATTGTTGAGAAGCCACCCCTGAAGCCTGCTTGTTCCACTGGTTGGTCTGCGTCGAGCCGGCTAGTTAAACGCAGTGTGATCTCCTTGGTGAAGAGCTTGTAGACATGGCTTAACAAGGAAATAGGGTAGTTAGAGAGTTTGGTGACATCGCCTTTTTTGTGCAGCATAATTACTATTGCATTTCTCCATTCCTCTGGTGGCACACCCTCGAACAACACCTTGTTGAACAGTATCTGCAACTGCTTTAATACTGCTCTTCCGCCATGTTGCAGACTTTCGTATGTGACCCTATCTTCGCCTGGTGACTTTCCAGCTTTCATGAATTTAAGGGCTCGTTTTATCTCATATAAGCTGATCTCGGGAAGATCCGTGGTAATATGTTTCCTTAATGGAGCTCGCGGGTCCTTGGGGCCTGTATTCTTTTCCGGATTTTTGCAACTGTATAATTTTTGTACAGATATAAATACACATAGATAATGCAAATGCATCTACTTCGCGTGTCCTAATCCGGACTTAAACCCCGACCAAGCGTCGGGGTTGGCCGTCGCTTCTGTCGTTCCGCGCGCCTGTTGTTGCAGCCGGTCGGTCGTGAAAATTAAGAAAATGCCACGTTGCGTGATAATAAACTGCAATAGCCCAAAAGCAACGACTTTGAATCGATTTTGCAGCGGAACACGGAAAATTCTCTTCTCCTGATGTGTTGCAGTTGGTAGCAAAAAGTGACACGGTTGGTTTTCATACAGATTGAGGTGATTACGTTATCTAGTGTGCTAAACATAGGTTAGGGTAGATTGAATTTATAAGCGATATCAAAACATTGCATCCGGAATGATGAAAATTCGTGAATTTGATCATTTCGGAATTATGTAGTGTACCCTAAATAAAATTGTAGCTCTACCACTCGAAAAAACTATTCTTTAATTCATAATTATCTTTGACTAAAACCTTTGCCATTTGTGTCCGCGGAACCACTCCATGCCTTTCGCGATTCAATTCAAAGCTGAGCCGGGTATAAATTAATTACACCCGGGTAAAAACTCGAGCTAAAAAGCGCACGCCACTCAGTGCATCTGGAGCTCTGTGGGTTGGGGACACAGACCCCTCACTTCGATGCAACGCGCGTTTGTATAGCAGAGGCCCAAACCAAGATGCATTACGCTATCTAGCGTTTCTACTCGTTTCATTTTAAACCAATCGCGTCACTGGAAGATCACGTGATACGAAGAGTCACGTGATCTACCAGTGACACGATTGGTTTAAAAACGAAACGAAAAGCTAGTTAGCGTAATGCGTCTTGGCTTGGGCCTCAGGACACAATTAATATGGCGTGCGTCAAAGCTATTACGCCGTTGTCCAAGAGTCGATTATTGCTTAATCCGCGCGCAATATTAATTGTGTCTTGCTGTACTGGGCTTTGGAACAATTCAATATGAATATCATTGGGTATTTAGGAGTGTAATACTTAACAAAATAATCTTGGCTGCGATTTTCGTCTTAAGATAAGTAAAATTAATGACAAGTTAGAAAAACTATCATATTCATCTCTGAGATGAGCATATCAGCCAATATCCGTTTTTTTAATACGGCCCTTAATAAACTAAGCTTAATGGAGATGCGTATCTCAAGACGGGGGGTTTTCCTGTAACTTTTCACATTCATAACCAAAATATCTTAAGTCATTGATTTTACGAAATCAAAATCAAATATAATTATCCGATAAAGCTTCATAGTTTTTAAATAATACCTATTTTAAGATAGAGTAAAGTTATTTTCTGTGGCTTAATGTTTTTCATAATCTTAACGAAAATTTTCCTCCCGATGAGGCATCGTGTTGAACACTAAATACTACACCTGTTCCAAATGTAGAAAAACGGTCTTGGCAGACAGATGGACAGACATACAGATGAACATGCGGATAGACAGACAACAAAGTCATTTTGTAAAGATGCCGTTTTTTAGTATTTCGTTCGGAACCCTAATTTCTAGCGATAAACATAGCGCCAAACACTAAATTCTACACTTATTACTAATTTTAGCCCGATAACATCAGTTAATACCGAGAAAAAGGGTCTGGACAGATACACATGCGGAAACACAGACCAGGCGTGGATCCATCTTTCAGATTAGGGGGTGGTCATTAACTGCTGAACGCAGAAGTTCGGTCAAGTGCGAGATAATGCCACACGACTATTTACTTTCTGACCCGTATCTACGAGTGTCGAAGGGGTTGGTCATGACCTACTTGACCACCCCCGTGGATCCGCCACTGACACAGACAAAAAAAAGTTTTGTAGTATTTCGTACGGGTAAAAAGATGTATCAATTAAACGCTGTAGTTTTTCCAAGTAAAAAGGCTCCCCTCTCAGCGTGGAAACGGCGCGGCATTTGAAGTGCCCTTAATATTCATAAATGGAGTTAAAACAGTGCCGATGAGTGAGGAAACTCGGTTAGGCTGCTTGTATACGTCGGGCGGCTTCTTGCTTTACTTCACTTTAACCCCCAGTTCAAAAAGAGGGGTGCTATAGCAGTTAAAGGTGTGTATGTATGTCTAAGTTTATGTGTGTCTATGTCTCAAAGCGGTATCCTATCGCAAGTCCAGAGTTTTGTTTCCCAACTGCTTTATTTAAGTCCGAAAAGTCATAAGATACAATTTTCAAAATGTTTAAAAATATATCTAGGCTAGGTTAGGTTTGTTAAAAATGATTTTCTAACTTATATAAATTTGGACGAACGAAACAATTCGTAAATTAAATTGGAACTTGTGATAGGTAACCCAAAAACAGAGGCTCCGATTCGGCCGAGCTTTTTAAAAAAGTTTTAACAGCTAAACTGTCACATTTATAATAATTATAAATCGTTGCCCGTGACTCTGTCCACGTAGAAGTCGTCTATCGCTATGCCCTCGGGATTCGCCTAATTATTCGAGTTAAATAGTACCCTATGTCCTTCATCGGGGTTCAATCTATCTCCAAACGCAATTTCATTCAAATCGGCTTAGTACGTTTACTGCGAAACGTTACAAACAAAGTTACTTTACAATATTAGTATGGATAATTAAGGATTAGTTTGAATTGTATTGTGTTATAAGCATGTTAATAATGATTCTTTTAAAGTCTTTCTTTATCCCTAAATACCTATTTAAATTTCTATACTGACCGTACTGCCCTCATTAGGAAAAAGGGCGCATGTCTCATAGAACCGCGTATGTATAATCGACCTTATTTCTTAACACTGGGGGTTCAATTTGCTTTGACTATGAAATGGTGCATGTATCCTTTTTATTTGGAGGGCAGCATATTCTCCGCCAGCAAAGTTACTCTTGCTAGAGTTAGTCTTGTTACTTCCCAAGTTTAAAGAGCAAGGACATTTCACAGATCAAAAGTTAAAAGAAATAACCTGAAAGCTCAGACCACATCTTTTAGATCTTGGTATCTGGCGATAAAGTTTAAAGTGGAGCTGAATTGAATTTAGATTTATATCTTTTTAATTATCGAGTGTTCGACAGGCAATAATGATCATGTTAAAAAAAATACTTGGAAAAACGTTTTGACAGTCATCTTTTTGGGCAAAGAATAATTTGAAACAATAACACCTGGACAGCAAGAGTAAATTAACTACTATTTTTCTTGTCTACTTAGCTCAAAGTTCTTCAAATACTACCTACAGGAAATTGTGAATTAGCAAAGCGAGGTATAAGACCAAAAGACGAGGTAAATGTTAGAATTTGAAGGCGCGAATGCGCTGCATACCCTGAGGACTAAGATGGAATACTACTAATTAACTCTAAGCTAGTAATTTCACCGGTGGTCTTATCCTCGAACCGGAACACAACAATGCGAACACTGCTCCTGAGCGGTAAGTTTAAGGATAAGATGTTGATAGCTACCTTGCACAAGCTACCGCCACTATTATTTTAAAAACATATTATCATAACTAAAAGTACCTACATTTAACGTTTGTAGTTAGCCTAATGTCTGAAAAAGCCGATCCAATTATCGACCCCGACTGACCGCTAGGAGTTAATTACTTCTTTAATGAGTAAACATTTCCCTCGATGCTCTCTACAGATTTCCTATTTTTAAACAACCTGTGTTCCGTTTACTTACTGGTTTTTAGGGTTCCGTAACCAAAGGGTAGCCCAACGAGACCCTGTTAATAGTTAATATGCCTACGCTGTCCGTCCGTCCGTACTAACTTTAAAGAGCTGTACCTTTTGAACCGTGATAGATGTGTCGTTACAGCGTTTTTATAAACATAAATAATAATTAAGAAAGTTAAATAATAAAGAAAGTCCCCATACAATAAACTTTTTTTTATCAACATTTATTTATTTCAAATTAACAGTGCGCGAGTTCGACTCGCACTTGACCGTTCTTTTTTTAATATAAGTGTTGTCATACATGCAAATTTAAAATATATATTCGGTAATTTGACTTCAATCGTGTTTTTTTTAAATTATTCAGTAATTTAACCAGCGCTTCTGAATTAGTTTCGTTGATTTATGGAAATAAACATTGCAAAGGATTAGTGTGTGTATCCTGATTTGGTTTCTTTATCATCATATTATGTATAAAAACTTTACTTACATAACTCTACCTGGTATTTCTGTTAAAAACTTTTTTTTTTTAAATTGATATTTGGTTCATACCTTTTAAAAGAACTTAAGCAAGAGTCTTTGTTTATTTTCATTTTAATGTCCTGCTTATAAAACGTAATTTTTCAACACGATAATTCACAATAGGAACGATTTAGCCTTAGGTAGGCAGGTAGGCAGGTAGGCATTTATTTCATACTGAAAATTACATTATTCTATGTTACATAATCATAATGAATTCACAATAAGATCCTTAATTGGCTACCATGCCCATAACAGATGTTTTTGATGAAGTTTAAGTTCTTATAACTCAGTCGAAACTGAATGTAAATTTAGGAAAAAATATATTATAATGATCCATATATTATGTTTGATTCTGTCGAACAGTATGTCAAAAATAACCCATGGTTATTTTACTAAAAAAAATTAAAAACACAAAATTGGATAATAACTTTTTCATCTTGGCGTCAATTGATATGAAAAGTACATCTAAATATTCTTCATTAATATATCTAATAAATCATCGAAGGTTTTTTTTCTAAGGTGAAACTACTTTTTTGGAGTAAAAATAACAAACAATGATAGAATAAATCTCGATATCAGTGACTTGTAAAAGAAAAATTGAGGTGGCAGCAAGTTTAGAACAGCATTATTAATGCAAATAGGTTGTAACAACAACTGAAAGTTTAGAGCTTCAGATCGAAGGTCATCTGGCCATGGTAGCCCCTTAAACAAAATATTATAGTCAGCAAACCCCGAAAAATTGACTTATCTAACCTCAGCGGCTTTATTGTCATTCCGGCAACAGAATACCCAATGACGGCACAATTCAAATTACAACCTCAACTCCCTGGGCACTTGAGAATTTTTCAACCGACGCTTCTGCGAGTGAGTGCGGTGCTTAAATTAAGCAAAGAATTATGCGGACGGAACCTGGACGAAATTACAAGCGGTGAAGCTACACTCATGGAGGAATATTTTATGGCGGGGTTGGTAGGATGTTTGAAGGGCGATTGAGATATTTTTAGAAGCATATGTTATTAGATAGAATTTTGAATGGATGAGGGATGAATAATCCCATTTTTTAGGACGTTTAATCCGGATATCGTTCTCATGGTAACACCTTTTTAATTTTCGATTATAATTTTTTCCGAATTTTAACTTGTGTAATTTTTAAGCTGCAGCTATTTTAGATTCAATGAATAATTTAATTGCTATGGTGTAGGATATATTCAATTTTATTTAAAAGCGATATCAAAAAATATTTTTTTGTAACAAAACATTGCATTTGGAAGAAAGTTCGGAGTTTTGATCAATCGGATGTTATGACTTTTCGGAATTATGTAGTTTACCTGGTTCTCACCATTAAATTTAATGTCTTCTATGACCATGCCTTAGATGCTCTTTATTAACTCCAAAAAAGAGTTGTGTCTGTCTGTGTGACTATTTGTGTTGAAGTCTAAGTCTGTCTGTGGCATCGTACCTCTCAGAACTATAAATCAAATAGACTGATTTTCCATTTAATTTTCTCTAGATATTTCTTTGATACTGTTAAAAACTGCATAACTTTTTTAAATATTTACAACATTAATAACCTTTTTACGTCTTCTAGTTACTGTAGGGTAGGTTTTATAATGAAAACGTTAAAACATGGTTATAAATTTATTATCGAATCGCGATTGCTTATTTAGTACAAAAGTTTATTCAAAATCTCATTAGGCTTTGTCTTTGACAGCTATCTGTTCCCTCTATAGAAACAATTCACGTTCCTTTTCTAAATATACGACCACAGAGGAAACGTGCAGACATAATCGAGAAATTAACGGATTTAGTGTTTTATAATAAATGAAGGTACATAAAAATGGTGAGCATACTTAGAACCTTGTCATTGCGAATGCCATTGTTATTGTCATACTTGTCATTTGATATTCAGTTTGGAGTTTATTATGACAGTGCACTAAAGTGCTTAACATTTTCGTTGGGGTACTGCACCTATTATTGTATTGAAACATCTTTCAATGAACGGTATGGAATCCCTAATTGTCATTTGTCCTAATGCATCGTTTGTCTGAATTTACATTTCCGCATAAATTTTAAAACTTTTAAGTGTTGTTATATATAATACAACCCTAACCTAACCGAACCGCAGACATAATTGGAAAACTTAGAAAGTTGCCTGACTCAGCTAAAAACCAGTTTAGGGCAAATGAAAATTCGGACAAACGATGTGTTAGGACAAACGTTGTTAGGGATTCCGAAGGACACCCCAATGAATGTATCATTACGCAGATTTTAATTTCATTAAAAGGCATTTTCTGGCTGCATGAGTTTTTTTTATGTAGTCACAACTCTAACCTAACCTAACCTACAGTCGGGGTCAATAGAAATGGCAAAAGATGTTAACAAATCAGTACTGCTTGAGACATAACCACCATATTTCTACGCACGAATAGCTCCGTACCATTATATATAAACCATTAGCAAAAAACGGCAAAAAAAATCACGTTTGTTATATCGGAGCCCCCCTTGAATATTTATTTTATTATGTTTTTAGTATGTTTTGTTATACCGGCAACAAAAATACATCACCTGTAAAAATTTCAACTGTCTAGCTAAGACGGTTCATGAGATACAGCCAGGTGACAGACAGACGGACAGACGGACAGACAGACGGACAGTGAAATCTTAGTAATATGGTCCTGTTTTTACCCTTTGGGTACGGACCCCTATAAAACGTATAGTTAATAGTTATTTAATCGTAACAATCAAGCGTGTACTTCATTAAAAATCGTCACGCGATGAACAAAATATGTTATTATGGTGTAATAATGGTAAATAGGTCCGTTTGGTTTTGTTTACTTCTTTTGCCATTTCTATTGACCCCAACTTTACGTGAGTTTAAAATATCCCGAAAATACTGAAAACATCATGAATTCAGCAGAAAATAGCTTCCGATGAAAATGATACAATCGATTAAGTGAAATTCGATACAATGATAAGTTACCCTTTAATTAACGTGTGTTACATTAATCCTCCAAAGCCAAACACATTTACGAATACGTTCTGTAACTTAATCTTCTGGTTGTTTAGCAATCCTGTGAAACGGGCTCGATAGCTCCACTGAGCCCCGCTGAGCGGAGATACGCCGCCGTCGTATTAAGTTAACACGTTAGCTTCTAATCCTCTTGACTTTTACACAAAATAATATAGATTTACTTCTTATTTTTGCTTTGTAGTAGCTTTGCGAAGGCGTGTGGACACGTTGTTCAAATGATTAAGACAAGATCGACCATACTCCACATGTCGTACAAAAATGTTTAACCAAATCATCATTTGGCAATCTGATAAATGCATCTTGCCTAGCTAGGGCCTCTGGCCAGTAGACCAAGGTTGAGGTCAAGATATTCAAAGCGAAGCTTTAGGTAAGGATCACTCACACCGATGCGTAAAATACGGTGACGTTGCGTAAACAAAAGAATGGGTCACAGTACCTAATTAAATGACGTCAATTTTGACGGACCGTAATTTACGCACAGTTAAGCTCCGGTGTAGTCGGTCCGTAATTTCACCACTTACGTCGTGGCGTAAATTATTTGCTTGTCACGTATTTCTCATCCTCGTCTTGAATTGCTTTATGTTAGGCTATAATCAGAGATGTACGGTAAGAATTTTAAGCATATTGGTTTGTTTTTGTGAATACATATTCCGAGAGACGTAGTTCTTGAATGACACTAATCCCAGAGTTTCTTTGCTATAACGTTAAATTATAATGTTGATGTAGGTACATATTATAGCATCATCTTATCCAGCGTAATATTACTTTTCAACGAAAAATTGAGAGTTCTCGAGAGAATAGCGATAAACGACTTCTACGCGAAAGGAGTGGCGTTCGAAAAACAGTATAGGTGAAAAACTTAAGTAAAGCTGCTCTTGCTTGTAGTTGTAACACTTGTAACACATCTGTATAGACAGTTCTACATTCTATATTTGAAATTTGACGTAAATTCCATATCAGTTTTGTACACAACTACATGCAAGAGGAGCTTTACTTAAGTTTTTTACCTATAGTACCTACAATATGTTTTAAGTATTAACCTACTATTTATTATGTGGCACTTTTTTCTTACTTTGAAAAATCATTGGCCATAACCTAACTCTTTCTAAATACATTCATCAATTTACTTGTAGGTACTATGCTGATTATGCATGATCCAAACAAATAAATAAAAAAAACTGTCTACTACTTACAAATTGAAGTACTTTATTGAAGTTTTTCCTTGTACTTATTGTAGCTCCTTAAAAACATAATATTCTTCTTTGTCTTGCATTAGCAAAAAAATACATTAGTTTGGTATTAACCTCACAACATATACATAATATAGCGCGTATTTCCGACTCAATGAACAGCAACGTAATGCTCATTTCCTAATGACGGCGTCATTTCGGCATCAGTTTCTCGACCGAATACGGAGGATATTTTCGGGTTACGATATTTGATGTCAGTTTATTGATTGCGTTAATTAATAATGATGTTTGATGAGATGCGAAATAACAGGTTAAGAGGTAATATACAAATTAAAGGCAATGAAAAGTTCTCGATGCTTTAAAATTTATTTTTAAATGATTATGCGTCAAGGTTCTTCATCTAGGCAAGAGGACTAGGATGTCGACAAAAACTTCACAAAACGATAAGTACTTTTCTATGATAATTTATTGGTAACCTGTAAGAATATTTTTAATTTTGATATAAAAAGAGGACATTCTTTAATATTTGCAAGAATGTCCCAAGTATTTTTTGAATTATTAAAAATGAATGTGGATATTCTGCATTTGCACTTTGTCAAAAACGACTAAGCTTAAGAAAATCTATTGTAAAACCAATTAACCATAATTTTGGCACAAAACAAAATATTCAAGGAAGAACATAATATTACCTCAATTGTTATGGATTCCACAACGGATCTAACAGCTTAAACCAACATGGGAGCTACCCGACGGACCACAATTTAAGATTAACGCTCCGCTTAGTTGCGAAGCCAATACAAGCATTAGCCGGTACAGCTACCGGCACATATCGGGACAAATGGAGGCCAGGCGCAAGGGGCAGGAGACGTGAAACCTCTGTCAGTTATCTATACTTAATACATGCATATTCCCTATTATAAATTCAAACTGGTAGTAACTCTGTGTTTTACCTTTTCATGATGAAACGGCTAAACGGATCTAAATGAAATTTGGCAAAGAGATTGTATCCTGGGGAAGGACGCAGGAAGATAATTTTATTCCGGGAAATTGGACAGCTCATGGAGGAAAAAAAAATGTATAAATGACTTGTACGCGGACGAAGACGAGGGCAAAAGTTAGTAATATTATAAAATAATAACGGTCTAATAAGTTTCTTGCAGCGCCTTTTTTTGGCAGTGGTCTCTTCTTGGAAGCGCTTATAGATTTCGACAAGTTAAAGTATCTACTTGTCGGCCTATTTATATAAAAAGGGAGTTTGCCCGTCCATCTGTATATTACGTTTAATTACTTAGTACCTGGATGACCGGTATTTCTTTTTTGGTAAGTTTTCTGATAATGAAACCTAGCTAGATCGATTTATCGCGCCCGAAAACCCCTGCATACTAAATTTCATGAAAATCGGATTCAGATTATATGTATATAAGAATTGCTCCTTTAAAGGTATAAATTTATATTTCAACTACTTTAAAAGGTGTGCAAAGGTTTACGCAGCATAAGGTTTGAAGACGCGGTTAATCTTGTTGATAATGACCCTTTCTACGAAACTATCGACCCAAGCTGATCTAGTGAATGACCCCCAGGTTAGCTTGTGCCTTGCGCCGCCTTTCGTAGACACATCGATCTGACGCATCTGATGCCCGGATACACATCCTCTCCCGCCTGGGGACTTCACCGCTGAAAGCCAACAGCGATACTTGGATTTACTGCTGTGGCTGACCCTGGAGTACCTTCACATCTGACATGTGGGCTTAGTGGCATAAAGGTACCCTTATACGGGCTAGTTTTTGACCATTATTGCCCGACAACTTACGAGTACTTACTACGTTTAACTCTTACGCCGTTAGTGCCTTTGGAGCAGAATCAATGTTTTTCAGCAAGCATTGCAAACAAAGGTAAAGGTAAGGTAAAGGTTGTAAATGGTTTTTTATTGGATTTGATCAGAACAAAGCCAATATTTTATGTGAAGAGATTTTTTTAATCACGGCGTCTTACACCTAACCTCTTGCGGTGGGGATTACGAATGTAGCTCCTGAAATAATTTACCGGTTTTAAAAATGAGCCTTCTTAAACAGAAACCTACTTATTACTTATATGATTCGTCAAGAACGTGCAAGTGTTATAATAGGCTTTAAAAGAGTAAGTAGTTGGTAGTGACCCTGCCTACGAAGCTAGCGGTCCTGGGTTCAAATCCCGGTGTGGGCAGATATTTGTGTGTTGAGCGCGAATATTTGTTTTTGAGTCATGGATATTTTCTATGTATTTGAGTATATATTTCTCTATGTGATTATTTATATCGTTGTCTAGTACCCATAGTACAAGCCTAGAGCTTAGTTTGGGACTATAATTATAGGTCAATTGGTGTGACATTGTCCCCCGATATTTATTTATTATTTACTTCCCATCCGATACAATTTTACTTTTTACTTTTGAATTATTATTTAACTCGTTTATTTCATTTCAACAACGAATTTGAGATAACCTGAGCAAACTACAATAATCTCGGTTTGAGCTCTTGGAATTAACCCCGCATCTGCGCAAACTCCAAGTTGGATTAACAACAGAAAACTCAACAAATTAAGAGTGTTCGCGCATAATGCCATCCAGTTTATACTTTTTTTTATTAATTTATGTGTCCGCTTTGGTTTACGGTTTGTTGATACCATTAAAGGGTTAGTAATTTGAGCATGCTTTGGTTTAAAAAAGGTTAGTCAATATAATTGGTAAGACGGTCAAAGTCACAAGTAGCTTCACATTTTAGTACCTTATCGCAGTTATTGGTATACTGAATTCAAACCACTCTCACTTTAATAAGTTATTGTGACAAGGGACAATGTACCTTTTCAATTCGTTTGGCCGAATTTTATTTGCCATAATTGGATCACTTGCCATAATATTCATTTGCTATAAAAGCATTTTTTCTGAAACAGCAAACCTTTCGGGTAATTTTTACATGCCATCGTATAGAGCCCAGCAGGTTAGTTTTATAACAATCTGAATAGTTGACGGTTTCAGAAAAGATGCTGTTATGGCAAATGAATATACTATTGATACGTCAGTACTTGATAGTGATTACCATCGTAAATTCGACCTTAAAAGTAGGTGCACATTGTGGTTCTTTATCGTTTGCCCGAACTTCAATTATATGTTTTAATACACTGTTACAACCCCTTTTTATCATTAGACATCATTTAATTGTTGTAATTTATTTGAAAAAGCCAACCCAAATTTAAAATAATCATGTCATCCATAAAATGTCTGCTAAATAAATAAAGATAAAAACAAAACTATTGGGTCAAATACAAAATTAATGAAATTGTTCTCTTAAAATTACCTATACTTACGAATTAGAATGTTAAAACCGTGAGTTATACGACCAGAAGAAAAAATGGCGTTGAAAACCGTACCTAAAAAGTTAAGTCCATTACTTCATGTCAAATACATGCCTTGTAGTCCGTTTTTATATTGGGAAATGTATGTGTTGCTAATGATGCTGCTAGATGTACAGACAACATTTTTACCCATCTAAAGATAATCACAAGACCAATTTTCATCCCAGCTGGAAAGTTCTGCCCGGACACACTGAGCTATCGCTGAGCCATGTCAGCACTTGAAGCGTGAAGCAGCGCGGCGCAGGCGAGCGCGAGCAGCGAGCGAGCGAGAGGAGACATGGCGGAGTGGAGAAGGGATAACGGACGAGCGCTGGCGCAGCTCTTATAGTTGCGCCGTGCTTCGCTAACGAGCAGCCATGACCATTTATATATTTAGTATACATAATCGATTAACATAAAAGTTATTATATTATCGAAGAAACAAAGCCTCTAATTGACAGAAAAATCTAAAACAATGGTGTTCTTATATGCGTAACGCCTAGCAAAATCGATGAATTGAAGGTTACATTTGACGATGGCTTATTATTGTCATGGTTAAACTGATTATGAATAGTCACATAATTAACTTAATAATACGTAAAATTATCGTTGTTAACCAGTCCAAAGTCCAAAATGTCTAATTTAATAATAAGTATATTTAGCAGAACAGATTAATAGTTTTCTTAAACATTACTTTTTTGATGTTTGAGATATATTGTTTTTATTTTGCACTTAAAACTTTACTTACTATTGAAACGAAAAACTGATAAAACCGACAAAATCAACCGACCATCATAGCGGACATCGTTGGGGAAGGCATTTCAGTTCAGCAGTGGGCGTTCTTTGGCTGGTAATTTCAAAGTCAAATAATGTATTTAGTAAATTGTCTACAGTAGAATTCCTTAATACGTTGGCAATATAAAAATAATTATACAGGCGCTTATATTTCTATTTACAAATTACAACACCCGCGCTGGCCCTGTGCCGGCCTTTTTGTGATTTTTTACACCTCTTTCTTCACAAAACCTCTTCTCTTCTTTTTTTAGAATATCGTTACTTTTATTTTACATTCACAAATTATATCAGACATTCTCTTCTTGACCTCTGAACGTTGTTGTTGTTTAACCAAAAGACCCTACCCCTGTGGAGCCCCACTATAACATTATCTTTCTATGACTAACATATAACGCACCCAAAATCTTTAGAAAAATGTCCTATTTAAATGTATGCTCATTTGCATAGGATACTTCTCTCAAGATGTTGGGGTGCGCTAAGAAATTATTATGCTTAATAGAAAGAAATACGAGCAAAATATGCGAACAATTAAAAAATATATATATAGATAAAAATAATTTAAATAAATATAGATATTATTGATAAATACTATTAAATCAAAAAAACATAATAAATTGGATCCTCGCGGATTGAAATCGTTTAGTATGTATGTATGTAAACACTTTATTGTACAAAAGAAAAACCAGAACAATACAATTAATATAAAAATATGTACAAAGACGAAAGGGGGAGGTTTAGTTTTGGTCAAGTGTGCATTTTCCGGTATAGTAGAGTGAATTCAAACTGAGCTTGTAGCTAAGTGTCAACGTTTCAATCAACTTGTCTTTTGAATGATTATATTTTTGTGTTTTAATTGGCTCAAATTTATTTCCAACTTCAATCAAAAGCATCTTCATTCTACATTAAAATAATTTCAAAATGCAAAAAATAATTTAAATAATTTAAAAATGCAACAAATATATATTGTCGTCTAATAATAAAAACAGGACTTAAGTCATATTTTATAGTTTTTACTGATCTTGCAAAGCTTATGAAAAAATCGTTTTAGTTATTAACGAGTTTCGTTTTTTAGTTATTATATTATTTTTTGCCTTTTAGCAATGACAAAAATACTACTAACTATACTTTAATTTAATTCGTTAACTCAATTATGTAAATCGATATCGGATAAATAAATATGAAACGCTTAATTGGGTGGTGACTAACAAACTAATTATAATTTCATACTAACAACAGTAACCAATATTCTTTAAGTGGCGTTAATAAATCAATTGCTGTTTGGTCATTTTTGCATGGATTGATTTTTTGATTGTTTGGTCATGGCTGCTCGTTAGCAAAGCACGGCGCAACTATAAGAGCTGCGCCGGCGCTCGTCCGTCATCACTTCTTCACTACCCCATGATAATGTCTCCACTCGCTCGCCCGCTGTTCGCGCTCGCCTGCGCCGCGCTGCTTCACGCTTCAAGTGCTGTCAACCCAGAGCGCTTGAAGGCTGTGCTTCCCAACTGGGTCCCCGGTTGGCCTTGTGAATTTCTTGACATGGGTAACTTGCTGTCTTTTTCTACATA
The DNA here is from genome assembly GCA_946894065.1 of Acleris literana. Lineage (NCBI taxonomy): Eukaryota > Metazoa > Arthropoda > Insecta > Lepidoptera > Tortricidae > Acleris > Acleris literana. The sequence continues at coordinate 857,307 of OX335671.1, forward strand.
TTATTACTATCGACATAAACGCAGCTACATTAGTAACACGTGTATACATTTTTCTAATATAAAACGGACTAAAGGGCATGTATTGGATCCTATGCATTCTATGCAATCGATTTAACTTTTTAAGGCACTGTTATAAAGACATTAATTTCTGGCCGTTTTATAATACAGTACATGACGTATTGTATATTATGACGTTATTTTAAATGTTTATCATCGAACAGTCGTAGCAGCTGTATATTTGAGTACCTAATCGCATTAAAGTATGATAGTAAGAGTACTTACATAATAGTATGTAAGTACATATTATTATATACAGCTTCTAATGAGTTCAACCATACCATTTGATTAACATAATTAATTTTGTGTTTCAGGCATATTAGACGATAAATATTCAAAGGAAATTATAATTCCTCCAGTTCATGTGCCACTATACAGACTTATCAACATTACTAACGTAAGAAACAACTTTACCTTATTTCGTTTTCGTAAACATGAACATTTTGTATTATTTGTAGTAAAATTTATAGGTTATAATACGCTTCCTCATCAGCACGCCGTTATTTATAACTTTATTTTGATCACTAAATTCTTTCAAGTTCAGCAAACTCCTGTGTTGAAACTAAGCTATTGCTTCACTAATAAAATTATATTCCATAAATGATACCTGCCAGAACACTAAAGAACTCGCATAACTGCAATACAATAGCAATAGCAGAGGCATTTAAAACATATCATATTTATGTACGAGGGGTGGTCCATAAGTTTTGAGAATCATTACCACCCACATAATGACATTATTTTAACGTGGAATATACCACGGCAATAATGAACCTTAAATTAGAGAAAAAAATTGTATACATTATTCATTTGTTTTTCTGTGATAGCTGAACAAAAAACATCTGTATGAACAATTTTACAAGACGGCAAAAATAAAAGTTAGTTTTTTATCATTTGGAGCGATGTGGAGAAAGTTCTGGTACACTTTATGCTTTAAACGATGAATAATATATTTTTGCAGAGAATTTTTTAATTTCAGCTCTGTCACCAAAATTTAGGGTAGTTTTCCGACCTTTTCCAGGATTATTGAACATAATTATTGACCGATATTTATACAAATAAATACTGTGACATTCGTTTTTAGTAATTGAGTTCAAATAATCTAGAAGAGTTATATAACATTATTCTATCATAGTTATGGGATAAGTTGAAGAAAAAAACTACGAATTTGGGGCAGGAATTGTGCTTCAGAGCCTTCTAATTAACAAGGGTGCTGCTCTTCGACCAAACATCAGAACTGATAACCGCTCTCTCCGTTATTTATCCCTAACTTTCAACTACTACTTCTCATTCATTAATGTTCAAAAACAAATACATAACAATCACGAGCTGTTGATGAATTAGTGAAGGTACAAAAGACCTCTAAAAGTAATAGTAGATTGTTCAACAAGGGACTAAAACAAGCCATAATGACAAGAGATATTTTTTTTTCACTTTGAATGTGAGGAAAAAAATACGACGTTCTGTGCCGAATTAGCCACGTAGTGCAGCAAGAGTAGCAAATGCTACGGGCCCCGCGCATTGGGTGGCTCCGCGCACCCACGTCTAACCTCTAAAAAAGCGGCCTGTACACGTAGAGTTCGGACCGCGGGAAACGCCACGCGCCATTTCAATCTTGTTGCTGAACAGTACGTGTAAATGCAACTGTAATAGTAAAATAGTAAAAATGTACGGTTCGGAGCGAAGATTGTAATGGCGCGTGGCGTTTCCCGCGGTCCGATCTTTACGTCTAAAGGCCGCTATTCTCCTGTTTTGGTACTTACATCAGTATGCGTGTACTCATATCCATCAGGGTTGACGATAGGATGAAAAATCCAGTCGATATCCTCCAGCAGAATAACCTAAAACAAACCCCCACACAAAATAGGCGCGCATCTAAGTCGCCCAGTTGCAGAAAAGAGCCCGCCACAACCTGTAACCTAAAGCGAACCGGGGTCTCTTTATAGAATTTGCTACGGACCCCGTGCTTGCTGGCACTGACGACGTTCTATACAAAACTACAATATTGATTATAAGAAAGTTTCTTACTACTTAATTCGTTCCTCGGTTTTTTCTTTCATTTTATTTTTTTGTACTGTGCCGCTTTAAATGCTTGCATATTTAGCCAACAGGTTCAAACTTAAAAACTATGTTAATACTAATTGCACCATGCATAATAAAATCAATTCATCCTTATAATGAAATAGATTCATATTCGAAATTATTATTCGTATTTCACGAAATTAAATCGTTTTTTTAATATTTTTGCACAGTTGTCATTTTGAGGTTATTTTCATGGCCTAAAAATGGTCCATACACAATCACTGAAAATGGCAATAAAGGCAAAAATCCTCCATTCACAAACACTGTGATTGGCTGTTTAGGGGTTTCCGAAGTAAATTAAAAAACAAAAAACTTTAATCCCTAGAGATTAATAAGGAACTTTAGTCCCGAGGTGCAGAGACTAAAGTAATATTTTAAGAGCATGAGAATTGAAAAATAATTTTTATAGTGTTAAAACAATTGAATGACGTTAATAAGTGTTTGCAAATAAAGAAAGTGTGCTTATTAATAGAAGAGCTACCATAACGTTGACAATACGATTAAATGTCAAAAACCCATCCTGTCGGTTTTTAACCGCCGACGCGAAAAGAGGGGTGTTATAAGTTTGACCACAATGTGTATATGTCTGTATGTCTGTGGCACCGTAGCTCTTAAATACGTAAACCGATTAGAATGCGCTTTTTTTTAAAAAAAAAAAAAAAAATCCAAAATACTTAAAAACTAAACAGTCTTAACTATAATCTTTACTTTTAAGATTGTTTTAGCTAAGATTATAAAATAAATAACAGTAGGTTAACTAAAATAATAGTGACTTTCCTTAATGTGACTTTGGTATTGCATAAATATCTTTATCTTTCCAACCACACATCATAGCCCTCTTTATAATACCTTTAACAAATTTTGGCTTATCCATAATTTTCTCTATGACATGTCTAGGGAAATCATTCAGTGTAAAAGGTAAGTAGTTAAACCACACTCTACAGCCGTATTGGTTATTGCTTCGCGGGACGGTGAAACTTTTCTCGTTCGTCAATCTTCGTAGGTTGGTATGTCTCTTATATCTAGATAACTTCCCTAGCACGTCCTTATAGGTACTCTAAAATTACCGCGAACTTAGCCTTATCAAACACATTCAGGATTCTACAGTATTGGAATAACTTATCGTAATTATGTCTATATTGGTATTTAATCTTTAACGGAACTATTGCTTTTAACATTCTAATTTGTAAATTGTAGATGCGCTGTAAGTGAGTTTTATGAGTTCTTCCATAGCTAGAAATGCCGTAGCTTATTACTGAGTCTGCCAAAGACATGTATAACAGACGCAGCACGCTATACGGCATTTTGTATTTGAGTATACTTAGATTACACAGAATGGCTCTTAATTTCTTGCAAACATGGTCAATATGTTGGGCCCAGTTAAATTTGTTGTCAATTTTTAAACCAAGATAGACATGTTGTTGGACTATTTCTAGTGGTTTACAATCGCAAGGCCGCAGCGGGGCGTGCCAGCAAGAATGTTTATGAGCTATAATTTTAGGGGTTATGTTGACTTTCAAATATGGTGAATGTATGTGCATGACTTTAGTTTTGAGGAAGTTAATAGATAGCCCAACATCATGCGCCCATTTGCATAGCGCATCAAATTCGCTCTGCATCTGATATTCAGCAGCATTAACTTCCCTGCTGGCTGTTACCAAACAAGTGTCATCAGCAAACTGGTATACTGAGGCGCGCTCAAAGATGTTGCACATGTCATTAACATAGACTAAGTATTCGGTCGGCCCGATTATAGATCCTTGTGCTGTGCCGTGCGAGGAGTGCCGCAGTTCACTTTGCTCTCCTGCGATACTGACTGTATTAAACCTATTCGTATGATAGTTTTTTAACCAGTCTAGAGTCGGCCCGTGTATACCATTTTGCTGTAGTTTGTCATATAGTGTTTCGTGATTTAGAGTATCAAATGCTTTACTGAAATCAAACATTATAATTAAAACATGCTTTCTCTCATCTAGGTGCTGATTTACCTCATCTCTGTATTGAGCCAGTAATTGTGTTGTATTTTTCCCTTTTTGGAAGCCGAACTGCCGCTCATGAACGATACCGTTACCTGATACGAAACCGTTAACTGATTCGCCCAGATACTTTTCAATAATTTTATCAATGTCTGAGAGAATAGTTATGGGTCTGTAATTATTCGTATCGGTATAACTTCCTTTTTTATGTATGGGCCGGATTAAACCAAGTTTTAGTTTATCAGGATAAATGAACCGATTTAAACTTTGATTTAATAGGTGTGTAAGTACCAGGGATATCTCTTTATAAATGTATTTAACATCTTTCGCTCTTATTTATGTGAAAGCAGGTTTTCTAGTCATGTTTCTCGCTAGGTTTCATGAAAATCAGTTGGGCCGTTTAAAACATATCAGAGGGGTTATTATGACATAACTATGCAGTTCAGTTTACGCTGAGAGAAAAGGACAAAACTATATAACTGCTAAATCTCTGTCCTTTACACTCGCCGTAAAATGAACTGCATATCTATGTCATAATAACCCCCAAATCTGAAAAAAGAAGTTACCATAAGGCTACGGCTCCACTGAGGCGGAAACAAGCTGAGCGGAGAGGAGACGTATAGGGATCGAACAATCATATTAGTTGAAATCCAAATCTCGTCTCCACTCCGCTTCAATGGAAACAGTCAAGCGGAGATGAGCGGAGCGGAGAGGAGACGTGTAGGAATCAACCAATCATATTTATTGAAATCCACATCTCGTCTCCGCTCCGCTTCAGTTAAAACAGTCAAGCGGGGTCTTTGGACGCCCTGTATGCTGCTTAAGGCTGCGGCTCCACTCAGCTCCGCTCGTCTCCGCCTCAGTGTAATCACTTAACTCTTTTCACAGCTCTGCTCCACTCAGCTGCGCTTATCTCCGCCTCAGTGGAGCCGCAGCCTCATATTGGAGGTTTTTAGCTATCTAATAGTTTTAACTTTTATTTTGTCATTGCAGTTCGCTAAACCGGATCAAGCGTTAATTGGTCAGCACTTGCTTGTATGCGACAAGAATGGTGCGGCCAAAAAGGTGTTATTGGATCCTGTGACACCAAACAAACACTCTCCTATCAAATATACCTGCCAGCCGCTTGGAGCCTGTATTGACGGCGTCGTCGTATTCACTGATCAATATGTCATTCAAAAATTGCTCTAAGCGAACCTTGTAGCCGCTTGTACATGGATAATAAATGATATTCAAATGACTTGTTTTTTTTAATTCTTGCGATTAATAAATCAGTATATTGCGTGCATTATTTTAAATGAATTTAAAATAAAAATGTCATGGGTTGTTTCTAAGTCTGCTTAGGTTCCTGGTTTTGCGGCCTTTGCTTGCTATTTAGGTGTGTAGATCTCATTAGATGTAACTATGTTTAATCAACTACTTCTTGCTTTAGTATCAGTGGTCAGTAATGTAATGTCATAGCTTAGCGATTAAGGTTAATGACAGGATTAATTAAAGATTACAAATATCAATTCATAGTTTATAATTATAATAAATTAAGTTATTAAAAATAATCAAAAAACCCAACTTCAATTTTTGCAGAAAATAGCGTTCGATGAAAATTATACAATCGATGAAGTGAAATTCGATAAAATAGGTTACCCTTTAATTAAGGTGTATTATAATCCTCCGAAGCCAAACACATTTACGCGTACGTTCTGTAACTTAATCAACGGGTTGTTTAGCAATCCTGTGAAACAGGCTCGATAGCTGCACTGAGCCCCGCTGAGCGGAGATACGCCGCCGTCGTATTAAGTTAACACGTTAGCTTTTTGGGGTGCGGCTCCACTGAGGCGGAGACGAGAGGAGCGGAGCGGAGCTGTGCCAATATTAACCAATAGAAGGCGCATGCGGTCACGTCGAGCGCGCCTTGCGCACGTTAGTTTATATTCTATTGGTTAATATTGGCACAGCTCCGCTCCGCTCCGCTCGTCTCCGTCTCAGTGGAGCCGCACCCTAAGCCTCTTGACTTTTACAAAATATATTCAGATTTTCTTCTTATTTTTGCTTTGTAGACGTATGGGCTTTTGTACAAGATTAAATAATTAAGGCCGAATTTCACCAAACTGGAATAAGACTTACTCCGAGATGTCATTAGCGGTGTCACGTGGGGAAATGAATAAAACGGCTAATTAATTACGAATTATGTTAAACGGCTAATTATTTCCTGCTCTTGCTTTTTGAAATTGTGTTGTTGTACAGATTAGTGGTAAGGAATAATTTTGACTTCATGACGCGGCGTAAAATAAATCAAAACGAGTTTGTTTGTTTAAATGCGGAGTTGATTATACATTGTGGTGTGAGTTTTTCACTGCACTCTCAAAGATCCCATCTATTTTGTGATTTAGCTTCGATTAATAATTTATATAATAATATGAATATTGCAAAAAAATAAAAATAAAATTCTCTGCCAGTTAACGTTAACATAAACGATTTTCGAAAACTGTCAAAATGTATGGAATTGACGGAGGCGCTCGACGCGACCGCCTGACAGCTTACCTCTATACATTTTTGATAAAGATAACAAACGCTGAATACATAATTATATTGCCTAGGGCCTCCGGACAGTAGACCAAGGTTTATGTCAAGGCATTCAAAAGGAAGCTTTATAATAGTAGGGGATACGAATAGGAGACGACATTCACCTGGCTGTTTATTCGATAAAAAGTATTTTATATCAAATTTAATATGCTAGGTAATATATGTATAATAGGTTGACTGGAAAAATTCAGTCCAGTCCTTATATGATTTAAAAAATAATCTGAAAATGAACTTTTTTTTTTAAATTTGCTATTACTTGTTTAATAGACCAATTACATACTAATCGAAAGTATGAAGCCTATAGAATATGCAAACGATAGGTTTTCTATTTTTTCCCATCTTAACTATTGGGTAGGTAGGTAATTCAGTATTAATAATTTGCACTAAACCTAACGTTTGCATATTCTATAGGCTTCATACTTTCGATTAGTATGTAATTGGTCTATTAAACAAGCAATAGCAATTTTAAAAAAAAGTTCATTTTCAGATATATTTTTTAGATCATATAAGGACTGGACTGAAATTTTCCAGTCAACCTTTTATAAATATATTACTTAGCATATTAAATTTGTTATAAAATACTTTTTATCGGATAAACAGCTAGGTGAAGTTCGTCTCCTATTCGGATCTTAGACCATTAGGAAATGATCGCCACACCGACGTGTAAAATACGGTGACGTTGCATAAACAAAAGAATGGGTCATAGTCATAGTAGTTACATGGCGTCAATTTTGATGGATCGTAATTTACGCATAGCTAAGCTCCGGTGTAGTCGGTCCGTAATGTCACCACTGACGTCGTGGCGTAAATTATGTGCTTGTCACGTATTTCTCATCCTCGTTTTGAATTGCTTTATGGAAAGCTATAAACAGAGTTGTACAGTAAAAATTACAGGCATTTGTTTTTTAACCGACTTCAAAAAAAGGAGGAGGTTCTCAATTCGTCGGGATGTTTTTTTTTATGTATGTTCCCCGATTACTCGAATACCAATGGACCGATGTGAAAAAATTTTTCGTTGTTTAAATAGGTATACTTTCTAGTGAGTCCCATTGTCAATACGTCAGGATCTGATGATGGGATCTTGGAGAAATCAAGAGAACTCCTCAAATATTATAGGCACACCTATAGCGATTTTGGTATTTTTCTCTGTATCTTGTGCATTTGCTTTTGAAAAGTACTATATGGTGAAGTGGAACTGATGATGAAGACCACAGATGGCCACCGGAACTCCTTAATGGTACCTATTTCAAGGGTGGCGATAAGATATTTCGATTAAGGTAGTTGAGCGACTATGACGAAGCACATTTAGGTTTAAATATGACTATGACAGTCCCGCGGCGTTGTCGGCGGCGAGCTTGAAATTTTCTATAGTTTCTCATTAATATTTAGAAGTGGAGCTACGTAACAGCATAAATAGGATCACTAAAAAGTATAAAATAAAATAAATGTTTAAAAAAACAAAAACCCGCCTTCAAAAATGCAAAAAATTACTTCTTTTAAAATGGTAGGTCAGTCCAACTGAAGTCGGCGTCCCACAATATTTTAAACCAAAAGCCGAATGCAGTTGGACCGACCTACCATTTTAAAAGAAGTTATTTTTTGCATTTTCGAAGGCGGGTTTTTGTTTTTTAAACATTTATTTTATGTGAATACATATTCCAAGAAACGTTGTCCTTTTCGTGACATTATGCCTACAGAGCGCCGCGGCGCAGCTCTTATAGTTGCGCCGTGCTTCGCTGACGAGCAGCCATGACCATCATATATTTAGTATACATAATTGATTAACATAAAAGTTATTATATTATCGAAAAAACAAAGCCTGTAATTGACAGAAAAATCTAAAACAATGGTGTTCTTATATGCGTAACGCCTAACCAAATCGATGAATTGAAGGTTACATTTAACGATGGCTTATTATTGTCATGGTTAAACTGATTATGAATAGTCACAGAATTAACTTAATAATACGTAAAATTATCGTTGTTAACCAGTCCAAAGTCCAAAATGTCTAATTTAATAATATATTTAGCCGAACAGATCAAGAGTTTTCTCAGATATATTTTTTTTACATTTGAGATATATCGCACCTTCAAAACAATAGTGACGTAACTGAGAAATTTTAGTTTTCGAGTTAGGTCTCTATAATAATAAAATTATGACTTGAAGTTTAAAAGCAGAAATTTTGAATTAGGTCACTGTTGTTCTAAAGGTGCGATATTGTTTTTATTTTGCGCTTAAAACTTTACTTACTATTGAAACGAAAAACTAATAAAACCGGCTAAATCAATCGACTATCATAGCGGACATCGTTGGGGAAGGCAGTTCAGTTCAGCAGTGGGCGTTCTTTGGCTGGTAATTTCAACGTCAAATAATTTATTTAGTAAATTGTCTACAGTAGAATTCCTTAATACGTTGGCAATATAAAAATAATTATACAGGCGCTTATATATCTATTTACAAATTACAACACCCGCGCTGGCCCTGTGCCGGCCTTTTTGTGATTTTTTACACCTCTTTCTTCACAAAACCTCTTCTCTTCTTTTTTTAGAATATCGTTACTTTTATTTTACATTCACAAATTATATCAGACATTCTCTTCTTGACCTCTGAACGTTGTTGTTGTTTAACCAAAAGACCCTACCCCTGTGGAGCCCACTATAACAATATCTTTCTATGACTAACATATAACGCACCCAAAATCGTGAGAAAAAGAAAAATAGCCTATTTAAATGTATGCTCATTTAAATAGGATACTTCTCTCAAGATGTTGGGGTGCGCTAAGAAATTATTATGCTTTATAGAAAGAAATACCTAACGAAATATGCGAACAATTAACCCTCCAAAATTGTGTGCACTATTATTTGTGTTGATATTTATTAAAATAAAGATAGATATTATTGATAAATATTATTGAATCAAAAACATAATAAAATGGTAGGTCAGTCCAACTGAAGTCGGCGTCCCACAATATTTTAAACCAAAAGCCGAATGCAGTTGGACTGACCTACCATTTTAAAAGAAGTTATTTTTTGCATTTTTGAAGGCGGGTTTTTGTTTTTTTAAACATTTATTTTGAATGATTATATTTTTGTATTTTAATTGGCTCAAATTTTTTTACAACTTCAATCAAAAGCATCTACGTTCTACTTTAAAATAAGTTAAATAATTTCAAATTGCAATAAATAATTTAATTATTTTAAAAATGCAAAAAGTATATTTTGTCATCAAATAATAAAAACTTAAGGCATATTTTATAGTTTTTACTGATCTTGCAAAGCTTATGAAAAAATTGTTTTAGTTATTAACGTGTTTTGTTTTTAGTTATAATATTATTTTTGTGCCTTTAGCAATGAGAAAAATACTACTAACTATACTTTAATTTAATTCGTTAACTCAATTATGTAAATCGATATCGGATAAATAAATATGAAATGCTTAATTGGGTGGTGAATAACAAACTAATTATAATTTCATACAAACAACAATAACCAATATTTTTTAAGTGGCGTTAATAAATCAATTGTTGTTTGGTAATTTTTGCATGGATTGTTGTTTGGTCATGGCTGCTCGTTAGCAAAGCACGGCGCAACTATAAGAACTGCGCCGGCGCTCGTCCTTCATCACTTCTTCACTACCCTATGATAATGTCTCCACTCGCTCGCCCGCTGTTCGCGCTCGCCTGCGTCGCGCTGCTACACGCTTCAAGTGCTGTCAACCCAGAGCGCTTGAGGGCTGTGCTTCCCAACTGGGTCCCCGGTTGGCCTTGTGAATTTCTTGACATGGGTAACTTGCTGTCTTTTTCTACATATTATTATTATCGACATAAATATTAGTCATCATCATCATCATCATCATCATCTCGAGCATCTGTTTGTCCAGTATTGAACATATGCCTCCCCAAATTGCCTCCATTTATTCCTAGATGACGTCTCTCTTCTCCACTTCCTACCGGCTGTTGCCACAATGTCGTCGGACCATCTAGTTTTAGGTCTACCAGGTCTTCGGCTGCCTGTTCTTGGCCTCCACTCTGTAACCTTCCGGCTCCACCGATCGTCCGAACATCGCAGGAGATGCCCTGCCCACTGCCACTTGAAACGGGATACCCTGTTACCAACATCCGTCAATCCGGTCTTTTCGTGTATAACCTCATTTCGGATCCTGTCTCGAAGATTGATCCGTAGTATCGCTCTCTCCATTGCTCTTTGGGCAACTTTCAGCTTCCTCATAACGAAGTCGGTAATTTTTCCAGGTTTTACACCCAAAAGTCAGCTTCGGTAGTAGGTATGCATTGGTTAAATGCTACATTAGTAACACGTGTATACATTTTGCTAATATAAAACGGACTAAAGGGCATGTATTGGACCTTATGTATTCTATGCAATCGATTTAACTTTTTAAGGCACTGTTATGAAGACATTAGTTTCTGGCCGTTTTATAATGCAGTATATGACATATTGCATATTATGACGTTATTTTAAATGTTTATCATCGAACAGTCGTAGCAGCTGTATATTTGAGTACCTTATCGCAATAAAGTATGATAGTAAGAGTACTTACATAATAGTATGTAAGTACATAGGTATTATTATGTACAGCTTCTTATGAGTTCAACCATACCATTTGATTAACATAATTAATTTTGTTTTTCAGGCATATTAGACGATAAATATTCAAAGAAAGTTGAGTTGCGATCCAAGATTGTGCCACCACACAGTCTTATCAACGTTACTAACGTAAGAAACAACTTTACCTTACTTCGTTTTCATGAACATGAAAATTTTGTATTATTTGTGGTATATTAAATTTGTAGGTCGTAATACGCTTCCTCATCAGCACGCCGTTATTTTATAACTTTATTTTGATCACTAAATTCTTTCAAGTTCAGCAAACTCCTGTGTTGAAACTAAGCTATTGCTTCACTAATAAAATTATATTCCATAAATGATACCTGCCAGAACACTAAAGAACTCGCATAACTGCAATACAATACCAATAGCAGAGGCATTTAAAACATATCATATTTATGTACGAGGGGTGGTCCATAAGTTTTGAGAATCATTACCACCCACATAATGACATTATTTTAACGTGGAATATACCATGGCACTAATGAACCTTAAATTAGAGAAAAAAATTGTATACATTATTCATTTGTTTTTCTGTGATAGCTAAACAAAAAACATCTGTATGAACAATTTAACAAGACGGCAAAAATAAAAGTTAGTTTTGTAATAATTTGGAGCGATGGGGAGAAAGTTCTGGTACACTTTGACACGAGCTGGTGATGAATTAGTGAAGGTACAAAATTAGACCTCTAAAAGTAAAAATATTTTTATAGTCTTAAACAATTGAATGACGTTAATAAGTGTCTGCAAATAAAGAAAGTGTGCTTATTAAGAGAAGAGCTACCATAACGTTGTCAATACTGCCCTCCTAAGCAAAAATGCAATAACTAAATTCAATAGCCAAAGCAGATTCAACTCTCTTCTGTTCGTAACTAGGTTGCAATTTCTACAGATGTTTTGTTTGAGATAACGCCATTATGCTTAGTAGGGCAGAATACGATTAAATGTCAAAAACCAATCCTGTCTGTTTTTAACCGCCGACGCGAAAAGAGGGGTGTTATAAGTTTGACCACTATGTGTGTGTGTCTGTATGTCTGTGGCACCGTAGCTCTTTAATACGTAAACCGATTAGAATGCGCTTTTTTATGTGAAAGCAGGTTTTCTAGTCATGGTTCTCGCTAGGTTTCATGAAAATCAGTTGGGCCGTTTAAAACATATCAGAGGGGTTATTATAACATAACTATGCAGTTCAGTTTACGCTGAGAGAAAATGACAAAACTATATAACTGCTAAATCTCTGTCCTTTACACTCGCCGTAAAATGAACTGAATAGCTATGTCATAATAACGGGAACCCGCCATTTTTACGAAACCTATTTTATCGATTATCATTTCCCATAACTCGATTCGCAGAATTTTATAATTATTTAGAAACCATTCATCGAACCTCATTATATCGCTCATACATTTGCTCGTAAAGCAACTCATCGAATTTTACTTCATAATTATTTTTTAACATTGATATAGTTTTTCATCGCAGCTTTTTTTCTATAATTTTAGTTCAATGTAAGTTTTAGTTCCCATAATTATTATTATATCGAAAATCGTTTGATCAGTGTTACTATAACTGATATAACGTTTTAACGACGGTACGTTTCATCGAAAGCATTTGGGTATAGAAAATATAGATGAAAAAAGAGTTACGAAAGAGGTATGGCGAGCAAGATTGAGCAAGATAAATTTGCTTTTCCTTGTCAGTTTACGAACTCAAAAAAGTCACAAAATCGAATCTGTCAACCCCGATTCCACGTGGTCTTGTCTGCCCTGCCCCTAGAGCGTAGATAAAAAGCCGGAGGCGCGGAGGGAGGGCAAAGGTGCAGGGAAAGCGCTGGCACCGAGTGATCTCTGGTGCTTGCGCATTCCTACGCATGGGCGAGGGGGCTGCACTTCCCGCAACGCTGGAGCAGTCGCAAATTCTAGTACTAACCCTTCTAAACGCATTGCTGTGATAACACTAATAACAAATGCATCGTTCGATGAAACGTTACTGGGATGAAACGTTACTGCGATGAAACATTGTTCTTGAAAATAGTAATATATAAAACGTTAACTCTGGGAATTATGTTTCGATGAATTGATTCTACGAATAAAATAATAGTTCTATGAAAGGTAAATTCGATAACCAGTTATGCTATGACTTGATACAAATTCGAAAGGATTTTTGATGAATAGTTGTTCGGTTATACAGGGCGTCCCAAGACTATGGGCCATGAAGGGAAAGTACCTTAAATATCGTAGATAGGATATAGGCAAAAATCAAAAATGGTTGAAAGAAGACTTTATGTTATTTTTAAAAGTGAGTAATACTGTATTCAAAGATATTCTAAAAATTATTTGCTTCGTCTGGAAATCGAACCGAGTTAAATGTGAAAAAAAATCACCCGTGTTTTTATGATGCCAATCGAAAGAATGAACAAAAAATAATAATTCTTCTTAAGTAACATAGTATCCTAAAAGAAAGGAACAACGTGAAATTAATCATTTTAATCAAATTAAAAACATACATGACACTACCGATGTCAGTTGAGTATTTTTTGTAAATTAAATATTTTTTGCAAATTAATTAATTAAATACTCAAAAATCTTTTAATAAGTCCGCTGCCTGTTAATTTTCTTATCATATTATGGTGAATACTCGATATGATATGGCTCAATTCTGTTTGTAATTCGCCCACGTGGTCGTATTGCTTTTTGTATAGCAAATCTTTCACGTATCCCCAAAAGAAGTAATCTAACGGTGTTAAAAGATTGGCGATTTGCATAAGATAAGAGGGATCACATTACGAGCATTTAATTAATTAATTTCCAAAAAAATATTTCATTTACAAAAAATACTCAACTGACTTCGGCAGTTTCATTTATGTTTTTAATTTGATTAAAATGATTAATTTCACGTTGTTCCTTTATTTTAAGATACTATGTTACTTAAGAAGAATTATTATTTTTTGTTCATTCTTTCGATTGGCATCATAAAAACACGGGTGATTTTTTTTCACATTTAACTCGGTTCGATTCCCAGACGAAGCAAATAATTTTTAGAATATCTTTGAATGCAGTATTTCTCACTTTTAAAAATAACATAAAGTCTTCTTTCAGTAAAATATCCTATCTACGATATTTAAGGTACTTTCCCTTCATGTCCCATAGTCTTGGGACGCCCTGTATAATAGAGCATGAGATGATTATGGGATTCAAGGAGTATGTGCAATGATATTCGTGGAATAGCTTTCGACGACATGAAAATTGACAAAACTCATTTCGATAAACTAATAGGTACCCCATAATAACCCCCAGATCTGAAAAAAGAAGTCACCATTATATAGGGGGTTTTAAGCTATCTAATAGTTAAATCTTTTATTTTGTCATTGCAGGTCGCTAAACCGGATCAAGCGTTAATTGGTCAGCACATGCTTGTATGCGATGTGTTAGGTTTGGCCCAAAAAGTGTTTTTGAAGCCTTTGACACCAAACAAACACTCTCCTATCAAATATAACTGCTTTCCGTTTGGAGCCTGTCCTAAAGGCGTCGTCGTATTCACTGATCAATATGTCATTCCAAAGTTGCTCTAAGCGAACCTTGTAGCCACTTGTATCATGAATAATAAATGATATTCAAATGCCTTGTTTTTTTTATTGTTGCAATAAATAAATCAGTTTATTGCACGAGTAAGCATCGAAGGTTACGTACTCTAAAATAATTAGCAGCCGAGCATCGTTTTGGTGTTTAAATTTTCTATCATCATCATCATCTATACTTAACTAATAAAGTAGTATAAAGCTTTACTTTTTACTTTTGCTTATGGTTTTACTGATTTATTGGTTGCTAATTTTTAAACGTTGACTAGAAAAGAGGGTAGTTATAAGTTTGACGCGTGTATCTGTGTGTCTGTCTGCGGCATCATAGATCCCAAACGAATGGAACGAAATTTATGAAAATCGGTAGAGCCGTTTAAAGAGATTCCCGCTCTAAAAATAAGAGTTGCCGGTGGAACTTGCCATACCAACCGCAGTACATACCAGCAGCAGAAGACATTCACAGGGTTAAAATGTCCCTCAAAAATACAGTTAGAGAGAGGTTACGACCAACTTACCACAAATATTCTAAAAAAGCGCCCATACAAATTAGCGACACCCTTGGCTTATAATATAATCTGTCACTAGAACAGGATATAATTTTCCAGACAGGTTTAAATACTCAGTATTTAAGCCTCAAAAAGGGGGATTCTACAGAAATTAGTAAAATTACAGACCAATTACACTGACCCCAACGGTATCAAATCTATTTGAAAAGACTATGGCTGTAAAGGTTAACAAATTTCTCCTAAAATATTGCATTCTTAACTCCGAAGATTATGGGTTTCAGCAAGGAAAATCCACAACCCCAGCATGTTTTTGGTTGGTCAGATTTGTGACTAAATGTATGGATAAGAAAGTGATTGTAATTGTTATTCTTGTAGAAATGTCCAGAGCCTTTGACTATGTAGACCACCAAATACTGTTGCCAAAACTATAAATATGTCGGTTAGGTTATATATAGGTAGTTTATAATAGTTATCTGAAAGGTGAAAAACAATGCATTGAAATTTCTCCGCATAATATTTGGATTGAGGAGTTCGGTTTTATTCAATAACAAAACAATGAAATGGGGAGTCCGCAAGGTACCATTCTTGGCCCCTGTTGCTTGTTGTATACATCAACGATTCGCCACATATAACAAAGCACAAGTGTATTCTATTCGGTATACTGCAGTGCTATTTTAATGTGATAACCCATATAATTTTGAAAATGATAATAAACAATATACTAAAGGATGTAATGAATTGGATGGATAAAAATAAATTAAAGATTACTGTTCCTAAAACAAAAGTGACAAAATTCCAAACGTACAGTAGATACAGAGTTCAACTAGATTTACAATATGATAATACAACTATAGAAATAGTAGATACAGCCAAGTTGAAAAGGATGAATAGATTTGTATTACATCGATTCAGAACAATAGCATCCTTACATACTGCCATCAATGCCTATCATGGCTATGTGGCGTCCATACTGCGCTACGGGATTATTATCTGGGCAAGAGTCAGTGGCCTTGGATAGAGCTTTCAAGGTTTAGAAAAAGTGTATGCGTGCTTTCACTAACACAAATAGTAGAGAAGCAGCCCAATATTCAAAAGCTTGATGATTCTCCCTATACTTAGCATCAAAAAAGAAATTAAGAAATTAGCTTGTTTATCAAGAAAAATCAGCACATCTTTAGAAAGAAAGCGATGCGTGAACGGAAGCATCAAAATGAATAATAATGGTCCGGAGGAGTAACTTAGGTCTATTACGTAAAAATATTGTAATAAGCTTCCGTCTGCTATATCTGAGCAACCTCTACACAAATTTAAAAGTGCCCTCTTAAAGTGGCTATCAAATCGACGGTTGAAAAGCAAAACGCTTTAAGTGACAAAATGTAAGGTATTGAGTGTGATACATATTCGGAATCAGAAAAATCTGTTGATTCCGAATATGTATATAACTCAATATTTTACATTATATAGCTTGAAGCGTTTTGCCTTTCAACCGTCGAAATAATATTTTTAACTCGCAGCAAAAATATTCTAATTATTCAAATTAGAGAATACTCATCCGAATTGGTCCCATTATACAGATAACGATATCACTATAACAATAGTGGGCTGTTATAATATAAACTGATGATGATCATGATCGAAATAAGTTTTTTTTTAATGCTTTTTGTTACATTGGTGATAAACATAAAAGATAAAACGGATGAAAGATGTATAATAATCAGTAAGTAGGCCGCATTTGCACTTTTACACGTCAAAAAACTACCAGCTCTTCCCAAGAGACCACTGCTGAGAAGAAATGCTGCAAGAAACTCAACAGAAAGTCGTTTTTTGGAAATTGCTTAGTAGGCACAATGATAATACCTACTTAACCTAGCATTACGAAAAAAAAAAGAATTTAAAATAAGAATGTCATGCGTAGTTTGTAAGTCTGCTTAGGTTCCAAGATTACAAATATCAGTTCATAGTTCTGGACATCAGAGCCAACTGGTCGGATGTGCATTTTTGATACTTTTCAGGACAAGCAAAAGTAACTTAAAAACGTTTGACACCGACTAACTGTATTAAAATAAAGAAAACTAGTAATTAATATAGAAGGAGCATATAACTGCAAGTATTTTCTGACATACAAGTTCTTTCTTACGCTATCAATAACATTGCAATTCAAATTTGATTATCAAAAGGGTGTGACATCCGACCTAAAATTAACAAGGCATATGCTATGCTGTGGTCGGATATTAACATCCGATATTTTGGTTGTAAGAAACTTTGTGAACACGCAATAAGTTTAGGACGTATGTTTAAATCAGACTATATGGCTCGAAATAAAATGGAAATATATTCAATCTTATGTGAACATCAGACATTTTGGTCCGGGGAATCTCCACTATAAGACTTATTGGTTTTAATTTTTTCTTAGAACGGAGCGTCTGATGTTTATATCAGACCTTTTGGTTCGGGGAATCTCCACAATATCCACAACAAACAGAGATAGCGATAAATTTTAATGGGCGATGGAAAGAGACAGAGAGCAAACATACGCCCGACGGTTCTCTATCGTTTGACCGAATTTCATATGCAATAATTTCATTTGCCCGAATTTCATATGACATAAATTTATATGCCATAAGTCATAAAGAATCATGTGCCATAATGATCATTTGTATAGTAATTGTTAGGTGCCATACCGATACGTATGCCATACTTTTCATTTTCCCTATTATCAAGTGTTATAAAATTGTATGCTATAAATTTTAAACGCCATAAAATACGCCGTAGTACGTAATCCAGATTGTATCAGTACTTCATTATACCCACTGAAACATACTGATACAGTCTGGGTCTGCTTTTTTCAAAATTATGGCAAATGAAGTGTTATGGCATATAATATTAGGGATTATGAACATTATAGAAAGTAAATATTATGAAAAGTGTTATTATGGTATCTGATATTAGGGAGGTTGAACATTATGACACTAGAGTATTATGGCATTATGAAGATTATAGCCAGTGATCATTATGGCAAATGAAAATAGTGCAAATGAAATTATGAAAAATGAAGGGATACCACGCTCGACGATTGCCTAAACCTTACGATTGACCGAGCGCGGCCGGCCGGCGATTGACAAGTATAAACCAATTTGTGTCTAGACCGCGGATGTGAAAATTCGGTGCGAATTAATTCATTTGTTAACCAGTGCAAGTGCGTACAGGATATTCCAAGAGTTAGTTCCTATAGCCACCTTCTGACTACATCATCAGACAAGCTCCGTGTTACCATACCAATTATTGCATTGTTCCCGAAGATACGCAAGTATACGCATAGCAAATTTCAGCTCAATCGGAAACCAGGAAAAGGGTCAAATTTAACTTGCAAGAACTACCTAACTAACAGGCCAAGTTGCATTAAAGCTTTTAAATACTATGTAATTAAGTAGTAGAAATAGAAACTAAAGCTATCGAGTTCAACGACACAAATTATGAAATTTTGCAACTTTTTCCAGTGTGCTTCTTTTCGAAATTATAATATCATCAACATGCACTGACAGTGAAGGTCGCCTTTTGTTTGGTTGAAAAATATCATCTGAAACAACAATACAGGTACTGATACTTCACTCTAAAAATCCTGTTTAAAAACGAATGCACAAAACAAAACTTGTAGGTAGGTAATGAAACATTTGAGTTTAGACACCTTGATTCCTTTTATTTTCTGCCTTTCGTAACTCTTGGAATATCCTGTTGACATGTGGAATTATGTCGTACAATACCACTTTAACAATAGAAGCACTTGCAATTGTTCACTAATTAATTAATTTGCACTGAATTTTCATATGCGCGGTCTAGACACAAACTGGATTATACATGTCAATCGCCGGCCGGCCGCGCTCGGCCATACGTAAGGTTTAGGCAATCGTCGGGCGTATGTGCGCTATCTGTCTCTTTCCATCGCCCATTAAAAATTATCGCTAACTCTCTTGGTTGTGGATATTGTGGAGATTCCCCGAACCAAAAGGTCTGATATAAATATCAGACGCTCCGTTCTAATAAAAAAATAAAACCAATATGTCTTATGTGAACATCAGACCTACTTTTAAAGCCATACATTAAAATTACTAGAAGCAAAAAGTCATATTTAAACATCCGTTATTTTTCTTCTAAGGTATGGTGGACATCCGACCTTTTTTAGTAAATCTAACTTCGTTAATAAAAGAGATACCGATATAACGGTTAGACGGCCTGAAAGAGGACAAAAAATTGAGCATGATTCTAAAAAAAAGTGATTTTGGCCAAAATTGGACATCCGACCAGTTGGCTCTGATGTCCAGAGTTTATAATTATAAAAACACATTTAGCAGTAGTTAACTGCTCTAATATATAATGATCTTTTGCTATCGCTTGTAGCTTTAGCTCATTAGCTCCGTTCCGGTTTCCACGTACCGCCACATACAAACCGCATACCGTCTTGCCTAGAAATATTAACGGAGACCAGAGACATGCTCGGGACATTATTTGACATTGTCTTAACACGCCGGAATTCAATTCTACCGGGCATTCGGGCTACCTCCCGAGCGTGAACGAGTCCCGCCGCAGTCACTTGCCCTGCCGACTTATCGGCGTCAGCTTTCAGGGGAGTACCTACAATATCCTGCGCGCTGATCCAAGTTATTATGTAACTCACGAATATTAAATAAAGTAGACTTTTATAAGGTGTCAGTGCTTATATTTAATTTCATCACTGCCCTAACTCCTTAACGCAACAGTGGTGACTTTAAAACTACATCGGGTATTTGTTTATAGAAATGAATGCTTTGACCTACAAATTATTTATAACAGACACGGAATTATTTATTAGCCATTTTATTTAATAGCAATTTTATTGAATTTTATTGTGTGTGTAATATATATATATATTAATTATTCCCGGTAAATAAATCGATTGTGAATAAGTATTATTAATAAGTCATGACTGCTCATTAGTGTAACACGGCTCAACTATAAAAGCTGCGCCGGCGCTCGCCCGCTATCCCTTCGCCACTCCGCCATGTCTCAACTCGCTCGCTCGCTGTTCGCGCTCGCCTGCGCCGCGCTGCTTCACGCTTCAAGTGCTGTCAACCCAGAGCGCTTGAGGGCTGTGCTTCCCAACTGGGTCCCCGGTTGGCCTTGTGAATTTCTTGACATGGGTAACCTGCTGTCTTTTTCTACATAATATTATTATTATCGACATAAATGCAGCTTCATTAGTAACTATATATATATATATATATATATATATCGACGCCCCCGAACAATAAGTCGGCAATGTAATATTATGGACATTTTATTGTTATGCAAAATTCGGAATCAGCGGGTCAGAATACATCATATATATTTTTTTCAGATTTTTTTTAATGCAATTAAAGAAGATATTAAGAATGACGTGTTTATTGTAGGGAAACTGCAAATTCAAAATGTTACGAGAAAAGTGTCGCTACAGATCAATACAAATATATTTATTATTTTGATATTTGGTACGATGCGATAACCGGTTTATTGGCGTTAATATTTTTATGAAGTTTTTGGTAAACGATAATACCGTATTTAATTTAATAAACTTAACACGGCAATAGCTACTAACAAAGTTTTAGAGGGAAATAATTCGTTCGTAAATATTCGTAACAGTTACTTGCGTGTACTATTTAATACCAAATCAGATCATGTCACGAACCCAATATATCGTCTGTCTTTTTGCCGCTCAGCCATCATAAGATACGTTTATCTCTGTCTTTGATTAAACATTAGAAAGTAATAGATACATGCCGCGCCCCTTCACGTGTCTGTTCTCGCACCGGCAACGCGTAATGTTTGTTTACATTTATAAACAGTTGCAAATTTCTGTTGACCAAAAGTGACGTGTAATTATTGATTGGTGCGTCTGGTTAAAAAAAAATGTGTTTGTGTTTACGTGTCAGTGACAAAATAAAACATAGTTTCTTACCTGTGAATCTATTCAGTGTGTTACCTACCAAAACGTGTAAATAAATTAATTATTAGGTGCTATGGAACCGACAAAATGCAAAGTTTTAAAATATGCTGAAACTATGGCTACAAATGGTGAAATCTGGATAACTAGGACCTGCAAATTTGTCTCACTTAAAGAGGTATTCTACTTACCCAATGTCTCAGATATCCAGATACAGTACAACTTGGTTAAGTGGGAACAGGATAAATGAGAAACCTCCATAGCTGGAACTCATGTTGAGGTCCTGACACTCTAGCACTGAATTGAGACGGTGAGAGAATTTTACCTCTTTTACTGAGACTATATTTTAAAGAATACTTTGCTACAATGTTTTCTTTTAATTTATAGGTAGACCTCTTTATTAGGTACCTGTCTAACTTGGACATTTTTGCAGATAAATTTCAGTTTTGTTTATTAATCCTTAGTTGACCCCCAAATTCCGCACTTAGTTAATTGTGCCTAAATGACCTCCAGTTTCAGTTTAGTTTTGCTATCGTACGGATATTTATTTGAAAAATGCAGAAACGAAGGCTTGTAATGATAAAAACTAAAGTTAATATCCTTATATGAAAGTGGAAAGACACGCGAAGAAGTTGTTCATGTCTTCTCGTTTTCATTGGAAAATGAAGATTATGACGAAATAACTTTGGAAGTAAATTTAGTAAAAAAAACTAGACGCGAAGCAGTATGACCAAAACTATTATGACAGATTTTTTTGATTGACGCATTCTGTATGCATTTTTGAACTGTTTATAAGAAACGTACCTACTTGATTATTTTTGTTTATTAAGTACCTACCTTTTTTGATTATTGTTAAAAATTATAACTATAAAATATTTAAAAATATGTTATTTAATTTAATAATCGCGCTTGTCTAACTGAAATAACATCTATTCTCACCTGGAACCCTCTGTAAATGAGACAGACCGATAGAGTGAAACCTGGATAACTGCAGGGACTTACCCAGTGTCTCAGCTATCCAGGTATAAATAAATATCTGTCTCCTTTACAGAGGGTTCCACTTCCATATTGCAGTTATTACACTTCTGCATAAAAAGGGAGACATAGGTAGCATAAACAACTACAGACCTATTAGCTTAACATCAAACATTTTCAAAGTATTCTCGAAGATAATTTTTAAAAAGGATAGAAAAATCCCTGGATTCTAGTCAATCCATAGAATAAGCTGGCTTTCGACACGGCTTCTCAACCATAGATCATATTATACACACACTCAACCAAATTATAGAGAAATATAATGAATACGGGAAGAAAATATACATAGCCTTTATTGACTATACCAAGGCGTTTGAAAGCTTAGAACACAATGGCATACATCAAGCTTTGCTAGTACGGGGAACACGGGAAAAAAAAAACCGTATCATCAAGGCGATATATTAACACCAACGCAGCCAAAATCAAGCTGGAAAAAGAAGGGAGAGAATTTAAACTTACAAGAGGAGTAAAACAGGGCTTTCTTTCCCCATAATTGTTTAATGCTGCATTGGAAAGCATGTTCTGCAACATAAACTGGAATGGAAAAGGTATAAAAATTGAAAGTGAATCGATGATCAACTTAAAATTTGCCGATGATAGTGTTTTTATTTGCAGAAGATCCAAATACCCTTGAAGTAATGCTTAACAATCTGGCAACAGAGAGTAGGAAACTGGGGTTAACCATGAATGTATCAAAAACTAAAATACTAACGAACAGCAACAAACCGCCTATAAATGTCAGAAATTTTACAAAAGATTACATAGGAGACTAAATATACCTAGGGGAATTAATATGTTTGCAGGAAGATATGTCCAAAATAATATAAAGAATAATAAAAAAATCCTGTAATAAATATTGGGCCTTAAAAGAAATTATGAAAAGCACAACCTGGGCCCTAACAAAGAAAAATGAACTTAAACTTGAGGTAGATATGTCAACATAATATGGATAGGAGCATATTACATAAGAAACGAATATATAAAATAAGAAATATCCATATTAGAAATCAAATTAGGGTGCGAGATGTAACAGTTAAAATACGCAAACTTAAATGGAAATGGGCTGGTCATATCCACTCTCTGGTCAAAAAAAGTAACAGACTGGTCCCCAGAGATGGCAAGAGATCCAAAGGAAGGCCAAATTGCGATGGAGCAATAATTTAGACGCATTAATAGGACGAGCATGGAGTAGGACAAGAGACAGGAAAGAATGGAGAAGACTGGAGGAGGCCTTCATCCAAGGGGCGCGCTAACTAAAGAAAAAAGGGAAGGAAAGACATAAATATTCATATATGACAAGTTCCAGAAAGAATGGAAAAAGAGAGAATAACTAACAATTTATATCCTTTATTAATGACAAGCATAACATAAAATTGACTAATCATAACTTTAATAGTGATAATGACATGTAAATAATTATAATTACAGCAAATAAAGGCTAATAATAATAATTATTATTATTTTCGATTATTTTAATTATTAAATCTTATTATACTTAGTACTTATGATAGTTTTTTTTTACACTATGTTATTTTATTATTTCGATGTCATTCAGTATTGCACGTTTACTTGAATATGTTGGTTTTACATTCCCGAGAACAACAAAGCTATCATACAATGCCGTTATTTTGCCTGCGTTTAAATTACTATAAAAACCTTAGTAATGACATATTACGTTTAGCCCTTCAAACAAAAAATATTGTTATAAATGTCCATGTTATGCAGTTACAAATCAACACTTTTATAATATTTACCACAATAATCCAGTAAGTCACTATTACTGGGAATAAATTTTAACTCATTATCTGTAAAATGCATTTTCTCTCATTGCTTAATACTGCATGCGTATTATAAAGTATAATTGTATAAATTATATTCTTTAAAAAATTAGCTTTCGTTTGATATATCAATGTCTTTAGTACTCCCTCTGGTTGTAAAGATATTGAACAAAATCAGTAAATATTTTTTCCTGTAAAATTTACTTTTTGCGATTGCCGACTTATTGTCCGGGGGCGTCGATATATATATATATATATATATGTATAGGATACTACGCAGTCGATTTAAGTTTTTAGGGCACGGCTATAAACACATTTGTTTCTGGCCGTTTCATAATATGATATATGAGATATTGTATAGATGTCATTATTTTAAATAGGTAAATTCTTGGTATATTATTTGACGGTGTTTTGCTTGGTTATTCTCAAAAAGCGGTAAATTAGATTTTTCCTTCAGCATTTGGATTCAGATATTATTAGGATGATGATAAATAAAAGCTTACATACCGTAAACTCGGGTTACTTTAGCCCTAGGGGGTAACATTGCCCACCCCAAAAAACATAAAATTTAATTATTCCATTAAATGTTATATCAGGACCAAGCTACTTACATAGTTCTAAAATTATTTTAACAATTTAAGATGATTACTACTAAAATAGTTATAGTTTTAAGGGTGGGCAATGTTACCCCCTAGGGCTAAAGTAACCCGAGTTTACGGTACTAAAAATATAATAAAATAAATATATACAACCGCCAAGATTGTTTGTATACCTAATATTTTTTCTGTTTTCAGGCATAGAAAACGACCCGGCACGTGCCAGCATTCAAATTAACCCTTAACTACCTACGTCCGATTTCTATAGCATAACCACCTACGAGAGGTCATGGAGATCACTACTTGAAATGGGTCTAAAATAATTATAAGATTTTGTGTTAGAGGTATATTTAGATAAAATTTACTGTTTTAATGGTCTTAGGTATTTATTAAAAAATATTCCTACAACATTAATCAACAAAATCTTGTTTAAACTTAAATTAACAAATTCTGTTATTATTTTCAACTAAATAAAACTATATATCATTTGGAAGAACAAATCACAAAATATTCTTACAATATATATATTTTTATTAATTATTCTGAATTATCAATAATCAGTCAAGCTAATCAGCTTTAATTTTTATTTAAAAACTAATAATTGTAAAAAAATTACGAGCTATTAAAATTGCCATTTTTGGCGGCAGACAATACATAGCTTATTGGAGCATTGAATGCAGATTGGTAACTTGTATTCAATACATACATACAGTGTGTCCCGTAAATCGACGTTAACCGGCCTAGGGCTGATAAAGCAGCTAAAAAGATATCGATTTAACCCCAATGTATGTTCAGCGATTTTTACTAGTTTCGGAGATATTGATCATTATAATCTGAATTTTCGTAATTTGCCCTCATGTCCATGTCACGAGAAATCATTAATTCCATGTTTTATTTCAGAACTTTTTCAGTGATATCTTACATAATTAGAATCATAACAAATCAGCGAAGTTTTTAAACCTAATGGGCCGTCTTTTTTTTTTCTTTTTTTTAAGTCATCTCATAAAATTTGTTTCTCCATACTAGGTGTTCCAGTGTTTGTTTTTCGCTTTGTACCTATGGAAAAAACAACTTTATGTGATTACCTAAAAAATATTTAAAAAAACGGTCCACTGGGAATCATTTTAAACTAAAAAGAAATTCCATGCGTTAAAATATTATAAATTAGAAGGTCATACTAAACACAGCCACCTCGGGCAAGGTCTCGGAGACCAGCAAGTTTTAATACGCAACCATCTAGGCAAGGTCTTGGAGACCAGCGAGTTATAGTACGCCACCACCTAGGCAAGGTCGCTGAGACCAGCAAGTTATAGTACGTTACCACCTAGGCAAGGTCGCTGAGACCCATTGATGATGTTTTATGCTCACCAAATTTATAGAGACACACGTCCGAACGCGTCACAGAAGTCCGTGCAATGAAGTCTCGTTGAGTTATTAAATATTTTGTATTTACAAAAGTATGAGAGACCTTGCGTAGGTGGTTAAGGGTTAATCAATGTTCCTAACGTAAGATACAACATTGCTTCAAGATTTTTGTTAACTTAATGTTCCTTTTCTTTTTTAAGGTCGGCCTTTTAAGTAACTGCACAATTTAGTGCTTTGTCACTTTAACGTCATGTTTGAACTGCTGGATTAATCTCTCAAAGGCGTTAAAATGACAAGGTACTAGTTTGTAGCTACAATTAAGGCCGAAATTACTTCTAATTGCTATGTTTTAATTTAAGGTCACCCACCTTATTTTGATTTCTAAATTCTATCAATTTCTGGTAGTTAAGGGATCAAAATAATAATGTGGTGTTGAACTAGGCTATGCTTTAAACAATTTACTACTGACGATAGCCTAAATAAAACGGCTAGCTGCAATGCCCAAGCCAAGGCATTCTAAATTCTAGGGAATCTGCCGTTTGTTCAAATATTTTTGGTTTAATGTATCATTTTCAGAATTTAATTATTGTGTTAAGCTTGTACTATTTTTCATTTGTTTACATTATACCAAAACCGTTTATTGGTTCCGTTAGGAAAGGTAAGACATTTAACTAAAAAAAAAACAGCTCGTACGGAAAAGCTTTCTAGTAAATGAAAATCTGGAAAGTGATACATTTGGCCAAACGGCTAACATCTGATTTTTTATGTGTCCAGTTACTCTTAACTTTTATTTGGCATAACTTTAATCACTCAGAAAGGTAGCCTTTCGACAAATGCAGACAAAACTATGCAATGGTAAAGCTGGAGAGTTATAGGAACACAAATCTCAGGGTTTTGTATAAAGTTAAGAGAGAATACTGAATAATTTTCGAGTATATACAAGTCTCGATTAACACTTAACAAATCTAGCTTATTGGAAAAGCTAGGGTCTTTCTGGCAGAACAAACTGGACCAGTTCTATAAAGACTGAACTCAAAAGTCGCTGGTTAGGAAATTGCAATGGAGTCTAGAGGCTTGCTCAGCAGTGGGACAAAGAGAAGATAGGAGCCTCTCGAAGGGCAAAGTGAGCGTTAAGTCTGCAAAATTCATCCACAGCCTCAAAATTACTCGCCGTCTGGTGGTCAGTCGCTAATCAATTTCAGAGGTTATTTTTACAAGCTTTTATTTAACTTGCAATGTATGTATGTATGTGTGTATGTATGTATGTATGTATGTATGCATGTATGTATGTATGTACCTATGTATGTATGTATGGGTCAAATTTTGCAAGTTAAATTTGACCCACTTCCCGGTTTCCGATGAAGCCGAAAATTTGCAAACGCTTTTAGATCTGATGACAATACTATTAATATAGTACCATCGAGCTGGTCTGATGATGGAGACTCAGGCTGGCCGTAGCAACTCCTAAATTACAACATGTCATTATAAAACCACCTTGTTAAGGCTTGTTAGAATTGCCTTGACAAGTAGATGACGACTGTGCAAAAAAAAGTAGAGTTGGCAACGAAACTTGTCCTAAAAATGAAATTTTTGACGGAAACTTTTTCTTTTCTTGACAGATTCCTAATTCGGTTGAAGCATTAGTGGGTCAATACTTGCTCGCGTGTGATAAATCAGGTCTGGCCAACGCGGTGTTTTTGAAACCTGTCAAACAAACACTCGCCTCTTCAAGTTTCCTGCATACTAGGTACCTGCCTGAAGGCTTTATTGTATGGGCTGATGAATATGTCATTAAAAAGTTGGCATAGGCAAATCTTGGTGCCGCTTGTCACAGGTAATAAAATGATTCAAAAATACACTGGGTGTTTTTTTCGAAAGCGTTGTGTTACCAAAAACTTGTTTAATACGTTAGTATGAATCAAGGATTCTGCTCCTTAAGAAAAACTATAAGAGCCTTGCATCATTATAGTGATTGTTGGTAATATTTACATTAATACAGAAGGATGTATACACATCAAAAAAATCTTGGGATACTCAGTATCCCTAAACAAATTTTGTTTTGACTCAATAGTAATATAAACTGTCTAGGGATAAAAAATATCCCTAGGCACTTTTGATGTGTGTAGATTTTCATCAAGTAATGAAATTTAAAAACCTTGGCAAGAGCATGTCACACTATATCCTAAATACAAATAACTCGGTCGACTATTCTGCCCTACTAAGCATAATGGCGATATCTCAGAAAAAACATCTGTAGAAATTGCAGCCTAGTTACAAACAGAAGAGAGTTGAATCTGCTTTGGCTCTTGAATTTAGTTATTGCATTTTTGCTTAGGAGGGCAGCATTACTCATTTACTTGTAGCTGGGATAGTTTTTCTTTTTAATTACTTATCCAGAACAACGGCTTAGCTGGTAGAGGTATCAAAAAATACCACTTTGAAGCTTAATATTTCGCAACCCACCACGCAATACCCACAAAAATAATACAGCTTTACTGGCGTGATTAATATATACAGCGTGTGTATTCCATACGATCCTAAATTTTAACATACGATAGATTAAGGCAGTATTAAGAGGTACAGTAATAAATTTTAACAAATACTCTCAATAATTAAGCGTACCTAATGATTTTTTTAAAGTTTTCCCGGCCAGCAACGTAATGCAAATATTGAGTTGACAATAACGTCGTCAATAAATCAATGAACACAAAGTGCTTACGTAGACGACTTGGTTATTTGAATACATTGCGTGCCGAATTAATTCCTATGAAAATATATGTTTTCTTTTGTTAACTTAATGTACCAATTTACGTTAATTAGGGTCTTATCTAACTGCCCTTAAAATATAGGATCGTATGGAATACACACGCTGTATATAACCATGCCAAACTACACCTTTGTAGTATTAAATAGTCTCTGACATAAACCACGGACTGATTTACATGTTTTATGTTGAGTATGGAACCGTAAAAGGGACAGAAATTGAAGTTCCGTTATAGGTATGTTCCGTATGGTAGTATTGTGTATCAAAAATGCAAAAACAGCAAGCAGCAGCAAAACTTCTATAATATAAACCTAATGAGGCGGAGAAGTACGATTCTCGAGTCACACTTAACCGTTTTTTTAGGCTATTAATCAACCCCATCAAAAATTTAAATACAATTGTATGTGTTTTCTAAAATCAAAAGTATCTAATATCATTTTTTTACTTTGCCTGTAATATATACTTGTTTTTTCTAGTCTATTAGTTCAGTAGGTAAATTTGCACGAATATCCGCCATTTTTGGAATATCTTATACAAGTACCTATAGGCCCTTATGAAAAAACTTGGGGTGCTACCGCGCGTCCAAAAGACAAAGAAAATAAGTTTTTATTAAATAAGTATATTCGAAACTTTAAGTTAAACAGCAAAGATGTTTATCGAAGAAATACGAGTACAAGACTAGAATTTAGTGTTTCAATTATTAACAAGTACAGTCAACAGCATAAATAAGTGATCATTTATGTACCTTGTCAATTTAACGTCGTGTTTGAAGTGTCATACAAAATTGTGAAACGATTGCAAGCGACAAGGTACATAAATGATCACTTATTTATGCTGTTGACTGTACTGAGATACGTCACTTGAAACTACGGACAAGCAGGACTAATTGCACTAAAATTCGAACAGTTATAATTTGCTCTACATTATTTATTGATATTAAAATAAGGGTGCGGCTCCACTGAGGCGGAGACGAGCGGAGCGGGGCGGAACTGTGCCAATATTAACCAATAGAATCTAAACTAACGTGCGCAAGGCGCGCTTGGCGTGGCCGCATGCTCCTTCTATTGGTTAGGGTGCGGCTCCACTGAGGCGGAGACGAGAGGAGCGGAGCGGAGCTGTGCCAATATTAACCAATAGAATATAAACTAACGTGCGCAAGGCGCGCTCGACGTGACCGCAAGCGCCTTCTATTGGTTAATATTGGCACAGCTCCGCTCCGCTCCTCTCGTCTCCACCTCAGTGGAGCCGCACCCCTAATATTGACACAGCTCCGCTCCGCTCCGCCTCAGTGGAGCCGCACCCAGATGTTTTTGTAATATGTGTATTATTATGTAGGAACAAAAACACAAATATCATTTAGAAATCATTTATTATCTCACATGACAAGCGGCTATACGGTTTTGCCTACAACAATTTTTTCATGACATATTGGTCAGTAAAGGCTATAACGCCAGTATAACAAGCGCCATATGGTTTGCAGAGTACTTGAACCGGAGAGTGCTTATTACTCGGAGCAAGCAAGATCACTTCCGTGACTTTACCTAACACATCGCACACAAACAAGTGTTGACCCACTAGTGCTTCATCCGATTTAGCTACCTGTAATGAAAATGAATAGGTTTATGTTTTTTTTTGAGACAATCTTTATAAGCCAGAGGTCGGAATAGGCAGTGCCGATTTGCCTAAACTTCGTGGGAGGACGTAACTGAGGGTGCGGCTCCACTGAGGTGGAGACGAGAGGAGTGGAGCGGAGCTGTGCCAATATTAACCATGCCATGCGAAGACGCATGCGGTCACGTTGAGCGCGCCTTGCGCACATTAGTTTATATTCTATTGGTTAATATTGGCACAGCTCTTCTCCGCTCCGCTCGTCTCCGCCTCAGTTGAGCCGCACCCTAAGAGTGGTCACAACCACCAAAAATAATGATTTATTTTAATTGAATTACATGTCAAATTGTAGACAACAAATGTTTTTAACATGTGATATTGTGTTTTAGAATCAATTTCCACGTTTATGTATTATTAAAAAAATCCCGGAAATCCCGCATTCAATAAAAATAAATCATTATTTTTGGTGGTTGTAACCACTCTTAGTTACGTCCTCCCGCGAAGTTTAGGCAAATAGGCACTGCCTATTCCTACCTCAACCGAATGTACTTATTTTTATATCTTTTTAGACCAAACTAACGAAACACGCTTTATTCCAGCGTTTTCGGCTGTACGTTGAGTATAAAGAAAGACATATCGAAAAATCTGGAAGCTAATTATGGTACTTACATTAGGAATATGGATTTCATTGTATCGTGAAACGATAATGGGTTGCAACACAACTTTCTTCGTATGTATGTCATTTTCTATGCCTGGAAAACAATAAAATCACTCATGATTAGCAAAGGTTCGACGATATTGTATTCAGGGTTGTGATTCCCTCAACAAGCAAAGGTGATCGTTCGCTCGAGTGAAGGTCCAAGCGGCGAGTTTAAGTAGTCCCGACAGAGCGAACAAAACACATTTTAGCGCGTGTATTTCTCAATTAGGCAGCCTTATACGTCCGACCCATCGTTCATCAGAGGTCTGGGGTGTGATTCTCTCAACAAGCAAAGGTGATCGTTCGCTCGAGTGAAGGTCCAAGCGGCGAGTTTAATAGTCCCGACAGAGCGAACAAAACACATTTTAGCGCGTGTATTCAATTTGGGAGCATGACTTCTCGAACGTATAAGGCTCCCTAATTGACAATGCACGCGCTAAAATGTGTTTTGTTCGGTCGGACGGGACTACTTAAACTCGCCGCTTTTATTCGCTCGTCCGTCCGACCGGCCGCCGTTTTTTGAGAGAATAACACACCAGGGTGTCCCAGAACGTTGACGTGTGAAGCGCTTGCTGTGATAGTTTTCCTTTTAATCACCTCGAATGTTTTCACCTGTCCAGAAATTTGGTTTAGCTGGTAGGGGTAATGAAAAGTACCATGTTACGAGCTTAGAATAGATGAAATTATGCAAAATAATTTATTTTATTTCATTAATAAGCAAAAGCTTGCAAACGGCTTCCTTAATCGTAAAATGTTCTTTTTCTACTCGCGTACTATAAACCGCTAATATCGATATCGTTAATGGTATCAGAATACCACCTATAGCGTAACAGAAGCGTAAAAACAATTATATAATAAGCGTTGCCATGGTAATCACAGTTCTATAATAATTATTATAGCATTGTTATTACCATGGTTACGGTCATTCCGGATATCACTCTTGGCGTTTAGTGAACACTTGACATCTTAATTTGTTTAATAAATCGTTTAAAATATTTTAATACCAACTGAAATTACGTGTTTTAAAAACAAAATTATTTTTTAGTCTATGTATGTGTTTAAAATTATGTTTTTATTAAATTACTAAAAAGAGATAATTAATAAAAACCATCGTTACGTTCAATATAGATGTCAACAATATGGCGTTTCGTTTGGTATTCCAACTTCTATGATAAATAGTCAGAACTGTTTTAGTAACTATTAAAATTTGCATGAAATTTGTAAATATTTAACAATAACATTCAAACACTATTAACGCCAATCGGAATAATGAAAACAACTTTGCTGACAAGTAATTAGATAGCAGAAAAATTGAGGAAAGTACACAAGAAAAGTTGGCAATTGTTTTTTTTTTTCATTATCATTTTAAGCTTGTAGAATAAGTTATGTATGCAACGGTACATAATTAGCTGTTAATGTATTCGTGTCTGTAATTAGAGCGCGAGCTTGCGACCTCGGCTTTCGTATCTTAAGAAGCTTCATTATTTACCAGTTACATAAATAACTATTACAAACCGGTACGGTACGCGGGTTGCGCTTAACCGGTTATTTAATAATAATTGGTCAACGCGTTTACAATTTTAAATGACACTATTTCCAAACGCAATACAATTTTATGCGTTTGCTATAAAAAAACAATTGTAACGAATAGCAATAATTTATTTTGCTTGTATTAAGTACCTATACAGTTGTATTTCTAGTCTATTACTTCAGTAAATCTGTATGAATGAAAGGTACCGTGCAAAAGGTAGCTTATCCACCAGTTTTTGATAATTATGTTATGTAAGTCAAGGCCCTTATTAAAAATCCGTTAATACGTTAAAGACGTTATGTTCGGTACTTGGACAAAATGTTTATGAAACGCTTATCATTTTACTTTTTGGATTATTAATGCTATACAATCAGCAACTAATGTGTTCGTTTGAGAATACAAATTGAGTTGATAGTGAAACTATTTACTATTTAATAAAAAAAATGCGGAAATTAAAACATCAATATGACCCATGTCAAGCGTAGCACAAGGCCAATTGACGTTCCAGTTGGGAATTTCTGCCCGCACGCGCTGAGCCATGTCGGCGCTTGAAGCGTGAAGCAGCGCGGCGCAAGCGAGCGCGAGCAGCGAGCGAGCGAGTGGAGACATGGCGGAGTGGAGAAGGGATAACGGGCGAGCGCCGGCGCAGCTCTTATAGTTGCACAGTGCTTCGCTAACGAGCAGCCATGACCAAACAACAATGAGTACGGAAAAAATTGTTAAGGTCATTCAAAAATATATGATATTATTATTTTGTACATAATTATAATTAGCATACCCAATTGAGCGTTCCAAATTATTATTTTATATCAAAAATGTTATGCTTTACAATAATTACATGACCTTGTTAAGGTGGAAATAAATAAGCGTAATTATAGTTTATTGAACGTTTTATGTTATGTAATGTTGCTGATTGGTCATGGCTGCTTATTAGCGAAGTTTGGCGCAACTAAAACTGCACCGGCACCCGTCCGCTATCCCTTCGTTCGACATGTCTCCACTTGCTCGCTCGCTGCTTTCAGCCATCTAAGTTAATGCAAAACTGAAGCAATTTAGCCATACCTCGAAGGAGTTAGGTTGATTGGATGGTTATGTTGTGGATGTAGGTATGTAGATCAGTGGGAGAATTAACAGTTGCTGGGTAAGTTAGACTTAGATATATAGAGTCTCAGTAGTTTAAAAATTGATCACACCTTTTACCTACTTAATTAATAATTTATTTATTTTAGTATTTTTTAAGAACTTTCCAATGATACCACACTTCATGTTATAATTTAAAAAAAACCTTATTTTTATCTGTATGTGGTACCCGAAATAAAAATGGTTTTCGACATTTATTTTGCAACTTTGTCGGCCTAATTTGAATGTATAACTATGCCAATTTACAGCTTTATAGTACTAAGAGTCTTTGAGTTAAACCGCCGGATATACGGACAAATGGTCCTGCCAACACTATAAGGTTTCCTTGTGGAACCCTAAAAAGGAGGAAGTTCTCAGTTCGCCGGGATCTATTTTAAATTAATTTCAACAATAACTTTTTACCATGTGGGTTATGTTTTGCTATAAGGGCCACTTGCACCAAAAATTTTACACTAACTCGAGTTAGTAAACGTCGAATTCATACAAAAGCTGTCATTTTCATACAAAAACTATCACTTTAACTCTGGTTAGGGCCACTTGCACCAAAAATTTAACACTGGGTTATGACACTAACTCGGGTTAGTAAACGTCCGATTCATACAAAAACTGTCATTTTAACTCGAGTTATTGTCTTAACCCGGGCAGATAAGAAGTCGATCCTGACACACTGCACAACCATGAAGTGTCTGACTATTGACATTGTTGTCATAAAACAAGACTAAACTTATTTGATGCGTGTGAAACAATAGTAATAACAGCATTGTTTGACTTCTGTTAGCGTTATCGTTAGCGACAGGATTGAATTCTAATCGGCCGGGCTAAACAAATGAATAAAAACACCCGATATAATAGTGACCCCTGTTTTCTGAGCTGATAACAGAGATAAATCTTAAACAGCAACTGATTTTCCTAGAATATATCTGAAACTATCTGGATTCACTAGCTTTCTTTAAAAAAAGAGCCACATCCAAATTGGTTCATCTGTTTGGGACTACAATGCCAAAGACAAACACACAAATACATGTCATATACACTATCATCTCTTTTTGCGTCGAGCAATCCTGTTTTATAACCAGTTACAGTCAAGGAAATTGATTCCTAGACCACTTTGAACCATATCAATGTGAAAATGCAAATAAAATCATGAGAAGTCTCTTACGTTTTCATTGATTACGTCACTTTGACATAGTCCAAAGTGGTCAAGGAATCAATTTTCTTTACTGTTCATTAAGCATATCTCAATAAAAGTGTTTTCACGCATCCTGTATAAGACTTTTTTTGCTTAGTGAGAATTCGGCAAGTGAACAACTAGTCAGTTTTGTGGGATCCAGTGAAAAATCTTTCCTGCAAAACTGGACAGTCGTGTGTACGAGCCAAAAGAATTTATTGGTTTTGAGTAACAAGTGACCGAATGGTGTATATCTACTGGAAATCATTTGGGATCACCAAATAACCTTTTAAATAAAACAATGGCTCATACTTGTGGTTTTTATAGATTATTTTGTGTTTGTAGTGACGGTGGCGGAACCTACACTTTGGTCCAAAATGCTCGACTCGGTTTTTATTTAAATTTGTCAACGCTTAAAAAAAACTCTAATATTTTTAAATTCATTTATTATTCATGTGACAACGGCTACAAGCTTTGTCTATAACAATTTTTTAATGACATATTGAGCAGGAAATACTACGACGCCGTGTCGACAGTTGAAAGGCGGAAAACCAAAGCAGTTTACTTGAACAGGAGAGTGTTTTCCCTTCGACACAGGTCGTAACGATAAATATGGGGTTTTACCGTCCACATCGCATACGTGTAAGTGTTGACCTATTAGCGATTCACCCGGTTTAGCTACCTGTAATTAAAAAAAAAATTATGAACAGACTTCAAAGAACTACATTGGCACCTACGATTTTCTTATCTGACGGCAAATGACAAAAAATTCAACATATTTATTCAGTAACTTGGCCACATGAGGGCTCTTTTTACACGTCGGTAATATACATGACTTGGAGCCTGCTGATTAAATTCGTTTCTTCTCTCCCTTTCTTTAAAAAGTTATGCCTCTCATACAAATACTAGATGCAGTTACATAATGAAG
Source organism: Acleris literana (assembly GCA_946894065.1). NCBI lineage: Eukaryota > Metazoa > Arthropoda > Insecta > Lepidoptera > Tortricidae > Acleris > Acleris literana. The sequence continues at coordinate 893,273 of OX335671.1, forward strand.
TTTTGGCATGCATGGCATGGCATGTTTGGTCGCTAATAATTGTAGTCGCAGAAGTACCTACTCATTTAATGAACTTTTTCTACTACAAAATTATTATAATTTGTATTTAAAAGAAGAAAGAAATAAAATCATTTATTCGTGGCATATAATAACAAAGAACAGAATATAAGCACACGAAGAAAGTTGCCACGAAATAGTCACAACTCAGCGCAATGCTGGCATTAAAGTCAGAGCCGGGCTACAAATACAACCACATGTCAAAAACAATAGGTATGTTTTTTTTGTAACATTCCGAAATGTTACAATAATTAACAAATATAATTAACGGTTACATATTAAGCTCTCACGTTATACGTAAACCTAAATTTTAATTATAGTAGGGCAGTATTGGCAGTGGTCGTATCAGCCTTGTTTCGCTAACTTTGAATCTCACAAGAAAGAATCTTGGGCTCGCAAGACTTAATTAAAATTGATGATCAAAATAAGCCCGCTAAATAATGGTTTGCTCACGAGGTATTGTACTATAAATAACGAAAGTTATTTTAGGTACGATTCGGTTAGGTATAAATTGGTTCTTACGTTAGGAATATTGATTAGACTCCCATATGGCACTGTAAATGGTTCCAATAAAACTTTTTTCGCATGCGGGTCGTTTTCTATGCCTGAAAAACGATATAATCGTAAATTATTGGTGGGTACAACGTGAGTATACAATATTATTTATCACGAAAGTAATTTTTCAAAGCATAATTCTGCTGTAACTGTTGTTATTAACGTAATTAAATTACCTGTGCACATAATGGCCTACGCCAACGGGACAGCAGAGGAGTTATTAAATTTATCAATGTATATTTTATGCTATTTCAATTGAAATAAGGTGTAAATTTCAATGCTTTGAGACCGACCTCGGAGCATCGCAGTGGATTACGGCGGAGGAAATGTATAGGGAAAACTCCCCTGCCGTCCGCCGGTTTGCGCTGGCCCTAATTCGGTTTAACAAACTTTAATTTTATTAACTTACACCTATTTCAAAACATAAAAGTTGAGTACATGCTGAAAATTTATCTGTTTTTGACTTGATTGTGGTTAAGGGGACGGGTAGGGCAATCGTCTTTCCATACTAATTTTATGTACAAAATCAACATTACCTTCAAGGATCTACATATATCGGTTTTATTAGTGCATCTACCTGATTTTTCAGTTTTAATATTGTTATTTCAATTTTTATCTTATTTATTTTAAAAAAAAACATGAAATTACGTTGACGCAATTATAATACAAAAAACATCTGCGATAAAAGGATGTTTTTGTACCGCTACAAAAAAAATAATACAAAAAGTTAGTACAGAGAGACGTTGCCTTACCCGTTGCCTTAAGAAACAATGTTACGAATTAACAACCAATATCTATATTTGAGAATATACAAATTTAAGTTGAAACGGTTTAGTATAAAATCAAAATGTTAAGAAATAATAACAAGTGTTACCCATGTCAAGGGGAGCACAAGGCCATTGCTCGTTCCAGCCGGGAATTGCTGCGCGAAAGCGCTCTGCCTTGTCAGCGAGTGAAGCGTGAAGCAGCGCGGCGCAGGCGAGCGCGAGCAGCGCGCGAGCGAGTGGAGACATGGCGGAGTGGAGAAAGGATAACGGACGAGCGCCGGCGCAGCTCTTATAGTTGTGCCGTGCTACACTAACGAGCAGCCATGACGAATCAGTAACTGATACGAAAAAATCGATTAACTAAAGAATATTTATGTTTTATCGGATATAATAAAACTATAATTACCAATTATTTCGTCACAGTAGCATATAATTAAGCACTTATTTGAGTTTGAACTGACCTTTATGATAAAGAAACTACTAACTACTACTGACAACCTACTATGCCGCGGATCCCGCTCACGGATAAGACTAGGAGCGAGTCGAAAGTTTTTTTTATTTATTTTTATGTATTTTGTATCTTTGCAAAAACACCCGCCGGAACTTGGTTGAGAGGGGTGTCTCCCTCATTTTTCTCCTCCTCTCCGGTTTTTTGTATATTTTAAGTTTTTTTAAATTGTACATCATGTCATTTTTGTGTGATAAATTTATAAGCGAATGTAACCTGAATGCGAAAATGCCAGTTAACAAGTCGAGATCATGACCGGAAGATATGCAAGATGGCTGCTAGAAACCGGAAATACCTTTGAATGTGATATAAGCCTCAAACTCGCCGATAAACGTAACAGTTTGGCGAGTAATATTAGATATGCTAACTGTAGTCTTTATTATATTAAATAAATTAAAAAAATAACTATAATGTAAATCGACTTTTGTGAGGACAAGAAATACACATGAATTTTTTAGTGACAAAGTCTGAATGTAAATGTTTAATAATTAAACATTGTGATATTCTTAATTCTTATTCTCTGCTAAATCTATTTACTATGGTTGACATGTTTAAATCCGTTTGATATTTATTTAATATAAGAACTTAACTTACTTATATGTGCTTAATGTGTGTTCATATGTAACCATTTAGTAATTTAATTATTGTTTTCTAATCATTTTAATTGTTTTCTCTTTTTGAACGCCGCAAGGCAGAGCATAGAGGACGCTTAACCTAATCTAAGAACTATTATGTGTACTTACCTATGTTTCACAAAATAAATTACTTACTTACTTACTTACACAGAAATATATTTTTCACAACACTGCTCGGAAATATCGGCCATAGATGGTCTTGTTTGGGGTCACAAAGCGTCATTTATAAGGACAGACCAAGAATGTTTTTGTCGGCGTGTTTGCTGATTGGTCGAGAACATTTTTGTCCAACTTTAAGAACCAATGAAAATCAATCAAACAATTTTTGTGTCATAGCTGCTTAAAATGAAAAATTTAAATCGACCAATCAGAACACACCATTTTGTGTCGTAAAATATTAGGTGTATTTTTGCTAAAAGATACACAGACTAAAAACTATGTCACTGCTTTTTTTTAAATGTAATTCAAACTTGGCCCCTAATCTCGAACCACTAGAGATGAAATTACATGGGAGATATGGCGAAACAAATATAATTTTATATGGAGTTGAAATCTTCATCTCGCATGTTAGTTTATTAATCTCGAGTGCCACGAGAATGGGGGTCCAGATTTAAAAAAAAGTTATCTATGGTAAAATTGGCGGTGATGTCACATTAACATGAATTAAAATTTGAGTTTTGAATATGAATTTTTATTTTATTTCCTCTCAGTAGTTGTGAAAAGCACTATGTCTGCCTCGGTAGAAAGTGCAATTTATGGACTCGTACACTAGAGGGCCTCAACTACGTTTCGGCCCTCTATATGACTCGTCCAAAAATCGCGTACTTTCTATCCTCTGCAACAATGTACTATTTCCACTCGCGTACTATAAACCACTAATATTGATATCGTTAACGGTATAAGAATACCACCTAAAGCGTAACCGAAGCGAGAAAACTGTTCTTTAACTAACCTTGTCATGGTAATAACAGTTCTTCCAGAATTATGTTACACCGCCTGTCCACTAAAATCTCTAGATTAACTGGTAGAGAATGCCTTGCGGCATTCAGTTCGCCTTTTGTATATTAAGGTTATTCTTTTGTGCAATAAATATTTTTAAAAAAACATTATAATAGCATTGTTATTACCTACCATTGTTGTAAAGCGCATGAATAATGTCAGTGATGACTGACATTTAAATTTTTACAATAATAATAATTAAGAAATAAGGACTCATGGAGATCAATTTTCCCAGCAGTGGGACACTCATTTAGGCTAGAAAAAATAATAAAGAACTTTTTTTTAAGAAATTATCTATCTATGGCTATATGGCGTCACCAGAAATGGCGTTTGGTGAATAAAATTGAAATTCCAATTCTTATAGGTACTTTATTGTCCGAAGTAACAAAAATATAACGAAATGATTCAAAATCTCCAAAATATCATAATTTGATATTTTGGAGATAAGCTTAATAAAGAGCATTATATTTGAAAAATCACAAAGAAACGATAAATAATGTAAGTCAACTAGGCTGTATTACGCCATACTTTTTCTCTGGTTCTGGTTCTGGATCTCGGTTGATATAGGATACCTAACCTGTTAAAATTTAAAAAACAGCAATGGCAAAGTTTCAATTATTTATGTCAAACTAAAAATAGTCTTCTAATTATTACAATAATAGGTATCATTTGAAAGGTCTTAATGTGACCATCTCAAGTAATACGAATATACTTAGTAGCATTAATCAACGGGTTTATCCACGTCAATATCAAAAAACGAAGTTGGCTTTTTAAATCTTGCTTTTCATTTAGTTAATTTAATTATATACTATAATACAGCCATTGTTTTATTTTGTAGTTTCCTAACCTCGGCACTCGTACCTTCAGAAGCTTCATTATATACACCAGTTACATAAATAACTATTTTTACATCGCTTCATGCATAGGGATAGCTCTTTACTGCACCAGCATCGATTCGTCTGGCATAGTCGAAATGCACGGAAAACTTTGCAGGTGACCCATCGTAGCTTCTACAAGTTTCCAGCCACAGTTCTCTAATTCTTACCGTTGACTATTTTCAATTGCACGAGCCTTAAGCTTGCTTTGGGACTACGTTAATTTGTGTCAGTTTGTCTCCTGATATTTATTTATTTTCAATTCTCATGCTCCTAAAATCTTACTTGATGTGCAGAGATGCACATCGGGACTAAAGCTCCTTATTAATCTCTAGGGACATTGTTTTTATTTACTTTGGAAACCCCTAAACAGCCAATCACTTGTTATAATTAATATCGTAATTTTGTTTAGAACGTCGTCGTTTTTAGGGTTCCGTAGTCAAACTGTCTGTCCGTCCGCAGCCTAGCTCAGAGACTCTTAGTACTAGAAAGCTGTATTTGGCAAGAACATACATATTAGTCACGCCAAAAAAGTGGTAAAATGAAACCTTGAAAAAAATATTTTTTTTGTGTACCTACCCTACAGGTAACGTGGGGATGTAATTTTTTTTCTCGTCAACCCCATAGTTTGTGGTGGCGTTGGATAAGTCTTTAAAATACTGCGGGTTTGTGCAAACAATTTTTCGATCAAGGGATCCGTTTATGAAATATTAAGCGTTAAAGCGCTAATTTTTGTTAGAGTCAAGTGCCCCTACCCCCTACAGCCAAAACTACAAATACTAAAAATCTGTAAAAAATCTTAAATGAAAGCAAATATAACGAATTTTAAAGAAAAACGAACACGGCTAAGTAGACTTGATTGGATCCTGAGATACAGGCGACTAAAATGTTTATACCTACTAAAATCATATAAGACAGCACCAAATATTACCACCATTACGTACCATTTTGTGTAGTAGTGTGTGTGTGTAGTAACTTCGGCTTCGGCTTCGGAACCCTAAACTGAGCATGGTCAGGCATGCTCTTGCCCGGTTTTTTTCCTCGCATTCAAAGTGAAAAGTAGTGTTTAACGCGAGACTAAACAACCAAAATGACACTCGAACTATATATAGCCAGTCTCGCTCCGCCCGCTAAACTTCTCATGTCATTATGGCTTGTTTTATTCCCTTGATGAACAATCTACTATTATTCTTCTTCTCAATATTGTAAAGAGTTTAAAAAACAAACTTTATAAAGAGTTTGTTTTGTTTGTACTAAATTTTAATAATAAAAATAAATATATTGGTGCTAAATAGTACAAAATTGTTTTCCTAAAATATTCTATTCTATTCCTAAAGTAAGTTTCCCTTTGTACCATTTTGTTTTTGTTTTTTAATTTTTTGTATTATTTATTTTAAAACTAGCAGCTGATATAAACTTTTTAGACATAAGTCATTAAGCCAAATATAGCTTTTCAATAGAATAGGTATGTATGTCCTAAAAGAGCATTGCATGCGAGAAACATGTGGAAATTACAAAAACTTATAGTAATTCTAATCATTTAATAGCAGCTAAAAGTGGGAGTTACACTCGCGCAGAGGGGTTCCTTTAAATACTATAGACTTTTTATAGGTTATAATCAGTGATCGGAATTAGGTGAGCTAAAATACCTATTCTTCGCAAGAGGACATAATATAGAGTGGTTACAACAGGGTACAAAAATATATATTTTCTTGAATACCGGGTATTCGATATTTACCCGGGTACCTATGTATTTTACACAGTCTAGTTCGAATAGTACAAGTCTTGAGCTTAATGTAGTATGGTTTTTATAAGATTGCCCTTTCATATTTATAATCATAATCTTAAATACCTGTAAAAAACATACTACATTAAGCTCAAGACTTGTGCTATTCGAACTAGACTGTGTAAAATACATACCCGTGTAAATATCGAATACCCGGTATTCAAGAAAAAATATATTTTTCTACCCTGTTGTAACCACTCTATATTATGTCCTCTTGCGAAGAATAGGTATTTTAGCTCACCTAATTCCGATCACTGGTTATAATCTATAGGTAAAGAACTATTATTCTGTTTTTTTTTAGTGATAAGGGGGGAGAATGGTCAAGTTTCACCTATTTTCCTAAACAACTTAAAAACGATACTACAAGCGTGACACAGTGGGGAGCGACTTTGTTTTATCAGACATAGAAGTTTTTTGGGAAAAACGTCAATGTACTAGGGACTGCCTTCCGATATTAAAGTATCGATAACTGTTTCAAATACTTATTTCAAAGTGACATTTCATAGTCGATAGGAGGATGAGGAGGTTTACCGGATAAAATAGAAATTAACTAAAATGCTGATCATTACTCATCGATTACTAATGATAGGTAATATTTAATTTAAATAATTCATAGGCATACTTTTAAGGGATTTTAAAATTCAAATAAACGTCAATTTTAATAAGAAATAATTTATCATTAACGTGTTCTTACACAAAAACTTCTTTAGTGCTATTTCATCGATTTCCATACAAAGTAAACTGAAACCAAGAGTGCCTTGCAACAAAGGCCTATTTAGGTAAATTTTATGAAATTGTGTAGCATAATAGTATACTCTAATATAATAGCTATTCAGTTTTCGGAAAATATACGGAAAACTCAAAAATAAATAAAAATAATATTATATTTATCGACACATTAATATCGTTTGGAAGTCCCTATGACAATTTTATTCGTGCCACAAAAACTTATAATTATGTCCGATTATTATGTAAATATTAGTGTTGGTACAATATGACTATGTAGTTAACTCTTGGGTTTTTGCAGTCCAACTCATAGGTACTCAACCGGTTCTTTGTAGGTCAACGTTATATAAAAAAAAAAAAAACATCAAAATCATTTATTCATGCAACGAGATTACAAACCTTGCCTAACCCAATATTTGAATGGCATATTGATCAGCAACGATCAAAATTCCGTCGGGGCAACTGGGTGTACAGTGCGCCTTGAGAGGGGAATGGTGTCCCAAGGTCACAGGCGCCAAAGTCAGTTTAGTCGCTAGTGATTTAACATCGTATGCTGCCAATTCTTGACCCACCAGCACTTCATTCTTGTGGGCTTCCTACAAAAAAAGTTACGATTATTTTGGCTTACCAGAGGGCCCTACCAAAATTCATTGCGCTAACTATCGTTTCTAATCGTTTCCATTTTAAACCAATCGCGTCACTGATAGATCACGTGACTTTTCGTATTACATCATCTACCAGTGACGCGATTGGTTTAAAAACGAATCGAATAGAAACGCTAGTTAGCGCAATGCATCTTGGCAGGGCCCTCAGGCTTGCTCATGATCATAACCAAGTGTCCATTTCAACCCCCGTGAGTATGTCATAGTGAATACGGGGGCCCACCAGGGTTCCCAACCGTCCGGTTTTCGACCGGACTGTTGGGTTTTAGAAGAAATTGTTTGGGTCAGGTCGCAAACTTTCGACCGGATGCAATTTGTCCGGTCAAATAAAATTGTGAACGCCATGTTGCTAATTCGCCGTCGCCGGTTAGTTCGTAGAACGCATAATTTAGCTTCATGAAAAATATTTGGCTTTTACGAAAGAAATCGTCTGAAAGTCGAAATGGTGAAGGCGGAATTGATAGTGATGTTCAACTATAAAATAACCTGTTCAGAGTTTGAAGAATTTCTAAGAACAGATGCAGGAAAATTACTTGTCATAAATGTTCAAAGCGAGAGCAAGTACAATTTTAAAATAAAAAACCTACCCCTATTTTTGTTAAGTTGATACATATGTATTTTTCTTAATGAAACTCTTTTATTGATACTTAACGTGTTTTTTTTTCAATTTTGACCAAGTATGACCGGATTAAATTTGTTGTCCGGTTATGGCGGCTGGAAAAGTTGGCAACCCTGGGGCCCACGGCCCGGGCCCCCGTGCCCTCATGGTAAGGACGGTACTGTGTCCATGTTTGAAGACTTTATCAAGACTAAACTTTACATACGGTGGTGGAACCAGTAATGGACAATGACCAAGTGATGGACACTTGATTCTTATTTAACAGAAGATAATGGTTATTCATTTGTTTTGCAATCAATTTAAAACCATATGATCTTTGAATTAAGAGTGAAGTGTCCATTACTGGTGCCTGTCAGGTAAAAGTGTCCATAATTGGTGCCGTTACCCTAGGTACTCAATGAATTATTTAATATAAATCCTTGTCTTTGTACAAAACCAACTAATCAAAGTTTATTAAAAATAAAGTTGTTTCTCACGTTAGGGACGTCGAAGACGAAGTCAGTGGTGGAGTTCTTTGGTGGCACAATGTAAGGCAGTAACTGAACTTCCCTTAAATTTGAGTCATCAGGGTCAATTATGCCTGAAAGCGGATAAAATCAATTTATTAGTATTAATTAATTTAAATTCCAAGATCCGTAACATATATTCCTCCACATACACACGGATTACACACGATTTATTATTTTTAACTATATGCAATAATCATGACGCATTTTGACAATCCAATATTACCTCTGTCTATTTTAATATTTTGCTGAAACACTCGAATAATTTTAACATAGTTTTGCCCAATGTTCTTTATCAAAAACTAATAAAATTCAATAAGTACATTCTCTCCGATTATTCAAATTATCATAAAGGAGCGTCCCCACTGGAAGCATTGGCGTCGAATATTTGAGTGTTGTGGACGTTGAGCCGAGCATTACAAAGCTTACACACCATTCGATATTCGACGCGACGACGAATGCTCATTACATGTGAATGCTCCCAGTGGGTACCCTCCTTGATAAGAATGGTATTAATGGAGGACAATTGGTAGGAATCGGAATTTGCTAAAAAGTATGTTAGTACGAGGACAATAACTGCGACGGTTCAAATAATCATGACTTTCTTTTAAAACTTGAAAGTTAATTTAACCACTACGTAAGGTTTATCCTCGTAAGGCCCACCATACTACAAAGAGGGAGTTTTTTGTGAGTGGGACTTTGAATCTACCATCAAGGTAATAAAGTTCAATTACATTTGTTTGATAATGCCATTTTCAGTTCATGAAGATAGGAAAATAAACCTTATTCCCACGGCAACACAGTTCCAATTACATTGCCTTGATTATGAACATCCTATTGCTCACTGGGCCTTACGAGGTTAACAACAATCGTCACAAATTATGGAATAAAACATATTTACTTAGTCCGGCCATAAGTTCTGTTACTAAGGTTGAGTCAAATAAAACGAACTAATGTTATTTTTATCATTTCAATACATATAAAAATTAAAAGCTCAATTAATGTACATTTTGAAGAACAAATAATAATTTTAAATAGTCGCCGCAATTTCCGAGACGATTTTTTAACATTCACAGCCGGCAACGATAATATTACGCATGACTTTTCTGTAAATTTCACTTTTTGAAAACGCTTAAAAGTTAATTTTTAACCAAAGACCTTTTTTGTTTAATATTATAAAACTTCCTATCTTTGTGTATGTTTAGAGACCAAAATTATATTTCTCAACAAGACTCAATTCCAACTTAAGAACCAAGAGATTTGGTGTGTTCTCTTATTCCTGCAAAATTTATGTGAAATCGTAAAGTCGATTTAATGAGACATCAAGATTGACCGGTGTCCAAGCAGATCTTTAGTTGCTTGAAATACATTTGTATCAGAATTTAAAGCTAAAAGTCTGATCAATATTTCACGCAGAACTCTCTACAAGAACTCTTACAAAAATTGTGGCCATTATCAGTATAATCGTCGTGCGTGAATTGAACTATGATTTTCTATTCCGAAATGGGAATACTTCAAGATCGTACGTCAAATAATTGCAATAGTTTAGAATATATTATTTTTATTTTTATTCTACATAAATCAATGTTATGATTAATATACAGATTCATAAAAAACTCCTTTAATGAATTTTTTAAATTGTAATAAATCTCAGTAACAGAACTTATGACCCGACTAGGTAGTCAATCAAAAAGTTACCTTGTTTAAGTACACCCAACGGCAATTTCGGTACGTTGGCATTAGGCAGTTTTGCCCTCACGCGCTCGGCAAAGTCAGCGGTTGAAGAGTGGAGCAGCGCGGCGCAGGCGAGCGCAAGCAGCGAGCGAGCGAGTGGAGACATGGCGGAGAGTTGAAGGGATAACGGACAAGCGCCGGCGCAGCTCTTATAGTCGTGCCGTGCTTGGCTAACGAGCAGCCATGACCAAACAACAATCAATGCAAAAATGACCAAACAACAATTGATTTATTAACGCCACTTAAAAAATATTGGTTACTGTTGTTTGTATGAAATTGTAATTAGTTTTTTAATCACCACCCAATTAAGCGTTCCAAATTATTATTTTGTTTCAGGAAAATATGTTATGCCTTACATTAATTACATTATTAAAGTGGAAAGGAATAAACTTAATCATATTTTATCAATCATTGTTATGTATTTAAATTAATTACTGATCGGACAGGGCTGCTTGTAAGTTAAGCACAGCGCAACTAAATATAAGAGCTGCGCCAGCGCTCATCCGTTATTCTTTTTCCACTCCGCCATGTCTCCACTCGCTCGCTCGTTGCTCGCGCTCGCCTGCGCCACGCTGCTTCACGCTTCAAGCGCTGATATGGCAGAGCGCATTCGCGCAAAAATTCCCGACTAAAACAGTAATTTGAACAATTGTGGCGTGCTTGGAATGGATACCTTTGTTACTTTTATTTTTTTACTTAATTATTCTGAATTTACTAAACCATCTCACTAACAGGTCGAATACAATATTCAAACATAGCCATTAGTTGTTATTCTTTAGCATGTTTGTCTAACTAAACATTGACATGAACAAATCACAAAAAAACGTGTTAGTTTAAAGCAAAGTATGTACTTATTGATTTATTTTTTAAGTGTACAAAGGTTTACCAGCTTTTGATTTAAGAGGGAGAGTGATTATTTGACTTTACATACATAAAAACTATAAGATTCCACTTTTGGTGATCACCGCGATCACTTTTCATCAGTTGACTCACTAACTTGTTGGCCTTCCTCCAGGGTCAAAGGTTGGCATACAAAACACAAGGGGGCAAAAACCTGGGGACGCCTTTGTATGCATATATTGATATAATTTATAGCAGAGTAACGTTACAAAAAATATTTTTGTGTTTTATACTAATACACACTATCGTTACCAATCATCGCACTAATATTTTAATGATTATATCGTTTTCAAGTATAACAAACGATACACATTCAAAGAAAGTTTTGTTAAAAGCCATCTACGTGCCTCCAAAGAAGTTACTCGAGATTCCTAACGTAAGACCAACGTTACCGTCAAGATCGTTTAGTAACACAACCATGAATAATTATATATTCCTTTATATTTCTAGTTAAGGTGGAGTCTTGTAATTGCAACTACCTGGTTATTGCAACTGACTTAAATAACTCCCTCTAGGATCACTGTTTTGAACAACGACAGGCGTGATATTGTATTTGTTAGTTTAGAAGAACAATATCACCAAACTGTCGTTGTTCAAAACAGTGATCTTAGAGGGAGTTATTTAAGTCAGTTGCAATAACCAGATAGTTGAAATTACAAGACTCCACCTTCCGGGTGTTTAGTTTTCCGAATTTTAATAAGTTGTAATTATTCTTTTTAGAAACCGTTTAACTTTCCTGGATTGCTATAAAACGAACCTAACCTTATCTACAGGTTCTTTAGGTATATCTCTGTAAACATTTTTAAAAGTTAACGAGTTCGGAAAAAATAAGTTTTACTAAGTTGTGATTTTTCAGACAACTCTTCGGATTTACGATAAGATATAGTTATGGATTTTGTAATTGGAGCTACCCCGTCAGCCAGTCGTTATTTATGTCGTGTTTATCAACGTAGATAAACGTTGATAAATCATTTCTCACTTTCTGACCAGTACGTAAGAGCAAGAGTGACGGATGCCTTATGCACAATGAATCCACCACGATAATGACGTCCATAGTGTAGCAAAATACTATGTTAGATTTATCAAAATAGTAATGCGATATAAGAGCTGGGTTTAACAACTTGCTTTCTAAAAACATGTTAACATCCTAGAATGTAGTCGTTAATTAGTAAATTTTAATAATAAGTAATTAAAAATATTACAGTGCTGCTAATGTGAAATTTAATATCTATTGAGATCTACGTATAGCTCGACGCTTTCAGACATTGGTAAAAATGCAAGGTAGAAGTAATTCAACCATACCAAAAATGGGCGTTGGTTTGCTTGTAGTAGCTGTAGATCTGTGAGGGGAAAACAACGGTAGTACGGTTAGTTGGACCCGAGTCCAAATTCCACTTCTGCTTCTCGCTGACCATCGGAAATGTAGTCACGAAAGCCTCGTTCTGCGACAGACCATTTTTTGTTACAACGCCAATAAATCAAGTTTAACGATTTTCAATCGTGTACGTGTTTACAGAACTACCAGTTTCTTAATAGCTATCGGAAATCTTCGTTTTTCTATGACACACGAATGACAAATATAACTAGTGACATTTGCAAGTGCAAGTGAGATAGTAATAGCTAGCCGAACGCCATTAAGAAGCTGGCAGTACTGTACTACAAGTATTTATGAAGCTCTTGGTCAGTGTGGACCCACCCATTTACGTTCAAACGATTTATTTTGGACTTACTGTCATTTTTTGCAACAATAAGTACTAACTAAATCAAAAACTAAAATAGTGTCACCTTACACTGAACCTAAGCAAGTAGAGGGCGTTAATGGGTTTAACCAACAAAAATTACATTTTTACTGACCAGACGAGCTTAATTAAAATAATCAACCTCCAAGTTATTGCTGTCATTTAAAAGTCACTGGTAGCAAGGCAATTGATATTTATAGAGAACTCTATTTTTGCTCTTCGTTTCAGGTAGCTAAACCAGATGAAGCGGTAGTAGGACAAAATGTGTTCGCGTGCGACATGATTGGTCTGGCCAAAAAAGTAATCTTGACACCTGCGACCAATGGAGTACACTCCTCTATCAAAGTGCACTGCGAACCGAAAGGCGCCTGTCCTAAAGGCGTCGTAGCATTCCCTGATCACATACATAATCTCACGCGTTCGTTCCCAGAGTGGGGTAGGCAGAGCTACAGAATTACAAACATCTCTAAAAACTTGTTGATAATTCTATAACCACAATTTGCACAATTAGGCTAAGATGTTTACCAGCGTATTAGTGACAGGTTGCAAGCCCATCGCCTAACAGTACTACAAGCCTTAATTCCCTTAGTCGTCTCTTACGACATCCACGGGAAGACATGGAGTGGCACTATTCTAACTCGGCAACCACACGAGGCAATCCCTGATCAATATTTCATAAAAAAAAAATTGTAGGCAAAATACTTAAGGCCGCTGGCAAATGGTTAAAAAATGAGTTCAAAATTATTTACTTTATCGTTTTTAGGGTTCCGTACCGAAAAGCTCCACTGTCCGTTTGTCTGTCTGTCACCAGGCTGTACCTCATGAACCATTATAGCTAGATAGTTGAAATTTTCATACATGATGTATTTCTGTTGCTGTTATAACAACAAATACTAAAAACAGAATAAAATAAATATTTAAATGGGGCTCCCATACAACAATCGTGATTCTTTTGCCGTTTTTTGCTTGATATTAATAACGGCAACTGGTACAGTGTCTAATGTTGTATAGATAATCAAATGGTACAGAATCCTTCGTGCGTGAGTCCGACTCGCACTTGACTGCTTAAATACTAGTCAATTTAGTGCGAGTCGGACCCGCGCATTGAGGATTGCGTTTAGTAACACATTTAAGAGTAGGGAATTTCTACCCGCATGCACGATGTCATGTCAGCGCTTGAAGCACGAAGCAGGCGAAGCAGCACGGCGCCGACGAGCGCGAGCAGCGAGCGAGCGAGTGGAGACATGGCGAAGAGGAGAAGGGATAACGGACGAGCGCCCGCGCAGCTCTTATACTGGCGTTATACCAAAGGAGGCGGCTAAGTGTAATAGTCAAAACATTCTATACTCTATTGGTAAAGGCAATAAGTAAAGCCTTATTTGGTACTCGTGTAACGGCAGAATAGCAGAAATGGCCAAACAAAAATCAACAAAAATTTAATTGATTTACCATGTAGTAATTTAAATTTTTGATTAAGGTAAGGTGGGGTAAGTGCGTCTACGAGGCAAGTGCGACAAACCAACAATGTCTCCTAAAATATATATGGTTCGTCGCGTTTGCCCATAGACGCACTTACCCCAAGGTGCGGAAAAAGAGTCGACGTGGTAAGTGCTACGAACCATATATTTTTTAGGACATATTGTTGGTTTGACGCACGTCTTGCCCCGTAGACGCACTTACCCTATCTTACTTTATTTGCATACATTTTAAAGTTAAAAATCGGACGCATATCCATGTTTTTTTGTATAGAAAAAGTTAAGTTAAATTTCAAAGCATGCGCTTAAAATGTTGCCCTAATTTTAAAAATATGAAACACATGACTAGATAACTAATTCCTAAACCGCCTTAAAGGAGGATGGGCTTATTGGCCCGTATGACCAATAAGCACAAGCGATATACCATCGGATAGGTTTTTTTTATGTCGTAAAACTTTTACTGTGGCAGGTAGTTCCAAATCATTGTGTCAAAGAAGTTATCGCCACATAAAACAAGTGTGAGTTGAAACATGACTAAGTAAATAGGTTTTTTCGATATTAAGGTCCTGTATCGCAGATCATGAAGGTTTGTCAATGATTATGTGTCATGATATTTTGGTTTTTATGCGTTTTCTTATGTTTTTTGTGTCATTCGTTCAGTTATGCGAGCATAAACTATTATGTTGACGACTTAGGTTTGCCTACCTAGTAGTCATTTTTTAATTCGTAATTCGATATTTGGTTGTTTTCTTATGCGTATTTATATAATAAAACATTAAC
The DNA here is from genome assembly GCA_946894065.1 of Acleris literana. Lineage (NCBI taxonomy): Eukaryota > Metazoa > Arthropoda > Insecta > Lepidoptera > Tortricidae > Acleris > Acleris literana. Next base: position 908,596 of record OX335671.1, read on the forward strand.
AAACCGTTGTACAGAACCCAATAATCACTTAAATTCAATAACAATAAAAATAATCTTATCAACATAGACGAAATGTCTATTTATCTTGCAAAAACTCTTTTTGCACAGAAATATGGCATTTCTTGTCACACTAAAAATTGAAGTATTATATAAAAAAAACTTTTCCGATGAAATATCGTTTATTCTTATTGGTTCCATACAAATCTGCTCATCCTCCTTTGTCAAGTTGGTTAATAGAACTGCTTTACTAATGGTGGTAATGCTTTTTTAATATTCATAGGTGCATTATTTATTATGCCTAAATTAAAGAACAAAGTACTTTGACTTTTACGTTGACGTTACTATCCTGACGTTATTTATTTATTCGACATTGTCGCGTCGTTACTTTACTATTTTAAAAATACATACATACATTAAATCACGCCTGTTTCCCAGAGGGGTAGGCAGAGACCACTTCTTTCCACCTGCTACGATCCTGACAAATCTCTTTCGCTTCTTCCACATTCATACATCGAGTCATGCTTGCACGTCGGTTTCGGGTACTTAAGATCCGGCCCTTTTCCAGTATGTCTCCGATTTGATTCGAAAAAGTACGCCTAGGGCGGCCCCTTCCGACCCTCCCACTCACTTTTGCTCTGTATATCTCTTTCGTCAATCTTCTTTCATCCATCCTTTCCAAATGACCGAACCATTGAAGCATGCCCTTTTCAATCTTAGTCACTACATCTTCTTTTAGTCCACATTTTTAATTTTTTCATTTCATATCATTTTTATTTTAAAAATATTAATTAAAAAAACCGTTTTTGACTTATTCAGTAACTACGCAAAATCATTCTCAGACACTTACCAAAGATAATAATCTCAAACAATTACAATAAATAGATAAATGTTTATAAAGTATCTAAAAAGCAGACTTTTTGTTACCAATCAAAGTACAAAATTAGCTTTTACGGCGGTTGATAAACCGAATTTTAATGCATTTAGCGTAAACTAAAATTATTTACGAAACCCAGTTGACTGAATCTAGACCTCTGGCATTTTACGGGTGATTGTTACTTATCACTGTAAAAAAAAAAAAACATTTTAAAAACTTTTATTAGCCTGTCGACATAGCTTTTCCTTTGGCAATTTTTTAATGATATTACTGGACACTGCTCTATTATACTCGTACTAGGTAAAATAATATTGCTTTTGGCATGTTATCATATTGTTTTTAACTCGGTCGCCATTGATACTATCAAGTAAATAAGGTGTATCATAACGTTAAGATCAAAAGAATTATTGTTTTATTGAAGAAGAATTACTGGTTTCGATGTAACATTTTTGACGGGTGTCTATTCTACGACGTTAAACGATATTGCTTTTGTCCTGTTATCGTATTGTCAACGTTTTGATTGCTCTTATTTACTTGAGAGTAATGAAACAATACTATAACACTTCAAAAGTAATATTGTTTAATGTCGTACGATTAGAATAGAGACCCTGGCCTGTCACATCGCATACGATTAACTGTTGATCCGCATACAAATTCAAAATTCAAACTATTTATTCAGTAAATTGGCCACATGAGGGCTCTTTTACGCGTCGGTAATATGGAATGAATCTAATAGCGCATCCGACCAGACCATCATTGCAGGGAAGAAGCGCCGCAAGAATCTCCAGCTCACACTTCATCCAGTTTAGCTATCTGTAACGTAAATAAAAAATTAGTTAGCTAAAACAGATATCAACTGCACTACCGACCCAACTTGAAGGCTGTTCATTCACCTTGCTTGAATTTGATTAAATATTTATTTAATTTTATGTGAAAAAGGAGGCAGACGAGGAAGCAAGTCACCAGAGGGCTCAGAGAAGATGCACTACGCTAACTAACGTTTCTATTCGATTCGTTTTTAAACCAATCGCGTCACTGGTAGACCACGTGACTTTTCGTATCACGTCATCTTCCAGTGACGCGATTGGTTTAAAAACGAATCGAATAGAAACGTTAGTTAGCGTAGTGCATCTTGTCTGAGCCCTCTGATGGTAAGTGATCATCGCGACGCATATACACCCGCAACACCAGAGGAATCGCAGCTGCGCTGCCGGCCTTTGAGAAAAGAGTAGGCTCGTTTTTTGAAGGCCCCCAAGTCGTATTGGTTTAGAAATACAGACGCCGAGAGCTGATTCTACATGGGTAAGGTGCGCGGGAAGGAGGCCCTCGAAAACGCACGGTAGTCGATTTCCCACTATAAAGATGGTGTTGATGAAATGATAGTTTGGTTCGAGTTGTACACTCAAGGAATTTAATTTGTGACCCACCTTAGGTCCGAAGTCAATCTGACATTCTACAGCAATAAGGTTGAGTTTCCTATCAATTACAAATGACTTGGCATGTCTATTGACAATGACATCTTCAAGCAGATTTTCTTTGAAATGGGTAGCAAATTAACTTCCGTGACCATACGATGGGATTTCTTAGTGCACCTCAACATAATTCACGGAATACTTACCGTGATTAAATCCGACTTGTTGAATTATTCACAGCTGAAAATTACTCGTATCGATATCGTGAGTGACCATTCACCGCTCAAAATTCAACTATAACCATATTTAGACACATCTATGTATACTTTTAACCTTCGATTTATTTGTGTTAGTAAAGCATTACACATTATACAGCGTCAGATCCTATATTTTAAGGGCAGTAAGATAAGACCTTAATTAACTTAAATTGGTACATTAAGTTAACAAAAGAAAACATTTTTTTTTCATACAAATTAATTCGGCACGCAATGTATTCAAATAACCAAGTCGTCTACGTAAGCACTTTGTGTTCATTGATTTATTGACGACGTTATTGTAAACTCAATATTTGCATTACATTGGTGGCCGGGAAAACTTAAAAAAAATCATTACTCTTAATAATTGAGAGTATTTGTTAAAATTTATTACTGTAAAAATAAAAAATAAAAGTAAAATATTGTTTATTTGCCAAGAACCTTACATTTACATACATTGCCCATGACCACCACACTAGGCTCAGCCTGTCACGTGGGGTCCATTTGTTACAATTACCAGGTACAAGTATAACTCCTGCGCTATTACTAATTAGAATTACAGATGGCTTAACACTAATTAACAAATTTTATAAAACATCGATATTTGAATTAAAGTTCTTTTTAAGCTACGTGTGAATGTGTGCGTGCGTGTTTGTTACCTCTTAACACTGCTTAAATCTATCGTATGTTAAAATTTAGGATCGTATGGAATACACACGCTGTATAAACCATTATTATAAATTTTTAACCCTGCTTAACCAGAGCAAATCATCATTGCTAATTTAGTCGATGTTATCAGCACGGCTTTTTGCAATTAGATTTAGTTACACATGTAATCACCCTATGTGATATAAAAGCTGCGCCTGCATTCCGCGCTGCATGCCATATCGTCACTCACGCTCACCTGGGTCGACACAATGTTCAAGAATATTTAAGAGAATGAGACACTTTTACCCAACTGCCGAAAAGGGAGGGTAATGTTTTTGACCTGTATGTATGTGTACATATGTGAAGTTCTTTGTTTCCTCATAGAGCCTGAACGGAAGGCCCGATTTTGACAAAAAAGGTGCTGTTTAAGAGTTAATAATATGGGAATTTAATTTAACATATAAGACGCCAAATTTTGTACGGTTTTATAGCTGATTTTCTTTTAGACTATTTAACTCACACGTGCTCTCGAGAATAATGTTAGTGGTTCAGTTTTTAATTCGAAGGTACAAATCCTTAAAAGATATTTTACCCCTATATAGTAACATTATTATTATTGTTGTGTTAGTGAATTTTGAATAAATGACGTAAGTTTTAGATGTAGTTACCTAACTTTAAAAGTATGTACATATGTTACATTGTGTGTAAACACTTCATTGTACAAAACACAGAAATTCAGATAAAATATTTACATAATAGGAATGTCCAAAGGCGCACCTTTGGGTGAAAATATAAAAATATCGTGTGTGCTTAGAATTATTACTTACTTTCATATTTAACTACTGCAATTTGTAAGCCAAAAGGCAAAACATTAATTAATTAATTAATAACATTAATTAGGTATATTAAATATGCAAAAAAAAACTGGTGTTTATCAAAAAAAAATATTTTTATCTTTACAATAAACTGGTTGTTACTAAGACTTAGGCATCGAGATAATAACTCTGAAAGAAGGGGTGATCATTTTTCATTGAGAGCGTCGGTGGCCTAGTGGCTTAGAGGGTCGACTCGTGATCGTAAGGTACCGAGTTCGAACCCCCGCGGTCACCATGTACCAATGAGTTTTTCTAACTTAAGTGCATTACCCGATGCTCTTACGGTGAAGGAAAAACATCGTGAGGAAACCTGCGCATTCGATCAGCTGAGTGTGTAAGAGGGTAATTGCACAAAAGATCCTAAAGGGTCGAAGTGTATCCGAAAGGGCCCATCTGTAAGATAAGATAAGATAAGATAAGGGGTGATCATTAGGTATATTGGGGGTTTTAATCTATCTAATAGTTATTGAAAATAAATTTATAAATATAATTTTATTATCTTCTTTAAGTGGAAAGTAATAAAGGTAATCATACTTTAGCTAAGGTTGTATTGTAATCATACCAGTAACCGATTGGTCATGGCTGTCTCTTAGTGTAACACGGGCGCAATTATAAGTGCTGCGCCGGCGCTCGTCCGTTATTCCTTCTCCTCTGCGCCATGTCTCCACTCGCTAGCTCGCTGCTCGCGCTCGCCTGCGCCGTAGTGCTTCACGCTTCAAGCGCTGACGGCTACGACATAATTTGTAATACGCTTGACATAGGTACTGTACTGACCTCATCTCGAGTCAAACCTTCAAACAAGAATTAAATTGTCTTTGGTATTTGACTGGTGAGAAAAAGGGCGAAGCAGTGTGGGGTTGCTAGGGAGTGTTGACTTGGTGACGGTCGGGCTTAAAAAAATGTATTTCTTAATATTTTTGTTTGCTTTTTCTTTATAATAATAGTGTTGATATCACGAGATTTTCCTTTTTAAAGTAATAATGTGTGGTGTGTATAATTGTGAACATTATATAAAGGGGTGATATATAGGAATATTGAAAGGAGACGTTAGAAGGCTCTCGAAAGATTTTCATGTAGACGAAGTCTGCTTAAAAAGGTAAATATTGTAGTCCTACCGTTGATGGAAACAATTATCTATAAGAAATCATGATCACGAGTAATTTGGTTAATGGTTTGAGAATAAGAATATTGAATTAGTGATTTCTCATAGGTATTTTAACTATTCATACAAGTCTTATCTATTAGAATAGGGAAGCTTGGGGATGAGTGTTCTGGTTGAGAAGCTGAAAGACGAACGGAAGGGTGATAGTCATTGTCTAGAAGGGGTTCCAAATGGTGATAATTTTATAGTTGAATGATTGTTGTGTTTCAGGGTATAATAACAGAGTAGGGGAAAACTTTCGTAGTTTAGGGAAGTTTAGTTGTAAAACTTAATCTTTCTTTATTTTAATGCACTTCTTGCGGGTGCATGTTCCTGTGAGCCCCGTCATCTTCTACGGAGAATCTGTTTGGAGAAGTTGTCTTGAGAGTTCGGTTTGCGGCTGCGCGTTCTTGACGTCTCGTCGGGAACCGAAGCTAAGTGTTGTCTTTTTGTGGTTATTTGATGAGTGCATCGTTGCACTCAAAGTAGTAGTGCAGTTGGTTACGAATGACATTTGATGTCATCACATTCAAAATATTTTGAATTATTGAAGTTGTCATTGCAATTTTTTTGACAACAAGTTAATAAGATCATTCGTAGCAAAGCTGTCCTTGTTAGAACATGTTTATTTGAATATTTTTCTTTGATTTTGTTTTTTTTTTATTTACGATTATTTTCAAAATATTTTTGAGTCTCGAAATTTTATTTTTTTGAAAGGAACAATTTATTTAAAAAACAGAACAATTTTTTTAAAAATATTTTTTTAGAAACAAATCATATTGAGCCCAACAGTGATATACGTTAGTCGTCGGAAATCCAATCTAGTGATAAATTTCTTTGAATTATTTCACGGGATTTTAATTCTATTACGAATTTTATAATAATTAAAAGGTAAATAACATTATTATTCAATTGGTATTCTTTTGTTAATTTTTTTTTGAATCAAGGGAATTCAAAGGATTATTAATATTTCAAGACTGATTTAATTCGTTTTGATTTCTTGTGTACAATTTTAGGATTCCTTGTTTAATCTTCAGTTTATTTGGTAAACATTTTCTAAATTTTCCCATGATGTTTGGTTAAGATTATTTTATTTCTTCCTGCTCTTATATTGGGGATTACAGTTTATACTTGTGTCCTAGCAATCTAAATTACAATTTATTTCAATCTTTTCCATTTAAGCTACGGATATTTCCATCATATCCTATCCGAGTCGAAGGGGGTTTAGTGTCTTGGTGAAAGTTATCAGCGGGTCACAGACGTCGATGACATCTTACCGTCACTAAACATCTTGGACTAAGATAGCAAGCAGATCTACTGTACAGGGTATGCTCAGTATCCATTCAGACTTCACAGACTGCTTCAGTGTGTTGAAGGTTCAAAGCTAATAGCTTCTAAATTCATCTTGGGGAAACGGGGGTCAGATTTGAGTTGCGTCAAGAGTTGATCTCACCTCTGGTCGAAAGACGTTAGTTAGTTGAGGTGACTTGCTGGCTGGGTTTTTATGATCTCATGTTGGCAAGGATGCCTGCGAGTTTAGCTCGGCAACTGCTTTCTACTCCCGGCTATCATGTCGGTTCGTGGGGATTCGACTAAGCGAAGCGAAAGCTGAGCGTGTGGTATCGAGTGCCTTGACGGATTCGAAGGGGAGGAGACCTTCCATATTCTGGGTTTACTTTGATATCTGTCACACTGGATTGCAGAAAACACACACATTTCGTCGTCCTGAAATATCCGAGGATACAAGAGGGGTAGTTTAGGTCAATAGTCTCTCCATCTAAATTATTAGGAGATAAAATAAATCCTGCCTCTTGGAGTGACTATAATTTGTTGGGACCTCTGCTCTCTTGGTTACGAGAACCAACCTAGACTGACTTGGTGACGTAATGGAATCGCTCCCCAGACAAGCTAGAGGCAGGCTGGCAGAGTGTGACCAGTCCGGAGTCGAGCACATGAGTAAGAGCGGGGAGGGGCTCTGCTTTTACCAGAAATCATACCCTTGTCATACCAAATACCTATTAACTGAAGTTCCCTAATCGCTTCTTTATTTCAATTAGTACAACTATTTGAATTCCCTTATTCTTGAATATCTCTTTAACCAGTAGAATCTCTTATCCCTCAGTCTCACCTTAGGAACTTGGAACTACCAAAACATTAAAAATAAATCACAACGTAGGATCCTTTTTTTCGATTGACAATTTCTTTTGTCATCCGGCCTGTCAAAATAAATTAAATTTAAAAATATTTTATATTTTTATAAGGGCTACCCCTCGGGGTCAGCACAGTACCTAGAAATATTGTTTTTATATTTATACCTTCTTATTTATTACACTTAATATACTAAATTACTTATTAACAACTAAAATTATATTCTCAAACATAGGTTGCCAAACGATACCCTATAACTAATTTTATCCTACGTCTGTCCATCTGTCGGTTTTACTTTTATAAAGCTGTGCCTTTTGAACCACAACATAACAAACAGTGAATTTAATGATTTTATCGTTCTTCAGGCTTATAAAACGTCACTAATACAAGGAAAGTTACGTTGACACCCTTTTTTGTGAAACCAGACAGTTTAATCTACGTCCCTGACGTGAGAACCAACATAACTTTCAATAACTTTTGTTGACTGGCATGAATTTTATGTTTTTTTTTATACCGTGGATACTTGGGATACCATGGGTATATTGGATACAGTATGGGTTACTTTTAGAAATTACTCTAGCAACATTGAGCTGTTTAGTCTTTGGTCCCAACGCATTCCGGTGACAGATACATGTTTGCATCTCGACTAGACCTATTGCGGCAATGCAGTCGTGATATCGTCATTGCTTTGAAAAAACCTTGTATCTCATATTTCGTGACATACGATTTTAAACTTAAACGTGGAATAGTTATTTGTTATACAAGGGGGGAAAGTTATATTTTACCTGCGAGTGTTTCAACACACGAGACGTAAAATAACTTTTGCCCGTATATAACGTATATAACACAAAACTTTTCACCTCACAACAGCGACGAAAATAAGAAAAAGGGTCTGTACTATCAATTCACTTTGCTTTCTCAATTTCGCATTTTGCACGGTTTTCCGTAATTCTTCAGGTGTTAATACGTCTTCGTCACTCCAATCACTCATTTTTAATAACAAACTAGAATAACATGCGAATATTTAACTTTGACGGCTTAATTGAAAAGTTTTGACTTAAGTTTTTTTTCTTATTTCGGATGCGTTTTGTTCGCACATCGACTTACTTGGACTGCCAGAACATTTTATCCGTTTTTACAACAAGAATGAAGGTTAATGTCGAATGCTGATATTTATGAATTAAAATTAAGTTGTAAGACTGTATTTAGTGTTATTTACTCGATGCAATAATGAATTGCATCGAGTAAAAATTGTGATGTTAAAAATTCAGCACGTTTAAAGTTTTACGTTTTGTTAGCTGTCAAATATCACTTAAGCTGCATTCAAATGTCAAAACTCTTTCTTCACAAGTGGATAAAAAGCGATTTTCTCAATAGATATCAAACAAACAAAAAGGGCTTTCCGAGCTAATGAGATGAAAATAATTAAGTTGAATCACGTGCATCTCGATATATCAGATACTAGTTTTTCCAAAGTAGTAACGATATAATTCAAAGAACTTAATTTGGTATTTTTATATCAGGTACTTAAACAAGATGAGGCGCTAGTGGGTCAACACTTGATGGCTTGTACTTTAGGAAGAAGGGTGTTCTGGAAGCCAGTAACACCAGGGAAACACTCCCCTGTTATAGTACGCTGCAAAAGCGGCTGCCTTGAAGGCGTCACGGCATATGTCGATCAATATGTAATTAAAACAATTTAAATGGGCTGATTTGAGTCAGTCGTTATGTACAACGTCATTGAAGTTTAAATTTGTATGTACACATGGATCAAGTTATGTCATACTAAAACTATAAAACGGGACTTAATCGCGTAATAAAATGAAACATTTACCTCGACGTTTCGACTGTGTTACAACAGCCGTGGTCACGAGAAGACCGTTTTATAGTTTTAGTATGAGTGAAAATCGTGTTAGTTTAAAGCAAGTTATGTCAATAAAAAACATATTATTATTGTTATTTAGTTTTTTTCTGTATGTTAGTTTTTTTACAATAAATATTCAAATATTAAACAAAATTATAATACTAAAACAAAAATAAATATTATAAAAAATTCTAACCTACGGGTGCTGCTGGCAGCGGGGCAGGGCTCAAGCTACCGGTGTGGTTAGGGCAGTAGAGATTGGAACCTGCTCACAATACGTACTACCGTGTCGAGGAGTACTGCTTTCTGTATTTGGCCCTTGATCCAACAATCTAGCGAGAGTCTGTTAAGGTGTTGGTCGAGATTCTTCACTATGAGACCTTTCACCAAAACATTTTTTTAAACATCTACGTTTTTTGTAAAACAATGCTTTAAGAGTTACGTTCTAAATGAAATGACAATGAGAAATTTATCTCACTTTTATGCATAAATCCGTCCTTACATGATGGGCCATCGTATAGACCTTCAAGGCCCAGCCAGCCGCACCGGAGCCGCATTGGAGGTTGATTAAAAACTTGGAACAAATTTAACAAAAAGCAGTCTTTGAAGTCCCGACTACCCACCGCTGTAGCATTAGGACTAAAAATGTGCTGATGTAGCCTAGACACTCCTTGGGTGACTAATCATTAAGCTAGGATTGAAGAAACTTATCGTACGTCGGCCTAGTGGCCAGTCTGTAACGAGGGACATATAAAGGATCATAGTTAATTTTGATACTTAAAAGAGGGCAGCGCTAGGAGACACGCGCAAAAAATATCTCCAGGCAAAAGAGAAAGCCTCAAAAAGGGTAGCCCCTCCCATAAAGATGGTATCCACAGCCACACAAGTGGTCAAAAAAGATCTCCGACCCAACCCTTCCATTGTCGGGCAAAAGAAAGGAAGCCCGTATTCTGTAACCATGCATGCGTCAGGATTCCCACTCCGCGACTCACATAGCTATAATTCTCCCCCACATCCCAACCCCCATTCCTATCCTGCTTTTTGGAAAAATCCCGCGGATATGTAAACGGAGGAAGGACTTTCTCCTCCGGCCTTTCAGCACTGGCTGGGGTAGTATCCGCGTGACTCTAAATTCTAGTTGGTAAATGATACTTTGAGGGAACTGGGGGGTTATTATTATTATGACCTAGCTATGCAGTTCAGTTTACATTTGACAAATTTTAACTAATTTTGAAATATTTTTTTCTAAACCTAATAATCTTTTCAGGATTAATAAGATCACCTATAGAACCTTCAAGTTAGGTTAGGTTTGTTTTAAAAAATAAAAGATATAAAGTTTCACCGTGACATTGAAACACTAAAGTTGATGAGGCTGCTGCCTGTTGCTAAGGTTGATGACATGTTGGTCAAAGGAGGGGCAGGTCTGGACTTTAAGCAGGCCAGTTACAGAGATTTTGCATCCAGTTTCAAAGACATAATTTTATTTAAAAAAAAAAAGACAGGTGAGCTGGAGCAGAGGGCGGGCAAGTTGCAACATGGCGAAAAGCGGGAAACGAAGCCGCAGCCCAAATTTTACACAAGACGATTTTTTTCATAGCTACACCGAATTGTAAAAATAACATAATGATAATATCAATTATTATTAGTATTATTACTTTTCCTACCATTGAGGATTCACTGAGGTTTGTATTCAATTCATTGGATCTACCTCAGTTAACGAAGTATATTTGTATGTCTGCATATATATTAATACATACATATATGTATATAAATAAATAAATATATACACTCGTTCATCGAAGTTTACTTACATCATGAGAGAAACCTTTAAATTAACCGAAAAATCTGAAACAACGGTTTATTCATACGAAGGTTAAAATTGATACAGTTCTGGCTAATTATTGTAGCGGTCGAACTGATTATGACAGGTCATTTAATTTTCTTATCGATTCGAGTAATTATCAGTAGCTAATAAGTCGGCATGACGAATTTAACAATCGGTGTAGCAACAAAGTTATAATTTTCTTTTATTAACTTAACATTGAACACCCCAGCGAATTGCGAACCTTAAGTGGTAGGTGCGTGGGGCACATTGCTCGTAGAACTGATGGCTGTTGGGGCGGAAAAGTTCTAAAGTGGCAGCCGCGGACCGGAATGCGTGTTGTCAGGCCTTTTACAAGGTGGACAGGCGATCTGGTGAAGATCGCGGGAAGCCGATATACTCATAAATATGCGAGTAGCACAAAACCAGCCGTCGTGGAGATCCTTGGGGAAGGCATGTGGTCAACAATGGACGTCTTTCGGCTGAAATGATGATGATAATATGATGACCTTTACATTCCCAATGGCTAATCGCTCTTATGCGGAACCCTCCGAGCAAGAGTCTCGCACTGGTGCTGCAACGCTCAGGGTCAACTCAGCATGTGTTGCGGCACAGGTGCTGCAACGGTCAGGGTCCACTCAGCATGTGTTGCGGCACTGGTGCTGCAACGCTCAAGATCCACCCAGCATGTATTGAGCACTGGTGCTGCAACGCTCAGGGTCCACTCAGCATGTGTTGCGGCACTGGTGCTGCAACGCTCAGGATCCACCCAGCATGTATTGAGCACTGGTGCTGCAACGCTCAGGGTCCACTCAACATGTGTTGCGCTACTGTTGCTGCAACGCTCAGGATCCACTCAACATGTGTTGCGGCACAGGTGCGGCAACGCTCAGGGTCCACTCAGCATGTGTTGCGGCACTGGTGCTGCAACGCTCAGGATCCACCCAGCATGTATTGAGCACTGGTGCTGCAACGCTCAGGGTCCACTCAACATGTGTTGCGCTACTGTTGCTGCAACGCTCAGGGTCCACTCAGCATGTGTTGCGGCACTGGTGCTGCAACGCTCAGGGTCCACTCAGCATGTGTTGCGGCACTGGTGATGCCACGCTCAGGGTCCATTCAGCATGTGTTGCGGCACAGGTGCTGCAACGCTCAGGGTCCATTCAGCATGTGTTGCGGCACAGGTGCTGCAACGCTCAGGGTCCACTCAGTATGTGTTGCGGCACAGGTGCTGCAACGCTCATTTTCAGTGAGTCCCTAGTTTGCATACGATGCTAAACAACTATAAAATAGATCCTCCTTTTTTGAAGTTATAGTAGTTTGTTACGATAGAGATACGACAAAACTCTACCTAGTCTAGGGTCGGTCTGGTTGCAGCTACTTTTACCATTGCCACGATTTTTCTTTCTTTTTTTTTGTTTGTTATCAATTTTTCATAATATTTCTCTATATCAGTGTGTGGTTTGTTGAACATAGTTTTTTTTTTCTCGAAATAATGAAAATTATTTTTTGCAACACAGTAGGTTATAAAATAAATGTAACGTATTTCTGATTAAAATAAAACTAATTTAGAACGCTTCACTGGGGTGATAACGAGAACAAACTAAGTATAATTTTATACACACAATAATATGCGATGATTATTTAATTGACCTAAGTAACTCCATTATGTTCATACCGATTGTTGTTTGGTCATGGCTGCTCGTTAGCGAAGCACGGTGCAACTATAAGAGCTGCGCCGGCGCTCGTCCGTTATCCGTTCTCCTCTTCGCCATGTCTCCACTCGCTCGCTCCTGCTCGCTGCTCGCGCTCGCCTGCGCCGCGCTTCTTTACGCTTCAAGCGCTGACGCCGTGGTCGGATTACGTCGTGAATCTGATGATGGCGTTACTCTGCCGTTGGTTGAACTTAAAATGGGTAAGTTCTTTGATTTATTATGTTTAACATTAACACTGTCCTAGGGTGAATATTCAGTCGTTTTAACCGTCATCATTGTTGTCTTCAATATAAGTTTAGACGAAAATAATTATGATTAAAACCGGGCAGTAGCATGTTGGACCATGCTCAGTGAAGGATTCCGATGCCTTTACTAGAAAAATCAACAAACTATCTCGATAAATTATGAACGAATTTACAATCACATAATATTCTAAGCGGTCCCCCTAATCCAAAAATCAATTAACATAATGTGTTTTCCAGAAGTAAACAATGATACTTACGCTAAGTATCGTTTCTATTCGTTTCGTTTTTAAACCAATCGCGTCACTAGTAGGATGACGTGATACGAAATCTCATGGTGTAATAAATTAAAACAAAATAGGTACCTTTGCTTTACGTGTATGGGAAATACCGAAAAAAACATTTTTTTAATATTATATTTAACAATTTTGTTGACGTAATTTAAATGTATAACAATGCCCAATTACAGATTTATAGCACCAAGAGTCTCTGCGTCAAACCGTGGACATGGCGAAATTATAAGGGTTCCTTGTTTACTACGGAACCCTGATAAACAGCAGACCTGGGGGTACTTTTCATTCCATTTAAAAGAACAAGAAAGTTGTTTTATTTTTTTTGAGATCGATGGAGCGCAGTATTCTCGGTGTTCAGCTTTTAGACCGGATTCGGAATACTGAGCTGCGTTCCCAGACAAAAATAATAGATGTAGCTCATAAAGCTACGCAACTAAAGTGGGACTGGGCCGGCCACGTTGCTCGAATGCATCCTAATTGTTGGGCCAGGAGAGCCACAGACTGGCTCGCGCAAAATGCAGAGATGGAGTGATGAGTGAGCTCATGGGACAAGAACTGGAGGGAAACCGCTCAAGATCGGATAGAGTGGAAGAGGGGGAGAGAGCCCTTTGCCCAGCAATGAGACATTATGGGCTCATAATAATAATAATTATTATTATTATTTATTAATCCGGAATATTGTACGAAGACTAGACTCTAGCGGTTAAAACGCCGAAAAATCACCCTCCAATTAAAATTAAATAGTCTCAAATATGAACTTAACGTTTGTTGTAAACCCTTTCCATGTTGACTAACTTTAATTTTCAAATAAAAAATAACTGAACAAGGGCCCTGCTTCAGGATAGAGTTCCGTTGTCAAAGCAAGCTTTTTAAATCTTCACCGCATAAGCGATACCATGATACTATCCTTTTAGTCGACAAAGTTTTCTTTTTGATACTAATATTACGTGCTATTTAAGATATTTGTTAGAATATAAGTATTTTTGGCTTGGGTGGGCACACAACACTAACGAAAATAACACCTTACGGCTCAAATTCTAAACCGTCTGCCAAGACTATATTTTTTTTTTTTTTTTTTTTTTCAGTTATAAGTTTGTTCTTTTAAATAAATTTACACTTGCTTATAATAAATTTATACTCGATGCACAACCTTTAACTTTTCTCAAGCTCTCAACGGTTAGATGGAAGAGATCCCTTAAAGCGATAAGTTCTCCTTTGCACATTTTTTTTAAACTAATCGTATCGTTCTGGTTTTTGTTTTCTACGGTAAAATGTTTACATACATAATAATACGGACAATACAGCTGGCTACAAGTGGAACAATTGTTTTCATTTTGTACGCAGACTCGCCGTCGGACTGTCAAGATGAAAACGATTGCGATTGCGAGTGCGTTAGGCAATACTGCCCTACTAAGCATAATGGCGATATCTCAGACAAAACATCTGTAGAAATTGCAACCTAGTTACAAACAGAAGAGAGTTGAATCTGCTTTGGCTGTTGTATTTAGTTATTGCATTTTTGCTTAGGAGGGCAGAATAAGCCTGCTGGGCTTAGGTCACTTATTACATGTTTAATATTAATTAGTAACTTTTTGGGTTTTCAGGCATAATAGACGATGCCGACACAAATCTAAGGAAAATTTCGTTACAGCCTTCCATTGTGCCACCAACGAACTCCACAACTGATTTCCTCTTCACAGTGCCTAACGTGAGAAACAAATTATTTTACTTAGTTAAATACTTACTCTCAGAAAACTGCAAACTCACAGACAGCTGAGGCGGCACGATGCGTTAAGCCATAAGAATAAACAATAACTACACGTAGAAGCGAAACTCCCGGCTCCCGACGCGCGCTCAGCGCGTTAGATACCTACCGCTTGGCGATACCTGAGGTGTCTAGTCAGTCAGGGGCGCCACACACGGAATATTCATATATTAATATGCCAAAGTATACATTATAGCAGTGCATCTTACGATATATTTCGCTACTAGTTGACAGAGTCCACACACGCTGCTATATTATATGTATATTATAGCTAGGTATCTTAAGATATCCTAATAGACCTTGTTATAGGTATATTTATCTCTTTCCCTCGCCACTATAATGAATGGGATGGATCTATATTTTCATATCTTAGTACTGTGTGGTTCTTCGCTATAATGTTATTATATATTTCGGTATATTAATATATATTATTGACTAGTTTTCGTGTTTTATAGATGTATAACAGCTACATAAGCAATGTACTTTTCTGGAGATAATCTTAATATCATAAAAAAATATGATTACGTACCTAATTTAACGTAAATGTAAAAAAAACTCATTTTGAAAAAATGTTTCCACGTTGAAGAAAAACATAAATAACATTTCGTGACTAAACTTGTATAACACACCCATAAAGCGATTAAAATATTTCGCAAGTGACAGCCCTAACTTTAGGCGTGGAAGACAGAGGGGCGTAGCGGGGTGAAGGGGGAAGTAGGTATTTAAAGCGCGGCATTTGGGGCCTTGGTAAAGGAGATTCGCTTCTACGTGTAGTTATTGTTTATTCTTATGGTTAAGCCTTGAAATGTCAAGTGCTTAAATTATGTCCAGAAAGGACAACGTCAAAATCTTGAAACGTCCTTGTCGTGTAATGTCAAAGTCGTACAACGTCAAGGTTACAACGTCAAGCTTACTAAGTATTTCTAAGTATTCTACGGACTAGGCAGCTTAACATTTCAAGACTTTGACTTTAAAAGATGGTGGTGTTTTACTACCTGGTCATTCGGAGACTTTGACGTATTACTAGTATGACATTCTAAGATGTTGCCGTATTAGGTACCTACTAACTGGTCATTCTGAGACTTTGACGTATTACTAGTATGACATTCTAAGATGTTGCCGTATTAGGTACCTACTAACTGGTCATTCTGAGACTTTGACGTATTACTAGTATGACATTCTAAGATGTTGCCGTATTAGGTACCTACTAACTGGTCATTCGGAGACTTTGACGTATTACTAGTATGACATTCTAAGATGTTGCCGTATTAGGTACCTACTAACTGGTCATTCGGAGACTTTGACGTATTACTAGTATGACATTCTAAGATGTTGCCGTATTAGGTACCTACTAACTGGTCATTCGGAGACTTTGACGTATTACTAGTATGACATTCTAAGATGTTGCCGTATTAGGTACCTACTAACTGGTCATTCGGAGACTTTGACGTATTACTAGTATGACATTCTAAGATGTTGCCGTATTAGGTACCTACTAACTGGTCATTCGGAGACTTTGACGTATTACTAGTATGACATTCTAAGATGTTGCCGTATTAGGTACCTACTAACTGGTCATTCGGAGACTTTGACGTATTACTAGTATGACATTCTAAGATGTTGCCGTATTAGGTACCTACTAACTGGTCATTCGGAGACTTTGACGTATTACTAGTATGACATTCTAAGATGTTGCCGTATTAGGTACCTACTAACTGGTCATTCGGAGACTTTGACGTATTACTAGTATGACATTCTAAGATGTTGCCGTATTAGGTACCTACTAACTGGTCATTCTGAGACTTTGACGTATTACTAGTATGACATTCTAAGATGTTGCCGTATTAGGTACCTACTAACTGGTCATTCGGAGACTTTGACGTATTACTAGTATGACATTCTAAGATGTTGCCGTATTAGGTACCTACTAACTGGTCATTCGGAGACTTTGACGTATTACTAGTATGACATTCTAAGATGTTGCCGTATTAGGTACCTACTAACTGGTCATTCGGAGACTTTGACGTATTACTAGTATGACATTCTAAGATGTTGCCGTATTAGGTACCTACTAACTGGTCATTCGGAGACTTTGACGTATTACTAGTATGACATTCTAAGATGTTGCCGTATTAGGTACCTACTAACTGGTCATTCTGAGACTTTGACATATTACTACTCTGACATTCTACGATCTAGGCAGCTTGACATTTCAAGACTTTGACTTTGAACGCCGGAGGGGCGATAAGGTGGGTCCACACCATAGTGCTCCATGGGATCAGACTGCGAGGCCTACTTTAGTACCTTACCTACCTTTATATTTTACCTTTTGGCCTTACTTTGAAAATCGAAGTATGAAGCTACTTTAGATCTATCCCTTTCTCTCGATTGAGTCTCGGGAAATGCGCAGTGTTCAGATCGATATCACCTGTCACCTGTGTGTATGTGTTCTTTGATAAAAGACTGACTGTTGAGTTTCTTGCAGCGGTTTTTGTAAACAGTGTCTTCTTTTGGGAAGCGCTGGTACCTTACATACAGAATAAAGATATTCATTATTATTTTCATTTGCAAAATGTACCAAAGAAGTTTATTCCAAGTCACTTACCATCAGAGAAGACGGCGACAAGTTGCTGGTCGCAGTTGACGTCTGTTTATAATCCCCGACGCAAAAATAAGGGCTGTTATAAGTCTGACCAATCTGTGTCTGTCGCACAGTAGCTCTGTAACGGGTGACCTGATTTGGAAATGGTTTTTTTATTTGAAATCAGGTTTTGTAGCGGTTTTTAATTAGGTTTCATGAAAATCTGTTGAGTCATTTCAGAGATATCAGCTTTGAAAGAAGGGGTCACATTATTCGGAGGTTTTTTATCTACGTAATAGTTATGTATGTATACAGTTATAAGAAACTTATTTCTTTATTTCTTCATAGAAAGCTAACAATGATGAAGTGCTGGTGGGACAAAACTTGGCAGCAAGCGACAAAACTCTTACAGCAACTAGAATGACCCTGACCCCTTTGCATAAGGGACAGCATTCCCCTCTCAAGCTACATTGTGTCCCCAAATGCCCCCAAGGCGTCCTGATCAATGCTGATCAATATGCCATTAAAATAATTGTATAGCCTTTGTTTGGTACCGCTTGTTGCGTGAATAATAAATGATTATAAAATGATTTTGGTTTTCATTTTTAAAATACCAGTCAGTTTCGGTCGAACTCGCGTACACAGTGTTCCGTACCACCCGACATACACTTGGCCGGTTTTTATTATTTGTTTTGGGTTTTCCCCATTAAGCATACCAAATTAACAACTGCGTTATTAAGACGAGCTGGCAAGGAAAGGGTTCAAGGACGCATACGTTTGGCCTGAACCAGCCATAACGCCCTGGAAATACACCAGAAAGAGTGGAGAACCACGGTTGGCTTAGGGCATGCAAAGCTCTTTATACAAATAGTTGACCAGAGCTGGACCTATAAACTTTGGAAACTCAGCAGAAGACAACTCCGATGCATTATCGGAGTGTTAACTGGGCACTTTGGGGTGAAACATCTCCAAAAATGGGCCTTTATGACAACACAGATTGTAGAATGTGCGGTGAAGAGGTGGAAATAATGAAACACTTACTGTGTTAATGTGATGCCCTCGTCGGAGTAAGAATGAAAATCCTTAGTTGTGGCTACCCAGAACAAACGATTTCAAGGCACTACCATTACACTCCAATATCATCTTTCTGGAAGGGGTTCAGGTTGCATTGGATTAAGCGCTAAATATAAGAGGGGTAATTACAAAAACTTGAGATTCGGAGGAAATATTTAATGGATATCATATGGTGCACAAACTCACCAAAGATATTTAAAGGGACGTTTGATCATTATGACATCATCTATTCCGCCATACCCAGGTCTCAATGATGAACTTCATTTTGTTAATTGAGAAGGCCGCGGGTTTTTTGGAGGATGTGAAGGGAGTTTTGGAAATTTATCACCTAAGGCGTTAATATAGGTGGCGGGAAAGTAACTCTACGCGTACGGGCGTGCTCTAGTATATAAATCAATATTCTGTAAATAATAACGACCACCTAACTTTTACGGTTCAAAAGATACAGATCTTTAGGCAGCCATTACACAGCCAATCTAGATCGCAATCCGTGATCGTGATCAGGTGATCTTGATCCAGATTGACTCTGTAACGTGTTAGAATGACGGATCACGACATCGGATTACATATTATCTAGATTTTTTGAAATCTCCTGCGATCCGCGTCCTTGGTCGGATCACGACCTGGATTGACTGTGTAATGGCTGCCTTAAAGTTAGCACGGACAAAGCAAGCTTTATAATAGGATCTAGTTTTGCACCCTTTGAGTACAGAACCTTTAAAATGCCATTATTTTTATTTTTTGTCAGGCAAAAACCAAGTCAAGGTACCTAAGAGTAACCAGCACTTATCTCTGAATTAATGGAACACTCAGAACTCGAAAATACATAATTTGTAAAACGTACCGGCCACCGGTCACTCCATGAATATTCCTTTGAGTGCATCAAAAGCGATTTAATTCTGAATTTGCAACCGAGATGGACTTTGATACTTTTAGATATTTAGATTTTAGGAATGTGAGGGTTGAGTGGTCAAAGTTGAAATAATTCTGTGTCCTTAATTTTATGGCTTCGGTAGAATGATGTTTTTGAAAGTTTTAATTATTTAAAATTATAAATTTTGATCATACCACTCTAAGTATCTTGCAATGGATAAAAAGCCATCATTAAGATTATTTAAAAAGCTTATAGTTATTTTAAGTATGAATGGCAATGGCATCCTTTTTCTGCTTATTTGCCTATAGTTTCCCGGGCCCACTGCTGGCCAAGGCCACTTTCTCCACTTGATCTTGATTTACTTCAATTTAAATATTTTCTGGTCATCAAGGTACATAAACAGAAACATAACTCCGTAGGCCATATTTGCAACTGGCGGTTTTCTAGTTTTCTCAAAAATGGGAAAGTTTTAATTACTTTTGCTCTTAATCAACCATAATTATGTAAAAAAGTCACTCTTTGGCACAATATTTTATTTATTATGTACGAAAGTAACAAAATGGATATTAAATAGATCAACGGCCAGCAACAGGCGGACCGCGGTCCGTTTGCGGACCGCGAAAGGTCGGACCTTGGACCGCCAAATATTGTAATGTATTGCATACCAAGTATAAATTAATACATAGATAAGGTATACTATACCTTTATTAATTGAAATAATATTTTTAAGCCACATAGAATCTAACTTAATACTTTTGTTTTTATCTGGACCTCGTTGAAATTTTCCCACAGAATCCGGACCCCACCTAAAACTACTTGCCGACCCCTGAAATAGATGCTTATTACTTAATCAGTGTTAGCACCATCAGGCACCATCAAAATGAGTTTTTAAACCTTAGGCACTAGTCCCTCTGCCAGCGTGAAAACGATTAGCTAACGACTATTTTCTCGCTCAAGAAAAGAACAAAAAAGATATAGATCCTGTCTCAATAAAAGAGACACATAGGTACTTAAATATGTATATTATTACTTGGTAGCTTGCTCTACTCGTTTCCCGCTTATCTTAAGTGGGTTTTCGAATATTAAAGTTTTACCTGTCACTCTGCCACCGAGCAGATGTTCGCACTGTGTTCCCACGTGAGAGCAATACTAGCATGAGACATTTCATCTTATAGGCGTACAACTTAATTGACAGCCGGGGTAGGCATGAAGTGAGGGGAGATGGTAAATTATTATCATATCAGGGGGCACAAATTGAACTAGTCCCAAACTAAACTCTAGGCTTGTATGGGTACTAGACAACGATATAAATCCTTATATAGAGGAATAAAAACTTAAACACATAGGAAACATCTAAGACAGAAACAAATACTCGCGCTCATCACACAAATATTTGACCATACGTGAATCGAACACGGGACCGCCATTACCAACTAGGCTAACGCGTCGTCGAATGGTGGCTAGTCGAACTGTACTGTTAGTTAAGTTGTACAGTCCTTACGCTGCCTGTCCACTGGAGCGGAGCGAAGCAGTGCAGCGGTGAGCAAAGAAAAAATCTACTAGTAGGACAGCTGCGTTGAGTGACGCTAGGAAAATAAAGTATTCCTACTGGTGGATATTTTCATCACTCACCGATCTGCTGGCTCGCTTCGCTCCTTAGCAGCCAGGCTTCACAGGCTGCCTTAGCGTGGCATTTACTACTATCAGGTGTGTTATTCTCTCAAAAAACGGCGATCGGTCGGACGGACGAGCGAATAAAAGCGGCGAGTTTAAGTAGTCCCGTCCGTGCATTGTCAATTAGGGAGCCTTATAGTTACGTACGAGAAGTCATGCTGCCAAATTACATACACGCGCTAAAATGTGTTTTGTTCGCTCTGTCGGGACTACTTAAACTCGCCGCTTGGACCTTCACTCGAGTGAACGATCACCTTTGCTTGTTGAGAGAATCACAACCCAGACCTGGGTGTTTCTTTCGTTTGTCTTCCTCATGCTATTAAAATATGACCTGTCTAAAGCCAGAGTTTTTGAATAGCTTCACTTAAGATGCATCGTAAGTAGTTAAGTAACAGTCCATTGTGTATAATATAAAGCGAAGATTTAGAGCTCCGAGCTTCCCAATCCAGAATCAACACCCAATGAACGCAAACACTCGAGTTACGCAAATCGCTTTCGAGCCGGACTTTAAGCGGCGGTTATCGCGAAGTTCAACAATAAACTGTGGTAACAAATGCAAGTTCTGAAACGGGAATCGAATCCGGGTAGTGTTGGAATTAATTGAGAGGGAACACAGGTAGTTTGGGGCAGTAGGTTAATTTTCCATTTTGTCGGACTGTCACACATTGGACGATCCGTACATAAAATACCAGACATGACTCATTTTGCGCTTTCCATTACGTTACCTACTAAAAGGTTCGTCGGATTGAATGTCGTTGGAATGGTCTAAATTCCAGTAAAGCTCTAACTGATTTTTTATAGCGATTTAAAGCTAGTGAAACCTGAGTGAAAGTGGTCACTGTCACCTAGACACCTTTGAGTAGCTGGACAATGTACTCACTGAGTCTTTTGAGTCCTTTCAAGTCTTCTGAGCTGCTGAAATCTACACCATGTAGCACACCACGTTATACTCGTATTTAAAGTAAATACTAGCGACTCGCCTTCGCTTCGCCTCAAAACTCGACTGGCATTTCATGATAACGATGAACTATGATTTAGTACCTAAAGAATATTTCTTCCCAATTTAAAGTCCCAAGGTTCAGTGATTTATTTATAGTAGTTAAATATCAGTTAGTCAGTCAAAAGTCAGTCGCGTAAGAGTTTTATAATGTACCTATAGATATATAACTCCCCGGGAAACTGGCCTACTGCGCCTCCCTCTCCTGCGCCAGAGGCGTCCGGTCGCAGGCGGCGCATTGTTTGCGATCTGTTACCAATTAAACCTAAAGCCAATTTATCGGATAGTTTTACACCTCGCTGCGACAGTCGACCAGTAACACCGCGTTTGAGGCTTTGGGAAGTTGAGAGTGCTAACTATTATAGGGCTCTGAAGCAAAAAGTAGATTACCTAAATGGTATTGATCTTGATTTTCGAGTTACTGGTAGGTACAAACATATTAAAATATTCCTCTTTAAGTATTGGGATGTCGTCTTTAAGGTCAAACCTTGAATACAGTAGGTTATCTCGTTTTGCGCTCTGTTCAAATTCAGTGTGTTAAGTAGTTGAATATTTCGAGGTCTTGCTAGCGACTATTTCCTCTTTCGAAAATTAATCAGATTCGGATTCAGATTTTATTACTCAATATAACACAGTATAAATTACATGACATGTCAAATTATATGCAGTTACATTGAGGTCGTCAGAAATATAGTTAAATAATAATAGTACATACATACATAAACTCACGCCTTCGTTCCCAGAGTGGGGTAGGCAGAGCTACAGAATTACCAACAGCTCTAAAAACTTGTTGATAATTCTGTAACCACATTTTGCACAATCAGGCTAAGATGTTTACCAGCGTATTAGTGACAGGTTGCAAGCCCATCGCCTAACAGTACTACAACCCTTTATTCCCTTAGTCGTCTCTTACGACATCCACGGGAAGACATGGAGTGGCACTATTCTAATCCGGAAACCACACGGGCATAATAATAGTAAAAAAGTAAAATTCAAATTAAGTCAACAAAAATACAAAGAACATTAAGAATTTAAAAGTCAATATTATTTATAAGTCAAGATCCATATACTCATTCACAGAATAGACTCGAGATATCCAACAGAAGATTCCTAAGCCGGCGCCTAAACATTTCACATTTTCACAACCGACAATCTGTCAGATTATTAATTTTCATAATCTGAATATGAAGGACTTGAACTCAATTTCTACTATCGACAAAGGAGAGGTGTACATGTCGCATTAGGGTATACGTTTATGTACTACAGCGACAATATAGGCAATTAAGGCATTTTTGGAGGAGCTACAGCTTTTATAAACAGGTTAACCTTGAAAAAGAAAACAGAGAAACGCTTGGTTGCTTTTTGGTTCTTGTTTCGAAAGTAGCCGAAAATAGTTATTACTAAGAAACACCAGCTGCCGTTCCTTTTTAATAAAAATCGAGCGTCCAACTGTTAGGCTCTCCAATATTTCACCTTCATAAAGAGGTATATGAACCCGACATTCAACCTGGCAACTTTTCCAAAAATTACCGACGAGAAAACAACATTGTGTTTAACACAGCTTTCCTCCTCTAATCCTGATTTTATCGTCGATCGACTTACAAAGTCGCCGGTAAACAGCAGCAAGTGCCGAAACGCCCCGCCCGGCCCGTGAAATCGTGATTTTTTCCGCAAACAATGTATTCTCCGCATTTTTCCGTATTTCCTGCCGGGCCGAGCCTTTGGGGTGGAAAATTTTATTTAAACGCGGAAACAAACAACGCCAGCGGATTCAATTGTTACTATCAATCGAAAGCGTACCTACCGTGTGCTGGATTTTGACATTTAAAGGCGCAAATCCCAAGTGTGCCAGGTTAAAACAGTGCCACTCCATTTCTTCCCGAGGATGTCGTAAGAGGCGACTAAGACTAGAGGGACTAATGGGCGTGCAACCTGTCACTAATACACTATTATTATTATTTATTTATTTAATAGCAACCGGTCGCAATATCGAGCAACCATTTCTGCCAATGTCAAGTTTATATTTTACATTTACATATCAAACAAAATCATAAGGCAACGTTGTACGGTGATCCTCTAGCCTCCGTGAAGCGATGTAGGTAGAACTTTACGAAGACCAGATGGGATTTTCTTGGAGCAATCCTTCCAAAGGCGATACGTGTTCAAACTTGAGTTCTTCATTATACTGCACATTTGAATGTTAATTTACTGCATATTAATACATCATTACTATCCATTAAACAACAAAATATGCAAAAAAATAAACACAATTAAGAAAGCGACACCATCTTGTCAAATACCCAAAGAGAATCCCACTAATACACTAATATAAACAGGGAGCGAAACTTTGGTGCCGATGACAGGTGTATGACGTCAAGCTACATACAGAGTGTTTTTATCTAGATTTTACTTCATCACTAATAACAACTTATTGGCCTGTTTAGTTTACCGATGTTGACACTTGAGTTGAGACGGCAAACGGTACTTATAGGTAAATAAGGTAATTGACTGTCATCGTCATATTAAAAAGAAAATTGTTGTAGACGATAGCAAATTTATATTTCATTATTTATTTATTTGTAAATTGTAAATATAATCGAAACCGAACCGATTATTGTTTTTATTTTTTTATTTTTTAAGGAAAACAAACAGCTTACATTATACATTAATATTAAAACAGAGGTGAGTTATTCATAAGCCAACAAAGTTTTCACCAATATATGTTACACTTTTAGGAAATAACTAAACAAAGCCAGCCACTTATATTAAAACATGCACTTAAAACACTCTCGTCATAAAATGGAATGAAATAGTTTTCATAAAGATAAAAGATAGGTAACTAAATTACAAAATCATTTTAACTGCACTTGCATAGCTGCCAAAACTGTCAAAAAATATGTTAGTATGATTATATTTGCAATTATGAGCGGAACACGCCCTTGTGAGGAAGTGATTTTTTGAATAGTTGTTCCTGCAAAATTGTATAGCGAACATATTATTGGACCGAGTACTTAAACATGAGCATTTCAATGAAATGTTACTGAGGAGATATGGAGAATCGACGATATTGTTCAAAATTTTATAAAGTAGAATTTGGTCATGATGTTCCCTACGCATTTTTAAGGGGACAATGTCTTTGAGCTCGAGATTTTTAAACTTATAAGCTAAGCGTTTCTTAAATTTACTTTGAATGCTTTCGATAGAATCAATGTAACATTGGCATTGTGGATTCCAAGCTGCAGATGCATACTCCAGATGAGGACGAACAAGTGCGTTATACAACAAGATGAAAGTACTTACATTTTTAAAGTTTTGCTTGAGCAAAGTCGCCATGTAGTCTATACTTACAGCCGTATTTGCAGAAGTTCCCTTTTCTGATTGTAAATAATGAAAAAATGTTTTAACAGCAAAAGTAAGGAATTTAGAAAAACATTTGAAAACAACCAAGCACATGGGATGTTAATGAATTTTAAGCGTTCTGCTTACTTTGAAATCCAACGAAATCTCATTTAAGTAATGTTTTTCATTTACTTGTGGAAAGAATATTTTTCGTTAGAATTACCTGACCCATCAAAATATTTTAGTTATTCATATCGTCTTTTTCATTATTTTAATATTTACATTATCATTATAGCATTATTAAGAATCAGTGGGGTGTCGCAATGTTGTTTATATAAAAACATCCTATATGTGAATTTGCGTCATTATGACTTCACCGGCACCAAAGTTTCGCTCCCTGCTAATAAACATCTTAGCCTGGTTGTGCAAGGTGTGGTTACAGAATTATCAACAAGTTTTTGGAGTTGTTGATAATTCTGTAGCTCTGCCTACCCCACTCTGGGATTGAAGGCGTAAGTTTATGTATGTATGTAAGGTGCAAATAGTCCTCTAATTTACAAACCTAATAGGTAGTTGGTTACTCCTAACTACAAAGCGAGCGGACCGGGGTTCAATCGGGCAAATATTTTGTTTTACTAGTGTGGAAATTGTTCCAGGAGCTTAAGAGGAATGTGAAAAAACGCTTAAATTGCGTAGCTGTCAAAAAAAAAGCATACTAATTTAGCTCTTGGCCATAACGTGTCTCACCCCCTAAATCAAGACCAATTTTCATGATTTTTGAATATGTTGTAGTTACATAGTATAAGAAGAAAAAAAAAAGTATAGTTCTTTACATAGTATAAAGCTAATTAGCTTTCCTTTCTTTTTAGTACGAATCTGTCCGTCGGTCTGTCTGTCTGTCTGTCTGTGTATCCGCTAACTCCTCGTAAAGCACGCAACGGATTTTAATGCGGTTTCCACCATCAGTTAGAATTTTTCACGGAATGTTTTTATTTATCATAAATTCTGGATTTAATTACAAAAAACTCAAATCCCGAAGCAAAGCTTGGGGCGAGTGGATGATACTATTAAAATTTTAATTCTCTCCAATTTAATTATCTATCGAGACTTAATCATGCATAATCTAAATTAATGCGGAGTATTAAACCCAGATGCTAACGTCATTAAATTAATTTATTCCCAAACACAACACCAGCTAATTAACCGACGACTTAAACTAATCCCGCCAGTTGTGAACGGATCATCGGGTAACAGAACCGGCTGATTTACAACTGGCTACAAATTAACAGTTTCACATATATTTACCACCATTATAAATTATAATTAAGTGTCTGCCAAAACTTTTGTTGCCAATTGTAGGTACTTTTGCTGTCGCCTTAATTTTTGGGTCTTATGCTCTTTTGAATAATGAAAAAAAACTGGCCAAGTGCGAGTTGGACCCGCGCACGAAGGGTTCCGTATCTATAAAAAATCACGTTTGTTGTATGGGAGCCCCCTTAAATATTTATTTTATTTTAATTTAATTATTTATTTTTAAAGTGAATATGCAACTTAATATTCTGTGAATATTTCAAGCGTCTACCTGTTGCGGTTATTAATATAGAGCAAAAAACGGCAAAAATATCACGTTTCTTGTATGAGAGGGGCCCTTCAATATTAATCTATTTATAGCGGCAACAGAAATACATAATCTGTGAAAATTTCAACTTTCTAGCTATCACGGTTCATGAGATACAGCCTGGTGACAGACAGACGGACAGACAGACGGACATTAGATTACTAATGGCCTGTTGTTTGATCGGTAGTTAAACTAACTAATGGTCAAAAAACGTTACTAAAATTTCATGGAAATGTGTCAAATTTTCGATTCCTTTTTCGAATTTTAACAATTAGTTGAGTTAACTACTGATCAAACAACAGGCCCTAAGATTAATAGGATCCCGTTTTTATTCTTTGGGTACGGAACCCTAAAAAACATCACCGTGTGACATATTTAATGAAAAGAGTTGTTATGAAGGTCACAAATAAACATCATCGTCATTTCACCCCAAAGACGTCCACTGCTGGCTGGACATAGGCATCCCCCAAAGTTTGCCACAAGGATCGGTCCTACGTCGCTTGAACCCATCGGCATCCCGCAACGGCCGCAACCTTAGCCACGTCGTCAGTCCACCTTGTTAGAGGCCTACCCACGCTGCGTCTTTCGGCACTGCATTATTATGCATTATATTTTTTAATAAATTGTGACACGAGCACACAATCATACCTACGCTACCTAAACGTTTTCAAATTGCCTTTAGATACTATTTCAAAACGTGTTCTGAACCTATCCATAGCACGAACCCCTTAACTAACTTTAGCCAATTGTTTTTGTCGCCTATATGTTGGAGATCAAACGAGAAAATGCTCTAAAACATGCCTTGACGCCAAGTAAACATAAATTACAAATAGACAGTGAACTAATCAGTAGTGACAGCTTCGAAAACATGCCAGACGCTCGCCAAAACATAACTGGCACAAAACAATCTATCCCAAAACAACATCGCACCTTTTCCGCGATATTGAGCCATCCACGCTCCATTCCAGTGTTGCCAGGGCAAACAATGCCGCTAATTTGGCGACATTTAATCCCTCCGTTGGCCCGGGACAGGCGTTTCCGCTATGAGGCGGATTCATTACGTGGAAACTATAGTAGTTAAGAATGTATTTAGGGAATGAAAGGAGCTATTGTCTGCACAATACACTTCATTTTTGCTTGACGGTCGGGTGTTTGAGGCATGCGCCATTTTGGAGGTATTTATTACGGTTAGTTTCAAGTTGTGCTTTGTTTCGATGTGATTTCTTTCTTTTTAGAAGCGTGTAATCAAATATATTTTAAGGGAAAGTTTTTATTTAAATAAGTAGTTTAGAATGACTTTATATAATTGGTCTTCCTCTCGCCATAATTAAAACAAGCGCCGTGGCGGGATTGGGACTCGCGCGCATCCTGCGCACAAGCACCACACCACGCGCGCGCATGCTCGCATGGAAACATGCGGTGCGCGCCTCCGCGAACATACCCGACGCACTGCAGTAGCGAGGCAACCCCACCACGGCTCTAAACGCGTGGTTGAGCTGGACACGGAGGGCGGCGTTGAAAGTTCTTTGCGTGTAATACCTAATATTTAGGTTTAACATTATTAATTTTGATAGGATATAATCTACTGAAGATCGCGGGAAGCTGACGGATGGCACAAAACCGGCCGTCATGGAGATTCTTGGGGAAGGCCTGGGAAGGCCTATGTCTAGCAGAGGACGTCTGGTTCCGTATCAGAACGCCTAAAATTAAAAAGCCTAACGTATTATAATCCCTAAAAGTTCATAATACCTAATTATATTTTTTTCTGAAACCGTAAACGTTTCAGGATTGTTATGAAAAAATCTAACCTAATAGAATAGAATAGAATAAATTTATTTCAGACTACAAGGCCCATATTTACAATTACCTTACACACTAACATACATAACTATATACAGTGTGTGACATCCATTTGAACATATTTTGACAATAGTTAATATGCATCCTAATTAACATGTGTAGCGTTAACATAAGTTTTACTTTTTATTTATTTTTTGCCACGCAATGTATCAAAAATAGCTCGTTTATCCCTCAATTAACTTGCAATCAACTTAGACTTAATGTTATACATTGCTGCTCGATGGACCCTTTAAAAATGAATTACACTAAATTTATTGGAGCTATTAACTTAATTCCTTCTTTAAACAAATCACAACACTTAAAGCTATCGTTACTTAAAAATATTCTTATGGATGTCACACGCTGTATAACATAAAATTAACACGACATATGACAAGAAATGAAATGAATGATTTTAATGAGTTCTAATACGATAGCCATTTAAAAAATCCTGAAAAGTTTACGGTTTCAGCAAAAAAACCCATTAGGTAATTATTACCTAATGGGTTTTTTTGCTGAAACCGTAATATGAACTTTTAGGTTTATGATTAATGATTATGATACATTAGGCTTTTTAATTTTAGGCGTTCTGATACGCAACCTTTTCGTACGCATTACATTTTTACCAAGTCAAGGTTATACCAATGAAAAAATAGGTTAAAACCGTCAGAATATAACCTTAAAATCACCCAGGCTTCACGGAAAAATATAAAACCCTCATAACGGCAACGCCCTACTTCCGAACCGATTCGAATATAATTTACTCAGTATTTTTACGCCACCGACAAAATGGCGACAGAATGGCTTTTTAATTAGACTTAAAAGCGTCATTAAATCTTTAAAACCCTCTTTAATGGCGCATCGTAAAATTACAAATTACAATGAAAAGTTTTTTATGAAATTGTAAGTTTGTTTGAGGCTTTTTTGTGTTGCGAGAAAGTATTTTGATCGCTCTTTTATTCAAAAGGAGTTGTTTAACAATGTGATTAAAATTAAAGTAATAAAAAACCGGGCAAGAGCATCTTGGACCATGCTCTGTGTAGGGTTCCATAGCCGTTACTACACACAACAGGGGCCCGTTTCTCAAAAAGTATTAGCCTAATAATATTAGTGTTTTGTCTCATAAATAAAACTAAAAAGTGAGACAAAACACTAATATTATTAGACTATTACTTTTTGAGAAATGAGCCCCAGGTATCAATCAATTTTCTATTTTACTACCTATGCCAAATTATAGCTTTGTAGTACCTGAGTGAGAGAGAGAGTCTCTGAATTAAAACCCCGGACAGATGGACAGACGAACATGACGAAACTATAAGGATTCCTTTTTGACTAAAAACAAAATAATGTTCTAGCCCATACCAGTATACCAGTTTTAAATGATGAAATCTCTTGAAATTGATATTTCTTGGAAAATTTCATGCGATTTTCTATTTCATTGATTTTTCCTTTTGAATCTCTTAAAAGTATCTGTCTGATACTAATAGACATTGTCATTTTCAAGTCTGCACTCCAGAATTGAAATGCATTACCATACCAACCTTGAGGACTAACATTTAATACATAAGAAAAAAAAATACTAAGTGTGGGTCATTAAGCAACCTATCTCATCACACGTCACGAAAACAAAGCTGCAAGAAAAAGCCAGCGCATTTTGAGACCAATGCAATGTGTAAGCGTAAGACCCATGCATTATTACATTTCTCGGTACATTCCCTGAAATAAGAGTTGTTATTTACGACTCGGCGGGACGTGAGCGTTTTAGGAAACGCTCTGGAAGATGTATCTCCACACACCCGGTCCGTATTTATGTTCGACTGTACTTAAGAGTCTTTGTGGACTGTACTTTTGTGCTGTTACTTTGGTTACCTCTGAAAGTTAGGCAGGTTTTATTTAGTCTTTACACCAAGTACAGTTTTACGTGTATGCTCAAGAAGGCGAGTACCTAATGTTTCTTACCTTTGATGTATAAATAAGTATATGTGTATGTGGGTATATAAATCTTACTTTGTTTTGTTACAAAGGCTGGAAGGATAAGATGGGTCTTAGCGTTGCGAGGTTAACTCGGTCCTTTTTAGGGCTCCGAGGTCAAACTAGGAACTATTGTTATGTCCGTCGGTCTGTCTGCCTATCTATAGGTATATCACATTCACTTTTTCCCCGAAATTGTCTAATCTAATGAAATCACATAACTATAACGATTTTAACAGCAAAACTATTTCGACAAAGTAGAGTTGATTGGTTCTTGAGATAGGTACAGGCTCCTAAAGTGTTTTGTACCTACTAAAAATCATCTAAGACTTCGCCAAATAATTTTAAATAGAAAATTCGTCCGTACTTGTTGTCTCTCGATATAGTTTTTTGTTTTTGTGCTACCTAACGGCTTCGGAACTACACTGAGCATGGTCCGACATACTTTTGCCTACTTTTTTTAGCACCACGTCTAATAGGACAAGAATCTGGGTTAAATAGAAATAGACTTCACCCGTTGTATTAATATAAGTAATTGTCTTACCTCCCCAACTATAAAGTATTTCCTTTCCAAATATTTTCAATTCCTAACCCTATTTTCACTGGCCGAATATTTTTAATGCTAACCCATCTCCGGCAGACCTCGTAAACCGCCCGGCTCCGTCCGGAGCGGTCTTACGCGCACTTCCCGTCCTAAATCTGTCTGATGGCCTTTACGACGTTTGTGGTAAAAGGTGTGCTTGGACGTGGACTGCCATACAATTTTAGGTCTGAATAAGTAAAATTTAAAGAACAACCGAAGATTACTACAAAGAGGTTTATTGAGTTTTTAATTTAAAGGTGTAAAGTTGACCAAGAAATGCCTTTATCACTTTTGAACCTTGACGTCAAAATTAAATATAGCCGAAAAGTGGTAAAGAAGTTTCCTGGTCGACTAAACCTACATTAAGAAGCTAGCGTTCTCGGATTCAGTTCCTGGTATGGACAAATATTTGTGTTGAACGCGAGTATTTCCTGAGTGTTGGATGAATTCTATTATATAAAGTGTCAATTATATATATGTGTCAATTTCTTAATGATATACACATAAACTCGGAACCCCATGACCCCACTCTGCGCGCACAGTTCCGCTCAGCACCTAGCGATGTAAGTATAGATACTCCTACCGCGGCACACACTCAAAATGACGTCAGTGACACACGCCTACAACAATGATGCACGTGGCGTGTGTGTGTACGTAGGTGCACCGCAATGGAATTCCGGCTTAAATATGTTTATCGTCGTCACTGGTCTAAACATACAACTTTCGCTTCGTCTACATTCATCAACCTCTTCATACACGTAGGGGAAGATGGGGTGGCTTCGTACACTTTTTACTCTAAGCCTTGTAAAAAATAAACTAACCGCTATTTTTAAATGAGATGAATGTTACTTCATCTTCCACTTATTTGGCTATAATAATTGTGTATTTGAATTGGGATACAAAACAACTGTGCCAAAATATAATGGTTTTCCCAAAAAGTGGGAAACGTACGAATGCACCCCATACGTGGGGTGGCTTCGTACACTATTCGTTTTTTCCCAGGATTCATTGTATTTTCAGCTATTTCACCTGTTTCAGTCACCTTTTAGGCATATCTTACTGACCTGGTTATGTGATTATAATTATTCTTGATATATATTTTTTTTACTTTCATGGGGTGGATTCGTACAGTATAATATTACATACATTTTGACTGTACGAAGGTACCCCAACAAAAACGATCCGAAAAAATTTTTTAATAAAAAATAACTGTTAAAGTAATCCCAAAACCATTGTTTACATATTAATCTCAAGCATCTAATTACAAACTATATAATTATATTTTTTCTAATTCGGGTAAAACTTATTAGAGACAGACGCATTCAAAGAAGAACCAAAAATTACTTTTGGGTCGCGAAAACACATATTAATTATTTCTGGCGAAATCTGCTGCCGCACTGCCATCGCTTTTTGAGGGTAGCCTATGCATATGAGCGGCAGTCACGCATACAAATATGAACTCTTCAGCATGTTGGATACTCGAGATATGACCACTGTACGAATGCTCCCTTTGTACGAAGCCACCCCATCTTCCCCTACGTCGGTTTCGGGTGCTTTTGATTTAATTTTGGCCCTTAAATATTCAGTACATCGTGAATCTATGTCGCGTATTATTCAGAGTTTTCGTTTCATCAAAAGGCTTGCCACATAACTTTTTTTTTTGGTCCTCACAAGTCAAACCTAACCTACAATGATAGGTTTGTAATAAAAAAAGAAAATCGGCCCCGCAATATGGAGTATATAATCCGCCATTTTGTTTTTATTTTAACGTAACGCCTATGTTACTTGGGATGACATAAGGATTCTAACGATACCACACACATCTAAATCGTATCGTAAGGGATTTAGAAGTTATAGTGGAATAAAGAAAGTCACATACATACATACATGGTATCCTGACTTTTTACCAAATCATCGTTTGACAAACTATATCATTTTACAAACTTTCATTCAGCAAAAATGTAATTGTGCTTAAACCATTACATATTACATAGGTTACATGGGCTTATTAAATAAATTAGGTTAGGTTAGATTAATGACCACAAAAAAATAAAAAAATATGTGGCGGGAAGTAAGTCTTTGCGAATTGAAAAAAGTATAAAAAACAAAAAACCGCCTTCAAAAACGCAAAAAATAACTTCTTTAAAATTGTAGGCACCTAATAGGTTAGTCCAACTGATGTCGGCTTTTTGTTGAAAATGTTGTGGTCGCCGACTTCAGTTGGACTAACCTATTAGGTGCCTACAATTTTAAAGAAGTTATTTTTTGCGTTTTTGAAGGCGGTTTTTGTTTTTTAAAACATTCATTTTATTTTATACTTTTTAGTGATCATAATACGCTGTTACGTAGTCCCACTTCTTAGTTGAAATGAAACTTTAAATTATTTCAAGCGCGCCGCAAGCAACGCCGCGGGAAATTCTTATTCATATTTCAATAACCTCCTTTTTTGAAGTCGGTTAACAAGTAAATATTCTTCGTTGTAGTCGCTCAACTATCTTAATCGAGATATCTTATCGCCATCCTTGAAATCGGTACCGTTAAGGAGTTCCGGTGGCCATCTGTGGTCTTCATCATCAGTTCCACTTCAACAAATGATACTTTCTGAATGCAAATGCTTGACTTGTTACTAAAAATACTAAAATCGCTATGTTTGCCTAAAATTTTTGAGGAGTTCCCTCAATTCCTCACGGATCCTCTCATCAGATTCAGATTTGGTGACAATGGGACCACCTCGAAAGTATACACTAGCAAACCAAAAAAAAAAAATTGAAATCGGTCGACAATTGACGGAGTAATCGATGAACATACATTAAAAAAATACATACAGTGGAACGTATAACCTCCTCCTTTTTTGAAGTCGGTTGAAAATGATATAATTTGTCAAATGATGATTTGGTAAAACATTAGTGAATCTACATACATACATGCAAACATGAACGAACCCTGAAAACATTACACTCCTTTTTTGGGGCAGTCGTGTAAAAATGAGCAAAGCAAAGGTTGCTCAAAGGCCGGCAGCGCACCTGCGATTCCTCTGGTGTTGCGGGTGTATATGGGTCGCGATGATCGCTTACCATCAGGGGCCTTATAAAGCTACAAAATACGATTTACAGGTTACAAGTTTCCATTTGACACAACCTCGACCAATGACGACCAGCCATTTGTGCAGTGTTGCCAGTTTAGACCTGTAAAATTGTAACTTGTAGCTTTATAAAACGTGCCCCAGGTGACTCACTTGCCCGTCGGCCTCCTTTTTCACATAAAAAAACAGTAGTATTCCACTAATAAATAGCCATCTTGCTTTGTATGAAGCACCTGGGCTAGTATTAGTACTGGGGGTTAATCGCGCGGTTAATGGCGGCGGTGAACTTAAATCTCGTTTATGTGAGATGTAGTAAAGGTTGGTATGGAGGAAGTTCCGGTCTCGGCAGGATATTGCATTTCGGCGAACAATTACGGATGTGGTTTGGTTAGAATAAACAAATAAAGTATGGTTGTTATCTAAATCTATTTTAAAATAGTTGAAGAAGACAAAAGGATAGAAAATATTATCCTAAAGTATTTTATTTTTAGGTAAAAATTGTGTACAATGTATCACAACGCATACATTGCAACATATTAAAATATACGTTAAAAAGTTGAAGAGCGACAAAAGCTTCCATAACAATGTATTTTTATGTTTCTGAATTAGTAAGAAAGAAATAGTATACTAAATACTTAGTAAGTACCTACTTAGTACGTAAAATCTAAGGGTATTTAAGAGAAAATGTTATTTCTTCCATAATAAGTGTCAGTGTCGTAGAAAAGATCTTTTCTCAAAAATGTCCGGAAATGTTGACATTCCTATCTACATATTGAGACGCGAAGTACATAGTTTACTGACAATTCCCAAATTAAAAAAAAAAACATTGCGTGCTCGCTACACAAGTCCGCAATGTTGCATACAAATTCCATTACTATCTAGCTTGAAACTTTTAAAAAAGTGAAAATGGCCGTAATGAAATGAGGGCACAAGTCTTATTCATCCAAATTTTATTCGAAACATAACTTTTTTATTTGTGCCTGGAATAGGTTATGTTTTTTTTAAAACAAAAATTGCGTTTCTCTTTGTCATAAACAAAAAGGCGGTAAGGAGTGATGGTTTTTTCACATGAAGTTTCTGTTTGTATGCAATTCAAAAAATGAGTTCAAGCGATGAAGATTTGACTCCAACACAAATTTTTTCTTGCGATTTTTGAGAAAAGCACTATATTTGCCTCGGCAGGAACAGCAATTGCGGGCTTCGTATTTTTAAACGGACTCGCAAACTCGTCCGTTTAATCCAATACTCGGCCCGCAATTGCCTACTTCGATGCCTAGGCAATAATGTACTATTTTTCTATACCTCGGAGTAGGACGTGTTATGCTAGAGATATGTTTATTAGGCGTGCATGTAACATTTTTAACAAAAGCAATATTGAAGAACGCTATTAAGAAAACATCCAAAAAATAGGATACTGTCACTTAAGACCCTTTTCTTGTAAAGAAAAAACTAAATTTCTGAATCTGTAGTCTGTCTGCGACGTAATTGTAATCACGGTGGATTAAATGCTAAACAACTGACTAGCAGTTGTTATTAGATATAATTTAAAGAGTAAGATAGTTTTATATTTGATTATAATTCTTACTCCTTTCTTTGGATAAGCCACGTTCTTCTGCTAAGATTATCTTTAAGGAAACTGTAGGTCTATATTGTGATATTTAAGTTTGTACATTAATGTATATGACTGTTTATTTCTTAGCAATAAAAAAAAAACAAGGTATCGTCGCTATCACATACATTAAAGAAGTGGCTTGTGAAGCAGTGATTTCATAGCTATAAAGAGTCTCTTATTAAAAAATAATATGTCTTCTTATACCTAATGTGTCTAGGTAGATATTTTTATAATTAATTGTTGCAAAATAGTAATAAAAGACCGAATTATAGTTTATGGAAGTAATAACTATCTTCGCATTAAGGATAACAATATGAAGGTAATGAATATTAGGTACTAATGATTATTATTATTAACAAGAGCAAACAAGGTCGCTTTATCCCCGTCTTCGTTATAATTAAATACATATGTCGATTTTTTATGCTAAAGCTGCATTTCGTCATGGAAGCAAAAGGCATTAAATCACGCCTGTTTCCCAGAGGGGTAGGCAGAGACCACTTCTTTCCACCTGCTACGATCCTGACAAATCTCTTTCGCTTCTTCCACATTCATACATCGAGTCATGCATGCACGTCGGTTTCGGGTACTTAAGATACGGCCCTTTTCCAGTACATCTCCGATTTGATTCGAAAAAGTACGCCTAGGTCGGCCCCTTCCGACCCTCCCACTCACTTTTGCTCTGTAGGTATATCTCTTTCGTCAATCTTCTTGCACAGCGGTGGGGACCAAAATAAGCCATTTTACACGCAGTAGATTGCTACTGTTCTCACCCCTTAGGAACACAGGCGGCGCTACTTCATTTTCTTTAATCAATCCACAATCTGAACTGCTGCACCAACTTCAATGTTTAATACGTCAATCAAAAGGAAAATCACAAAAAACACAATGGCAGTTACCGAAAACCCTGTTTGTTGTATATTGTTATCTCGTCATTTTCATTTATGACAACACACTCCCGTTCTAACCTTAAACATTCCAACGAAGTATATATTAACAACGACGTCTCAAAGGAATCTCTTCCAGGTAACCGCAGCGGTGTTTGCGGGCAGGTCCATCACCCGCCGGATATTGCGCGGTGGCCGGGATGGCAGCTGTTATATCGCTATTATATAGTAATGGCATCATTAACCTTTTGGTATAGGGACAACAATGTAAGGGACAATGCTGTTCGAAGTTATATGTAGTTTAATATACAAGTATTAGCGTAGTTTAACTTAGATTAGTTTAAGTTATCACTTCCGTCGGGCGTCCCGAGACGCACACGTTTTTTTCTACAATGGGTACTAGGTATTTAAGTATTTATTACTCATGTTACCAACAAGCCTAGAGCTAAATTGGGGACTAGGTCAATTTGTTTGATACTGTCCCCTGTGCCCTGATTTAACTGTTCCATTTTCCAATATCAAACGTAACCTGAAATCCTTCCCCAAATAAATCAGTTTTAAATTCTATCAATAAAATGGATTTACACCCTATATGCAAACCTCAGTCCGAAACGCTAATCCCAGCCAGTGATAAACTCAACCAAAGCATCCCATGCCTTGTTCAGTGCAGTTCCCGAGCAGCAGCGGGTTGATTAGCAGCTCGTGCCTCATACTCGTGCTGGCGAGCAGGCGTAATGAAATGCCGATGAGCCGATAGCGTCGAGAGGTTACGAATCTGCGAGGTAGGGTTGCGACTTAAGGTAAAACCTACTATTTAAAACTTAAATGAACTTCACTTTTTTAAACAAGGTATAAAACAAAATCACACCAAACAAGATGAAGGTTTTTATGTATACCTACTAGATTATACATAGGTAAAAACTATAATTATGTTCCTACTGTTGTTACAGAAAACTCACATAAACTGAGGCGAAGAGAGGGCGGGGCGTTTATAGGTAGGTACTATAAATATGAAAGTGACTTGTGTCTGCTGAAACTACTTTGACATAGAAAGTCCTGGGGGCTCAAATGACTCCTAATATTCATCAAAATCAAGAGAGGGCGTATCGTAGTAGGCCATATATGTAGAAAAAAACAACGATAAAGCAATTTAACTATAGGTAGGTGCTTACCCTGATAAACCCGTATCAATCTTACAATAGAAATAAGATTACGTCAAAAAAATAATTTTTGAGACCAATTTGGTTGCAATCTGTACAATTTTCGCACTGATATATTTTTATCAAGGTAAATCCAAACTCAATGGGTGTACCATTAAATACAGCGGATATCCTGTTGTCACCTTGAAATTCAATCAACAGAGCAACTCCTAGATACAATATTGCTTCGCAATTGCGAGTTCTGAACCGGATTGAAAGACATACGAACGTAACAAGTCAAATAGGCCAACTAAAAATAAAAAAATAAATGTATAAGCTGGTGAAGCCTCTGTTTTTTTTGTCGTTACTACTAGCTGAGTAATTATGTGTATTCAATGTATGGGAATATCAAACAAATTAATAAAGTTTTAAAAATTGTGTGACATGGTACATTTGGGTGTGGTGTTTAAAGTTCATTCCTCCCCTCCCCCTCCCCAGGCCGCTTCACCCCCCCTACCGTGAAATGTGTCCCCTTTAACTGTTTTTTAACAATCTTGGGACAACTATAATAGATACGAAAGAGTCAAGGACAAAAATTATTCTTATTAAATTTTAAAAAGAAAAGGTTATAAGTATGTAATTTTGTTTCTAGGATCGACGGTTTTCAAGCTATAGCTTCAGGTACCGGCCACTAATATATCGCCTTCGTACTTACATCTCATACGACCCCATACAAATATGACTTACCAAAATTGTCAACCAATCAAGAACTAATGGACCAATTGTATTGCTTTTATCGTTGTTCGTTAGCTGATTAAATAAGGTTCAAAATGGTATATCATAAATGGAGAGTAGTGAACTTTAAACACCACACCCAAATGTATCATGTCACACAAGTTTTAAAAATTTATTAATTTGTTTGTCAAAAAACATAGAATTACTCAACTATACAGCGTGACAACCCTAACTATATCTCAAGTTGTTTTTCCGCGTGCGTTAGCGCGAAGCTGGGGTCGTACATCGAAAATCAGCTCGACGTTACGTAATCTCTTTCTGTCGATTCAGTCACAAGTGACGAGTAAAAGGGACAGCGAATCCGAAGTTTCAAATGAAGTGCTGCACACGTAGTACCTGAACCCATCCACCCTGAATTCTAGCCTATAAACTGATCATGCGGCTTTCGTTTGCATATGTATGTTACCGGAGTCCCCTTCCTTTATAGTCACTTATTTCATAGACCATAAAACACTTCGCATACCTAGTTTTCATTTCATAGAAAGCTTTTACCATCTGAAAACAATAAGGCTTCAGCAAAAATTCGTTTTCTATGAAATGAAAATAGGCTAGTGTCCTAAAAAAATCTAATTTACATTATCAAAAAATATTGAACACGTATTTTTTCTTTTGTCAATTAAACAAAAAATTACGAAGATAAAGTACGTTGAAGTTTCGCGAGACGTCACGCCGTGGCACACTTTATACCACGTTGTGACGTCATGAGCCCCCACTCCCGAACTTTGATGCGCGTTATATTTGTCAATTTTGATTGATTTGAAAAAGCAAAAAATACGGGTTCAATATTTTTTGATAATCTTACTGACGGACTAATTAGAATTATTACTTTTTTACCCAGGACACACTCCTGTTCTAGGTAAACCGTATGTAACCATATAACTACTATCACTAGCAATTAATTATAAGGGTCGCAAACACATGTGACACGCTTATCTGTTTCAAGTAACAAAGACGAGTCAGATAGTGGTGGTAGGACTTTGTGGAGGGTCCGTCCGGATCACCACCACCATCTTATCCATTAACCCACCGCCAGCCAACTTTAAGATTGTGAGGCGACGCTGGCGCAGACATAACCGCTCGACACCGGATCAGCTCAAAGTGAGACATTGAAAAGTGAGCTTTGATCTGTGTTAGTACGATACATTTTTCAGTGGACGACTGCTAGCTTGTGCTGAGGCGGGGCGTTGTCGTTCCGATGCTGATAAGGTTTGCGTTACAGTATGAAGTTTCATACAAAGAATACTGAACGGCTGGAGTTGAGGTGGTGCCGATCCGGGGGGCTATTGCCTAATAACGCAATCGCATTCGTTTTCATTTTAAAAGTCGAAGGAGACTATGCATACAAAATGAAAACAATTGTTCCAGTTTGAAGCCGATTGCGATTGCGAGTGAGTTAGGCAATAGCGACGCCGGTGCCGAGCGGTTATGCCGACCTTAAATCGCTCAGCTGTCCAAAGTTTTTACATGTTTAGCTCCGGGCGGTAACGTTTCTAACCAAAATCTAGTTCAATTTCCACAATTTTTTAGTATTGTAGTAGTGTTGCCGTGTCTTCACCAAATGGTCACAACGGACGGAAGACCAGCGCTCGCAGAATCACGCTGAGTTGTGACCATTTCGTGACAAATCATGTATTAATGCATCCAGGTGTTCAAAATTCTGTTCCGTGTTAATTAAGTATTTTTGTCCCGAATAATATAATTTCATTACGTTTCCGTTAACCATTTTAAATTTGTTTATAATATTTAAATATTTCCTTGGCATGGAAGACTTACCGACCTAGTTTTTCATAATATCTACAACATATTCAAAAATGTAAAAATCGGCCTAGGTTTAAGGGGAGAGAAACGTTACCGCGTTTTTTTTGGATTTTTTGTAGCCTCACGATCCTCCCAAGGACAAATTTTTAGGACGTTTAAAATAAAACATCTAATCAAAGAAAATAATTATATTTCTTAATTTATACGTCTAATAAACCCACGCAACGTGGGACAATTTTAAACTTACATTTACAACAAAATAACTGCACGATCGAGCTGATGAAATCATCCAGACTGAAAAACAGACTCAATATCTATACTTAGTAGCTACTAATAAACAAGACAGTTTCAAGTAACATAAAAAATGCACAAAAATACGTCAAATGCACATAGCACTTTATAAAACGCCTAAAATAAAATAAAAGTTCTATTTCAAGTAATTGCTATAAGTAAATGATCAGGG
This sequence comes from Acleris literana, assembly GCA_946894065.1. Classification (NCBI taxonomy): domain Eukaryota; kingdom Metazoa; phylum Arthropoda; class Insecta; order Lepidoptera; family Tortricidae; genus Acleris; species Acleris literana. The sequence continues at coordinate 949,932 of OX335671.1, forward strand.
GCCTTTTTCTGCTTAGTCTCTACACATATTTCCAAAAAAGTGTACCTACTGTCGGTGATCGAATCCGAGATCAAAATCTGACAGTTCCCATCTTGATTATTTAGTTATTTTAACATTATGTCATAAAAACAAGAATCTCGTGTAACCAGTATATTAGGGTAAGTTTTATTGATAAAAATGTTTAAAAAAACAAAAAACCGCCTTCAAAAAGCAAAAAATAACTTCTTTAAAATGGTAGGTAAATAGGTCAGTCCAACTGAAGTCTGCTTTTGGTTAAAATATTGTTGGACGCCGACTTCAGTTGGACTGACCTATTTACCTACCATTTTAAAGAAGTTATTTTTTGCTTTTTGAAGGCGGTTTTTTGTTTTTTTAAACATTTATTTTATTTTATACTTTTTAGTGATCCTATTTATGCTGTTACGTAGCTCCACTTCTAAATATTAATAAGAAACTATAGAACATTTCAAGCTCGCCGCAGACAACGCCGCGGGAATGTCATAGTCATATTTAAACCTAAATGTGCTTCGTCATAGTCGCTCAACTTCCTTTATCGAAATATCTTATCGCCACCCTTGAAATAGGTACCGTTAAGGAGTTCCGGTGGCCATCTGTGGTCTTCATCATCAGTTCCACTTCACCATATAGTACTTTTCAAAAGCAAATGCATGAGTTACAGTGAAAAATACCAAAATCGCTATAGGTGTGCCTATAATATTTGATTCGATCACCTACTATAGACCATACTCTTTTTTCAAAACCACCCTGATATCGTAACTCGGCCGCCATTATTTTCAAGTAAATAAGAGCTATTATATGTTGACAATACGATAACATAACAAAAGCAATTAGGTTTAGCCCGAAAAGAATAAAACCACAGGCGTTACCCAAAAAGACGTAGACAAAATCTAGCTGTAAGCCAAGTCTAGATTTAAATCAGAACAGCCATCAGTCCGTTCTATTGCAATTTGTGCTTCTAGCGGATAGATGGGTTTTATTTGCTTTAAAAATAGATGTTTAATAATGTATTTTATTAAATTTAGAATGTATGTAGGTATATATAACTTTTGCTTTTATGTGTTTACAATACACAAAGCTAAGCCATACAAACATTTTATAATATAGTATGCAATGTTTAGCAAATATATCCGTTTTTAAGATAGTCCATAAGTAAAAATATTTTGATACATTATTTGTAACATACATTACTGAAAAACAGTAATTCTTATGTTAAACAAATAAAACATTTGACTACCCGCCGCCTGTTTCACAATCGACAAATAAAGCAAATTTGACAAATAAATTTAGCCCTTTCTCTTTGATACACTTGTAAATAGACAAGGAGAGAGCCAACTTTAAATGGCAGATAAATTTACTGGTCGATTGTGAAACAGGCCCTTGAATTAAAAGAAAAAAAGAAAAAAATAGCAAATGTTCCAAGTTCTTTTGGATAAAATAAAGTAGGAAATTGGAGAGACTAGTTTTAGTTTAAGCAATTAAAAATTGTTTAACTATTTATTTAAATTTTTGTTGGTCGCTTATGAAGATAATTACTGTCCGGTTACTAGCATTGTCTATCTTATAGCTAGTCTATCTATTTAATAAATTGATAAATGCAAGTTATTTTTATGTGACTGATAAAAGGAGGAGGTTTTTTTAAATCGGTAAAATCTTTTTTAAACATAAACAGAGAACTTAAATTTTAACACCATTCTTAAAAAAAAATGCTGCCACTTTTATTAATGCAATTTACAAACTACTCTCTCGAAAATTAAAGTACTTCACTTTTCAACCAAATAAATGAAACTTTACATCGTATAGAAGACTTACAGCAGTGTAACGAGTTCAGATATACCAGCTCACACAGTTATTTCCATTGGCACTCATCAATCAAATTAACATAATTGAGGTAGTTACTCATCTTTCTTCTTCTTTTTCTTCTTCTTTTCGCTCTTAGGAGTCACTGGCGCACCATCCACTTCATCAGCATCTTCTACCTGCGAGGCATCAAGAGACTTCTTCTTCTTCTTTTCGCTTTTAGGTGTAGCAACTGGGGCACCATCTTCTTCTGCGTCAGCAATAGAAGCATCTAGAGACCTCTTTTTCTTCTTTTCACTCTTTGGTGTGGCAACTGGGGCACCATTTTCGTCTGCGTCTGCAATAGAAGCATCTAGAGACTTCTTTTTCTTCTTCTTCTTTTCAGATTGAGGTTCGGCTGGCTCTTCTGCTTCTTCTTTTACTTCCTTCTTGACTTTTTTCTTTTCAGGCACCTGTTAGGTTAAAATTGAATTATAAGTTTTAAGCTGGAGCCGTGGGTACCGTAAAATGGGGTGAATAGAAATTCGTGGGGTAAAGACAAATTAAAATAAAGAAAACCAACCCAAAAATAATGCATACTCTATTACTTATAAGACTAAGGTTTTATCGTTTCCAATTGGCTTGTCAATTTAGTACATGTTCTACATACTGACCTCCTTAGAAAAGGGCGTATGTCTCCTAGAACTGCGCATGTATTAGGGACCTTTAATATTAAGGTTAAATTTTCTTTGACTAACAAATGGCTCATGCGTCTTTTTTATTTAAGAGGGCAGCATAGTATAAAACAAATCTGTTAGATAATTTTTCACAAAATGTTTTCATGTGTAATAACTAAGTGATTTATGTACGGGTGTAACGGTGGGTTTAGACTAAGCGAACGAACAAGAATTCTATGGCATTATCTTTTACGTTTTCCTTGTAAAAATGAAGACAAAACATGTTCTAGAGCATTCGCTCGTTTGGTCTAAACCCACCGTTACAGAAAACTCACCGAAGCCGTGTAAGCAGGGCTCAGATACCGGTTAAATATTGAAACCGTTATTATGTACTTGACGCAAAATTTCGATTCCGTTCGCATAAACCGGTTTTTGGAGAAACCTTTACATAGTTATTTTCGAACTAACCGGTTAATCCAGACGCATAGCGCTAATCTTCATTTCAATTTAATTTGAACTGTGTTGCTATAAGAATAAGGTTTATTTTCCTTTCATCATAAATTGAAAATGACATGTTCGAACCAACGTAATTTAACTTTATTGCCTTGATGGTAGATTCAAAGTCCCACTCACAAAAAACTGGAAAAGTTATTACGTGTTTAGCCTACAGTCGGGTTCAATAGAAATGGCAAAAGATGTAAACAAATCAGTTCTGTTTGACACATAACCTCAATATTTCTGCAAACGAGTTTTGATTTAAGAAAATGAGGCTAGCGGTCCCGGATTCGATTCCCGCTATGGGCAAATATTAGTGTGATGAGCGCGAGTATTTGTTGGTAGTGACCCTGCCTGTGACGCTAGCGGTCCCGGGTTCGATCCCCGCTATGGGCAAATATTAGTGTGATGAGCGCGAGTATTTGTTGGTAGTGACCCTGCCTGTGAAGCTAGCGGTCCCGGGTTCAATCCCCGCTATGGGCAAATATTAGTGTGATGAGCGCGAGTATTTGTTGGTAGTGACCCTGCCTGTGACGCTAGCGGTCCCGGGTTCGATTCCCGCTATGGGCAAATATTAGTGTGATGAGCGCGAGTATTTGTTGGTAGTGACCCTGCCTGTGAAGCTAGCGGTCGCGGGTTCGATTCCCGCTATGGGCAAATATTAGTGTGATGAGCGCGAGTATTTGTTGGTAGTGACCCTGCCTGTGACGCTAGCGGTCCCGGGTTCGATTCCCGCTATGGGCAAATATTAGTGTGATGAGCGCGAGTATTTGTTGGTAGTGAGCCTGCCTGTGAAGCTAGCGGTCGCGGGTTCGATCCCCGCTATGGGCAAATATTAGTGTGATGAGCGCGAGTATTTGTTGGTAGTGACCCTGCCTGTGACGCTAGCGGTCGCGGGTTCGATTCTCGCTATGGGCAAATATTAGTGCGATGAGCACGAGTATTTGTTTGCAGTGACCCTGCCTGTGACGCTAGCGGTCGCGGGTTCGATTCCCGCTATGGGCAAATATTAGTGTGATGAGCGCGAGTATTTGTTGGTAGTGAGCCTGCCTGTGAAGCTAGCGGTCGCGGGTTCGATCCCCGCTATGGGCAAATATTAGTGTGATGAGCGCGAGTATTTGTTGGTAGTGACCCTGCCTGTGAAGCTAGCGGTCGCGGGTTCGATTCCCGCTATGGGCAAATATTAGTGTGATGAGCGCGAGTATTTGTTGGTAGTGACCCTGCCTGTGACGCTAGCGGTCGCGGGTTCGATTCTCGCTATGGGCAAATATTAGTGTGATGAGCGCGAGTATTTGTTGGTAGTGACCCTGCCTGTGACGCTAGCAGTCCCGGGTTCGATTCCCGCTATGGGCAAATATTAGTGTGATGAGCGCGAGTATTTGTTGGTAGTGACCCTGCCTGTGACGCTAGCGGTCCCGGGTTCGATCCCCGCTATGGGCAAATATTGGTTTGATGAGCGCGAGTATTTGTTTGTCAGTCTTAGATGCGTTCTATGTAAGTAAGTTAAGTAGGTATTTCTTCTATACAAGTATGTTTATCGTTTCCTAGTACCCTTTTGAGTGAGATTGTACCTTGATATTTATTATTTACCTCACTTTAAAAAAAAACTTATTTTACCCGCGTTCGGCCATCCGAATTTGCCGATAGCTTTTGTGCCTGATAAAAAAAAACACCAAATAACTTAACGAGATTAGCGAGACTGTATTCTATTAAAACTCAAACTTATAACATTTATTTGACAAAACCCATTTAGTTACACAAAAGACAGTAACATAAAAGTTGCAAATTTATTAAACTGCATCTAGTTCAAAAAATACAGCATTTATTAATATTTTTCTTTAGTTTTTAATTCCTTGACGAGGAAAATTCCTGCATCTTTGCTTTGATTCGACTTTTAAGGCCTTCACGCAAAGATAATAAAAACCAGGCAAAAGCATGTCAGACAAAAAACTATCTCTAAACAAACAACAGAACAAGTAGGTATTTCTATTTTACGAGGGGTGATCCAAAAGTTTTGAGAATCAGTAAGAACCATCTACATAATGATATTCTTTTAATGTGGACTATACCATGGCACTAATGAAACTTAAATTAGAGAAAAAAAATGCAAACATTATTCATTTGTTTCCCTGTGATAGCTAAAAAAAAAACATCTGTATTAACAATTTTACAAGACGGCAAAAATAAGAGTTAGTTTTGTAATAATTTGGAGTTGTGTGGAAAAAGTTTTGGTACACTAATAAAAAATATTGTTATTGAAAATGAAACCTTGATTTATCATTATAATTTAAAGGATAAATAAGTTATCATTGCAGTGGATTTTTCTATCTCCAGCTCTGTCACCAAAATTTAGGGTGGTTTTTTCGGCCTTTTCCAGGATTATTGAGGCCTACAAATAAATACTGCGACATTCTTTATTAGCAATTGAGTTCAAATAATCTAGGAGAGTTATATAACATTATTGTATCCTAATTATGGCAAAATAATAAAAATAAGCTAAAGAAAAAAAATTACAAATTTTCGGCAGGAATTGTGCTTCAGAGCCTTCTAATTGATAAGGGTGCTGCTCGTCGACCAAAGATCAGAACTGATAACCGCTCTCCCCGTTATTTAGCCCTAACTTTCGACTACTATTTCTCATTCACTAATGTTCAGAAACAACTACATAAAAATCACGAGCTGGTGATGACAAAGTGAAGGTACAAAATTTGGCCTCCAAAAGTAAAATTATTTTTATAGTGGTAAAATAAAACAATTGAATGACGTTAATAAGTGTTCGGAAATATAGAAAGTGTGCTCATTCCAATTTAAAAAAAACGATTTCCATATCTCCCATTTTTTATACCGATTATCAAAACTTTTGGATCACCCCTCGTAAGTTATTTGGTGCTGTGCTTTCATTTAAGATATTTTTCAGATTTTTTACTACACGTGCTTTGGTCTGTACATACACACATACACAGCACACACACGTGACTGTAGAAAAAATTACACTTTTCGAGTTCAATATTTCCTTAACGGTCGCCCTAATCTGAAGTTGATAATAACATCAAAATACCGATATCTCACTTGATATGAAAAGTTTTTTTTCCTTTGCTTTACTTGTATGGGAGCTAGGGAAAAAAAAATTTTGGCATAAATTAAATGTATAACTATGACAATTTACAGCTATCCCCTTTAAACCCTAATAATAAAAAATAAAAAATAAAATATCAGGGGACAATATCACACCAATTGACCTAGTCCCAAACTAAGCTCAAGGCTTGTACTATGGGTACAAGAAAACAATATAAATACTTATATAAAGAAATATAATCTAACATTTCTTCTAAATACAAATAAAAACTTTGAACATCAAAGACATTTTTTAGAAATGCATTTTTAGGTAAAATTGGTTTTTATTTTTGCTTATTCCTGAAATACCACAATTTTACAACACCCGATTTTCAATATACCTACTCCTAAACATTCAAAATAAAGTTTATTATTTATTCCTAAAATTTTCATTCTGGTGTTTTAAAATTCTGATATATTCGGAATGAGGGCTCATTTTAGCTTTTAGAGAATTTTATGGTTAGTAGCTTAGATCTGTACAAACAAACAACTGACACTATCTCATGGCTCGGGATCTTGAATGTAGATCTATAGTTATCTCTTCAGTTATGTTTGTTTCAAATATTTCTCTATACACGCCTTACGATTAAATAAATAAGTAGCTTAGACTTACTGCACTGGATCCATCTTCCATCTTGATCTTCTTGCTGGAGGACACCTCTTCCTCATCAGGCGAGTGCTCTCTCTTGACAGGCTTCTTGTCCAAGGTGCTGTCTCCGGCCACGGGGTACTGGAACACCTCACTGCAAGGCAACAACTCATGTAAGTCTGCTTGTAATAATTTAAGTTTCTTTATTTAAATATTTTTAACTGTAGGTATCGTTAAACCTGATGAAATGAAGTACCATAAACATCTAGTTAAGTTTTGAAGGGGAAATTACACATTAGTTTTATGTTTACACTTTTGCTGAGATAAGTACCTAAATATAATATCAAACACTGAATATTTAAATATCAAAACACAGGAGTTAAAAACCCAAACACAGCTTCAATTTCTCTATTGAAATTAACAAAAAATGCTACTCACGACTTTCTGTGGTATTTCTCAAACTTGGCCTTTGCCATGCCAGTGCCGCTAATCCTCCTTGAATTGCCTTCTTCCATCAGCCGTAACTTATTCTCCAACTTGACTTTATGTTCAGCACCTAGTTCAAACGTCACATCTTCTCCAAAAGCATCAAACCTTGAAGCTAAAGCTGCCTTTGCCGCTAACATACGAGACATCTTTCCCTTGTTCTTCGTACTACTTTGCCCTACCAACTGAGCATGATAAATCAAACCGTATTTAGGAGTGTCTTTCTTAGTTTTTAATGCTCTAAACAATGCCTTTTCTGCACCGAAAATCTGTAGAGTCGAAGCAGGGTGTTTGGCTAGATTAATCAGAGAACCAGCATGCGCGATAAGTCTAGCTCCAATGTGTTCACCGATTAATACTGTTAAATTCGGTGCCATAGCCATCATACGCGCTTTCAGGTAGTCTGTCAGGTGAGTCCTATAATCAGTAATGGAAAGGATTTCATCACACAAGTTACAAATATTCAAAATATCATCATCAGAGATTTCTGTCCCCATAGATATTTCAGCAGCCTCCTTAACTTTCTCCTCCAAATCTTCTGGTAGAATATCAGACAGGTCTGTTGTTGACGCATTATCACGAGTTCCAATCAGCTTTACAATCTTGACAAACAAAGTGTTGTCGGTAATAATTTTTCCGAGCTCAGGGAAGTGCCAGCCGTACCATTCACGGCATCTCATGATGTAGTTATTGAGTTCCTTGTCAAGATCGTCTAGAAGGCACTGGGCTTGAACAATCATGGTGTCAATTTTATCAGGAGAGAACTTGAGCTTGTATCTGGATAGAGAATGGGCTAGACCAAGAGCCATGGCTGTCATTTCCTTCTTTGGTAGCCCAGCTAGAAGACTGTCCATTTGCGAGCGAATACATCTTAACAACTCCTGGACATTTGAGTTGGATACACACTGCAAGTCAAATTTTTCCTTAATGGCACTGCCAAGTTTGGTGTCCCCGACCAAAAGCTGGTCTTGGATTTCTTTGCAGACATACTTCTTTAAAGCTTTCTTCAATGGCTTGGATATTTTTCCTTCAATTGTCGCAGTGGTCGCAGCTAAAGCTTCTGTTGTATCTTCAAACTTGACAAAGTTCTTTAGTTTAACACTGAAAAAGTTATATTCAATGAGAGAGAGTTGATTGAAACAATGGAAAGAAAACAAAATGCAAATAAAGCTGATATCTTACACTGCTGATGCTCCTTCCGGAGTATTGAATTCTTTGTGCAAATCTTCAATTTCCGTTAACTTAGAATCATCCAACAACTAAAAACGACAAAAAAACTGCATTAGACATCGCTTTTATTATAAAACAAGCCCTAAAAATATAATTTTATAATGTTGTTCCAAAACTTAAGTAATGTAGTAACAAACAATGACCTGTAAAATGGCTCCAGTTTATAACTGACTAACAGAAATGAACGTGGAAGTGATAGTAACGATATTAAGATTGTTTCATTGCATGTTGTATTACATTTGACCTCAATTTAAATAAACATTTTGAGAGCATCGTTAGGTTAGGTTATCATAAACACGTGTTTACAAATTTACCTTGAATATGGCGTAGCCCGCCGGGGTTTCAAATAAAATCAACATGTTTGAAGCACACAATGGTTCACACTCAACTATAGTTTCACTAATTTAGGAACACATTTAATATTTCTTAAGTAAAACGCAACAGCGGTAAATGCGTCCCCTGCTGCGCAACGCGAGAACTTGACAGTTTAAGTGACTTGACAGATAAAGCATGGCAGTGATGGGGGTGTGTTGCCATTTAAGTGGTACAATGTGCTATTTTGGGCTGCACTCCGTATCACGCTTACACCGTTTTGATGTTGGTAAAAAACAAAAACAGAAATGAAACTTTAAGATTATTATTATATAACCGTTGTAATAATTAGTGTATAATTTTACGAACATTTCAAAGTAGCCTGCGCTTGTGGAGATTTTATGAAATTAGATATTAAATTTTTGTCGGTAAAAGTTATTTTCTCCCACATGCTCGGGAATGTTAACCTGTTGTAAAATCAGCCCGCGAAGTTCTGAGTTCCAGGTCCAGGCAAAATTAAAAAAAACAAAGTTATTATTTACCAACCGCAGCGGCCGCGAAAAATGTACCTATGAAATTTTTAAAACCATGTTTGGACTAGGATAAATAACTCCAGACAGCCAAAGACACGTGCAATCAAAATTCTCCCTTGTATATTTTACTTTTTAAACGTCATAGACTAAAAAAGTTAAATATTTCAAATAGCGTTCACAGCGTATTTAAAAGTGTATCAAATAGTTTGACGTTTTTTTTTAAACAAATTGCGTTCGTAAACCAAATAAATTGCCGACATAATATAAGCGCGTAATAAATATTATAATTAATACTATATTTTATTCAAATGGAATTTATTACGTTTAAATGTGTGATCTTATTTAATTAATGCTTCATTTCAGTGTAAATCGTACGTTTCTTTTCTTTTTTTTAAGGAAATGTTGGGACTGTGTTTAATATTATTAACAATTGTGTTAAATTTCCTCACATTGTGGGAGAAAAGAATTATACAAGCCTCGACCGGGAAGGGCGGTTGCTGGACTCGTATATAGCGCGGCCTCGACTGCGTCTCGGCCACGCAAACTAAAGGCACAAAAATAAAGTTAGCCCTTAGAATAGAACCGGTCAAAATAAAATTGTGGCTCCATAATTTTAGAGTTCCGTATACATCTTATTATATTTTTAAAAATATCGAATAAGTAATAGGAGATTAAGGTTATTTGTTTCTAAATAGTTATGCTGGTTATACATTCTAGTTTTCAAAATGGGTTTTCATCGATAGAGTGCTTTAATTAGATAGGTAATGCTCTTAATAGGTAATAAAAAGCAAGCAAGCAAGTTTTTTTTCCTAGGTAGGTACATGACTACAACCCAGTAACTTCCATTAGGTAATTCATTTTAATAGATGACAAATGCCGTAAATTAACAAAGACATACGTTTACTTATACGTATAATAAGTGTAAATAGTTAGGAGGTAATATTGCTCCTACGAGATGATAAACTGGAATTAGACAATCTTAACTTTGCCGTTAGAAAACTATTGTCTCCATGCATCAATATAGGATTCAGTCAGTTTACCAACCCTCCAAATAAGTTTGTAATCGCAAAATAATTTATTTTTTTGAGATGGATCTACAAATTTATGGTTTTCAGATTTTTTCCTTCACTTGTGCTGTAATATAAGATACTTAGGTATTACTTCTTGCCGAATTTTGTGATTCTAGGTCAATGGGAAGTATCCTATAGGTTTTGATTCCCCTGTGTTTTGTATGACACATGCAGCATAAACTGCCGTATCTTTTGATTGTGTTGACCTAGAAGTTTGATTTTTTACCCATACAATACAAGAATACAATATACGGCATTAGAGACCTGAGTAGGTATTTGACACCAATTTCTACCTGATACCTTCACGCGTTTCTGAGAAAAAGGGTCTTGACAGACAGACGGACAACGAAGTGATCCTATAAGGGTTCCTTTTTTCCTTTTGAGGTACGGAACCCTAAAAAGGTTTAAATTATACAACAACTTTAACACACATACACACACATACACATTAACTTTAGTTTTAACATAATTCGTCTCAATAGTCTTTGCATTTATAAAACGTCTGTGATATACAAACAGACAGACATACGGACATGTATGAGGAAACCATTAAAGTTTTCTTTTTTTGCAATGTTTTATTGTGAACCGCACATTTTTTACAGGTTTTTATTACCTACATAATTCCCTCTTTTCATTAACCCTCGGTTAACTCGCTGTTCGCCAGTTTCGATAAAATGGATTAGTTTTCTTAAAATACTACAGATTTGTGTCAACCTTCCTACAAAACAGCATTAGAATTTAAAATAGTGTTATCTCGATAACAATTTCATATTCCTGAATAATTCATCACCAGATCCAGGGAAAAATATACAAACAACCAAAATTTATTCAGCATACTTCAGCTACTCTGCTGAATATAATCGCAAATGGATTTTATCTCCGCTTGCCGGCGACGTTATTTGAATTTGGAAAATTCAATAATTCTGCATAAAAGCATGCATCTACTCTCGATCGGAGTGAACGATTGAGCGAATGAACCAATGAAAGAGCGAGTGAATGGGACCCATGGAGCGGTGAGCGCGTCTGCATCGCAAGGAACGTGATTATTTGTAATGAGTGCTCTGAATACGAGTTATTTGGGTAATTTATATATTTTTCGATGAAGGCTTTAAGTGGGACTAGGCATTTTCGTGACTTAGCATTAAACATGTTCTTAAGAAACTTTTATTTAAAAGGTAAATACAATACAATACAATACAAAAACACTTTATTGAAACACCACATACACCAAGTAACGAATATACAAGAAACTAAAATATAGATTACATAGTGAGTCAACAGGCGGTCTTATCGCTAAATAGCGATCTCTTCCAGACAACCTTACAAAGAAGAGATGGTTAAATATAAACGATAGAAATAGGCAGGCGGTGCAAACTGAATTAAACAATTTAAAAATACATATAAATATCCCTTAAATAAATACATATAGGTACGTAAATTAGAAATACATAAATACAAAATAAAAGGTAAGGAGAAAAACAAAACTAACGAAGTGACAAAAGGTGTTCTTTTAAATGATTCTTAAAAATAGGAAGTGATTTAGCCTGTCTCAGTTCCAAAGGAAGAGAGTTCCACAACCTAACAGCCTGAAATGTAAAGGAGTTATTGTAAACTTTAGAAGAAGAAGAGGGAACAGCTAAGATACATTTTTCCGAGCAACGCACAGAATTAAAAAAACTAAAACGCTCCTTGAGATAGTGGGGAGTTGCCGGAATGAAAAGAATGCTGTAAAGAAGGTTGAGAATGTGATAGTGCCGGCGAAGACGAATTGGAAGCCACTTGAGCTGCGAACGGAAAGTAGAGACGTGGTCATACTTTCGCAACCCAAATATGAACCGAATACACAAATTTTGAATTCGCTCAAGCTTGTTAAGTTGCTCCTCAGAAAGATCAAGATAGCACACATCTGCATAATCTAAAATAGGGAGAAGTAACGATTGAGCGAGCGCAATCTTAGTCGCGAGAGGAAGAAAGTTGCGGAGGCGCCTAAGAGACCACACTGCCGCAAACATCCTCCTACTGATCTCATTTACTTGGGGGGTCCACGCAAAGGTACGGTCCATGATGACACCCAGATTTTTTACGTGGTGCGAAAATGGTATACGAACACCATCAAAATACACCGGCGGAAGATTATCAAAGTCGACACGAGAAATAAACTTAGGACTGCCAATCAGAATAGTTTGGGTTTTAGCTGGGTTCACTTTGAGGCCGTAACTGGTACTCCATTCGAGTACCCGGACCAAATCATCGTTAGCAACCCCAATGACAGCATCGAGATCACCAAGAGTGCCCTGAGAGTAAATTTGTAGATCGTAAATGTAAATATATGTATTTTTGCTGTGTTACTTTTTGATTCTAAATAGAAAACAATTTGCTTGAATTGATTCAAAATAATAGTGGATTTACTAACAATTATTTATAAGAAAATTAAATACGTACTTAGCATAAAGGGGCTCCCCATACAAAATTGTTTGAGTGATGTGAACTATAATAAAATTCAGAACTATCATTCAGAAGGTTTTTTATTTTTTTGGGTTCTATGTTGGTACGCCAATACATTTCGTCGTCCGGTCACCAATGAGTCTTTCTAATATAACGCACGGTAAATCCAACCGTGACACTATGCAATAAAAAAGCAAGCTTTAAAAAACCCACTGTTGTTACCAACTTTGAATCGTTATAAATCTTAAATGATCATTCAAAATGAAAAATGATGAAAGAATACAAAATATATTTTTTTAACCCACTTGCCACAGTTTGTCCATTTTATTTTTTTGGTTTTTTATAATATGGCCTCTCTAATTGCCGCCATCTTGAATTTTGAATACTTACTTTCATATCTTTAGTAACACTCACAAGATTAACACAAATCGATTGACATAAGAATCATCAAAATCAGTCCACGTGTTTAGTTTCTAGACCGCCACAAAGGAACAAACATACATACAAACATAATATAGACTGATAAACACATTACCCTCCTTCGGCAGTCGGGTAAAAAGGAACTCATACAAAAGTAAATTCTTTTTAACTGTAATAATTGTCACTAGGTAGGTATTCAAATAGTTTTTTTCGTAAAAAAGTATCACTGTTGGATTTATCGTGCGTATGTACTACTCTTACGGTGTAGGAAAAAATCATGAGGAAACCTGCACAATTAAAAAATTTGAGTAGGTAGGGTAGACCGGGGACAATTGAAACACGTCATGACTGAAACAAGTCCAATTTCTCGAAAACAATAATACCTACGAGTATGACGCAACATTCAGGACTTGGTCAGCCATATTTTAATCTATGGTCAATAGCGCACGAGTGACCGAGCAACGCAGCGGTGTCACGGAGCGATTATAATTTTTCGCGGTCAAAACTAAATATTTCTCATCTTGTAAATTTCTTTATAACTTTGCTTGTTCTTGTATTTTATCTGATTAAACTGTTTTAGCGTGATTGTGATAAATTAACGAATGTTTATTATTGCCAATCATCACCGTTCGAGTGGTTGTTATGTTTAATATTTGACTTTAAAGTAAAAACTGTGAGTTGGGGACGATAGAAACAATTTGCGTGTGGACGATTGAAACGTTTCAATCGTCCTTGCGTTTTAATCGACCCCAAATGTAGCCGACTTTAAATATGAGGAGGTTCTGTATTTGACGCATATGATTTTTTTGATAAATGTGAAAAAGACAGACAGAAAGAAAAACATTTATTCGTTACAAACAGAAAAACAATACTCAACAAACTTCCGTTGGAACTATCGAGTGAAACCACGGAAGATTACACACGCATAGCAAACGCACACACTAAACTAACGTAAACAAAACCAAAAGAAAAAAAAAACCGCCACAAAAGTGAATTGTGAAAATGCAAATGGCTTCATTTTTATGGTGATTTGTGTCATGGTCAATAATTATTATACCTACACTAACTTTTGCCCGCGACTTGGATAAATAAACAAATACAAAGAGTTACTTCCACATTCATATTATTATTATAGGTGCCACTTTTGGTATGGCTCTGGTATGTGTACCTACTACCTAGTGTCATTCTGCCGTATCCTTACTAATATTTTAAATGCGTAACTGAGTTCATTTGTTTATTTTTGTGTATATTATTTAAAATCCCGACGTTTCGAGTTTATTCATTCATTAAGTTATGATTGAAACAATGTTATGATTGAAACAAGCATTTCTGTATGTAGCATAATTATGTATTTTTAACACAATTCAGTTTAATTATAGCTTATTATAACATTAAAACTATTTACTATTAAGGCTTATGTATAAGGTAGTCGGCTACAAAGAAATCTACAAGTCATATATATATTTTTATCTGCGGTTGATGATTGAGATTTTCTGATGCTTATAAATGACGATATGTTAATGTTATGCTTGCGAACTTCTGATTGTCGTATTGTATACTAATATTGCGATGAAAACTAGTAGGACTGATAACATTACTTTCATTGTATCAAAGATATTACAGTGTTTCAATTGACCTTATATAGTGTTTCAATTGACAACGGTGTGGGGTCAATTGAACCACATTCCCCCATTCTCTTTTTTACATTATTGTAAAATAACTATTAACGATAGACCTACCAAATATACTTTATTTAGGAACCAGATAACGAACCTTGAAATAATTTAGGCGTACATCTTTCTAACTAAAAAAATAAAACGGCAACAGGAAGTCAAAGTCAAATCGTTTCAATTGTCCCCGGTCTACCGTACCGATTTAAGAAAATAAATGCATACAATATCCTAAAAGATGGAATTATATCCATTAACGTCAATCTTTTCTAAGAAATAAAGATACGTAATTTAATAATGGCATAGAAAAGTAAAACCTGAATCTGTATGCGGTAAGGTAACAAGTATTTTATTAGCTATCCGAACCATAATACTGCCCTACTAAGCATAATGGCGTTATCTCAAACAAAACATCTGTAGAAATTGCAACCTAGTTACAAACAGAAGAGAGTTGAATCTGCTTTGGCTATTGAATTTAGTTATTGCATTTTTGCTTAGGAGGGCAGAATAACGGGGAAAAGAAAGGTATACCTATTCGTTACATACTTTTCGTGTTCTCGTTTTTGCGAACTTGGTCCTTAATTTGTGATCTGCGGAGGGGCTGACACGGGCTGGGCCCAGAGGGGCTATTAGCCATCGAATGATCTTGGGCTTCGCTACTTTGAACGCACTATTTTATTTTAGGGGTCTATTAACACACTATTTTATTATTGGTTTGTAGCAAGTTGTTGGCTTTCTGCCTACTAAAGTTTCATTCGGCGCAATATTATGGTTTTATCCTTTTTATTATAGATTCTCTTCAAATAAAATAACTGGGAGGTTATTATGACATACTTAAGCAGTTCAGTTTATGTTGAGAGAAAGGGACAGAGCTTTATAACTGCTGTAGATCTGTTCCGTTCTCTCAACATACACTGAACTGCTTTAATATTTTATAATAACCTCCCTTATGAATAAGAGCATTTGAATTTAATAGTATTGTCTGTTGAGATACCTACTTTAATATTTACAAGCGACCCGCCCTCGCTTCGCTTTGGTTTATATGAGTTTTCTGTAACACTCGTACATAAACCAGAATTTATTATACATACAAACATTACAAACCTTCCGTAAAACAATATCAAACTGACGGTGAAAACATGGTGAAAACCGCATGGAAATCCATTCAGTAGTTTTTAAGATCGCTTACGTACTGGGGCACGTTTTATAGAGCTACAAGTTACAATTTTACCTGTCTAATATGGCAACACTGCTCAAATGGTTGGTCTTCATTGGTCGAGGTTGTGTCAAATGGTAACTTGTGACCCGTAAATTGTAATTTGTAGCTTTATAAAACAGGCCCCAGACAGATTGACATTTTGTAATATGTACTGCCCTCGAGAAAAGTGTAGTGATAGTGATAAGATACTGGATATACGAGACCCAATGTAACAAGAACATACTTAAACCCAAGTTTATTTCCATCGAATCACCCAATAAAATTAACACAAGTACCCCAAACACCTTCGTTATTTTTAACTAATGGCAACACTAACACTAACTGGCCGACAGTGTACGAGTCCCTCAACATGATCAGTGAAGGTGCTAAGCCGGGGTGATGTGGGCTGCCCCTGGGGAGCTATTAGCGTTATATCGAACCCGGACGGTGTTTAGAGGGGATGTAATGACCCGGGTGTGATGTTGCGAATATGTTGCGCGGTTTCGGAGCACGGCTTTGTGGCTAGGGATTTATAAAGGAGCCTCGTAAGCTGAAATTTCGATGTTTAATTTTGTTTGACGTTCTTAAGGGGAGACGTTTTGTTTTACTTCTGGTACAAACGCTTTTCAACTAAATAAATTAATAACAATGTGATAACAACATATTATGCCTGCTTATAAAATATTTTTTTGCCAACATTGAGGGTGCTGTTCGAAATGAAATTGGCAATATGATACAATTATTAGAAAACACCAGATTCTTAATGTCGGTTGCCACTTGAGAATATTGTAATTCCACCTGTCACCACGTCAAACCTATTATTTTGTCAGCATGTACGTAATTACAAAAAGCACACAAACTGACCTAATCCCAAATAACTTCTAGACACTTGTACTATGGGTACTAAACCACGATAAACATAATTTTCACACCACATGCTCGAATTTGCCCAATTATATATCATGCAAACCTCACCTAAAGTAAGTGATTATAGCCATCGGCTAAACAGCGGGTTATAATGAGATTCGGTACAATATAATAATAATAATATAATATTGTGCTGAATATCATTATAGCCCGCTGGTTAATAATGAGATTTGAATTCGTATGAAAAATTGTTCCATAGAAACCTACAGCAAACAGAACTTTTTGAAAATTTAACTGGCCACTACTACAAGCCATGTACGCAAAACAAAGAAAATAAAACAAAAGCTGAGAAAAGTAGAGTAATAACCTTTGGGATAAAGCTGTTTTCGTCTTGGGCGAGCTCGAATCCCTCGATGCACTCAGGACCCCGTTTCCCCGTTCCCTCGCTACGCTCGGCAGTTAAATCTGGAGTCCCTCACGTCTTGCTCAGGATTCAATATCGTGCCCGTGACATAAAACAGTGCTTTATCCCCTCGATGTATAATCTACTATTATTACCTCATCGATTTGTAGATAGACACGCCCGTTACAATATTATAAAATAGGAATAAGCAAGAAAGACAAAATTTGACGCATTACAAGATCTAAAATGATAAGTTAGCTTTTTATTTTTTTTCCAAGATAAAACAATCGTTACGATATTGTTCCTAATAATTTGCCCACCCACTACTGCCCATAACATCCCTGACTTTTTTATCGAAGGTGACCGCGACGACCGTGCCCCTTACCTTTCACTCTGCTCAGGTTCTTTCCCCTAACAATTTAATATTCATAACGAGCTCAAGCTCTCGTAAAACAATGCAGCAGATAAATTATATTCATCAAATTTTCCAGACTGAATATCCGGTGGAAATATCCGACGAAATGCTCGTTCAAATAATGTAGAAGTTAATCCGGGCCAGGATATTAGTTGCGATTGGTTTAGGAAATGGAGGCCAAGCTCAGTGTTGTTGGCTTGAATTAAGCACAATAGCCTTTCCTGAAAGCGTTCAAAATAAGGTTGGGATGTATAATATAAAATTACGACGGTAATTGTTGTTGGTTTACCGGTTATGCGGATCCGTTTTAGAAGATATTTTTCAGCTTTATCGCATTCACTGCCAGTACTGTTTTTTGAACTTTCGCCAGGTGCCACATCTTTTGTTTTATACGGAACTTGCCTACTGTAAGAACGCACATATGCGTTGAGGGCACTGGGTGGAAGTCACGGTGACGCATATATGCGTCGGTGGCAGTGAATGCGTTATGAATGTTTGGAGTAAGCGTTACGAGTGCAAGATGATTATTTCTGATTAAAAAACGGTTAATCATAATCATAATCATAATCATAATCATTTATTGCCAAAACTGTGTACATTGTTATAACATGTCATATAGTAATTAGTAGGTATCAACAGTTTGCCCGTTTCGGACGTACAATATTAACATAAAGTTCTGTTTGTTTATTAGAAAAATTATATAATATTTAATAATAATCATAAATTACTCAAAAAATTCGTTAAGGTCGTAAAAACATTTGTTTAGGAGCCAATCCTTTAGTTTCTTCTTAAATTGTGCGCCTTCTAAGGCCTTAACATTGTCTGGTAAATTATTATAAATCTTAATCCCAGTCACAAATGTGCTTTTATTGAGTATGAAGCTGGAAGGGCGGACTGTACATAAGTCAAACCTATATTGACTTCGCAAATTTACCTTAGAGTTACATTTTTTGATAAAAATATCTTTCCTTTCGTTGACAAACAAACAAATTTCCAGTAAATATATACACGTCAGAGTTAAAATTTTGTGGCTTTTAAACACAGGTCTTAGGCTCTCTACATTTTTAACCTTAAATATAGTTCGCAAACATTTTTTTTGAAGAATAAAGGTCGATCGAATATTCACTGAGTTACCCCAGAATATTATGCCATAGGTGAGTAGAGGGTAAACATTACCATAATATGCCTGTATAGTTACCTCTTTTGACGTTATATTGGTGAGTATTGATATTGCGTAACAACATTTAGTAATTTTTTTATTTGTTATCTCTACATGTAGCTTCCAGTTTAGGTTACAATCTAAAGTGACTCCCAAAAAGTTAGTACTCTGAACTTGTTCGATTAATTTGTTATCGATAATAACATTTAAGATTTGAGGTACCTGTTTGTAATTGACAAATTGTATTATTTTCGTTTTATTTTTATTAACACTTAAGTTCAGAGAGCTTAACCAATTTATAATGTTTCTGAGTGTGTTCTGTAACTCAATAACAATATCGGAGCCGTTTAATTTCTCATTAGATATAAATACGGTGGCATCATCTGCGAACATGACACATGAATGATCAATTATTAAAGGAAAATCATTAACATATATCAAAAATAGTAAAGGCCCCAGAACGCTGCCTTGAGGAACCCCTTGTAGAATGTGTGCATAATTTGACTGTAGTCTGGTAATTGTTTTTGTTGTTCTGTCATAAGTGTCTAACACTATAGTTTGTGTTCTGTCAGTAAGGTAAGTATGGATTAATCTTAATGCAGGGCCCCGGATTCCTACATGCTCGAGTTGTCTTAACAATATTTTGTGGGAAACACAGTCGAACGCTTTGGAAAGATCAATAAACAGCCCAATAGATGCTGTTTTCTTGTGTATGTCTGTCCATAACTGTTGCAAAAAATTAAATATGGCTAATGTAGTATTTTTTCCCTTTTGAAATCCTAGCTGATTTTTGTTCAGAATGTTATTTTTATTGAAGAATGACATGATTCGATTTAAAATTACTTTTTCAAATATCTTAGAAAAATTTGGTAACAGTGCAATTGGTCTATAATTGTTCATGTCTTGTTTGGAGCCTTTTTTGTGCAATGGTTTTACTAAGGCTTTCTTAAGGCTATCAGGGAATACCCCATTTTCTAAAGATAAGTTGATAATATGTGCTAATGGTCCTACAATGTGCACTGTACTGGCTTTTATTAACGTAATGGGTATCTGATCATATCCCGTACTTTTTTTGTTCTTCATTTTTTTTATAATGCTTACTATCTCTTGCTCAGTCACTGGGGTCATAAAAATGCTAGTCAGATTTGGTTGGGTAACTGGCTTATAGCTATACTCGGAATTTATATTATTGGCGTTGTTTGAATTTATGAAATAATTATTAAATGTACTTGCAATGTCCTTTGGTTCACTTATTGTAATGTTGTCTTTTTTAATGCACTGTACAGTTTCTTTTATAGTATTTGTTTGTGTTGTTTTTTGTTTAATTATTTGCCACGTAGCCTTGCTCTTGTTGGCACTCCGTTTAATAAAGCTTATATTAGCGTTTCGTTTTGATTGCTTAGTGACTACTTTCATAACCTGGCAGCATCTCTTGTATCTGTTTTTGAGAGCCGCATTGGTAGATTTCAAGGACTGCATATGTAACTGTCTTTTACGCCTGCTAGCTATTAATATACCCTTGGTTTTCCAGTTTGGTTGTCTTTCGTGTGTTACTTTTATTTTTCTTCTCGGTATGCTAAGGTCGTAAATAAGACTAAACTTGTCCATGAAAGCTTCGTAGGCATCGTTAGGGTCATTCAACAAAAAAATATCCGAGAACCCAATTTGTGATATGTATTTTACAAAGATCTCAATGTACCTATCGGGATTCCTGCTGAACATATACCAATATTGCTCTTTAAAACTTAATTCAGTCGGAATAGAGATCATTTGGCAGGTATGATCAGATATACCGAGATCTAGCACCTCAATCTCGTAGTGCTTAGCGTTTGTAAATATATTATCAATGCATGTACGGGAATGCACTGTTATCCTGGTTGGTTCGTTTATTGTGTGGTGTAATTTATACAGTCGGAAAGTGTTTAGGAATAGTTCACTGTGTTTCGTTTTTTCAAGGATATTGACATTGAAATCGCCTAAAATGAAAATAGTTTTATGGTTGTTTCTGGTTCTTGTCACTAGTTTTTGGAGTAGATATTCCATGTTGACTAGAAAAATGTCCAAGTTACTATCTGGAGTTCTGTACACACATATGACTAGACAGTTTAATCCACATAATGCTACCCCACAACATTCAAAATGGCGATCAATTGACATTTCGCTTATCCATTTCAGGTCTCGATAGTTATCGATGGTTTGTTTTAGGTATATTGCTACACCACCTCTATTTTTCCTTTTACGGCAAAAATAAGCAACATTTTTATAACCTTCAATTTTAAATACTTCTACTTCGCTATTTTTTAGAAACGTCTCACTAAAGCAACATATGTCAATACTTTTATCATTTAGCAGTAATTCCACTTGGTCTAACTTTGACTTGATGCTTTGGGTATTGAGATGCAATATAACAAGCTTGCTGTTATCTTTGACGCTGAGTTTTGTATTGTTAGTCACGAAAAAAATCTGATTTGATAACCTCCTCTGTCGTGTCTAAGACTGTATCTGTAATATTTTTCTTCGTTCTAGCCTGATTTAATTGAATTTTCCTAAATAGGTCCGGGATGGTGTTTTGTAGTTTATTTTTAGTATTAGTATGATCTGTTGGGTTAATTTTTCCACTTTTGCTTATAAAATAATCTGTAATACGTTTTTGATTTGGTTTTTTATTCGGTTTTTGAGTTGGCTGTGGCTGGCAGTTCCCCTTGGTTTGCGTTTGAGTTTTTTGGTGGAGTTTATGGTCTCTACGATTTTTATGATAGTCGATACTTAAGATTTCCCTCAATAATAGACCACAGACGTGTTTTAGTAAATTATTGTGATCAAAAGGTACAAACGAGGTATGCTGGAACTGAGAGCAGACCATGCGTAACAGATCATTTAGTTTGTGTACATTCAAGTGGTTATTGGATTGTATTTCACCAACCAAAACATTTGTATTAGCAAGTAAATATAAGTAATTGTAGACAAAACATTTAAAACTGGTTGGGTTCTTGTCATTAGATCCACCTAAAATTACAATATAGTCTAACTTCGTAAAGTTTCTAGATAATTTATCACACGTCAGCAATACTTCTTCGATCGGAGCATTGGGTTTTATTACTGCCGTCACTATAAACTCGTCACCCAGTGTTTTTTGAAGCTGCGTCCGAATTCCTTTGCCGCCTTGGTCGCTAAAAATCATAACTTTGCGCTGTGAAGTAACTTGCTTATTTTCAAAATGATTTTTTGTTTTGCTTACCTCACTCCTTGTAGCCTCTGTACTACTTAGCTTCGTGCCTTTAATGGGAGTATAGGAGTAACTAGTTTCTGTCACAGCTGTTTTCAAGTTCTTATGTTCTTCTTTCCTGTGCTCAGTCTCTCCATGTGTTTCATCCCAATTTAGTCTTGTCTTATTCATACTTTTCAATCCTTTCCTACTATTTACAGGCGTCGATTTACAGCTACCCGGACTAGTCTTGTTTAGGCTTTTTCGTCCTTCCCTATTAATCATTGAGGTCGATTTGCAGATACTGGTTAGCATTTTGTTTTTTTTTCCATATTCCATGATTTCTTTTTTAAGTGAGCCATTTTCCATTATTAAATTTTCAATTTCACTTTCTGCGCTTACCAGTTTTGTCTCAAGGATTGTGTTTTTAAGTTTTAGTTCTTCCATCTCATCCTTCAGGCTATACCCAGTAGCCGGGTTGCATGTGTAGGTACAGATTACAGATAGATCATCATGATTACGGCGATTATACCTATTCGTTATGCAATGTCTAAGTTTTTTTAAGGTATTAAGAAAGCAAACCAGCGCACAGACCACCTGATGGTAAGTGAGATTTGTAACCTAGGTATATGTATACATTTGCAATCTCAAGAGTACAATCTCAAGACTACGATCTTAAGACTGCAATCCTAAGAACGCAAAGTGTCTATGCTATGGATTTCACCGGTATTTAAGTTTTAGATAACCAGATTAAACCCCTCAGCTTCTTTATTATTATCGTACGTTTTTTTTAAATGTATTTTATTGGTATATTATGTTGGCCAACTTATAAGTTTTGCCCATAAACAGTATGAACAAAATATTGTTTAAACATTAATGTAAATATATGTATCAGGGGATAATCTCATCTCACACCAATTGCCCTAGTCTCAAACTAAGCTCCAGGCTTGTACTATCTTGCTTTTATAGAAAAATTATACCTACTTAAATACCCAAAAAACTATTCAAGGCTCCGAAACAAACTGCCTGCCTTTTTGCCCTTACCAGGACTTATACGCGGGACCGCTAGCTTCGTAGGCAGGGCACTATATTACACAATTTATATAGAACATAATTATATCCATTCATTCGGATATTAAATAAAAAGAAAAAACATACATTTCAGACAACACAAACAAAAGTAGGTAACCTATTTACCTATAACTAATTAAAATAAAGTACTTAGCCGAAACGGTGTGCCAGCGCAGCGTGTGTAGCTGGATCCGTAAGAGATGGTAAGATAGCAAAAAACAATAAAATAAATATAACAATAACATAATTATTAATGTTGTAATGTTATTGTTCTGCTTATCACGTATTTGTATCCTCTGAGCATATAATTGTGCTAACTAGTAGTGAAAACTGTTTTGGCTCTTGTATTAACCATAATATTCTATATTTCGTTTTGTAATATTTAAGCTGTTTGTTTTCCAATAAATAAATAAATAAATAAATAAAAAATATTCTAGAAATAATTAAAATAATACAATCTAGATTCACAATTAATACTTCAAAATCTTAAACATCACAACAAAGTTCCGCCCTGTTGTTTGATCGGTAGTTAAACTAACTAATGGTCAAAAAACGTTACTAATGGTTTAAATCTCTAGGAAATGTAGTCAAATTTTCCATTCCTTTTTCGAATTTTAACAATTAGTTAGTTTAACTACTGATCAAACAACAGGCCCTAATGGCCCTGAACTAGGAACTAGGAATGGAAAATTTGACACATTTCCTTGAGATTTTAACCATTAGTAACGTTTTTTGACCATTAGTTAGTTTAACTACCGATCAAACAACAGGCCATAAGTATTTTAAGTACTTGAGTAATTCCTTTTCTACGCTCACATTTTCAGAAAACGTATTTGTAATTTTATCCACCTAATTACACAAAACAAGACGATTTATACCTTTAACCACAAGCTTTGTACCGTCTATGCATCTAGCTAGAAATACAACGTAAACCTATTAATTCCCGCATTCGATACCAGATATTTGGCAAATTGCCCATCAGATATACATTTTATTACTCAACTTGGAACCTCACAGCGCAATGAGTTTTATGCGATAGTATCAGAGACGTGCCCCACTTTCTGGGAATTAGTATTTAACAGCGATGTGGGTATTGACACGCGAGGCTTGCGTCTGATTTTGCATAAAGTAATTGCAGCATTATGGTAACTGCATTTGCATGGTGAAGGGAATTGAAGGCAGATCTGAAGCAAGTGGTCATCGTTCTAGATCTGATACATATTGAGTTAAGCCTTCAGCGGGCTGCTTGCTGCGTCTATATCGCGTGTCAAATGTGGATAAAGCATCCGTCACTCTCGTACTTATTTACGTGTCAGAAGGTGACGGATGCCTTATCCAAACTTTGTCACGCGACAAACGCAATCATATTAGGGCCCCAGCGCCCGTTTTATGGTCGCCTTTATAGTGGTGGATAAATCATTTGTCACTCTCGCACTTACGGTCACGGGAGTTAATTTGCAACCCATTTCAAAGAAAATCTGCTTGAAGATGTCATTGTCAATTAATTGAGATGCCAAGTCATTTGTAATTGATAGGAAATTCAACCTTATTGCTGTAGATTGTCAGATTGACTTCGGACCTAAGGTGGGTCACAAATTAAATTCCTTGACTGTACATATACTGGTCAAAAAGCGACAGATATGTTATCCACGCTTATCCACATCAATAAAGACGACCATAATAAGATCACTGGAAGCACAGCTTGGCAAAAATGAGTCAGGGGAAAATATTACACCGATTTAATTTTTTATGAAGGCAAACCAGCCAAAAAGGCCTCCTATTGGAAATAATGATCTAAAAACCATAGAAAAATGCAATCTCAAGACTATCCTTAGCTAAGACTAGACGCGAAGTAAGTTCTAACACTATACGTAATATACACAGACAACACCCAGGAAAATTGAAAAGTTTTTCTAGTTTACAATTTGGTCAATTCGAACACTTGTAAAGTTTTGTGAAATAAGAGAAATAAGTTTTCTTTAAAGTCCGACCAGCGAGTGGTGACACAAGCATTTTTCTCAAATTCTATATGGCAACAATTTTACCTATAAAACAAGCTGTCACATTATGGGTATACATATAACCAGTCGCTATGCATTTCGTGTTACCAGCTAGTGATATTTTGAATATGCCGCCTTTTTTTTGTGTCCCCACTCGCTGGGGCACGTTTTATAATGCTACAAGTTACAATTTTACAGGTCTAACCTGGCAACAGTGCTCAAATAGCTGGTCATCATTGGTCGAGGTTGTGTCAAATGGAAACTTGTAACCTGTAAATTGTCATTTGTAGCTTTATAAAACAGGCCACTGCGCCTCTTTTTAACATGGTAAAAACAATATCGCATTTGATCTGTTATCGTATTGTCAACGTTTTGATAGCTCTTATTCTCTTGACAGTAATGGCGGCTGACGTCATAACAATACCATAACAGGCAAACTACGATATCGTTTTTACCGCCTAGAATAGAGGCGCTGGTCGGACTCTATCTGCTAGATAATAAATATCCCTGAGCACCCGTTACACAACCTCACACCCATTATTTATAATCTGTCGGCCCGTTACTACCACCACCTAATCCCTACACCACGACACCCAAGGAGACATTGACTTGGCTACTTATTAGGGACCAAGTGGTAGCCATATTACCAGAAATGGGGAGAGAAAAATACCTAGTCTGGCAACATTACAAGCTAAGTAATGGGTGTCCGGGAATTGTAAATTTTTCCTCTGACGCACGCTTTTTCGTTGGCATTTTTTTGCCGTTTGAAAAACTGCAGTGAAAACTGAGAAATAACCATTTTTATATACTTTTAGTTCTGAATAGCGGTGTTCATGTGGAATTAATGCGAGTAAGCTACGAGTAGCGTCTGTTTTAAAAGTTTTAAGGACGTGGGTAGTTTAATTTTTAAGCGCTTTAACAGTGCTGAAAACTGTTATTTATTGCCTTTGATGTAAAAAAAGGATTGTTATAAGTTTAATGTAGGTTTAATCTGTGTGTTTGTGTATGATCTGTCATCGTAGCTCCCAAAAAAAAAACCGGCACGCAGTTTTTTAAAAGAAAGTTGGTTTAATCGGAATGTTTCTAAGCGAGATTTTATGATGAGTCCGGGTGAAAAAACCCGGTCAAGTGCGAGTTGGACTCGAGCACCGAGGGTTCCGCTCCTACACGTCGTAAGTATTTGTAGGAAATATTGGGCAAGTCGTTTCTTTTGCTGCTAAAAAAATAATTGCACATTTCTCATATCTAATCATGAGGTTTTGTTTGGACCACTAAATACTATAGATGTCCCCAATTTCAGCCTAATAACTTTAGTCATTTCAGAGGAAAATGGTCTTTGCAGACAGTCGGACCACAAATAAATCTTTCAGTGTTTTAAAATGGACAGCTACGGAGGGAAAAGCGATGTAAGCTAATAGAAATCAAAATACTTATAGTAAGTAATCCATAATCATATCATAACCACCTTATCATGTCACCCCAAACAAGTCCACAGATCATAAACATAATACAACTACCAACATAACAACTAGCAACATTAACAAAGCGGTTTACTCGAACTTTTAGATCTCGTATAAACATAAACTTAGCACCAATCTTTCCAATATTATCTAACTAGTTATCATCGTTTACAAACTTGCACAGTTGGCCCGAGATCCCCGCAAACTTTCAAATCCACTGAAACTTCTCTTTTATAGTTGCTAGTTGGTACGCTATAACGGCGATAATAGGCCAGTTTGCACATGGCAACACTAGTTATTGGGACAGTTTCTCGCCGCTAATGTTGGTACAGCTTGGATTGAATGAAATTTTGCTTCGTTAGCTAACTCGCCGTGTGTGAATTACTTGAAATAAAATTGTTAAATTGAAAGGGTTAGAAATAGAGAAAAGGAAGCATATTATTATGATATTCAGTTTGTTATGCCTTCGTTGCTAAACAGCTGAACCAACCATGATTAAATTCGTAGGTACTAGTTAGGAGATAGCTTGCTAACTAGCTAGTAACGGAAGAACACTGATTCTTTTGTCCCATGTTATATATAGCTACCAAGGGAATAATAGAAAACTTCTTTCTTCGAGGACGAAAACTTTGTTTTTTTAGAATTCCAAACTCAACCTATAAAGACAAAGCTTCTGCTCTATCTAAACCACCTAACATGAGTTTAGTAAGTCTTATAGTTATTGAGATTGAGGTTGCGAATCGTAACTACTTCAATTTCGTTATTAAATTCGCATCAGATTTCGGTTTTCTTAATCTCTTTTTAGAAACTTAATTTATGAATTACTATCGCTGCTTAGTTGTGCTAATTATGATGTGAATCACATTTTTTCAAAACCTTTGTTATTAAAAACAAAGTAAATATAACTTTGCAAAGGAAAACTTGACTCTATCCCTTAACGGTCAAAAATAGACAAGTACTTCCCCATTTTCACTATAACATAACAATTTACGTCTTACAAATCGCTTTTTTGCCTCTGGCAACCTAATCAAAAAAAGGTGACCGTCCACTCGACTCGAAGACACTTCATCCGAACACTATCTGCAATAAAACATCCCCGTACATATCAGTCGCATAATGTAGGGCTGCAGCACCCGACCCCACTCATCCGCAGACCCTGAGCCCACAGATAAAAACAAACAGTTCACTTTAGAATGGGAAATTTTGATAGATCAACATGCCGGGTTCGTCCGAATCGCTACCAACATCTTATTGATTAACCTACCAATTATTACCGGTAATAACTAGCATTAAGGAATTTAATTCTGAGGGTTGGCAACGTATTTCAATCATGGGATATCAAATCCAGCTTCCTAATTAGCTCTCGGCCAGTTATCGCTATCACACTTGCACTCGCATCTAACAGTATATTTGTCACTTCTGTTTCATAGAAAAATGATTGCCGATCGCTATTAAGAAAATGGTCGTAGGTACTTGCTGTATAAGGGTTTTATGGGCGCCCTAGACTAATAATTAGACTGTCAAGCGGAGAGGGACGCAGCTATCTATTAAAATGAGAAAGTTACATTGGTAAGTATCAGCGGGCGGACTGTTAGAAAATTTTGTGTCGAAACCCAAACCAACATGCTTTGGTATCCTAACGTAAATATGACGGTAGGCCAATAGACAAACCAGATTCAAGGGGGTTTCCTTGAGTCATTACAAAAACGGTCGCACGCGGGACATCTACAAAAATACTTTCCAGGTTTTAATTATTAATGTATTGTTTTTTTTAATATTTTAATTAATGCGTTAATAAAAGCGCTTTACAACGGTATATGTTGTGTATTAATACGTTGTCTACGTTCAAAATTATGAAATTTTGTTTGAGCAAAACCGCAAGTGGGACACGAAAAAAAGCGGTAAATTTTGCCGTTTGTAGGATTTCAAATTCGATTATTTCGAAATCCATTAATATTTAGTTCACTATTTTATATAATTCAAGTAGTTTAAATTCCCAAAATGCAAATATATGTGTAACCATACTCTATGTTTAACGAACTTGGAATTACAGCTCTGGGACCGCAAAAAACGATCGTTTGAAAATTTACCCAGAAATACGTACTTTAATACATGCAAAATATAGATGATTCAGGAAAAAATACTCGCGCTCGCTCATTACACAACTATTCGTACTAACCGTGAATCGAACCCAGGACCGCTAGCTTCGTAGACAGGGTCATCGACGAGGCTAAATGCGAAGTCAAAAAAGCTAAAATAGCAATAAAAACTGAACTATCGGTTGTAGACTACGCCACAAGAGCCTCGGGACCGGCAGACATCTTGGAGTAATTCCAGTGTAAATAGGGTCTCGAGTATTCGGTTTGATATGAAAATGCCCAACTTGTAGTCAAGAAAAATTGAACCCGAGTGCTGTTGGGACACGTATGGCGTGTTTTATACAACACTGGCGCGACCGGTAGGATCGCGTTGGTTTAATTTGGGGAAAGCAGTATTACTTTTTAACCCCTGACGCCAAAAGAAGGGAGTTATATGTTAAACGTTTGTATCTGTGTATTTGTGTTTGTCAGTAACATCGTAGTTCTTAATCGGATAGATGGACTCGGACGCGGTTTTTTTTAAGAAAGCTAGTTTAATCGGAATGGTTCAGATAGGTTTTTTAAAAATTGATCGGCCTGTTTGAGCTTTATCAAGTTTTTTTTATTTAAAGCTTAATAGAATAATGTAATTAAGGGGTCCATATTGGCTCACCTAATTATTTTTACTCATAACGACTCATAAGTCCTAATCATCGCAACTCCTAACGTATTTTTTTCAGCAACTGTTACTTTTTCAGGATTTTTATCAATAAAACCTAACCTAACCTAGTCTTATCTACACATTGAATATTTCAGAACTTCTGAACAGTTTACTGTTCCAGCGGTATAAAAAATTCATTTTCGGAGTTCCGATAATAGGAGTTGCAATTTTAGTTGAACTTTGGCGCTCCCGTAATTAAGGCTGTGTCAGATCATACAATAAGTTTTTTGTATTCGTGTAAAATTTGCTAATACTTAATTGTATAAGCGCTTGTAAGATTGAGCGAGAAATAGATCTTTTTAAACCTAAAAGACTACTAATAATGTTGTCGATTAACTACCATTTTCTACTTCACTCGTTTAGTTGATTGTCTGCCAGTGTATTTATTTATTTAATCTTTATTGCACAAAAATAAGTACAAATGGCGGACCTAATGCCTAATGGCATTCCCTGAATTCTATATCTTTTATTGTATTGAATTCAAATCTTCCAAGTCATTATTCAACCATTTTCAGTTAACTTATGGCTGAAAGGATCATGGTCACTTTTGTAGGATGGAAATTGGATGTGGCACCAACAGAATTGAAAACTATATATTTAAAATGTAATTAATTAAAACATAATTTCTTACTATGACCGCAAATACCTAGCTCGCCGGAGACACAAAATTTTAAAACTAGATATATAGGTACATAGAAACTTTGGCTAATAAATAATATAAACTAAAGTATTTTCTTGATATCGTAGAGTTGATATGTAGTGCAGATAAATACACGATTTATATTATAAGATACATTACATGACAATCGACGTTCGTGTAACTTTTTTCCGTTCAATTGCCATGACAAGTTAGCTGTCAATGACACATCAGTCACATTTTTTTCACTACGTAACAGACTACGGTTAGTGCCCATCTTAGGCCCTGTTGTTTGATCAGTAGTTAAATTAACTAATTGTTAAAATTCGAAAAAGGAATGGAAAATTTGACACATTTCCTTGAGATTTTAACCATTAGTAACGTTTTTTGACCATTAGTTAGTTTAACTACCGATCAAACAACAGAGGCTAAATAAAAAAATAAACTGTTATTATTTTTTATAATTATATGTATGACGCAACCAAAAAATCCGATTTTTCTTTTATTAAGGACGCAAATTGCCTACCAACGAAAACATATCCAAGCATTTGGCGCAGTTCGTCCCTAATAGGCACTGTAAAGGAGTCCCTTAAGGCCAAGAACGCATTAATTGAATCTCTACTCTACGAACCGTGAATAAATTCCTCGCGCACCTCAAATCGAATCCACTTAAGTCAAACAGAACTAATTAAAACAATTTATTAATGCCGCCCAAAGGGCTAACTTCGGGTCAATACCGGCCTGGACCGATACCCGGTTCAACCCGGGTATGTTTGACGACAAGTAATTTGGGTAAGTGTTGCCCGGATAATCAGGGTTCCTTATGGTTGATGTGTACACACGTTATGGTTGGACGGGCGTTGGATGTGTAATTATTTTTGGGTATAGCAAGAGTTTAAGGGGGATGTTTTCGACTTATGTCTGCGTCCTTCTTTCTATGACCAAGAGAACTTAAACGTCTTCCATGCTATGTACTTATATTTTCTTAATTATGTCCTGACCTTAGTCCCCTTGCCAAGATGCAAACGCTATTAACGTTATTCTTTTCTATCGCTAATAATGTATGGGATGACAGATGGTTTATCGTAACGCACGAGAATGTCATCCCATATATTTTAAGCAATAGAAAATAAATGTTTAAAAAAACAAAAACCCGCCTTCAAAAATGCAAAAAATAACTTCTTTTAAAATGGTAGGTCAGTCCAACTGCATTCGGCTTTTGGTTTAAAATATTGTGGGACGCCGACTTCAGTTGGACTGACCTACCATTTTAAAAGAAGTTATTTTTTGCATTTTTGAAGGCGGGTTTTTGTTTTTTTACACCTTTATTTTATTTCATACTTTTTAGTGATCCTATTTATGCTGTTACGTAGCTCCACTTCTAAATATTAATGAGAAACTATAGAACATTTCAAGCTCGCCACAGACAACGCCGCGGGAATGTCATAGTCATATTTAAACCTAAATGTGCTTCGTCATAGTCGCTCAACTACCTTAATCGAAATATCTTATCGCCACCCTTGAAATAGGTACCGTTAAGGAGTTCCGGTGGCCATCTGTGGTCTTCATCATCAGTTCCACTTCACCATATAGTACTTTTCAAAAGCAAATGCACGAGTTACAGTGAAAAATACCATAATCGCTATAGGTGTGCCTATAATATTTGAGGAGTTCTCTTGATTTCTCCAAGATTCCATCATCAAATCATCACGTGTTGACAATGGGACCAATTAGAAAGTATACCCATTCTAAAAACGAAGAAAAAAAACAAATCGGTCCTGTGATCTTCGAGTAATCGGGGAACATACATATAAAAAAAAACCCGACGAATTGAGAACCTCCTCCTTTTTTTGAAGTCGGTTAAAAAGAGAAACGTTACTAGCGTTTGCATCTTGGCTAGGCGTCCTGAGGGCCCTGCCAACATGCATTGCGCTAACTAGCGTTTCTATTCGATTCGTTTTTAAACCAATCGAGTCACTGGTAGATGACGTGATACGAAAAGTCACGTGATCTACCAGTGACGCGATTGGTTTAAAAATGAAAGGAATAGAAAAGTTAGTTAGCGCAATGCATCTTGGCAGGGCCCTCTGTTGTTACTTTTGTTCTGCAACGCTATCTTAAAGTGCTGTCTTACGATGTAAATCTCACACAACAACACAGCAATGCGAACACTGCTGTTTAGCGGCAGGTTAGTAGGTAGGCAGCGAGAATTTTTCAAATACTAACTGTAGAGTTTGTTGCTGCGCTTCCTATCAACAGTGATCTCCTCTTGTGAAGCGCTGAGGGCCCTGCCAAGATGCATTACGCTAACTAGCATTTCTATTCGTTTCGTTTTTAAACCAATCGCGTCACTGGTAGATCACGTGACTTTTCGTATCACGTCATCTACCAGTGACGCGATTGGTTTAAAAACGAGTCGAATAGAAACGCTAGTTAGCGCAATGCATCTTGGCAGGCTCTGTTGGTCCTTTTTTCTGTAACGCTATCTTAATTTCTGTCTTAGGCCCCTTGCGCACTGGCGGTTAACCGTGCATGCGGTTGCGGCTAACCGCTAGTGCGTATAGCGCCGCGGAGGCGGTTTTTCATATATTTTGATCGACCGCGCAGCTAGTTGTCCCGCCGTGTCAATACCACACAACAGCACAGCAATTAGAACACTGCTGTTTGGTGGCAGGGTAGGCAACGAAAATTTTTTAAACAATGACTGTTGGGTTTCTTGCGGCGCTTCCTTTCCTTTTAGGAAGCGCTGGTAGATTCAGTTATGGAAAAGTGCCTACAGAGGGCCCTGCAAAGATGCACTATGCTACTAACGTTTCTATTCGATTCGTTTTTAAACCAATCGCGTCACTGGTAGACCACGTGACTTTTCGTATCACGTCATCTCCCAGTGACGCGATTGGTTTAAAAACGAATCGAATAGAAACGTTAGTTAGCGTAGTGCATCTTTGCAGGGCCCTCAGAGCCTTCTTACGGAATAAGGATTGTCATTTTAATTTTCATACAAAGCTAAAGAGACGCACTTATTGATAAGGCACTTGTCGTACAATTGATGATGAGCGGAAATCAAGTAGAGCCAGCGATCAACTATTAACAAATTGGGACAAATGCCTAAACCTGTGGCTGAAACCAACCTGAAGCTTTATAAATTATAACTTAGATACATAACTTCGAAGCTACTAATTAAATTGTTAATTAATTTATTCCGTTAATAGAACTGGAAACAGAATAAAGGGGTTTGGGTAAAAGTGTTGTCATTTGTAAAATTCATACATTTTCAAGGTGAGCGGCCATTCGTAAAGTGGTAAATTATGATACAATTATTAAAAATAAACATATTTTGTTATGTAATGTAATACTCTTAAGTGCATCGGAGTCGAGATATTTAAATATTCATACTTGGGCGTGATTTTGTACTGAGAACTGAATACTTAAATCTTTAAAATCTCCGCTCCGATATTATTAAACGCCATAAACTATATATATCTATGTGTATTTAGAGGTCCTCTAAATAACTATGTAAAAATCATTCGTGGCCACTGGAAAAAAAAATGACGATATTCTTCGAACAACCCAATGCCCTTTATTAACAGGTGAGCATTCAGCACCCGTTCAATAAATTCGAATGAAGTTTAAAATACTTGATTATAAACGTAAAATTACTTTGTACATGGAATAAACTTTAAAGTTCGCCATTTTGCCCCTTAATTGCATATTATGAAATTCCGTTAACTCTTCTCAACTTTTCCAATAACGATGAACAAAACACTTTACTGTGACATATTGCTCAATATCGGAAGTAATTCAGTTAATAAAACCAAAGAACTATGCTGAAACGGCGTATGTTCACGTAAATTGGCAATACTTACGTCTTTTTGGCAAGGTCACTGATTATTAATTAAAAACTAATTTTCGAAACGACCGAGTGTTTGTAAACTTTAAAAGATTTGTCTTTGTTCAACAGTGAACTTGATAACTAGGTTACTGCGAGAAAGGTTTTATTTTTCTATTGAGGCGTAAACCCCGTTCACACTTACTTGTCTTACTCATATGATAAACAACTTTCTAACCTCAAAATGAAACTTTTTTGGCTAAAACAGCTCTTTTATCGTAAATAAAGTAAACCGAGAAAACATTTTGGACATCACTTGGCCAATGTATTGTCCCTGATTGCTTTATTTAATTTAAAATAGCTGTTTCATACAAAAAAGTTGCATTTTGAGGTTAGAAAGTTGTAAGACAAGTAAGTCTGAGCAGGGTTTAGCTAACAGGTTTTTTACTTGAAATAAGCATTTATAATTATTATAAGTCAACATATAAACGTTTGTTAAGGGCCGGTACAGACGGACTGCATTTGAACTGCAACCCAGCTGCAAAATGGCAGTTCGAGGGCAGTTCTGATGCAGTTGATGTAACTGCATCAAAACTGCATCAGAACTGCCCTCAAACTGCCATTTTGCAGCCGGGTTGCAGTTCAAATGCAGTCCGTCTGTACCAGGCCTATAGCACGAGTATAAAGCAAATAAAAAAACGGGAGTCGCTTGTTTCTCATAATTAGATCATAATAATCTTTGTGTATCTACAAACCAATATTATTTAAATAATAAACTTTAAAAAAAAGTTTTTAGAGTTGTTGGTAATTCTGTAGCTCTGCCTAACCCACTCTGGGGAATGAAGGCGGAAGTATACATGTATATACAGTCAACCAATTTGATTCGTAGGCCACTATAGACATTAGCGGCCTTTACACGGTAAAGATCGGACCGCGGAAACGCCACGCGCCATTCCACGCGCCAGTCCGAACCGTAGGTTTTTACTATTTTACTATTACAGTTGCATTTACACGTACGGTTCGGTGCGAAGATTGGAATGGCGCGTGGCGTTTCCCGCAGTCCGAACTGGACGTGTGCAGGCCGCTATTGTCAAGGTGACGTTGTTAAATAAATCACAACAAAGTCTCTTATGTTTTGGTTGACGACGTCACTTCAACATAGTCCAAAGTGGACTACGAATCAAATTAGTTGCCTGTACGTAATAAAAAAATTGTGGTTTTATGATTATTTACTTGAGCTTTACTTGAATGTTCGTATATTTTGTATGTAGGTACATACGATACATACGGTACAGTCGCCATCAGATATATTGTAGCGGGCGAGGTACTCAAATATTTCGGAGCAGCGGTACTTTTCAATAAATTCGTTACACTAGTTATGGTCAATAACACCAGAACATGCAGTTTGTCATAAATATAAGAGCAGCGACCTTTCAATAAATTCGGAACATATAACGAGGTACAAATATCAGAAAGCACAGAACGTCAAAGGTATCTACGCACTCAGGGTGATCATAAAGATCGGAACATTTATGGGAAATATACCTTAAGTCTGTATCACACAGTTTAAATTCGTTACTATAATTATTATGCATGTCGATCTTTGGCATGACGTATTTATGTTTTGTTTGGAATTCGGATCTACTCGTGATGTGTACACGTCACGAGTAGATTCGACATGCATAATGCATAATTATAGTAACGAACTGTGTGATACAGACTTAAGGTATATTTTCCATAAATGTTCCGATCTTTATGATCACCCTGAGTGCGTAGATACCTTTGACGTTCTGTGCTTTCTGATATTTTTACCTCGTTATATGTTCCGAATTTATTGAAAGGTCGCTGCTCTTATATTTATGACAAACTGAATGTTCTGGTGTTATTGACCATAACTAGTGTAACGAATTTATTGAAAAGTAATGCTGCTCCGAAATATTTGAGTACCTCGCCCGCTACAATATATCTGATGGCGACTGTACATACGATATTTTGCTATAATATTCACTATACAGCGCCATTCACGTTTCCCCAATCTTGCTCCGTTGACATTATGTCATGTAAATAAGAGCGGTTAAAACGTCAGAAATATGATTACCATATCAAAGCAAGATAGATGCCCTTGCGAAAACGGCGAATGTTCAAATCTATCTACGCCTTTACAATGTAAAGAAAGGGTTTGGAACGCCAAACAACGTATCTCATTAAACCTAAATTAAATAAATATATTTAAAGGCAGAGTATGCCCTTTGTAAGCTGCCCTTGTTTTTTAATTATTTATTCGAAGATTCTAATTCAATATATAGTTAAAGATCAACTTTGTAGAGAAATAACAAATTTCAGGTCTGTCACTTATTCCGTTTCCGAGGAACGAACAGACGTGCGGACAGCGTGTCGACAATGGGTTCGGTTCACAGGTTCTGTTTTTACCCGACTGTGTCGGAAAGAGGGCTTTGTTTTTTGAGTGTATGTATTATGTACGTATGTCTACTTCTGTGGCACGCTCTGCAGCCTAAACGGCTTTCATGAATTTTAACATTATGACGATGACGGTGTCGTTAGATTCGTTTTGATTGTGAGAATGCATTTGCGTTTTTAATTGAACTATGAAGTTCAAAGTACCGAATAATTTGTACTTATATGTATACTATCTAAACAAATAAATAGCGTTGTCTAGTACCAGCCTACAGCATCGTCGTCACACCGGTAGCGTTGCCACACCGAGTACGCGCGGAAGTTTCCAGTTACCTGGGCCGTACGGGGGTACACACACCGGCGCGGGAGCAGAGTTCTCTAATCAGTTTATAAGCACACCCTGCTCACAGCGTTGATAAGTAGGCAGAAGTAAAACAAAAGAAGTCTTAACTTTTCATATTGTGATCAGATTCGCGATGTACTGAATAAGGGACAATTGAAAAGCACCCGGAAAAGGGATCAAAATATTTAGTAAATTGGCCACATGAAGGCCTATTTGACACGTCGGTTATATGGAGTGAATCTACTAGCGCTTCGGACAAGACCATCATTGAGTAGAAGAAGCGCCGCTGGAACCTCCAGCAGAGGGTCGTTTTTTCAAACATAAAATACAATAATATTTAAAAGTAAGTTACATTGCAATTTGTTAGATGACTTTCCCAAACGCATATAAGTAGTAAGATAATTTTCTTTTCCCGTTTTTTTCGAACGAGATATTACCAGTTGCCTTTTTCCCGGAAGTTTATTTTCACATTCGTGTTTCCCTAGCATCATGTTTTTAATATCGTTATTTTCCCATTCCAAAAATCCAATTTGACAGAATCGACAGACGACGAGCTCCTATTTTGCCCCCCGAGCCTACTGCAAAACTGACAAACCTAAACCTACCTACATTATGATTATTACGATGCTATTCATTTCGGGAACAAGTGAGAGAGGTATAAATTGATCGAGAAAAACCGCGACTGGGAAAAAAGTCGAACGAGAACAAAAGCGACGGAAATGAAACCGACCGAAGAAAAATAAAATTGAGTAAAATTACCTTTTGGCACTGAAAGTACGTTACGTGTTGACCAGCTTTTTTTTGGCTGAAATTCCCGTAGAAACCGAATATTATTTCTCTACTGCATTCTCCTAACTACCAGTACACCGGTTACTTCCTGCAGTAAGTTAGCAATAGTTCGCTTAAAGTAATATTTGTTTTAAGACTTGGCCCCGACTCTAGTTCGCGCTAGAATACTTTGTAAATTGAACTTTAATTCCTAGCTAATTTGATATAAATGAGAATATACGTTGCTTGTATGTTAGAATAATTTAAAGAATGCTCCATGATTTTGTTCAAATTTAAACACATTATAGAGTCGAGATAAGATTTGAAGATATAGGTAACTATATACCCATGTCAGGGTCGATGTCACATCGACCTGTCTCAGTGGGAGGCAATGGCAGAAGACCGGCCGTCTTGGAGGCATACAGTGAGCACTAAGATGTCCGAGTTCGAAAGGAAGAGACGTGAGGAGCTCGATGCAAAGCGAGATGAGCTCAAGGCTCGTACAACTGCGGCCATGCAATACCATTATATCGGAGGGATGCTGACTTGCAGTGAATGTGGTCGAACTTTTAATGCAAAGATCGGCTATGGCAGTCATCAGAGAGCTCACGAACGACGCTTAAATAGTCGGATCCCAGTCGCTGTTCCTGAAATCGGTCAGAATCGATATATAAATACACCCAGGGGCAATGAAAACGGGTCACTTTCTAGGAGATTCTATACAAAGTAATGGCGGCGAGTTAAAAACAATTCCATAACAGGTCAAATAGAATAGAGGCCCATGGTATTGTTTTCAACTCTGCCGCCAGTACTGTCAAGCAAATAAGAGCTAAAGATTTTTAAATTTAACAGAAACGTTTGTTCCGAAATTCTAAACTATATTAAAGCGAAAAAAATTCGTCGGTCTTAGGCAGGATTCGAAGCTACATCTCCTCTGGCTCTACGGACCAATGCAGGCGCATTATCAATTATGATATGACACCAAGACCCTACATAAGATCCACAAAATTAGTAATCGCAATCTTTAGAATAAAGTGGCCCATTGTACTCAAACTAATTTCAATGCAACTTGAAACATGAGTGTCGTTTGTTAATAAAACAACGATAGATGGCGTCAGCATACCCTCCGAGTATGAAAAAGCAAGCGATTGCTAATTTCGTGGATCTTAAGTAGGGTCTTGGTGGCATAATTGGTAATGCGCCTGCATCGGCCCGGAGAGCCAGAGCAGATGTAGGTTCGAATCCTTTTCGACTAATTTTTTTCGTTTCAATATAGTTTTAAATAAGAGCTGTCAAAACGTTGACAATACGATAACAGCTCAAAAACGATACGGTTTTTACCGCCTAGAATACCGGCCCAGCGCCTCTATTCAACACGGTAAAAACAATATCGCATTTGATCTGCGCCTCTATTCTAGGCGGTATAAACGATATCGTAGTTTGCCTGTTATGGTATTGTTATGACGTCAGCCGCCATTACTGTCAAGAAAATAAGAGCTATAAAAACGTTAACGTTAAATGATAATTTATCGTATTGTCAACGTTTTAATGGCGGCTGACGTCCATAACAGGCAAACTACGATGCTACGATATCGTTTTTACCGCCTAGAATAGAGGCGCTGGTCAACATAGATATAATTTTTACCGTGTTGAACAGAGGCCATGCTACTCATAAGGTAGACCGTAGCACTTTCACGTACTTTAATTACACGTGATCAAATCATGGGAAGCAGTTAAATGAATAGTGCAAATCCTCAAATTGCCAAATTCAATTTAGTCCACATTTCCCTTACAATTAAAGCAGCAGTTAGCGGAATTTATGCCGCCCTCTAATAACAGTTATGGAGTCATTGGGCTTGGATGTGTTAATTACATCTGATTTGGTGTGTTTATGCGTGTCTCAGCTGAAAGAAAGAGACGAAAGAACCATTTAGTAGGCTTTTAATTGACAAGAGGATTTTATTTATTGACATCGTCGTGAGTTTGTAAGCTTAGAATTTGTTTATGTATATATGTATGTATGTACCTATGTATACTCTTTATTGTACAAGAATAAAAAAGAAATACAAAACACAGGCAATATTACAAAAAAAACAAGTACGAAGACGACCTAACATAATTGTTGAAAAAATAAAAATGGTTAAAATATGTAAGTACCTACCCTAATGACGAACAAACAGTCAAAAATAAATAGAAAACCAGTAATAATAATTAAAACCATAACAATAATCCTTTAAAATTTTTAGTTATGAAAAGGAACTATTATTTATGTTAAGAATAGTCCAGAGTGCCAAATTTCAGTCACTTTTTACTCCCTTCAAATTGGACAGTACCGGAAGGAATGCCTATGAAAGCTATGAACAACTTCTCTCCAGACAAAGTCGCTTTCAAAACCTAGTTAAACTTAGAAACTTTGAAAATAATTTGAAACCTTAACTACGAGCATGTTTATAAATTAGCCTACTTGCCCCTAATGGCGCGCAGATTTGCCCCTGGCTTACCCCTCTTAGTCATACCCCCCTTGCCCCACACGGTATCACTTACCCGGCGGGATAAAATTAAGCCGTAAAATGTTGATGGCTTATAATATTTTGTTTACTCAATGTGAATCACGCGCGGGATAAAAATAAGCGAATTGCTATGAAACGTACGCCAAGGAAGTTATGAGCGATTTGGTGCGAAAAGTAAATTGAAATTTTAAAAGATGTGGATTTCTTGATGTTTTAAGGCCGAGCTACACCGGAAGCGTGCGCGTGAGCGTTCCGCTGCGTTGTGTAGTATGAATCCTCATACAATATGTCATACCGCTAGCGTGACGTTCGCGTGCACGTGTCACGCATGTGGTGTGTGCGATGTTCTCGTTAGTAAGTGACTTACGAAGCTAGCAGTTTCAGGTTTGATCTTCGATCCATGACGGCAAACTGTGTGAAGAGGACGAACATTATTTTGTCTTGGATATAGTTACCTATCAAGGTAACTTTTGTTAGTTAGAAATGCTTTTTTTTAAATTCCTTTATTATTCCAGATCCTTCTTTCCTTTATTGTCATTCTTTTCTTTTCTTCCTTGTAGGACATAATTATATAGCTTCTATACTTAGGTCTTATTAGGTTTTTTGTAACTAAATTATTATGGAATTTAATTCTGAATTAAACTATTATTATTATTATTATATCTTTGAGCATTTGAAAATGTTAATGGATTAAAAAAAACATTCAATGTAAAGTTAAACAATTGGAAATGAAAATTAGACATAGTTACCGCTTTATCTTCATCTATTATCTCGGAAACAATCACATTTTTGGGGAAAAAGTGTCCTATATGCCATCAAAGATTCCTTAATCTATCGATCTAATGACGACTACAACGACGACGACGGTTAGCCTAGATGGTAGACCATGCCCACAAAGCTAGCGGTCCTATGTTCGTTTCTGGGAAAGGCCAAATATTTGTGTGTTGAGAGCGA
This sequence comes from Acleris literana, assembly GCA_946894065.1. NCBI lineage: Eukaryota > Metazoa > Arthropoda > Insecta > Lepidoptera > Tortricidae > Acleris > Acleris literana. Next base: position 990,803 of record OX335671.1, read on the forward strand.
GTATTTTTTTTCACATTCTTGGATGATTTCAATGTATTCAATTATATTATTCTCTATTTTTTATAAAAGTATCCGTTTTGTTGTCTTGTAGCTACCTTCTTATCATAAAGTCTGCGTCAAAAGTAAATATGAACTTTTGTACCTTGTCGCTTTTAAGTCACGAAAGCAATGTCTGACAAGATTGTCAAATGTGCTATTTCGAAAAAGTACAAAAGTGATCAGCTACTTTTGACGCGGACTGTACAAGGCTAGTGCTTACGAGTAGTTTGGGATAAGGTCGTTTTGTGTAAGATTGTCCAAAAAAACTCTAACGAGATAAACGCTCATTTTAACTGAATGATTTTAATCTGTTAGCTGAAAACAATCAAAATTAGATGGAATAACACTTGAGACAGGACTCACCCGTTTCTCGCTTTAAAAAAATATTGTTTACCATTTTATCTCCAAAATAATAAAGTTACGAAACTGCAACAGCACTCGCATGAAGATAATTCACTTTGTATACAAAATGTCCCGCTGTAAAAGTCACGTTGTAGTGGCTGGCGCGACTTGGCAGTGCTCTTTCGGATTTGATAGCTCGCGACGGGTAAGCCTAGTTTACACTAGGCTGGAAAAACGCTGCGTTTTTTGGACTAATATTATTTTCTGTATTCAGTTTTATTCTATGTCCTGTGTTTATGGGTCTCAGATCCAACTTAGATCTAATTTACCCTCAAGCGGTCTCGAGCAAAAAACACAAATATCCCTTTTTTAAAATTAATATTTTGTTTTTGGAAAAATTTAAGAAAACAAAAAAACATTGTCTAACTGCTATTACGGTTCATGAGATATAGCCAGCTGACAGACAGACGGACAGCAGTGCTTAGTAATGAAGTCAACGTTTGTAAAAGGGAAAGATTTTTTTATTAAATGCTTCAATGTCATGAACTGTTCGGAAACAACAACTGGCTTCACAATTCGGCTGCCCTATTTCAAAACCTAGTAAGTCTCCAAAACTTAATTTTACCATTTTTGCATACCTACCTATAACGCGGTTTCTAGCAAGTCCCTACCATATGCAAAAACATTTAGAGGCCTATCCCACTCAGGTGACTAGTGACCCGAAACCTAGTAAGTGCACAAAAACCGGGCTTGACCATTTCAAAGCCTAGTATGTCACAACTAGAATTATTTCAAAAACTTAGTATGTGACATGCACTTACCAGGTTTTGAAAAAAAAACAGAGATGCTTGAAAATAATCGGCTCACTAATTATTTTTTTGCTTTTAATTTCAAATGCTAGTATGGCACTTAAAACATGTAATTATAGGAAATAAAAAAAATTTATTACGTATTCGTCTTAATCTGATTAACCAAGAAAGTATCTCTTCTTGAACTAATATTGCAAAATTTTCTGCGGCTGAAACAAAACACGTTTTGTTCGGTCTCCTGTAAAGAATGATGGGCAAAAATGTATGAACGCTGGCCTAGAAACCAATAACAATAAGCACTATATCATTGGATATCCTTTTTAATTCTACAACGATGTTGTGTAGCGGAAAACCTCAAATAACTGTGAGTTTTTTCAATCTGGGACATCGGGACGCCTACATAGACGACTTTAGCATAATTACTATCAAATACCGCCGTCTTTGCATTGCGATAACTTATCTCACACAAAGATTTCCAACTACCTGCCATGTAATAGTTTTACAACTTAGAATTACCTATCCGGTGACATATCGCTTGTCCTTATTGATCATATAGGCCAATTTGCCCACCCTCCTTTACTTCAATGACCCTTGCTGGGTTTTAAAAAGGGGCAGCCGAATTTTACAGTAAAAGTCCATTGTAGTGAAGATGTTGTTATTTAGCTTAGTATACCTTTACTTAAGCTAAATTAAAAATCCATATATATTTCAAACCATTTATTAGGCCCCTAAAACACGTCACGCTCAAGTTTTACCCAAGTCTATTTCCACAGAACTGCTTGGCAAATACGATAACGCCTCCAGGGGTGCCAAACACATCAAAGTGGTTAAATTTCACGGAATCCTCGTTATGCAGCTGTTCTATAACATACGGCTTCTCCTTACCACCCAGGTCGCAAGCTATGACTTGCATGCCTACTAACTTATTTCCTCCTTTTTGTTGGTTGGCACAATACTGCAAAAAGAAACATTTTTTAACAGCAAGGTTAAGAGGAATATAAATAAATCTATTGACATTAGAAATTCCAGCATTTTTGATATTTTCGCTTATATACTCGTGTGTAAAAACAAATTTAGCCCCCCTATTATTACACCCTATCTTCGGTGAAACTGTAAAACCGCGTAACCAACAAATTTATTATAGAGCAAAATAAACCTAAAATCTTAGAAAACAGGTGCAGTTTGCTTCTCATTAAAAATGTTACTTACGCGGTTTTGCAGTTTCACCGACGCTATGTCACTCTCACAATCAAGACGAATTTAACGACGCCTCATATTTGAAAATCCATCAAGACGTTTAAGCTACAGAGCGTGCCAAAGAAATAGACATACATACATACATATATACATACATACAATCGAAAAACATAACTATCCTTCTGTCGCAGTCGGGAACATATAAAAGTAAGACTAAAGGCCGAGCCACACCGGATGCGTGACGTGCAAATGCGCGTGCGCGTTCGCTTTCCACTGCGTTGTATAGTATGAATTCTCATAGTGACATGTCACTATACAACGCAGTGGAAAGTGAACGCGGACGCGCACGTGCACGTCACGCATCCGGTGTGGCTGGGCCTTAAGTATACGACAAGTATCAACAACTCTAGCAAAAGGCGCTCAGAAGGCCCTGCCAAGATGCATTGCGCTACTAACGTTTCTATTCGTTTCATTTTTAAACCAATCGCGTCACTGGTAGATCACGTGACGTTTCGTATCACGTCATCTACCAGTGACGCGATTGGTTTAAAAACGAATCGAATAGAAACGCTAGTTAACGCAATGCATCTTGGCAGGGCCCTCTGGTTCACTTTTTCTATATTCCCATCTCGTCCACATTCCCATGTCGCCCACATTCCCATTTCGTCCACATTCCGATTTCGTTCACATTTCCATCTCATTCACATTCCCATCTTGTCTACATTCTTATCTCGTCCACATTCCCATTTCGTTCACATTCCCAACAACTAGTGAAAAACTGAGTGATCGAATTGATATCGAACACAGCCCTACAGTCCTAAGTTAGGTTGTAGACGAGTTAGGAATGAAGACGAGTTGGGAATGTGGACTAATTGAGAATGCGGACGGCATGGGAATGAGGACGAGTTGGGAATATGGACGAGACAGGAAGTGAACATTTTGGGATTGGTATGTGGACGAGTTGGGAATGTGGCCGAGATGGGAATGTGGACGAAATGGGTATATGGACAAGGTGAACCTGAGCGACTAAAAGTTAGCTTTTAAAAACGCGATTGTTGCTAACCAACTTTAAATCTTTCTGAATTCTAAATGATCATTCAAAATGATGATAAAAGTAACCAAAAGATGATTTTTAAATACCTATTCAATGATACCCCAGTTGTCATAGTTCATCGACCTTTTTCATTTTTTACAATATGGCGTCTGGTTGCCGCCATATTGAATTTTGATTACCGTCTCTAGTGACACACAAGATTAAGACAAATCGATTGACAATATAATTATCAAACTCGGTCGACGCATTTAGTTTCTGGAGCGCCACAAAGGAACAAACATACATACATAAAAGTCGGATAAAAAGTTCAAACAGCATGCTACTCAGCATATTTAGGATTAAGGATAAAGAGGCTCATGTATTGAAATGATTGATTACTCACGTTTCCGAAGACGAGTTCTACGTCCTTTTTTGGGGGTATTACAGTAGGTTCTACGTCTACTTGGGCTCGATCTGCATGGTTTTGGGTACCTGAAAAAATAAAGGTTTGTTAAAACATGTTCCCGGTGCGCCATATAACACTCTTAGGGTTAAGTCAGACGGGAGTAATTTTGTGAGTTGTGATTCGCGTAATTTCTACTACAGTCGGTTTTATAAAAAACTCCTGTTTGGTTCACGCGGCGACGCAAAGTCAGCTGGACTTTTGTATGCAGCAGAAATTACTGTCTGGCTTCGCCCTTATGCTCGGCAGCTATAATATGGATACATCAACACACTATATAATTACTGTGTATGTTAAAATATTTGGTTCAGCTCGTGTTCATTTCTGCTAGTCATTGGCAGTCACACATTCATTCAGTAGATAGTAGATAGACACTTTCACTGGTCGGAATAATATACTGACACTACTTGCGCTTCGGACAAGAGCATCATTACTAAGAAGACCTTGATATTTGTTTACCCGAAAAGTGAATTTCGGAAACGCTGTAAGGTTTATCTAAACCTAACTAGAGTAGGTATATTAGGAATGTATAATTAGCTGATCTAGCCACCGCCAAGCTCAAATGGGTTGGGTAAATCGAATGCCGGAGGAAACGTGGGCTAAAGTGAGCACCAAATTTATCCCAGACAACAGAATGCAGCCTCATGGTAGAGCACGGCCATATTTGCCAGATGAGATTTATGCCTTTCATCAATATTCGAAGGAGACTCCTAAGATACGTGGAAAGAAGGGACGGAGGCTTGTGCCCGAAAGTGGGGCATTAAATAAATAAATATCAGGTATGCAGAGTAAGCTTCTTTAATAGTCACAGGAATCAGCTGATGGGAGAGGCACGAGACTAATCTAGGGTGTTCTTTGAGAGAGGGTAGGTATGTTTAATAGTGGAAATCTTTCGGCGGGGATGATAATGATGATGTCAAGTTTAGAGCAGCTGGTAACCTTGCTTAAAAGGTCTAGACCAAGGGGTTTAATTTTACTCTAATAATAGCGTCACGGCTCTAGTAAAGATATTTATAAAGCTTGTATCTAAAATTTCACTTTTTGTGTTAATTTATAAAAACGTTACAAAATAAGGTATTCTTTATTGAGACTAAATCCTTATGAAAAATGCTACGTGCTGACCAATACGTTTAGCTATGGTTTCATTATCACTGTGAAGTACCGTAAAACGGGGTGAGTAGGGATACAACCTAAAATAAGTCATAACTTGTTACAAATAAGAACAAATATTAAACGGACAATAACTTTACGTCTATTGTAAATAATTTCAGTCTTATAATTAGTAACATATGCTTCATTTTAGGTTGTGTCCCTCCTCACCTCGTTTTACGGTAGTGGGTTAAAAAGCAACAATACTCTCACTAAAGTTTTACAAAAGAATTGCACGAACACACATTTTTAAACTATTTTAAACAAATAATAAAAACATTTACCTGACAGGCCTATTCCGCAGAAGTTGTAACGAGTAGATTGAGATGTGGGGTGAACTTTATGTTCGATTACTTTCGGGCGGTAATGGGCCGGAGCCACGTGAGGGCGAGGATGCTTGACAAGAGGGGTATATCTGTAATCTTTATGTGCTCGGACTAGAGGAACATTCTGCGATTGCACGTCAGGATCAACGTGCTCCTCAGTCTCCTCAGTTGAAGTAGAGGCATGACCCGATTCGGACTCAGCTGGGGCAGGAGGATCACGTCGCACGGGAGCCAACCGGCTAACTACGGAGTCGCGTAATGGCGGCTCTGCCGCAACAAATACGACTGCAACCAGCGTTAGCAGAAAACTTATCGGAGACATGGCGAGTGGTGCCTATCTGGTGGCACCACTGACTTTATAGCCATCGTCACCGGCTAATAGGCGCGCGGAGAGAATCGCCATCGGTCTTAATTAAAAATAACGTGTAATTAGCATTACTTATGCCTTTATTTACGCTTATTCGATAGCCTATGTTACCAGGTTAAAAATATTCAATTTTAACCCATAGAGTACTAGCTTTATGATAAACGTGTACCTTCACTGTGTAGATAAGAAAAAAATAGGGGATACATTCACATAAACTGATCCAGTCCCAAAATAAGCTCTTGGTTTCTACTATGGGTAAAATATTGTTTCTCAAATATGTTATTACTAATCTTATTTGGTTTATTCGGTGAACTAAACGTCGCATACGATTACATATCGAATAACAATATTTCGAACCCCTTATTTCAGAAACGCACACATATTTTTACAATATCAGATTTTGAGGACTAAAGCCCTCAATTTAAATGACCTGTTAAGATGACTATCATTAAGAGTGACCTGTGTGCTAGTTTCCTTTTCTCTGTACTGAAAAAAAAACACTTGAATGGCTTTTAAATAAACGGTTCGTCCCAGTACTTAAAGTAAATTATTTGGCAAGACATGAATTTAAAACAAGTTTGAAGAAGGAACTCTTTTTTATGGCAAGGAAAACCCACACGAGCACTCAGGCCTCCTGATGGTAAGTGGGATCTGTGACTTTGATTTCTCAAGACTACAATCTCAAGACTGTACTTATGCCACTTTGCTCTATTTCATTAAATGAGGTGGTACAATGTTCTACCTCAAATAACGCAACGTTGCGCGTCGCATGCAATCTTAATTGCTAACTAGGAGTCACTCAATTCTCCTACACTTTCATCTATTTCGCTCGTTTTCCCTTGGTGTGACATCAGCGAGGTGGGACATTGTTCGAAGTGAAGTATTATGACGATATAACAAAGAGAGTGTAATGTTCGAGGTGTCTTGTATGAGTAACGCATAAATATTTAAGAATAAATATTGATAAAAAGAAACTCCGTACACCCGTACATATTTCACCGCCACAAGTATAAGCGGAACTAATGTTTTATTACTTACGGTTTTTTCTTAACTAAAAATAATTAGGCTTAATTTACCACGCTGCATTTTTACCCATTAAAATGATTTTAACTTACATTTCATTACCTACAGATAAAGTCGTTTCAACTTAGATACTCAGATTTGCACTTGCGGTTAAAATTGCGTATAAATAATTATTGCGTTACTGCGGCATCGCACCTCGCAGTGTTGTGGCTTGTGGAACGCTGCCTAATTGAGAATGCACGCGCTAAAATGTGTTTTGTATGCTCTGACGGGACTACTTAAACTCGTTTGTTAATATTTTACCTACGTTAAGTAAAAAAGTGACACGTTAAGAGAATATGGGGGCCTAGTCAATATGCATAACGATAATTTAGTGATTTTCGAATATCGACAAAATGAAAATGTCAACTCCATAATTTCGATTCGATAGAAAGCAGAGCTTAACGCTATCGAAAACGATTTTCATAATCTGTCAAAGTATGGAACTGAAATAAGCGCTTGACACGACCATCTGGCAGCGTACGATACCTAATCCTATTATATTTTTATTTTCGATAACGATCTCGCCACGCATCTTGTTTATGGCCACAGAAACGTTAGCGTCATCATCGTTAGCATCTTGGCTTAGAGCGGTTCCGCACTAAGTCCGATCCGAATCTGATCCGAACCCGTGAAAATACGGATCTATAGAGAAATTGGATGACGGAAGCCATCCGTCATCCGCTCTAACAGCGGTTCCGCACTACGTCAGATCCGAACCCTTGAAAATAAGGATCTATAGAGAAATCGGATGACGGATGGCTTCCGTCATCCAATTTCTCTATAGATCCGTATTTTCACGGGTTCGGATCGGACGATCGGACGTAGTGCGGAACCGCTCTAAAACTACAAGGCTTTTGGATTCATATGACACCACGGAAGTACAAGTCTGCAAGAAAATGGGGACTGCTTGAGTTAGTTATAAATAGTCTAGCTTGTAAATTGTGAGATAAAATCTCAGTGAATTTGTGCAAATTGTGGTTATAGAATTATCAAGAAGTTTTTAGAGATGTTTGTCATTCTGTAGCTCTGCCTACCCCACTCTGGGAACGAAGGCGTGAGATTATGTATGTATGTAAATCTCAGTGAAGTTATTTGAAAAAAAAAATCTTTCTTACTTATTTTTTCGCTAAAACAGTCCCACTGTTAAAAATATCTGAAATTAGCCAGGTCAATATTTATTTATTTATATTTTATCCAATAATAAGTAGAAAACTTCTTGCACACATTAAGCTTCCTTAAAGGTAGCGGTTGAAACGCCGCAGCGTTCAGAACGCAAGTGTAATCGTGCCCTAACTAACCTTCTTCTTTGTTTACGATCCGAGGGTCGTGAAAACTTCCCGGAGCCGTCTCCTTCGCTCCGACCGGGCAGTTTTCCTCACGTTTGTTAGGTCAATTGTTCTGACAGTGCTTGTGGTCGCTTCGGAGTTTTGAAGTTAACGTTATATGATACTAGTTTTTAGTTTGTTGGTACTCATAACTGTACAGTGTTTTGATACGAGTATTAGGTAGGGGAAAATCCCGTAAGGCCGGACGGCACCTAACGCCGGACACTCGTAATATCTCGGCGAAGAACAACATGTTCGATAAAAAAAACACTTGAAAGAGGTGTGGGGGAGTGTAATCTGTACAAGATCGTTCGTTTTAGAATCGAACACGATGGAATCGCCGAGATATTACGAGTGTCCGGCGTTAGGTGCCGTCCGGCGTTACGGGACTTCCCCCTATAGATAGAGGTACTACATTATTGATTGAAAAGTACGCAATAGGTGGACAACTTAGGCCTTAGGTTTTGACCGCAACTTAGACCATCTTTGGCGATGTTTTCGAGCAGTGTGGTAAAATAATAAAAAATCACTGCTGATGAGCTCTTTTCATTTTCAAGAAACTTATGGGTGCACGATCATTTCATCTTAAAATAATAAATATGTGTGACTCGGTGATGATTGTCTCGACAGTTGTTTCGGCAAACGGTCTCGTAGCAAAGAGTCTCGACCAACATCTTAAGAGACTCGCTAGATGGCTGGATCAAGGGCCAGATACAGAAGGCAGTACTCCTCGACACGGCACGCATTGTGAGGAGGTTCCTCTCTCTGCAGCCCTAGCCACCGGTAGCTTGAGCCCTGCCCCGCAGCCGGCGACACCTGTACGTTTATTTTTTGTATTCGTATCGTTATTTTACTTTCACATTGAAATATTTATTGTAAAAAAACGTAACCAGAATTAAAATAAGTATCCTGAATAATAATAACAATAAATTTTAAAACATCCACATAACTTGAATGCTACGATACTGTTGGTTAGTCGATTTTATTCTGCAAAGAATTCACAAGCAATTTTAAAAACTCATACATGTCGACTGTTGTGTTATCTCTCAGATAAACACGAGCGTTTGGAACGCTTCCAGGGGCCTCCTATTGCCTGCGACTTCTCCCTCTGACTAATGCGCAATAAAAGAGATACACATAGCGACAAACGACAAATAAAAGTGTTGCCAGCTCTATAGAAAGCTTTAATAAACGTCATTGCTAAGTGAAAATCACGGCTGGATGTCGTAAAAACTAGGCTGGGACACAGTATAAACAGTGGTTTATCGTCAAACAAAGGTCTATAACAGTGCGATAGCTCAAAGAAGGTGCCTCGGGTTTGTACTTGTTTCTCACTCACTCTCATACGCTCTTATTAAGAGTGAGTGAGAGAAATAAAAACCCGAAGCACCTTCTAAGTGCTCACAGACTGTACGCGGCTTGCATATGTGCGTGGCACAACGTGTAACTAAACTCAACAGGACTGACCGAGCTGGTTTAATCGAGACCGCGCAACACTACACTTGGTTGCATGCGTATCAAGTATATATTTTGTAAGAAACTCCTAAAGGGTCGGAGATGATCTACTGTTCTATTTATGCTATAGCTGTGACTTGTTCTGCAAATGTCTGTATAATCTTATGTTATAAAGATAGTCCCTTTCGGATAAAATTTAAATTAGTATAAATACTTATAATTCAAACAGCCGAAATAACCCCGACCAACTTCACGGGGAAACTTTGAATAGTATTTATTGCATACCGTCATGTCAAACAACATTGTCATACGTTACTGCGACAAAATACAATTACGTATTGAGAATTTAAATTAGACGTTGACTGTACCCATTCAGCTGCAAAAAAACTGACGAACTGTCAAGAAAGGCTTTTGTCCTTTCCGATCCGAAACCGAAACTTTATATTTGTGTCCATATGTGAGTGAGGCATGAATATTTAGACAAATATACTGTCAGTTGCGAGTGCTAGCGTGATAACGATAGCCAACCGAAAGCACGAACCTAAAAAAATACGGACATAACGTTACACTAAAAAGGTGTGAAGTATGCAAGGTCTGTTATTTTGTTCCGTCATACAAGATCTACCGTCTCACAAATGCACTAGGTCTGTTAACCCGCCGCCACTACGCGTCGAACCACAACACGAGTAACATTTAATTTTACGCCGAAGAAAATGCCGCATTGTGTTGTAAAAACGTGTAAAAACTACTTTAGTAAATATAAAATGCCACACGGTATCACTTATCACGATGTGTAAGTTATGATTATTTTTTTCTATTCGTGTTATTTTTCATAAATATGTGTTTATTTACTTTGACGCAAATTACAAACAAAAATGACTATCAGTGTTGCCAGTTTTTTTCACGGATTTTTTTCCTAAAAGTGGGGAAATCTGTAACGCCGTTAGTTTGAATATTATTGTTTTTGTTAAGAAAATAAATATTGTAAAAATGCACACGGGCAATGCCAGGCGGGTTACGTGTCAGTTATAATTTAATGCAGCATCGATATAGTCACAAATTGTTTACGTATAGTCGAGATACAGTGGCGCGGCTGACAAATGCGCAAGCCTTAAAATGGGTAAATTGTCGATTTATACGGCAACCCTCAAAGCACGCACACTCGTAAAAAGATAAAAAAGATAAAAGAAATGTATTCAGTAAGTAGGCCGCACGGGCACTTTTACACGTCAAGAATCTACCAGCGCTTCCCAAGAGAAGACCACTGCTGAGAAGAAACGCCGCAAGAAACTTAGCAGTCAGTCATTTTTTAAACATATTTCTTAAACAGACGGCCATTTTGTATGCTTCATTCATGATTAGACTAGGTTACGTCCGTATTTTTTTAAGGTCCGTGACCGAAAGCTATTCAGAAGCTGGGAATAATGTACCTATTCGACTTTAATTTGTGAGATGGAGATAGTTTGCTCGCGCCTTGATTGCAGCGTCAAATTCAAATAATTGCTATTTACTCCAAAACCCCAACATTTATTTTAAAAAAAAAAGGTTAACCAGAATTAAGCAGTTACACGAGTAAGTACTCAAATATTGAACCAAGTAATAAGTACTCCAGATCATAGGGTTTCGAAGATTCAACCAAATACATGCGGAAAAGGAGTCGTTTGAAAAATAAAGCTATCGAGGATTATGTTTTGAATCTCGTTTTCACGTTTAACAGTCTCAAGGAAATACTAACAATAAGTTATATTCATAGAACAAACACAGAGGGGTTATAGTTATTGAGATTTAGATCGCAGAACACTAGCGACTTTATAATAATTATGTGACCTCTTAAAATTATGTAGATTGAAGACTGACAATTCCTCACAATTTTCCGCATCTTCAAAACTACCTAAGCTTTAGTCTAAATCTAGATATGTCTAGATTTATCTTTTTGCTGCAAGTATTCCTTAACATAAAAACTCATCTAAAGCAAGCCCAAAGCCCGATGTCAATTACTGTTTCGATAGTATCTCCCACTCAGACATCTAGACAAGACCTTTATCGAGACCTTTAAGTGTCACATTTCATTTTATACGAGGCACTTTAATGTACAAAGGCCGAGGTAGTAAATTATTGGCCATTGTGTTTTGTAGCAATATTAAATTCATATTTCTTTTGTATTTTCTAATATTATGTCCAACGTCTACTCTACGCCGAAATTAACTTGTAAAAAATATTTCTCATTCAACGTTATATCAGAATATCATAAAAGAAAAAAAATGTGAGGATGTTTATCGTTTAATTACGCGTCAATGACTTCAGTTATTCAGACTTAAGATTTATTTAAAAAAATCACACATAAATAGTCTAGGTAGTCATGATTTTGTTAAGCTATAGCTAAGATACCTATCGTCCTCAAAATTTTGTTTCCAAATAAAAATGTTCAATAATATTCTACGTTGATAAGGCTTTAGATAACAGACAAGAACTCACATTAATCACACACAAACACAAACACACTTACACATCAGACTTATATTATAAATGTGAAAGTTTTTGAGTGTGTGTGTGTGAGTTAGTAAGTTTATAGGTACCTTTGCACTCTAAAACGGCGGCTTTGGATGAAATTCGGAATGAAGATAGCGTATACCATGAAGTCTATGAATTAGGTACTACAAAGATTATCTTTTATCAAGAAGAAAACGCACGACGCGGACAAAGTCGCGGGCATAAACTTAAAACCCAACAGGGAAATAAAAACCTCATTTATTAGTCTCCGAATTCCTAGAAATAAAGATAATTTTATTCATTATTTGTGTTTAATTCAGAACCGAGACTCTCCCGGGGTTTGCCCGCCGTTCACTGCTCGTGCGTTATGTCTCATTTTAGACGTGCCGGGCGACCGCGACGACGACGTGCGAAATGATAGGTATTGGAATTGAAATTTGAAATGATGTTCTCACCATTATGAATTTTATTACTCCAAGTCTACATTTTGTACTGCCAGTATTGTGCAGTAACAGTTACTGTTGTGCAAACAAGCTTCATTTTGGCACTTATTTACTTGAATTGACACATCGATAATAGCGAGGGTGAAAACTGAACTACACGATTCCAATATGCTAGCCTAGTTGGTAGTGACCCTGCCTACAAAGCTAGCGGTCCTGGGTTCAAATCCCGGTAAGGGCAGATATTTGTGTGATGAGCACGAGTATTTGTTCCCGAGTCATGGATGTTTTCTATGTATTTAAGTATATATTTCTCTATATAAGTATTTATATCGTTGTCTAGTACCCATTTTACAAGCCTAGAGCTTAGTTTGGGACTAGGTCAATTTGTGTGAGATCGTCCCTTGATATTTATTTATTTATTTATTTATTTATTTATCTTTACATATATAAAACAAAGTCGCTTCCCGCCGTCTGTCCCTCTGTATGTACGCCTAGATCTTTCAAATTATGCAACGGATTTTGATGCGGTTTTCATCTATATATAGAGTGATTCAAGAGGAAGGTTTGTACGTATAATAAATTCTAGATTATGTACGGGTCTTACAGAAAACTGGCGTAAATTAAAGCGAAGCGAGAGCGGTCGCTAGTACTAGGGTGACAGCACCAATGATGGACACTTTTAGCTTACAGGCACCAGTAATGGACACTTCACTCTTAATTCAAAATTAAACACTCTTAATTTTAATACGGTCCTAAATTGATTGACGATCAATTGTTGCAAAGCAAATGAATAACCCTTATCTTCTGTAAAATAAGAATCCAGTGTCCATTATTGGTGCCTTGTCCATTACTGGTTCCATAACCCTACGAGTGGTTCTCTGCCTTTTGGCAGAAATTACGTTTCATTTGCCAACCCGCTTTTTTCTGTTACGGTAAATATTTCAGGATTTTTATAAAAACTAACCTAACCTATAGTGTTCTACACGATGGTACTGAATTAAGTCCTGAAATATTTACAGTTACAGAAAAACGTTGGCAAATGAAACAGTTGGGAAACGTTACATTTTGCCAAGTATATTTCGGCCTAATGGCAGGATACCACTACGAGTATCTATGCAGGGGCTATAATCTACTATGTAGACAAATTTATTGATCATGTATTGCTTTGTAAAGTGAGTGTTTGAACACCTTACGTAAGAGCTATATTAGCCCCTGACAAAAAAGGGGTGTTACATGTTTAACGTGTGTATCTGTGTATGTGTTTCTGAGTATCTGCGTGTCTGTGGTATCATTTCCAAACGGATGAACAGTTTTGGAAGCGTTGTTTTTTAAAGTAAATTGAATTTTAACATTATTATAACAATAACCAAGTTGTGATTCCTCTTGACAACCTCCTAGGTCCCTCACGTCATTAATCTGTTGGTCGCAGGAGGTTGAGAGTGTCGAACCTGGGTCCCTCCCGCCGAGGACAGAGACAGAGTCTTGAGGGCTTCATTTTAGACACAGCTGATTTAGGAGCAGTAGAGCTGTTAACGACAATAAATACCAATAAATATTGAAAAGGGTTTGAGTTTTATTGGTAAGAGTTGACATTTGTAAAACAGCTGTATTTTTTTTAGGTGAGCGGCGGAGATATTTGGTCACATTAGAATGTATAGGTGTAAAACTTAGGTAAATTACCTCTTGCATGTACTTATAGGTGTGTACAAAAGTAATATGGATTGTATTGGTCATTTACTTTAGTTTTTCACCTATAATTCTTTTAAGTGCAGTACTTCATATTATCAACTAGCTTCTGCCCGCGACTTTGTCCACGTAGATTTTGATGAGGTATTGACTTCTCACGGAAAATTTAAAATTTTCCGGGTTGGAAAGTAGAAAATAGAAATATTAGTGGGATGTGTTCGGACATTGTTACCTAAGAGTATTCTTAAAATAGTACCCAAAACTTACAACACCAATCTTTATAACTGCTGTAGCTGCCATTAGACATTAAGTTCACCTTTTGAACTCAAATTTGTATTTTTTTGCAATAAAGATTAAATAAATAAATAAATAAATAAATAAATAACTCTGTCCTGTAAAGTCTTACCAGTAAGAAAAAATAATGTACATAAAGTTGACTATCGATTGCCATACCACAAAAAAACATTGTAAAAGAAATTATCGTTCATCCCCAATTATAAGACATGTCCCTGCTGTCCCTATCGCTCCTACCACGCAACTTGTTATGACAAGCGGGATGGATGTGTACCATTATCCCGCACATTACGCCGCGATGAGTGATCATGGCCGCGGATTCATCACCTGTATCTACCGCCTGACATTTTCAAATGATGCGCTTTCGCTAATACATTTCTGTTGAGGAAAAAAGGAAAATTGACTGACGGTTTGTTGATATGGTTTTATCAAGTTATCAAGGATCTTTGGTTTAAATCGTAAATAGGGAATATTCACGACATTTTTTCACAGCTTCAATAAAAGCTGATTCATGTAACAAACAGTACAGAAAAATCATTTTTTGAATAGGTATAAAAATAACTAAGATATAAGCCAACAAAGATTTGTTCCTATCTCTTTCTAGCAAAAGCTAATATAACATGAATTTAATATGGCCGACGTGTTACACGACGTCACAGTGCATATCGGATCTCTCCGTCTAATCACTGTCTAATTAGCGGTTTAAAATGCTTGTATCACCCGTATTTCTTGGCCGATTTTAATTTTAATTACACTTTTCGTGATCTCTTTTACGGTATATTAATATTTTGCTGATAAATGCGATTTAAAAAATCATGCATATTCCCTATTGTGAAATATTTCAATAACTTGGAACAACGTTTTGAACTTAATTTAAATTCAAAGCCGTTATGGCTGATAAGCCCCTTTAAAAGTTCAGTGGAAAGGATTACAGAGTTTGGAGTTTTAAATTTCGTTATATAACTCTAATGGTAAACGAGATAAAACATTCCTTATTTACGAAAACGTGAAAAATTCAATTAAAAATCAAAAAGAATTAGCGCGAGTTGGGAACTCTTCTCTTCGGAACTGCAAGGTATTAAGTGTTCTAATACCATTTAACCGACTTTGTTCCTGAGTTGTTTAGCATAAGTTTGAAAATTGGGTAGATACAATTCGCATTATAGCTTTTTGCTTTTATCTTAGCGTTTTATTTCAGAAGTTTTATTACAAAGATAGTACACTGTAAAAGGGTTATCGGAACTTTCTGTGAAGTGACAACTTTATAATACTTTATATGAGGCAACTTGAGCCATAAACTATCTACTTATTGATAAGTAAGTAAGTATACTTCTACTTATTAGTAAATTTAAGCTAAATATTTTAGACATAATATGACAAAAAATAAAATACACGTAAAAAACATTTATTTTAGGCATCGACATCCATGTTTATCTTTTTTTATTTTAAAATTATTACATAGTACAAAACAAAGTCGCTTTCCGCATTTGTCTGTCTTTCTGTCTATCTGTATATTCGCTTACTCCTCCTAACATTCGCAACGGATTTTGATGAGCTTTTCACCATCATTTAGATCTTTCATCGTGAGGTAACCTGCACATTTGAACAGCTGAGTTTGTAAGAGGGCAATTGCGCAAAAGATCCTAAATCCATCTGTAAGATAAGATAAGGTAAGATAACAACCTTGAAAAACCCGGTATGTTTTGATAATGTCGTCAATATATGTTAAAATCTAAATCCGTAATTTTGTTAAAATACTGTAAAGTGCCCAGTGACACTTGACATCAGCGCGTGGAGCTAACCCCATGTGCTTTAGTCATAACCAACGGCCCGGTCCGGTAACCCCTTCAAGGGGTTTTGAAAGGATTTCGAGTGGGTTACAAAGGGTTAAACCCTTTCAAAAACCTCTTGAAGGGGTGACCGGACCGAACCCTGGTCATAATACGTCAAAGGGAATAAGGTTTTACCATGAAAAAATTCCGTCCAAGGGAATATTTTTGCTATGTTTCAACATTGCAAGGCAATTTTTGACAAGTTTATATTACCTTAATGGGCTAAAATTTGGAATACCCTCGTAAGGCCCACCATACTACAAACCGGCAGTTTTTTGTGCGTGCGACTTTGAATCTACCATTGAGGCAATAAAGTTCAATTACATTTGTTCGATAATGCCATTTTCAGTTTATGAAGATACGATAATAAACCTTATTCCTATTGCAACACAGTTCAAAATAAATTGCCTTGGTTATAATGCAATGGTTATAATGCAATATTATGGAGTATCAAAGTTAATATAATGATGGTGTCAGGAAGTGGTGGTGAAGAGTAAACGCTTTTTCTATAAAAAAAAACGAACGTTGTGCTTAAATTGTTGACCGAGTTTAGACACGTTAGTTTACTCGTAGTCTCGATAAACCGCTGCTGATTACAAAAAAACAACCTGTAAAAAGTTTTATTTTAAATCACGGAGAAGGCGCAAGACCGGTCCGAGTGGAGAGCCTTGGGGGAGGCCTATGTCCAGCAGTGGACGTCTATCGGCTGACATGATGATGATGATGATGAGAAGGTGCAAACGAGCGTAAAGGCCACCTGATGGTAAGTGGGATCCAGAAGAAATTCGTATTCTCATCTTAAGACTGCAATCCTAATACCGCAATGAGTCACAAACCCTGAGGACTAAGATGGAATTCCCTCTATGCTACTTATTTTACCGGTACTCTTATCACCACACTGATGTAAAACAGCAATGTGAGCACTGCTGGTTGTCAGTGCGTTAAAGTGTAAGATGGTGAAGCGATCCCGGTGGACCCTGCCCAAGGTTCTACCACCACCAGTACACAGAGCACCATGTAGAGAACGAGAGATATATTCTTTTGGAGCGTCATATTATTTACAACCAAACTATAATAGAAATCGTTCTGTAGCAACGTTACATGCTTCACTATAATTTCGAATTTTCAAATTCGCTTTTCTTTAATTAATTCCGTCTAACGTAATGCCGTTTATTTTGAAAATTAATCAGTGAAATGGTGCTTAATATCGTAAACTACGAATTCACTATTAAATTCTACATTTCAGCGGCAAAATCTGAAATATGTCAATAACCAGACCGTTAATTTCTGTTAAATAATATTGTGTTAGCAACTGCATCGCTTCATATCGACGTTTGGTAAATGTTCAGAAAATGAGCAATGCTGTAATTCCGTTAGAAACTTAATGGTATCATTTTGTCTCTTATTTTACCTGCGGGCCCAGTATGGTTGCGTTGATCGCGTGACAAATTGTGGATAAAGCATCCCTCACTCTCGTAGGTACGTGTCAGAAAGTGATGGATGTTTTATCCACATTTTGTCATGCGATAAACGCAGTAGGCCCCTGACTAAGAAATAAATGGATCAGCGAGGTTATAAAAGTTGCTTAACGCTGACGTAAACTATTTTCGAAAATTGACAAAATGTATGGAATTGACGTAGGCGCTCGACGCGACCGTCTGACAGCTTACGTAAATCCTATACATTTTGGATAACGAACGCAAAATGCATCTTGTCTAGGGCTTCTGTGCTCTTTTATGCGGAGTGACGTGTCCCCGACCGTGTGTGCGTGGACTCGTAGATTTTCGTTCGTACTGTTCTATGTTGAAGTTTTCTAATGAATACCTACAGTGAATGATCAGAGGGTGCAATTTTATTAACCCTTCTTTGCATGGTGATGAAAATTTACATCATAACATAATGCCAACTTTTTATTTCTTTTTTGTATATTTTTTTTATGCTAATTCAAAAATCAAATACGGTTTGAATTCACGACTTTTTTCATTTTTATGTTATTAAGGGTTAAACACCATTCCTCTTGATTTCTAGATGAATTAACCGGCTGGCTCTCGAACTTGTAGGCACGAAGCGCTTAGGACAGAAGTAGTGGAGAAATATCACTTTAGCCGAGCTGTTTTTTGAATGAAACCTGCTTCCAAACACATAATACCCGCACCTAGTTTTTTTAAGTGGACCTTCTTTACTGACCACTTCTGCTGAAGATTAGCGTCAGAAATCCAAAATGGCGGCTGTCAAAAAGTTGGTGTTATGACGATCGGCCATTTCGTGCGAAGCGGTCGACCGTGATTTTTTATAATTAAGCTCCCCTTATTGGGATTTTAGGGGTTGCTGTATTACATGAGCATTAGCGAGTGAAAAATTGCTGGGTTTTAAAGATTTTATTCAAATTGTAGCGTCACTTTCGAAGTTTTGATGAAATTAAAACTCACACAAAAATTCTACTTAATCACAACACAAACGACAAAAAACCAGCTTTGTAGCCCTAAGTGCTGCTACTTATGCTGAGTGACAGAGTGAGACATCCAACCTATTTTATTCCAATTCAAATTCAAAATATTTATTCAGCAAATAGGCCACATGAGAGCTCTTTTACACGTCGGTTAAATTAGGTAAAGTTTTATATTATTCCTGGGTTCAAATCCCGGTACGGGCAGATATTTGTGTGATGAGCGCGAATATTTGTTTGCGAGTCATAGATGTTTTCTATGTCTTTAAGTAGATATTTCTCTATATAAGTATTTATATTGTTGTCTAGTACCCATAGTGCAAATATAGAGTGTAAATTGGGACTGGGTCAAGTGGTGTGACATTGTCCCCCGATATTTATTTATTTATTTATTTATTATAAATATCAGGCGACAATGTCACACAAATTGATCTAGTCCCAATTTACACTCTGTATTTGTACTATGGGTCACGAAAAACTTACTTAGATGTGTCCAAATAATATTTATATTAAAGTAATTATTAGGTCCTGAGAGAAGCCTTTAATGTTTCTAATGAGTCATCATTTGCACCCGATATACTTAGGCTGCATGAACGCTATACAAAATTATGAGGTAATTAATATTATTTTATATTTTTACATAAAATTAAATAGGTCTTTTCTGATTCTATTCAAAGAAGTCTAGCTAAGTATTCTCGTAATTTCAACACTACGTAGACTACCCACACACGGGCCGCCATCGACCTATTTCCTGTAGTTTTCATACACCGTGTAGCGACCACCGGCGTCCAGCATGTGCGGGTTCTGTAGAAAAACAAGAAGATAGGATCCATGCTGAATGGGAACGTCACCTGGCCACTAACCTACGGCTCAAACAAGGGGAATAGAGTGGAATGACAGGGAGACCGATCGACCCATCATCATCATCATCATCATCATCACCATGTACGAGTAGTCCAGATAAAATGTATGAAACTACAGGAAGTAGGTTGGTGGCCAGCATGCAAGTATTCTTTTTTAATTGCCTTTAGTTGTTCGAACTCGAATCCTGCCCAAAACCAGCCCGCCTGCTGCTTGCCTCGTGTACCATACCTAAGCTCCTTCGCTATCAATTTTAATTAATCAAAAGGACTTGATTTAGCCCAGTACCTCGTTAGCGATTACATACCGTCTTTAATGTACCTTATTATATCGACAGTGGAAAGGTAAAAATGCTTAAGCGCCACTTTGGCCGAAAATGAGTTATATATACAGTTTAATTTCTTTTTTTTTTCTGCGTCGATCTGTCTAGGACCCACGTCGATCGGAGCACTTTTTTGGCGCTTAAGCAGGCTAATTTTTCACGTTTTTTTGAGAACGTGACAACTAAAGCGACGTTTATTTTGATGTTTTTCGTGTTGAAGCATGTTAGTCATTTAACCTTAGGGAAAATTTTGGGATGCAAACGTATTAGATTTTTTTTATTCTTATCTTTAGTCGAGTTATTACTGTTAGCAATTTCAAATTATTGTGATACATATTTTTTTTTCGTATTAGAATTTTTATCTTCATGCAATAATTTACTATTTGGCGCTTAAGCAAAAATGCTATTCCACGTTTTTAAAGAAAAATGTGTTTAAGCACAATCTAGGTCATCTCAATCTGTAGAATTAGGATGTTAGTAGAATATAAAATAAAAAAAATACTATTTACTTTGATTTAGTGAAAGTAGACATATTTCATTTTAGACTTTTACACTGCTTAAGTCTTATTTCGGATTCAGTTTCTTATAAAAATATGGGTGTTCATTACTAGTAAGAAAAAACTCGAAAAACATTTAAGAGAATACAAACTTCGCTCGAGTGTAAGCTCCCGTTTATCGCATAAAACCTGTTGAATCGGGACACTCAGTCCATGGTGACGACGAGCGCGACAGTGATGATGTATATAATAAGTAAGTGCATATCTTGTGAACTTTGCGATGTCAAGCATCTTGTGTGATAATAATAATACGGCACGCTACAGCAGCAGCTAGTAGCGAGCTTTTGGTTCCGAGGGAAGGTCCTGTTCCTCACCTCACGCTTGCCTTCACCGGCCCGCTGGAGTGTACGATGACGAGGAATAGACTCTCACCTCTGGCTATCTTTTATTAGCCGGTCAGATTGGAGTCGCAAGAGCTATATTATGCTCGAAGGGCGGATGTTGCATAAGTGGTGAGTGGGCAACTTATCGTCGTTTAAAGTCCAGATGCACCTTTTCGACCTTATCAACCCCTCTGGAACTATTGCCTGTCTGGTACTACGTATTAAGGCTATTTTAGGAGACCAATTCCATTGACTTGGCGAGTCACTGTCTGTCATTTCAACCAAAGTAATTAGCATTGGCGTCATAGGTTTATCAATAGCCTAGTTCACCGGTCCATCTCATTTAGTCTTACACTAACCGGTGTCTGCCCGTGGGAGCATACATCTATAGTGTGAACTCAGGGACAAATGCCAGTTACTGTCCCATCACTTTACTAAATTAATGTTGACTAAAGGGCCTCTGCATGTTGGCTTCCGCTCCATGTACGCCTTGCAAAGTTTTCCATCCAGTACATACCTACGTATGTAATTTTTAAATTTTATTATGTTAAATTAAAAAAACGGAATTCAGTTCCTATCTTTCGAAGTAAATACAAGTAGAATGTTGGCTAGTATAAAATCAACTTTTTTGTGAACGTATTCCCTTATTTGCTATAAAATCAAACACTACAATTACATTTCCTCTTAATTAATTTGCTGTAAATTCAAATGTTATAAAAGTTAATTTCTAAAATCTTCGCTTAGCATAAATTTTATATTAAAGTCATTTCGTCTACTAATCATCAGCCATAAGATTTATTTAGTACCTTTATTACATTCAAATCTGGAATTTTTACTTGCTATAATGGAACCAACATAGCGAGTGGTTGTGGAAGGCGGAGGGCAATCCCCGCATTGAAACGGAGATAGGAGGGCAAGGCGCGCCATGAAAAATGAACCTTACCAATTTTTTTTGTGAGGTAGGTAGGTTTTTTTAATATTATTTTATTCTTCAGAGCACGAAATAGGAGCCGAAAGCCAAAAGGGCCTCGTCAAACACAAATATATAAAGAAAATAATAAATATATGAGTGAGGTTTCATATTATCACTTTTAACCGTATTCATTATAGTGTGAAAATTGGCATTTGTTTGAGTTTTTGGTTTAAACGATTAAACATTGGGAATATTATAAAAAATAATGATAAAAGTTGTAATTGTATTGTATTATGAATATTAGACATATTAAAATTATAATTTCTAAAAGTTTTAGAACATGACTTTTGTAACCAAAATTATAGCAAGTGATTTAAAAACATATGACTATTTAGAATATAATTCTATGTCATTTGAATTTATAGCAAATATGTTAGATCCTATTTTGAATGGTTCCAGGTAGACTGGTAATTCAGGCTGGTATAACTTAGATACCTAGTGAACTGTTAATAATTATTCTTATAGTTAGCAGAAGGAATTCTATCGATTCAATAGATTTTTGATGATGTTTTAATTGCAATCTGCAAAAAAAAAAGTTTATTTTTCAACCGACTCCAAAAATTCGACACATATCTGGGTCAATCAACTATTCTTTCCCACTAAAATTTTGCAAGTATCTAAAACTTCTACCAATAATAATGGTTTTATTTATGCAGCTATAAACTTTTCAGGATTCTTTAAAATGTCATTGTATAGAACCCATTATGTTAGGTAAGGTTTATGTTATAACAATCCCGAAATGTTTACGATTTCAGATAAAACACCATTTTATATTATGAACCATTATGTATCCCATTATTATTAAACTTTATATATTATGATACGTAGCCGTTAAAAGACATTTTGGTACTTCTCTTTCTTAAATGACGTCAAAGTCACTAAGTATTAATGTATTAGTTAGAATTTAAGCTTTTAGTAGTCCGTGTAGAAACCAAAATGCTTGCTTTAAACCATTTTATATTTGAATAATGATTAAAATTAGGCAGTTAAGTGATATATAATTTATAAATAATAAATAATTAGTGACTTTAAGTAAATTCACCATCCAAGATAACAGTAATTATCATTCGTTAGATTTTTTACTTTACCAGTTTACAGAAAGATGAAGTAATATAAGTAAATTTTGTATTTTCTAGACATAAAAAATATGTACCGTTAGTCATTTTGGTTTATAGTTAGTTGCGATTTAAGCATTTTTTACCTGACTGACATTTTTGGAACTAGCTACACAATTATTGCTTAAGCGACATCTATCTCTGTAACTAGAAGGACTAGGTCAGAACTTGTTTCATAAATAAATAGCTGGCATATTCTAACTTATACATTTTGATTTTCATGGAAATAGTCGTAAAACTTTTTGAGATATGATTTTTTTTCTCAAAAAAAAAACTTTAAACCTCATTTCTGTAAAGTTTCCAATGTGGCGCTTAAGCATTTTTACCTTTCCACTGTCGATATTATCCTTGTTGAAAGACAATGATAATAACTACGGCTCAGACCCGAATGATTTCATTTTAGGCCAGCTTCAGACTGCGGTCACTACGCAGGTGCGGTAACGACAAAGTTGCTAGTAATCTAGCTTACAAGGCTAGCGAGCTCGGGTTCGACTCCCGTCATACAAATATTGAGCGGATGTATTTGTTTCTGAGCCTTAGATGTTTTTATGCAATAACATCGTAAAGCCCACTGTGAAATAGTATGTACAGTATCAAGGCAATTTAATTTGAACTGTATTGCAATGGGAATAAAGTATATTTTCCTTTCTTCATGAATTAAAATGGCATTTTCGATCGAACGTAATTGAACTTTATTGCCTTGATGGTAGATTCAAAGTCCCACTCACAAAAAACTGGATGTTTGTAGTACAATGGGTCTTACGAGGTTAAGTACGTATCTTTACATAGTATAAAACAAAGTCACTTCCTGCCGTCTGTCCCTCTGTATGTAGATCCGCTTAGATCTTTGAAACTACGCAACTGATTTTAATTCGGATTTCATCAATAGATAGACTGATTCAGAAGAGAGGTTTACATACATACATAATCTCACGCCGTCGTTCCCAGAGTGGGGTAGGCAGAGCTACAGAATTACAAACATCTCTAAAAACTTGGTGATAATTCTATAACCACAATTTGCACAATTAGGCTAAGATGTTTACCAGCGTATTAGTGACAGGTTGCAAGCCCATCGCCTAACAGTACTACAAGCCTTTATTCCCTTAGTCGTCTCTTACGACATCCACGGGAAGACATGGAGTGGCACTATTCTAACTCGGCAACCACACGAGGCAGAAGAGAGGTTTATGTGTATATAATACACACATCAAAAAAGTCTTAGGATACTCAGTATCCCTAGACAAATTTGATGTTTTGACTCACTAGTAATATGCCTATATTGAATGGGATAAAAAATATCCTAAGGCACTTTTGATGTGTGTAGTACCAGGAGCAAAGTAAGGACGGGTCACTAGTGTTTATCGTTGTCTAGTACTCATACTTAGTTCAAGCCTAGATCTTAGTTTGGGACTAGGTCAATTTATATGAGATTGTCCCGCGATATTTACATAAGGCAAATAGTTTGCGGCATCCTGTTTGCCCTCCCATATTGTACAGATTGCTGAACGCAAATTGGCAAACTGAACGGTCGTAGTTAAAGACAATTATGATTATAATTAAATTTTACAATTGAAATGACGTGCAACAACGTAAATATCTAAGACGTCGCCTGTACAAGGTAATCGTAGTTAAACATAATTTAACATTTTTTAACCTAGAGCACCAACGAACGATTTGTTAATTATTCGTCATAATTCCTAATTGGTCATATATCAGTCAACACGTTGCAGCGTGAAGGAGTAACAAACTAACACAAAAACAGACACAAACTTTCGCATTTATAATATTAGTAGGATAGGATATCGTGTCAAACATACACTAGTACAACCTGTACAAATCGGTACAATCTGCCCTAACACTTATTATTGATTGATTGGCAGAATTGATTAAGGGTAGGGGTTCCTGTAAGCACGTATTCGCAATTTGACTGTACAATGACGATTTCGGAATATGACGAATCAGGAATATGACCAGTTAGGGAAGTGTCGAGTTAGGAATATGACTAATTAGGAATATGATGAACCAGGAACAAATCCAACGAACATTTGCCTTCTATCGAGTAAGTAACGTCAACGTATCATCAACGTATGCAGTTGGAACCAACACTCAGCCCTGTGTCCGTATTTAGATCTAGAACTTCCTCGCAGGACCATTACCATTAGGTACAATTAACGAACTCGCTAGCGAGTCGAACACTCTATCCCTCGCAGACCCCTCGAATTATGAACTCTACCTGCATACATTACAAAACTTATATTCTGTTATTTTAAAACTATTTCAGCTTCGAATAATAGGATGCTCGCCATCATAAAGTTGGCGGCGCTCCAACACTACCCAGGAGGCTTTACAGGAATAAAGATGGCGCAATGATGAGCAGAACGAAGCTTCTCGAATATACCCTGCGCGTGATTGCCTCGTTTCATTTTTTATAAGATAAGAAAAACTAGCTTAAATATTTTGTATCGATACAGAGCTTATTGTACTAAAACCACTGTTTACTGCGCCATAGATAGATAACAACTCGTATGAAGTAAGATTATTTTCTAACCGCCTGTTTCACAATCGACAAGTAAAGCATATTTGACAGATAAATTTAGCCCTTTCTCTTTCTTACATTTGGAAATAGTAATGGAGAGAGCCAACTTTAAATGGCACATAAATTTACTCGTCGATTGTAAAACAGGCCCTTAATCTACCTACCTATAAAATCCTCGTCGTGTTGTTCTATTTTTAACCAACTTCAAAAAAGGAGGAGGTTATACGTTCCACTGTATTTTATTTTTTTATGTATGTTCACCGATTACTCCGTCAATTGTCGACCGATTTCAAAAAAAATTTTTTGATTTGATAGAATATACTTTCGAGGTAGTCCCATTGTCACCAAATCTGAATCTGATGAGAGGATCCGTGAGGAATTGAGGGAACTCCTCAAATATTGTAGGCAAACATATAGCGATTTTAGTATTTTTAGTAACAAATTCAGCATTTGCATTCAGAAAGTATCATTTGGTGAAGTGGAACTGATGATGAAGACCACAGATGGCCACCGGAACTCCTTAACGGTACCGATTTCAAGGGTGGCGATAAGATATCTCGATTAAGATAGTTGAGCGACTACAACGAAGAATATTTACTTGTTAACCGACTTCAAAAAAGGAGGTTATTGAAATATGACTATGACTTTCCCGCTGCGTTGCTTGCGGCGCGCTTGAAATAAGTTAAAGTTTCATTTCAACTAAGAAGTGGGACTACGTAACAGCGTATTATGATCACTCAAAAGTATAAAATAAAATAAATTAATTACTTT
This sequence comes from Acleris literana, assembly GCA_946894065.1. NCBI lineage: Eukaryota > Metazoa > Arthropoda > Insecta > Lepidoptera > Tortricidae > Acleris > Acleris literana. The sequence continues at coordinate 1,017,022 of OX335671.1, forward strand.
AATGTAAGTATTTGAACTTACATTTGTAATGTTTTTATTTGTGCTTGTTCTAATAATAATTAATATTTGTTACTTTATTACCTTGTAATGTAACTTACTTTTAAGTATTATGAGACTTTTGTTTAAAAAATGACCTCCTGCTGGAGTTTCTTGCGGAGATTCTTCTCCGCAATGATGGTCTTGTCCGAAGCGCTAGTAGATTCACTTCATATTACCTACGTGTAAAAGAGTCCGTATGTGGCTAATTTACTGAATAAATATTTTGATTTTTATTTGGAATCGAAATGTGGACATATCGTAAAATGTTGCGTATGAAGTGGACGGAAGTTTAAAAATAATGTCGAAAGAAAAAGAGCTTGTTCGAAGCACCATGATGGGGAAAATCCACGGGAAGAGAAAGGCTCAAGGAGAAAGAGGTCCTGACTGAGAAACATTAGAGATTGGAGTGGTATTAAAACCGTGGAAAACTTATTACATTGGCTATGGATAAAGAAACATTCAAGAGTATGACTGCCAACCTTCAAGCCTAGTATGCTTTGTCACTTTCTGTTCGACGCAAATATCATAATGACAGATCAGGACAAATCATATTTAGCTATTGTGCGTTGATGAATAAGAAGGCTACTTTGATTAAAAAAAAACTCGAACGTACGCTTACCGAGAGAATAGCGATAAACAACTTTATTTATATCAATTTAATTATTGTTTGTGACCCGCTTTACTATTTACTATCGGATATCCGGTTTACCCGCAAAAAGCGGACATCGATCAGATCGACAGTTTAATTAAAATATGGACACTCGTTTAAACACCACCCGGATGGGCTCCGTAGGGTGTCATCTATACAAGAATTGATTAAGTAGGTGAAGCAAAATACAATTTTTAACGCACTTTATTTAAAGCTAAACGGAGAAAACTGAGTTACGAAATAGTAGTTTAAGTGACAGTTGCGTAATGACAGGCATTAAAACATGAGTGTGGATTATGTAACGATCGGCAAGGCGAGTTTCATAATAGATCACACGAGTGTTGTAATGCTAACTACGCAGAGTCGCGTACAATACTTTATCTACACACACATTATAAGTACTCTAAGATGGGTTCAGAAGCCGAAAGGCAAATAACCAGCATTACCTTACCTGTTGTAGTAGGTAACAGCGATGACAGCTGTATCGTAATTTTGAAATTACGTTATCGAATATTGTAAGGTAATGAGATCCAAATTTGGAACATCTTCCAAAATTAACAGCTAACCTAACCTACTACCACTGGTAATGCTGGCCATTGCCTACGGGTTTTGAACGCATAATAGAGGACTTATGATATGAGTGTAGATAAACAGTATTACAGGTCGATTCACAAGAGCTGGCACGAATGGATTGAATGAGTGAACGAAAGTATACAAGTGTGTAAAATAATAACAGGATTTCGGTTTGAAATTCGAACATCGGTTCAAAGGACGGCACTCACACAGTAATAGTTGACATTACTTTTGTCCATTCCATTCGTGCCAGCTTTAGTGAATCTACCCATACCCAGTTGTACAAATTTTAATTAACACTTATGTCCCATTTAAAGGTAATAAAAAGCTAGAATTATACCTACTGGTTCAGATAGGTTTTGGTTTTCGTTTTTAATTTTTTGCATAGGCTTTTGCTCGTGACTTTGTCCGTGTAGATTTCGATTATCGCTATTCCCTCGGAAACTTTATTTTTTTCCCGGATAAAAACTATCCTATATTCTATACCAGGACCTAACCTATAATAAGTGTGCCAACATTCATCCTGATCCGTTTAGTGGTCGAAGCGTGATTGAGTAACAAACCTATACATTTATAATATTATAAGTAGGTAAGATATGTTTATAGACACTAAAAAAATAGTAATTTTTTAACAGACCCCGAACAGTTTTCTAAAAATGGAGTCCGAGATGTAAAAGTGAGTTAAATTTTACGTCAAAAAACAGATAAAACGAGTCTCGAATAAATCGATCCGGGTATACCCGGGTGGCTGGTCGCCCCAGTCCTGCCCCGGACAGACAAGGGTCACTGATTAGTCCGTTTTCCGACTTTAATCCGATCCCGGGACAGCATCGATACGTCTGACAAGATGATTGACATGTTGTGACAAAATATACCTTCAGTTAAAACATTGACTATAACTAAACCGGTGACTAGACAGAAATTAACCCCAACTAGCAGTGCATTTTACCGAAAAGTTACTTCTCAAATTGACAACAATACATATGTGCTAAGGTAGTATAATAAAATACCATTTGTAGATTTTACACTGCTGATTACAGTAAAAATATTTTAAGATTTTTTTATTCAGTCGTTTTTTATATTAAGGAAAAACATTTTAAAAAGTTGGATTGTGAATGTTAGGAATGCACTTATAGTGCCCTTAGTCAATTGATTACCATAGGAATTGAAAAAAATATACAACTGTCATGTCCATTTTTCATCTGTCTGACGGATTACTTGATTCTAACGACACGCTTTCGATTCTCGTAATACTATTCTTTTGATATACGCTATTTAAAATGAAAGTGACTAACGAATTTGTAAAAGCGGATAGCCGCAATCTGCCCAAAGTCGACGAATTTATGTTGTTACAGTTGTTATGGTTGACAAGTGACATGACATGACAGTCAGTTCTGTTTCTGTTTAAATTTACTTTTTTTATTATATATCATGCTAATATCACGACATCAGTATTCCTAACTTTGTACATATATACGGTCTTTTTAATGACTATTTCTTTAACAAATTATTACCGACAAATTTAAGTTAAATAAAGAAAAACGGAGAAACACGGGTAGTCTAATTTTTAACCAGCTATTATAAACGTGAAAAAAACAAAAATGCTTTATTTTTGAAATGTTGTCAATTGTGAAAGTTTCTTCTGAGAAATTCTCGGAATTTTCTAAGAATATTCATAAATTTAGTATGGATGCATTCTCAATGCTCTCAAAAGTTTCCGATAATATTCTCAGTATTTTTTGAGAAGATTTCTTAACTTCTGAGAATGGTCTGCAACTTGTACATTGCTATCCCTAAGTGCTTCTGTTTTGGACATCAGAGTAAACTCTTGAACTGAATAATTTGTCCTCGCGTGTGATGTCCATGGACTCATTTCTTTAATAAGTTCTTGGTGATTCTCTAAAACACGACATTGGCGAAATACTTGTTAAATCACGGCGTGAAAGCCATTAATTAAATAAAGTCAATTAAATATACCTAAATCGAACTCGGTCGTAAGAATCAGGTTAAATTGCTATAGTTTTTCTAGGCTGTAGCAGGTTTCCGTAGTCAAACCAGAAACCCTTATAGTTTCGCCATGTTCGTCCGTCCATCCGTCCGCAGCTTAGCTCAGAGAGTCTTTGTTCTAGAAAGCTGTAATTTGGCATGAATTAACTGGGGTCCATGACTACATGAGTCACGCCGACAAAGCGGTAAAATAAAATTTTGAAGAAGATTTTTTAGCAATGTAGTGTCTACTAATTACAAAAAATGCACGCTTTTAAAATTCAAAACGAGTAACCCTTTATACTACGTTATAACGGAAGTACTTAATTTAGCTAAAAGCACACTTTACCAGGATCCCAAAAACGGGTAGGATCAGGTCTCACCGCCAAAATTCACATAAAATACTAATTAAACTAGAATTTAGGGGATAAAACCGGTATTTAGTGTTTGAAACCCAATTACTCGCGGTACCGTGCCGTGTAATTACTTGAACAGGCCTCCATTGAGTCCTCTTGAATTGTAAAACTTAGTATTCCAGCCTCGTTTTGTAAAGAGATCCCGTGGACATAGTAGAATAACAACAGTAATAAAAAAGGGTTAAAAGGAAAGGGTTAAAACACCAAGATATCAATTTCACTGAGGCCAACTCGAACACCCTTTAATTGGGAATTGTTAATTTAATTTATCGGATAAAAATATACCCTGGTAGTTACACGACTGCCGCAGAACGGAATGAACATATCGCTGGTAATATATTTCATTTATTACACTTTGTCTTACTAATAAAAAACCATTAAAAAATAAATTGTGTAAGTACCCTTCTTTTGGCTAGCATGATTAATCTTTTTTATGCATTGTATTAATAATTAAAAATCCAATTTTTATCTGACTTCAAAATAGGAGGTTCTCAATTCATCTGGTTTTTTATGTAAGTATTTTATGATTTCTTCGCCAATTGTCAATCAATTTTAATGATTGTTTTTTTACATATATAAAAGCGGTCTAATGATACATTTTATTTGGAATCGGTTAATTTTTAAATCCTTTCCATTTCATGAATACCTGCACATTCTTCACCTCTTTCAATGTTCAAACAGCAGTTCACATTGTTAAGTTCCGGTATGGGGATAAGACAACCGGTGAAATTACTAGCATACCTAGAGGCATTCCATCTCAGTCCTTTGGGTTGGCATTTGAAGTCTTAAGATTGTAGTCTATTGAAAATGTCTGTGACATAGATCCCAGTTACCAGCAGGTGGCATGTGTGCTCGTTTGCCTTGTCTATACCATATTATATTTTTGTTAAAAATATACTATCGGCCTTGTCGTACTGCGATAGTTCCACTGCGCCCCAGCTTCCCCTTATCTCGTTCGCGACTGCGGCGACATGTCTAACAGCGTCACGCGCAACTTTCTGTTTACCCTCCTCCCCCCTAATTCCTCCTCCTTATAAAACATTTAAATTTACTTTACATCGCCCTTGGTAAGATAAATACGGCTTAATTTGAGTAAGATACGGTTGGAAATTGTTTGAGCGGTGGAAGGATTGCGAGTTTCTTTGAATTTATGTCTTGCTATGTAGAATTAATATTAAAATTTTAAACTAACTAAAACACGCGACATTTATTTAATATAACTTTAAATACATACATCAAAATGTCCAAGGATCTAAAACATTCATTAATTATTTTGAAACGCACTGCATTGCAATATGTAGTACTATCGCGATCGTTAATTTGTGACCCATTTCAAGAAAAATAGGCTTGTTGTCGTCAATGTCATTAGAGATGCCAAATCATTGGTAACTTATAGGAGACTCAACCTTATTATTGTAAAATGTCAGATTGACTTTGGCCCTAAGGTGGGTCCCAAATTTAAGTTCGTGACTGTACGTACGTAGGAATATTGCTGATCCTTAGATTCTTGATGTGAATATTAAACACTCTTACTTACTTGAACGCTAATAATGTTTGAAGGGCCAATTGCCCCAATAAAATGAAACTTAATTAAGATCCATCCTAATCAAACTAGCCTTCGAGAAGTTTACATCCGTTGGAGAACCTCAAAGCCACAACCAGCAGACAAACAGACCGTCATATTTTATATAGTTTATTCAGTAAATTGGCCATATGAGGCTCTTTTACACGTTGGTAATATGGAATGATTCTGAATCTACTCGGACGAGACCATCATTGCGGAGAAGAAGTGCCGCAAGAAACTCCAGCAGAAGGTCATTTTTTCAACCATAAAATAGTACAATAATACAAAAGATTATAACTTATAAAAAAAGAAACTGACTGGCTGGCTGATTCATCTACGCAAAGCCGAAACCGCTGGACCGAGGGACTTAAAATTTGGAGCCATATTCCTTGGGAGTTCTAAATAGGGGAAGGATCAGTAAACTAATTTTTCGCGTACGAAGTCGTGGGCTTCTTCTATGCTTTGATATTACAATAATATTATCATCATCATCATCATCAACATCATGTCAGCCGAAAGACGTCCACTGCTGGACATAGGCCTCTCCCAAGGCTCTCCATTCAGACCGGTCTTGTGCTTTTGGCATCCACCGCGTTCCCGCGATCTTTTACTAATATTATTATCACCAAGTACTTTCTAAATTATAACACACCCTTGTTTAGTAAAAAAAAAACCGGCCATGTGTAAGTAGGACTCGCGCACGAAGGGTTCCGTACCATTATCTATAAAAAAACACGTTTGTTGTATGGGAGCCCCTTAAATACTTTTTCTTATTTTTTTTAAAAGTAAACATAACACTAAATATTTTGTGAATATTTCAAGCGTTTACCTGTTGCCGTTATTAATATCAAGCAAAAAACGGCAAAAAACACGTTTGTTGTGTGGGAGCCCCCTTTAAATTGATATTTTATTCTTTTTTTAGTATTTGTTGTTATAGCGGCAACAGAAATACATCATCTGTAAAAATTTCAACTGTCTAGCTATCACTGTTCATGAGATACAGCCTGGTGACAGACAAACAGACAGACGGACAGACAGTGGAGTCTAAGTAATAGGATCCCGTTTTTACCATTTGGGTACGGAACCCTTAAAAGGCCAAACAACCTTTGAAAAAATAACACAATAACTTTAACAAAAAGCAAGCTTTCAAAACCCGACTGTTGCTAACCAACTTTAAATCGTTATAAATCCTAAATGATCATTCAAAATGAAAAATGATGAAATAAACCTAAAGATGATTTTTAAATCCCTATTCAATGATACCCCATTTGTCATACTTGGTCGACTTTTTTTTTTAATTTGCACAATATTATGGCGTCTGGTTGCCGCCATATTGAATTTTGGTTACTGTCATCTTCAGTGACACTCACCAGATTAAGACAAACGATTGACATAAGAATCATCAAAATCGGACAACGGGATTAGTTTTTATAGTGCACAAAGGAACAAACATACATATATGTATAGGCTGTGAAACACATTACCCGCCTCCTTCGGCAGTCGGGTAAAAACTACCTTAAACGAACAACACCTATGCATATTACTCGTGCACAAACACATTTAAAGCAATTATCTATCTTCTACCTATAACATTCTCTGCCCAATTTCCGAATATTCATAATTTAAACTAGCTGCTTCTCTAAGCCTTTGGCGCAGTCGGTAGCCCATCCACATCCATTGACACGAAAGGGCGTCAAAATTGAATACAATTGCCGTTTGGCGGCACTGAACGTGTTTACCTCCCGTTTCCAGCAACAATGTTGATGACTTCCTTATTAAATAACTCTGAAACATATAGGGGGATACTTGCATGCCTCTTTATGCAGGCAAGGGGGTTATATAGTCTTGCAACTTGTATTACTATAACTTAGTTTAGTATCAAAGTAATGGATGATAATTTAATTCTTTGACTAACCGAAAAATGCACTGCATTTGTTTTTTAATAAAGTAAAAAGGTTTATTAACTACGGCGAAACCCAAAGGAGGGTTGTGATTTTAGCAGGCTATTGTTTGCTGGTAATATCGTTGTATGTGTACATTCTTTGATTTGTACCTACTCTCGTAGTATTTTCTTTGGTTTTGACGGTGGTTACCTATCTGAAACACTAAAAAACGTTTGCCAGCGTTTCATTTGCCATAATTTTCATTTGTCCGAAAGTCATTTTTCTCTGAAACCGTTTAACTTTCCTGAATTGTTATAAAATAAACCTAACCTAACCTATAGGTTCTGTAAGTATATCTCATTAAACATTTTGAAAAGTTATTGGGTTCAGAATAAAATGAAAATTATAGCAAATGAAACAGCTGGCAAACGTTTTTAGTGTTTGCGATAGGATACCTTTGACGGTACATTTTTTGTAGAGTTTTGACGTGAAAAAGTGCCCGTGCGGCCTACTTACTGAATAAACATGTTTACCATTATTTTTTTGTCGTCATGTATATATAATTTACATAGTGGACATGACCCGCATAAAATGCAAAAGTCAACAACTAAATCCGGAATGTCCTAATATTATTATGTTGACGATGATAGATGATAGGTGACAATTCGGTAAATTGCAAAGTTAACAAGTTCACATCACTGGGATTTATATAAACTGCGCCATCTACACTAAAATGTCACCTGTCACCTGTCATTGTCAAGACGGTAAAATAGGGGGCTGGTGACTAGTATCACGGACTATTACAATTCTCACATACTGAGTAGTTTAGCGTGAGCTGAGTAACCGACGAACGTGCATTGCATGAAGAGGTTGATGAATGTAGAGGAAACGAAAGTTGTATATTTAGCCCGGTGCACCTGGCGTTCCATAGTCTTTGACTATCCCATTGGGAGACAGGCGTGAAAGTATGTATATGTATGTGAGTAGCTTATGGCATTTAGACGTTTATAAGACGAAATGACACCATCGACGATGATGCTCGAATTTAAACATTCGAATTCAAATCAGATACAGAGGGCCCTGCCAACTTGGGACCGGAACCGCTTACCCTTTAAAGAGTTTTGGATAGGGTATTTGATTGACTGGTTTTTACACACCCTAACGATGCGGTAAGCATATCATCGAGTTACCCCAATGAAAAGCTTTCCAACACGATACAATTAATTCGACTAAGCACTTACCGAATCCTTAAAACCCACGTTAGGCTTTCCCTATCAAGTGTTATTAAACGGCTTCAAGCTATTTCAATCCCTACGCGCAATTCATACAACATATTTTTGTACTACTTAGCAATCCACACAACAACAGGCGCACGCGGCGAGGTAGGGGGAATGAAATGTTGTCCTTGAAGCACTATTTCGCTGGGTCAAATTGTACCTTCTAGCATTTGCACATAACTAGGGCACACTAGGGTTTTGTTTGTTAACGATCGCTTCGATTTTGCATCGCGTGATTTCTGTAGACCTTGATTGGACAGTTAGGTTCGGCGATCTTCATTGTGGTCGGTTGTCCTTGAGTAGGATTTGGTTTTGCGCGAAGTGTGTGTGAAGTGTTTGTTACCCGACTTCAAAAAAGGAGGTTCTCATTTTGACCTGTATGTAAGTATGTATGTATGTTTGTTCGCTATTATCTCGCGTTTGTCTGAACTGATTTTGATGCTGTTTTCAGAAAAATATTTGTTACACTTAGTTACTTTAGTATTTTAACCGACTTAAAAAAAGGAGGTTCTCAGTTTGACTGATGTGATTTGATTTCTCCGTAAGTTATGGTCCGATTTCAAAAAATCTTTTTTTGTTTGATAGAGTTCCGAGGTGGTCCCAATGTCACCAAATAGTAATCTGATGAGGGGATCCATGAGGTATTGAGGGAACTCCTCAATTATTATAGGCATACATATAGCAATTTCAGTATTTTTAGTAACAAGTCCAGCAATTGCATTCAGAAAGTATCATTTGGTGAAATTGAACTGATGATGAAGACCACAGATGGCCAACGGAACTCCTCAACGTTACCTATTTCAAGGGTGGCGATAAGATATCTGGATTAAAATAGTTCAGTTACTATAACATAGAAAATTTAATTGTTTATATATGATATGACTTTTCCGCGGCGTCACTTGCGGTGAACTTGAAATGTCTTAAAGTTTCATATCAACTAAGGAGTGGGACTACATACAAGCTTATTATGATCACTAAAAAGTGTAAAATAAAATAAATGTTTTAAAAAACAAAAAACCGCTGTCAAAAACGCAAAAAATAACTTCTTTTAAAATGGTAAGTACCTATAGGTCAGTCCAACTGAAGTCGGCTTTTGGTTATTTTTTTTGTGAGTCGCCGTTTAAAACAAATTATATTTTGTGATTTTGAAGGCGGTTTTTTTTTGATTTACTTAGACGGTCGGTTCGTTAGTCGGTTGTATTTATCACAGTTTATTCTTGATCGAGTTTTCTGTCGATTGATATTAGGAATAAAAATAAGTTTCTGTTGTAAGTCTAAGTTTCGAGTTACATTGACAAATTTAGGGTGGTTAGGGTGTGCATACCAAAGGTGGTGGTGGTGGTGGTTGTGGTGATGACCGATGTGTATGTATGTGTGTATACAATGACGACGGTTGAAACGCCCGAATATTCACCCGACAACGAATCCGTTGACAGATTGGCAAAAAGTAGCCGCCATCTTGAACTTTTTATTTATTCGACTGATTGCTTCCAAAATCGATATCTGGGTATCTGTGTGGTCTCCGACAACTAATCCGCTGACAGATTGGGAAAAAGTAGCCGCCATCTTGAACTTTTTAGTTATTCGACTGATTGTTTCCAAAACCGATATCTGGGTATCTGTGTGGTCTCCGACAACTAATCCGTTGACAGATTGGGAAAAAGTAGGCGCCGTCTTGAACTTTTTAGTTATTCGACTGATTGTTTCCAAAATTGATATCTGGAGATCTGAGTGGTCTCCGACAACAAATCCGGGGACAGAGTGAGAAAAAGGAGCCGCCATCTTGAACTTTTTATTTATTCGACCGATTGTTTCCAAAATCGATATCTGGGGATCTGTGTGGTCTCCGACAACTAATCCGATGACAGATTGAGGAAAAGCAGCCGCCATCTTTAACTTTTCAGTTATTCGACTGATTGCTTCCAAAATTGATATCTGGAGATCTGAGTGGTCTCCGACAACTAATCCGTGGACATAATTGATATTTTAGGATCAGTGTGGTCTCCTATGACTCTCGAAATTGACACTTGAAAGACAACTTAATACAATTTTTTTTAAAGCTTTCAATGCTTGTATTTTTTTCTACCTGCTCTTATTAAAATGACAATATATAAATATATTGTTAGATTTTTTAGACGTTCCAAATGGCTACGCTTGTGAAAAACATTTTGATGCTATGGATATTTTACAGGGAACGCATCGCTAAAAGCTCATTACCATCAAACAAGTTCATTACCATCTCTCCATCTACTAGGAGCACGTTTTATAAAGCTACAAGTTACAATTTTACTGGTCTAAACTGGCAACACTGCTCAAATATCTGGTCGTCATTGGTCGAGGTTATGTCAAATGGAAACTTGTAACCTGTAAATAGTAATTTGTAGCTTAATAAAATAGGCTCCAGGGGCACGTTTTATAAAGCTACAAGTTAAAATTTTACAGGTCTAAACCGGCAACACTGCTCAAATCGCTGATCGTCATTGGCCGAGGTTGTGTCAAATGGAAACTTGTAATGTAACCTGTGAATTGTAATTTGTAGCTTTATAAAACAGGACCAGGTATAAAAAACATCGGTTGTCTGTAAAGCCGGTTTACGGACGATAATTTTACGTGATAATGTTCGGCTTAGGCGGAACGTGACGCTTTTTCAGCCATGCTGTTTCGTGCGTGCAGCCGGCGTTCATCAATTTATAAGACGTTATCACGTCAATAGGATTTTGGTTGTCCAAATATTGTCTTAAATAGGTATGAATTCGAACTTTATCTCTCGATATACTATGCATTAAAACAATGTTTCCAAGCATCAACGTGACAATGTTAGTTTCAATCACAACGTCGCTTCTATAACGTTAATCTATGATCGCGTGCTTTTTGTCTTGATCTCTCTAGTTATGAGAGGGATATTATGGTTGTCCTGTTCTTTGATGCACGTCATCATGGCGTGTCATGGCGCCTTATTTGTTACAACAACGTATTGGAATATTTTATTTTGTCTATTTATAACATTTTGTACATTGAATTTTTAAAAATCCTTGAATATAGTTACTATTTAATAAACGGAGAATAAAATTTTGATATTTGTAATCACGTAAAGTGATCGACGGCCCTCGAATAGGGTTTTAAAGAAATACATGTAATTGGCCTAATTTGATAATTTCTTAGTTGTTTTAACTTTAATCGAGAAATCCTGAAATAGGTATAGTTTAATTTGTTACGAAGAGTAATTATACAAAGTTTCAAGTAACCAGCTCAATCCGGTAACTTTTTTCCTTACTAACTTTGACCCCTCTTTTCCCCCCTTTAATTGTCTATCTTATTTTTTTATTATATTTTTTTATTTGTCATGTCAATTTCATACACAAGCTTACAGCATAGGAGCCAAGACGCTCACATGGTAATATATAAAAATCAAGTTAACTTACTTACACATAATTAAAACTAAAATTCTTAATATTATACATTATATTAAATCATCTAGGAAGCTATTATTATTAAAAAACAATGTGACCTTATTAATAAATTGGCTAGGCGAGTCAAAAAATATATCCACGACAGAGCTCTTCAGCACCATGTTATTCAAGAGTGAGTGTTCCCGGTGAGTGGGAGTTAATATATAAACCTGGTCACCGTTTATTGAAACGTTTTAGTGAAAACCGCGTTAACATTGGTTCAGTGGTTTTCAATTGATGCGAGGAGAAATAAAATTAAACTGACAAAAAGAAAACAACTCTAAAAATTGTAGAAATGTGTTCTGCTGCACATTTAGAGGGTCCCTGTAGTATTTTTGGGTAAATATCTCGAATATACAGATTTAATCCCTTCTACAACTTTATTATAGGTCATTCAGTCAGATCATTACGCAGAATTTTACTTTTATTGAAAGGCATTATCACCTCATTAGTTAATTTCAGGAGGAACGTAACAATGAGTCACGCTTTTTCATGCGTGCAGCTGGGCTCAAGCGGAACGTTACAATGAGGCGGAACGTGACGAGACCTCGCAAATCCCCAGATATCGATTTTCGAAACAATCAGTCGAATAACTAAAAAGTTCAAGATGGCGGCTACTTTTCCTCACTCTGTCCGCGGATTCGTTGTCGGAGACCACACGGATCCCCAGATATCGGTTTTGGAAGCAATCACTATAATAAATAAAAAGTTTAAGATGGCAGCTACTTTTTCCCAATCTGTCAACGGATTAGCTGTCGGAGACCACACAGATCCCGAGATATCGATTATGGAAGTAATCAGTCGAATAACAAAAAAGTTCAAGATGGCGGCTACTTTTCCTCAATCTGTCAACAGATTCGTTTTCGGAGACCACACATATCCCCAGATATCGATTTTGGAAGCAATCAGTCGAATAACTAAAAAGTTCAAGATGGCGGCTCCTTTTTCTCACTCTGTCCACGGATTTGTTGTCGGAGACCACTCAGATCTTCAGATATCAATTTTGGAAGCAATCAGTCGAATAACTAAAAAGTTAAAGATGGCGGCTACTTTTCCTCAATCTGTCATCGGATTAGTTGTCGGAGACCACACAGATCCCCAGATATCGATTTTGGAAACAATCAGTCGAGTAACTAAAAAGTTCAAGATGGCAGCTACTTTTTCCCAATCTGTCAACGGATTAGTTGTCGAAGACCACACAGATACCCAGATATCGATTTTGGAATCAATCAGTCGAATAACTAAAATGTTAAAGATGGCGGCTACGCGTGCGTGTTCCAATTTTTAATCGAGATTTAATATTGGAATTTAGTCGATTAAATCGCGATTAAATCGATCGAGATTAATTTTGGACGATTGTTTTTTTAATCGATTAATTGTTTGTTTAAAAAATTAATCGATTAATACCTATCTCTGCCCGACACGCTTATAGTTATAAAACTCTCATTAGGTACGGTAGGTATAAATACTTAGGTACGTTGTAAAGCTCTTCTGATATGCACTTTGATTTCTTCATCATTTTTAGCTTGGTCCAATTCCATAGTAAAGCGATGATCGAAATAAAGAAAATCAATTGAAATAAGTAGGTACGTAAGTGGATAAATATTACAGTTAAATAGGTACTTTTAGCCGGGGTAAAGGAAATGTAAATATTGTGCAAGTAAAACATTACCATAATTATCACAACAAGAATTTATCCCGAACTAAAATACAATAGGTATTCCCACCAACGCAACCTCAGTGAGGCCAACCAATCACATGAATCTGCGTAACAGAGTTAACGGAGAGGGAGAATCGATAGGGTAACAGAAAGTAATACTAAGTACTTAAATCCGAAACTCTTACGAAACTGGTAACCTCAATGGTAGTAGTTAACTAGTTCGAAGCAGTTTCCATATTGTTAGGGTAAGCCTATCGATAGAGTTACCCTAACGAAGGGTGAGCAAATGATGTAGTTACCCGATCGATAGACTTAATCAAATAAAGGGGTTTTCCGGTCCCTGCAGTGCCAAGATGCACTAGCGTTTCTATTCGATTCGTTTTTAAACCAATCGCGTCACTGGTAGATGACGTGATACGAAAAGTCACGTGATTTACCAGTGACGCGATTGGTTTGAAAACGAAACGAATAGAAACGCTAGTTAGCGCAATGCATCTTGGCAGGGCCCTCAGAATTTTAAACTTATTACTCTTCTCTTGGCTTTGTGCGATCGAGTAAAAACATTTTTACGTAATCCAAAACATCTACGAAAAAAGAACATTTATCGGTACAAATTCCAAGCTGAAGTCAATTGCAGTTTGCTCCGTACCCGTAACATCAAATATGCAAACTCGCAAAGGTAGACTCAGCCAGTGAATTACAGGATTTAGTGCCTTTGGGCTGCCACTAAAAATCTGTTCAGGTTAGCGCGACATTAAGTAGTTTTAAACAGATAGAAATAGAATGCAATAGCTATCTGGTTGAAAGAAATGTAGGGACACAGGGAATGCTTAGTTGGCGATACGTTGTACGCCGTGCGCCGCTATCCAGCATGGAGTTTCACAGTAGCGTCATGTCGACATGTGTCCTGGCGAATAAATAACTTGTCTAATCTTTCAGTCGGAGTTTTTACTTAAGCACCTCTAGAGTCAGACCTACCTGCTTAACGTTAAAGTACTTTATACATTATAGTACGCAGTACACACATTACTTACAGAAGCAAAACCAGCAATCATGCCGTTGAAATTTTACGATTGTTGTAAGTTTAATTTATTATGAAGGAGAAGAACATATTCTATAAATAGATAATAATCCCCGTAATAATGGTGTCCCCTTGTTTTAGACCTGATAATATCTCTTATACGAATCAACCGATTTTAATGAAACTTAGCTAAAAACCATGTCGTTAGAACTAGTTTCCATCGTCTTGCTACACAGACACACACATACACAGAAACACTAAAACAAACCTCACTTTTTGTCTGGAGTTAAAAAAAATACATTGATCAAAAATACAGGGCGTTAATTGAAAACCCGCGCAGAAGTAACTTTACCATCATGATGGAGAAAATCGCCGGGAACCAAAGAGTCGGAAGGCGCAGGGGGTCAAGGCTCCGCAATACCAGGGAGTGAACTGGTATCAAAACAATTGAACAATTCTTCAGACTCGCTCTGGATAAGACCAGATTTAAAGAGCTGACTGCTAACCTTTAGAAACTGAAGAAGCAAAAGAAGAACAGAAGTATCTACATACGATCAATGAGTTTCTTATCCTCCACCAATTAGCAGTAAATTAGTACTTATTGAGTTCTCTTTCCCTATTAAAAAAATATTGACTCAGAGTAAAGAACGCATCTAGCCTAGGCACTCAACACAATGGTCCATTCTGAGCTTCAATTTGCGATACGGGCTTCTTTTGTGAGGAATTTAATTTGATACTCGTGGACTTCGTGAAATTGCCTTTTGATAGATCTAGATTTCATATTAACTGTATTTTCTGAACTTATTCCTTATAGCTTTTAGTTAACTTCACCGTGTTTGTAATGGCAACTTCAACAATTTTTGAAGTTACCATTACGAACTCGGTGAAGTTAACTAAAAGTTAATATAATAATAATAATAATAAAATCTGTTTATTTAAATTTTCTGTTATGTTTACAATTTTTACTTAGCTGAAATCTTTATTAATTTAAGATTATTTGGCTAAGTTAGTGAGGACACTATTTATAAGAATTATTAGACATAAGAAATCTCTTAACAATGTTTTTGGTAGATCCCGGTTTAGCCTCTATGCGTTCTATTACATGTTTAGGGAAACTATTTAAAATATGGGGTAGGAAGTTTGACCAAATTCTAAAGCCCTTCTTGGGGTGATAAATAATTTTCCTTCTTTTAGATTTCGCAATCTATCAGATCTTCTATATTTAACTAATTCCCCCATAACATCTCTGTATTCCAGTATCATAGCTAGCTTCACCTTATCAAACACACTCAGCACTCTACAGTATTCAAATAATCTGTCATAGTTGTGTCGATGTTGGTATTTGACTTTTAGTGGAACAATCGCTTTTAACATTCTTATTTGAATACTGTAGATGCGCTGTAGATAAGTTTTATAAGTTCTTCCATAACATGAGATCCCATAACCTATTATCGAATCCGCTAAGGACATGTATAGCAGGCGTAGTACATTGTAAGTCATTTTTTGTTTAAGTATGCTAAAATTACTCATGATGGCTCTTAATTTTTTACACACATGGTCAATATGGGTGCCCCAGTTAAAATTGCTGTCTATTTGCAGATAATATGAAGTCAGGGCCTCTATTCGTCTTTGGTAAAACCATATTGCCTTTGACAATGTTATCGTGTTGTTTTTAACTCGGCCGCCATTACTGTCAAGTACATAAGAGCTATCACAACGTCGAAGATACGAAAGCATGTCAAAGGCAATTAGGGCCCTGTGACCTGAACCTACTTTATGGCAAATGTTAAAGGAGAATGGCCAGAAATTTATCAACCCTGGCCCAGAAACCAATAACAATAAGCACTATATCATCGAATATCCTTTTTAATTCTACACCGATTTTGTGTAGCGGGGAAACCTCAAATAACTGTGAGAAATATTTAAAAAATCTGGAACATCGGGACGTCTACATGGACGACGTTAGCATAATCACTTCGAAACACCGCTGTCTTTGCATGACGATAACTTTTGTCACACAAAGATTTCGAACTACCTGCCAGAGTAATAGTTTTATAACTTAGAAATGGGTGTGTAATGTTTAGTTTAACCCTTCAAGCGGCAAGAAAACTATAGTTAGTTTAAATTTGAATTTTGAGTTAATGTCTTAAAGTATTAATTGTTTTTTGACAGCAGCCGTTATACGGCTGCTTGCCACTCGAAGGGATAAAAACAAATGGTCTAATTTTCATTTTACATAACACGAATTGCATAATTTCGATCTCTATAATAAACCAACGATATAATAATCATGATGTATAAAACGAATTGCATAATTTTAAAAACTATAATGTTCATAAATTAAAAAATAAAATTTCTAAAGTGGTCACAGTTCTAACCTAACCTAACCTAGTTAAAAGAAATTGACTAAAAATGCATAATAACATGGTTTATAATAGTTATAATAAATGAGTGTTATGTTATTCGATCGTATGCCTATTGAAATTATACAATTTGTCTTTATGCTAAAAGTTCATTATGCTTTTCGTCGTTAGTTAAATGAAATTATACAAAACGTTTTTAGACTAATTGAAGCGCACCCCTTAGAAATACCTATTCGATGACATATAGTTTGTCCCCATTGGTCATATAGGCCAATTAGCCCCCCACCTTTTAAGTGTAACCTAATCTATCCGTGGTGTAAATATTTGGAACAGACATTACTCATAGTGACTTCATTGATTGCCATTATAAGTTTTATTTCAAACAAATTTCATCATAGACGCTGCCAAAAACGCTGAGGAAAACAGAAAACCTTGCCTGACCTTGTCTATGTTCAAACATACTCACAAGTCGTCGAAACATTTCTCTCCCCAGGGAGGCTGTAATTGAAAAATGCCTCCCGAGCTAGACTTTATTTCACTTAAACCGAGCCATTGAAGGCTTCGAGGTTTTTATCGAGTGCAAGTAATTCGTGAAAAATAAAGAATTGATTGGAAAGAAGTGTGATTCGTTTATTTGTGCGATATGTGTATAAACTGGCATTGGCTGCGATAGCCATCTCAAGACGTCAAAGTAAACGTTAAGTCATACAAGTAATCGAATTAAACTGTGATTTCTAACGCGTTTTAAGTCGGATATTTCCACCAAGATTAGAATATTGATACGGCCCCTTATGGGCAATAGAAAGGCTCAGTCAGTTTATCGTATTAGGAGACATATAACCTTCTCATTCTAACAGATAACTGAGTCCTGTCAGTCTGATTGTTAATCTTAGGCGCTTATTAGAATTAATAGTCTAGTTTCGGTGGGTGGTTCTCAAGGCAATTTTCAAAACCGCGTCAATTTAAAACCCTTACCGTGATAACCAGTGGCGTCATTGACTTGTAGTTACTTAACCTACTTACTTCTTGCGCAAGATACTTTAAAATACAATAAAGTACATTAAATCACGCCTGTTTCTGAGAAGGGTAGGCAGATACCACTTCTTTCCATCTGCTACAATCCTGACAAATCTCTTTCGCTTCTTCTACATTCATACATGAAGTCATGCATGCACGTCGGTTTCGGGTACTTAAGATTCGGCCCTTTTCCAGTATTTCTCCGATTTGACATTGTTTTTTTTTTTTCGTTTTTTTTTTAAATACTTCATGTCATGGACAACCCACCAAACGAAATGATTTTAAAAGTAGCCACAATTACATACTCCTCATAAGGGTAGGGGCGTTTAGCCGCTTCGCGGCGTTTACGACTACATCGCCGGATCATTACCAGCTCTATCATTCCCGTGGCAATGACGATCACCGGCGCGGTAATGAGGACGTGGCACGAGTAATGACACTACGTGAGGTTTTGTGCTCGTCTTTATTGTGTGGGAGTTTCCTCTTTCGTTGGCGCTGTCTTTAGGTTGTATGTTACGTATAATTTCATTTAGTTAGTGCAGAATTTAATTATGACAATTTGATTTGAGGAACTGATGAATGTGTGAAATATGTCACAGACAGAAAGGTTTCAGGTTGTCAGCAATTAACGAAGTTGGTCGTGGCCCTATCAACAAACTTAGCGGTCTCAGGTTAAATTTCCGGTAAGGACAAATATTTGTATGTCGAGCGCGAGTATAGACACATCAAAAATGGCTCAGGATCAAAAATATATAGGAATATTTTGATCTTTTAGACATATTTTCTTCCTGTCATAAATGTTTTCTATGTACTCATTTGTCTGTACATGCTCGAATATTATAGGGTCGAGGATTATCTAACAGACAAAAATGCATGGCCTAAGCCCGAAACTTAGTCAATAATAATTTATTCAAATGCAAAAGCTTTATCTTGTCTAGGGGACTCCGTTGATGTAGGAAAACATATCGAAACTTTTATGTGGTCATCTTGCACCGTCTTATATAGACATAAATAGGTGTTTTTTTGTTTTTCCTTTTCTCTCTCGTAAGTTTTTTGGCATGTTTTCCTGCTGAACTACGCATGTTATTTTTATAAGTGCCTATAATATTTAATTTAATATTTATTGCTGTATATGATGCTAGACTAAGTAGTAACCATTGTAATATGTTTAAAAAATGACTGACTGCTGAGTTTCTTGCGGCGTTTCTTCTCAGCAGTGGTCTCCTCTTGGGAAGCGCTGGTAGATTCTTGACGTGTAAAAGTGCCCGTGCGGCCTACTTACTGAATAAATATCTTTTATCTTTTTTATCTTTTATTAAGTATGTTTAGTTGTCTAGTACTCATAGTACCTACAAGCTTAGAGGTCGGTTTGAGAGCAAGTCAATTTTGGTAAGATTGTCCTCTGATATTCATTTATTATACCGATCTATCGCCCAACATCAAATTTCCAAACGCCAAAAACCGAAACAGCGTCCTTTCGTGCAAACTTCGCGAAATGGTCGAAAAATTCAAATTGGCCCCACGTCGTTCAACTTACGCATTATATTTTTCATTTAACTTCGTCCGCGTTGGCATTTGCATTTAAACCAGAAACATAACTGGCTGTAACGTTGTTACTGGACGTTTCCCGCGCTTACCAAAAATTGCGCATTTGCCATGAAAAAACGTTTTATATGCGACTTTATTTGTAATTGTAATAGGGTTTAATATGCTTTAGCTATTAGATGGTAGATATGACCGTATTAGTAGCCGAGGTAGTGCTGACGTCGGCCATGTTTGATTTGGCGCTGGCGTCCATTTAAAGCTGGCTATTGACGCGTGTTTTATAATATACTGGTGTTTTATCATTAGCATTTATGACATGCTTAAGGTTGATTATGTCTTCAGTTTATTTTCCAAAGTTTGTGGTGTTATCCAAACTACTAAATATACCTACTTAAATTGGAAAGTGAGCATCTCTATCTATCTAAAACTTGTTATCAACTTGTAATCACTAAAATTTCGCGTAATTCTGAGGGAAGAAACCAGTTCAATGAAAAAGTCGCTGATTTACGTTTGGTAGGTTTAATATTCGTACCTATGTAGGGTGATGGAACCAGTAATCAACAAGGCACCAATAATGAACACTTGATTCTTATTTTACAGAAGATAACTTGCAACAAATTAATACCAATAAATTTTGGTCCGTATACAATTTGAATTAAGAAAGAAGTGTCCATTACTGGTGCCTGTCAGCTAAAAGTGTCCATCATTGGTGCCGTCACCCTATTGAGCTATAAAGTTATAGGTAGTGAAAATAATAAAGATATTATGACTCCTATCGCTCTAAGCCTTTCACCGAGGTACCTATAATTAGAAAAGTAGGTCTTGTCCAGCCCCTAAGGACTTCTGTTATCCATTGCCACTCGGGTGCTAGGGTTGCGTTAATGCGCGACGATGCGGCCCCGAACTAAACCGGCTCGGTCCGTGCTGTTGAGTTTGCTTGTGGGGGCTCGCGGTGCGTACAGCCGAGGCACGCACACATGCAAACTGCATGATATACCTTTGTTTTAAGATGAATTACTGTTTATACTGTGCCTTCACTGACTGAAACTTGACAAGCAAATATTCAAAGGCCTTAGGGCCAGCGCACATACAGCGAAGCGCAGCGCAGATACTTTTTCACTGCCAAAGCAAAATCGTCTTTGGGTGTATGGAAATAAGATCGAAATTAATTACGACAACAAATAATATCCGCAAGTGTCTCCTGAGCATAAGTGTTAATTAATTTCGATCTTATTTCAATGCGTCCAAAGACGATGATGCCATCAAAACACCTGGATGCTACTTCCTAGTTTGCCTTCTCCTTGGTATAAAATAAAATCTTTTCGAATCGAATTTTGGGACAAGTGAAACAAAACTTCCCACTTGCGATAGAATACCAGGCATACTGTCTTAGTCCCTAGGGTTTGCAACGCATTCGCAGTCCTGAGATTATAGTCTTGAGAGAGCAAATGTCCATGGGTCTCAGATCCCACTTACCATCAGAAAGCTTGGTTACTAGTTGACCCGTTGAAGTAAAATCTCTACTATTATTAAACATTGTGCGTCATGACGCCTTATATTTTGCCGCATCGGAACATCAGCGCCATATGGCGTCATATAAAACGTGACATTTGGTTTTGCGACTGGGAATTATTCCCTTGTTTATTTAGGAGGGTTATTTCGACAATTGGACAAAGTTTGTGGCTGTTATGAAAATGAATTGACTGGTGGCAAAATATACAATAAATACTGAGTGTGCGCTTGACTAATCCTCATAGGTATGATATGTCTAAGCAGCTTTGTAATTGATTTTGCGTAAGTATGTGTGTTTAAGCGTAATGTGTAAGTGGAAGTCACACGCAACTGGTAGGACCATAAGAATAAATAAGAACTACGTAGAAGCGAAACTCGCGGCTCCCGACGCGTGCTCGGCGCGTTAGATACCTACCACCTGGCGACACCTGAGGTGTCTAGTCAGGGGTGTCACACACGGAATGTATATTAATATGCCAATATATATATTATAGCAATGCATCTTACGATATATATTTTCCGTACTAGTTGACAGAGTCGCAGTGTATAATATACAATTATTGCTATAAGACATCCTGAAATCATCTTGGGTTCGGCAGAATATAGCGTTCAATAAAATGAAATTCGATAAAATGAAACAGTCCATAAATTCAGTCAAATTGTGTGTTACAAACTATTAAAATATTATGCATATAATACAAACGCATTTAACTAATTAACGGAATTTATTTAATTGCGAAATACTCCCAATTATCAGTACAATTAATTCAATAACAATAGCGCAATAAATGAAAATTATCATAACGATGTTATTATTTCGGTATAAAATCGGAAAGGTGGAATATTAAATTCGGCTTAATGCATTGGGTTGTTTGGGTGAGCCAATACACTACAATACAGTATACTATAGGAAGGCATTCAAATGCTTAAACAACGGAACTTGTAGCAAGGGAGCTGGTATCAAAAAGTGCTATTAAAAAATCAAATATAATATATCAACGGTCAATGCCTCAAAACTATTTCTAAACAATGTACATAACTCTTGAATTTTTGTACGTACTTACCTGTTTTTGATTTTATGTGGAATAAAGAGTTTACACATAAACTTTCATTTGTGCTAGTTAAATTTATTTATTTATTTAATTAACTTGTAATGTAACTTACTTTTAAGCATTATTGTATTTCATGAATTAAACGATTGAAAAAATGGTCTGCTAGAGTTTCTCCTTAATGATGGTCTTGCTTGTCCAAAGCGCTAGTAGTTTCACTCCATATTACCGACGTGTAAAAGAGCTCTGATGTGACCAATTTACTAATTAAATAAATTGAATTTTGAGCACAACAAACCGTCACAACGATACGATTATTGGAATAAAGTCGCAATTAATGACCTTACAAAGCCAGCATGTCAGCTAAAATTTCTTAGCAAAGATGGAAGAATTTACTTAACAAGAAATATTAATCGGTTAGCATGCCCGCGACTTCTGAATCGTACGTATAACTCTTTATAACTACCCTCTTATTCATAAACGCACAATAAACCTGTTTTGGCTAAAGTATTGTTTGTCTCTTTCTATCAAATTCTAATGTCACTACGAGAGATAAAGCCAAAGCATATTTTAATCATACTTTAGCTTTAGCGCATGAAGCGACAAGCAAGAAAATTCAAGATATGCTAACCAAAGGCAGCGGGGATAAATTTTTAACATGTGACCCATTGGCTCATTTGCCTTCTGCAAATGAAAAAAAAACGCATGCATAGAGCTTTTCGTACGTCGAAATGGTAACCGATAAAATTATGTACAAAATAAAGGTCAGCTCCCCAGCAATTTCAAACGGAAATTCATTATTTACCGGAAGTTTCATTGAAGCAATGAGCGAAAAATATTTTATTTGAGCTAAGCGACGCTCCAGTGGGCTCGTGAAGCGAATTGTTCTTAATTTGACTCGCTTTGTTTTAAAATTAAGTTAAAATATGCGCAATTCATTCAGCAAATATGAACATAACGTTCAGGACCGAGAACTACCATTGGAGTCTGTTTTGTTTGTTAATAAGAGAATCTGGCGAAAGAGTATAAAATGGTAGGGTTGGAGTTCGATACGGTAAATTCAGTTTATTCGAGCAAACAGTTTTAATAAATTAGGTTTGTTTGAAAGCATAAAAACATCGAGAAGATTTTTTACGCATCAGCATATGTATATTTAAATTTTTAATGTACAAACATACATACATACAAACATCGTGGGTTTTTATTTATAATTAGGCATGAGGCGATAAATATTTTAATGGATTATAAAAAACCCTTCTTTATTCAAAGATTTTGCGGCGTTTTTAGTAGTTAAGTTAATAACTATACAGGGTGTTACGTAATGAGTGGATATAATCCACCCTGTATACAATGTACAAATTTGTATACATTGGTACCTAAAAAGTACCGAGTACAATTTATTCACTACAACTAAAGTAAATATTATAATGCACATTTGAATTATTTTAACTTTAAAACTGTTTACCATTACATAAAACCTCACTAAAGAGCTCAAAGCACATAGCAACATACCACCTAAACCGTTCAAACTTCAACCATCCAATTGCATTTCAATAAAAAAAAACCTTTAACAACCCTCAGAGGATTCCGAACTCATTTTATCGCTTTCAGCCCACGTGCAGTAATGGGTGATAAAAATTCACCACGCCGTCAACAGATTCAAAACCTGGCAAGTGCCATACAATTCTTTACTATTACGGCACTTTAAACTGCTATCCAATAAAGTCTAGGCGCTAGTGATGGGCCGAGCTTTTTATCGTATCGATGTACAATCGGCCATAGAAGCCTGACCCACCATAGAACTGTCACAGTGAGGTTATGATTCAAGTCGTAAATAAGAAGTGTCAAAAAAATGTTTTTAAATATCACTGTGACACCGTGTGACATCCTATATAGAGGATCAGGGTTGGGCTGATAGTGCAATCGGCCAAATGGGAGCCTAACCCACCATAAAACTGCTTCACTGTGATGTTTTAACTCAAATCGTCTATGTTAAACAAAATATCACTGTGACACACAGTGCTATTATGAGTCAGGCCGGCAGGCAGGCAGGTCCATTTAGCCGATTGTAATAATACTATTACGTTGTTCCAAACAGACACCTGCTCCCCTTACTTTGTTATCCCCTACTGTACAGAGTGTCCAGCTTAGGTTTGAACCGAAAACTACATAATTATGTTTTGCCATACCAACATACACCATAGTACATTGTGTATTAAGGGTGGTAAAGACAGAATTACAAACGAGAATCTTTTAGAAGCCCGAAGCCGAAAGCTGAAGGCTTTAATGACTCGAGCTTTGTATTTCCTTTACCACCCGTGTAACATACAATGTTTTTCATCACAATTGCGAGGAAATGAAATAAAATCAGACAATGAAATAAGATCATATTTTTAACTTACGATTCTCACTAATAATTTTAGCCGCGTTGGCGATGTCCGGCGGAGTCGCATTATCCATTTCTTCTGACGACGGCACGTTTTTTATTGATATATAAATTTTAATATGTGCACAAAGACACTCTTTTAATTATTATTTTTGGAATCACACAGTTTATAATCAGTATTTATAAATTAGCGGCAGACTAGACTACATCATTGTTTATGACTTACCGCAGATGATGTCAAACGTGTTCAGGAGTCCGATTCCAGTGACAGTCGAGATCAATAGTTTATATGCGAGATTTTTAGAAAATTGTATGCAACTGACATTTCATCTCAAATGAAACTTCATATCGAATGGCACAAGAATTGGGGTCCTGATTCCTATGTAACAGTCCGGCCGTATAAACTCCGTGTTAAATTATCTTTTGCTACAAAGAGATAGGAACAAATCTTAGTTGGCTTATATCTTGGTTATTTTTATAGCTATTCAAAAAAATAGATTTCTCAACTGTTTGTTACAGGAATCGGCTTTTATTGAAGCTGTGAAAAAAGTTATGCATATTCCCTATTATAATAAGAGTGTTTACTATAAAAAGAATTTTAAACAGAGATTTATACATAGATAATCTGGCGATCTCAGCACTTCCCTAGCCGTTAGAGGGAATCACTACCAGTGCGAGAGGCTCTTACAATGAACGTTTATAGCGTACCAGCCGTTTACACACTACGATATAATATCGTATCGTATCGTATCTTTAGGTCGAATGAGGTTCTGCCCGAAAAAATATTTTTGGTTGTTGATTGTATTTTTTCGCTGTCTTGTTCATCAAGACTAAAAGCATTTTTATTCTGAATGTCAGCGCTTGTTAAATAAATAAATAAATAAATAAATAAATAAATATCACGGGACAATCTCACACAAATTGACCTAGTCCCAAACTAAGCTCTAGGCTTGTACTATGGGTACTAGACAACGATATAAATACTTATATAGAGAAATATATACTTAAATACATAGAAAACATCCACGACTCGGGAACAAATACTCGTGCTCATCACACAAGTATCTGCCCTTACCGGGATTTGAACCCAGGACCGCTAGCTTCGTAGGCAGGGTCACTACCAACTAGGCTAGCACGACGTCAATACCCTATATACGTCAATATCCTGACTTAATTCCTCTTAAGCGTTAAGTAATAGTACATTGTTGCAGACGATAAAAAGTACGCGATTTTTGGACGAGTCATATAGAGTACGAGTGCATAAATTGCACTTTCTACTGAGGCAGACATAGTGCTTTTCACAACTACTGAGAGGAAATAAAATAAAAATTCATATCCAAAACTCAAATTTTAATTCATTTTAATATGACATCACCGCCAATTTTACCATAGATAACTTTTTTTTATTCTGGACCCCTATTCTCGTGGCACTAGAGAATAATAAACTAACATGCGAGATGAAGATGTCAACTCCATATAAAATTATATTTGTTTCGCCATATCTCCCATGTAATTTCATCTCTAGTGGTTCGAGATTAGGGGCCAAGTTTGAATTACATTAAAAAAAAGCAGTGTCAAGTTTTTAGTCTGTGTATCTTTTAGCAAAAATACACCTAATATTTAACGACATAAAATGGTGTGTTCTGATTGGTCGATTTCAATTTTGCATTTTAAGGAGCTATGACACAAAAATTGATTGATTGATTTTCATTGGTCCTTAAAGTTGGACAACAATGTTCTCGACCAATCAGCAAACACGCCAACAAAAACATTCTTGGTCTGTCCTTATAAGTGACGTTTTGTGACTCCAAACAAGACCATCTATGGCCATATTTCCGAGCAGTGTTGTGAAAAGTTTATTTTCAAAAGGAAAGTCATCACATCATCTGACATTTAATATCTATGTCATTTAATATCAAAGGGAAGTTATGACAGTTCTACTACTCTAGTGATTCTAGTAGGAAACAGTCTTGGTATAGATAAGTCTAGTGTAGGTAGATTACTTATTGTCAACATTAAACCTTATTGAAGAGGCAGGCATAGGTAAAATTATACTTTGTGCATTACCATATTCACAAAATATGCCATACAATTATAATAATAAAATAGCATACTTAAATTCTTTAATGTATAATACTATATGTCATAATAGTAAATATCATTTCTTCAACTTAAATAAATTTATTAAGCACCTCACGTTAACATCTGAAAAAATTCATTTGCCAAAGAAATATATTTTGACTTTGGTAGAACTTTTGGCTTTTAATATAGAACCAAATAGATATAACAGTGGTACAAATTCCATTCCTAATCATTTAAACTAAAGTATAGGACAGCGGAAACACCTTTGAGTATAAATATAGTTCATCAAAATATTCAAGGGTTTTCCAGCAAAGAATTAGAAGTAGGATTATTTTTAGATACCGAGAATGTACACATTATGTGTATTACTGAACATTGGCTTAGACCAGATCAATTAATTTTTGATTTCGTTAATTTTAAATTAGTTAGTTTTTTTGCCAGAAAATCTGCCATTCATGGTGGTTCGTTAATAATTGTTAAAAGTACCGTTAAATCCAAAGAAAGGAAAGATATTGTTAGGCTATCCATAGAGAGGCTTGTAGAAATCTCATGCATAGAATTAGAAAATTACATAATTATCTGTGTTTACAGACCACCGTCAGCTGATTTTAGCACATTTGAATCCAGTATGGAAAATGTGTTAAAATTAGTATGTAAAACCCAAAAGCATGTTATTGTCTGTGGAGATTTTAATGTTAATTTACTGGAATCTTCAAATAATACTATTAAGATCTTAAGTTTATTTAAATCTTTTAACTTAGGTAATTTGTTCTTTGAACCTACACGGATAGGAGTTTCAAGTGCTACCTGTTTAGACAATATTTATTGTAATTGCGAGTGTTTGGATAAGGAAATATTTAATTGCTTTAATTCTGATCATAGTGGCCAGAAGGCTTCTTTTTTAAATGATTTTCATCAAGAACCGCAGGCAATAACATACAGACCCATAACTAGCAATCGTTTAGAATTATTCAAAAATAAAGTTGAGAGCAATCTCTGTGGGTTATCCTTTTCAAATAATGATTCTAATAGTATTTATAAAGATTTGTTTGATGTAATTCTTCATCAATTTAACAACAATTTTAAGATGAAAACTGTTTCTGGGTCAAAAACTAAGTTTAGTGAATGGGCATGTAGGCATCCATAGAAGTAGAAATAGGCTTTATGAACTATATAGAGAGAGGGAGGAGAACAAGAATGCTGACTTCTTAGTTTACGTTAAGAATTATTCGAGGACCTTCAAGCGAGTTTGCTTAACTGCTAAGTCAAACTTTTTAAGTCTTAAACTCAAAGCTTCTGATAATAAGGTAAAAACGGCGTGGAAAATTATAAATAGAGAAACGGGTAAATCTAAAACTCGTGATAATCAAGTCACCCTAAACAAGGGTGACAAACAAATCACGTCAAACAAAGACGTGGCCTTAGCGTTCGAAGATTATTTCTCCACTATAGCTATTAATACAACGAAATGTCTTCAATCATCTGCGATTGTAGCTCAAAAACTACTTTGTGCTAATGTTACTAAATGTAATGTAACTTTTGATTTTAGCCATGTAGATTCAATTTCTATTGTTAAGGTATTTAAATCGCTCAGTTTAAAAAAAACTGAGGATTTATGGGGAGCGTCAGTTAAAGTGATCCATCATGTCATAGATATAATTGCACCTCACTTAGCTTTAATCTACAATAATTGCATTTCAGAGGGGGTTTTTCCAAATCTTATGAAATATAGTAAAGTCATACCACTTTTTAAATCGGGCGACATGAGTGATTTAACGAATTTCCGTCCCATTTCTATTCTACCGGTTTTAAGTAAAGTTTTTGAGAAGTTAATGTTAAAAGATATGTTAGGTCACTTCAATAGAAATAAACTGCTTAACAGTAATCAGTTCGGCTTCACCAGAGGACGATCCACAACTGATGCAGCATCTGTACTCATTAAATATATATACAATATTTGGGAGAAATCCTGTGATGCAATAGGAATTTTTTGTGACCTTTCCAAAGCTTTCGATTGCGTAGATCATGCGACTCTTATATTAAAATTAGAACATTATGGTCTGTCAAATAATTCTCTAAATCTTATGTCTTCATATCTTAGTGATAGAACACAAACGGTTGTTGTAAACCAAACACAGTCCATTGGAGCAACTGTTAAATTAGGTGTGCCTCAGGGCTCTATATTAGGTCCTTTCTTATTTCTGGTCTATATAAATGACTTACCACCCACGGTAGATAACCTTTGTGATATTGTGCTATTTGCTGATGATACTTCATTAATTTTCAAGGTGGACCGAAAATTCGTCGATTACAGTAGGATAAACGCCACGCTGGTTAAAGTACTTAATTGGTTTACTATTAACAATTTGCTACTTAACGCTAAGAAAACTAAATGTGTTAGGTTCGTTTTGCCTAATGTTAGACCGGTAGAATCTAGTATATTTCTAAATGATGAGTGTTTGGAGATGGTGGACAAGGCGCTTTTCTTAGGGATAACTATAGACAAAAACTTGCAATGGAGTCCCCATATAGCAGTACTAGCAGGTAAATTAAGTTCGGCAGCTTATGCTGTTAGGAAAATCAGGCAACTTACCAATGTTGAGACAGCTCGCTTAGTTTATTATAGTTATTTTCATAGTGTTATGTCGTACGGTATTCTGATTTGGGGAAAAGCTGCTGACATACAGACTATATTCGTGTTACAAAAAAGAGCCATTCGTTCCATATATAACCTAAACTCCCGTGATTCCTTAAGATTACTATTTAAAGAAATTAGTATTTTGACAGTAGCGTCACAATTTATTTATGAGAATATTATTTATGTCATTAAAAATCAAGACTCTTTTGTTAAGAATTGTGATATACATAATTTGAATACAAGAAATAAAAATAAAATTGCTATTAAAAAATTTCGTGTCCGTAAGGTATATAAATCATTTGTTGGTCAATGCATTCATTTCTATAATAAATTACCTGACGAAGTTTTAAAGTTATCATTTCCAGCACTTAAAAATTACTTGAAAAAGTCGTTGATGTCGAAAGCTTATTATAGGGTCGAGGACTATCTAACAGATAAAAATGCTTGGCCTAAATTAAACACCTAAATAACTTAGTAATAGCTTAGTCAGGAAAATATCTAAACATTGTAGGTATAATTATTGTCTAGGGGACACGGTTTCTGTAGGAGAATGTATCAAAACTATGTGGTTGTTTTGCACCGTCATGGGTAAGTATATGTATATGTATGTATATATATATATATATATATATATAATTATTATTATTACTATTTAAGAGTTCATCTGAACATACTGAGTTTTGACACATTTTCCTGCTCAACTACGCATGATATATATATTTTAATGTTAAATTCATTGTTTTATATAATGCTAGGTTTAAGTTCTATAATTGTATAAGTAATTTTAAAAAAAAACGGCTGACTGTTGAGTTTCTTGCGGCGTTTCTTCTCAGCAGTGGTCTCTTGCGAAGCGCTGGTAGATTTTTGACGTGTAAAAGTGCCCGTGCGGCCTACTTACTGAATAAACATCTTTTATCTTTTTTATCTTTTATCTGCGTGTCAAAAAATTCTTAGCTTTTCAGACAGTAAACATTGTATTTTCATAATTTCTATGAAATTTAATTCCTAAAAATAATGTATAACACATAATAAAAATAAACAAATCAATATCGAATATAATTATATTACACAAAAACCTAGCCCCGAAACTTAGTTCTTACGTATAGGTTTACGATTAGAATGCAATATTACAGTGTCGAGCCAATCTGATGATGAAATAGAATCTCCTCTTTTTAACCGACTTCAAAAAATGGAGGAGGTTCTCAATTCGTCGGGATAATTTTTTTTTTTTTTTTTTATGTATGTTCCCCGATTACTCGAAGACCACTGGACCGATTTGAAAAATTTTTTCGTTGTTCGAATGGGTATACTTTCTAATTGGTCCCATTGTCACCACGTCAGGATCTGATGATGGGATCATGGAGAAATCAAGAGAACTCCTCAAATATTATAGGCACACCTATAGCGATTTTGGTATTTTTCACTGTAACTCATGCATTTGCTTTTGAAAAGTACTATATGGTGGAGTGGAACTGATGATGAAGACCACAGATGGCCACCGGAACTCCTTAACGGTACCTATTTCAAGGGTGGCGATAAGATATTTCGATAAAGGAAGTTGAGCGACTATGACGAAGCACATTTAGGTTTAAATATGACTATGACATTCCCGCGGCGTTGTCTGCGGCGAGCTTGAAATGTTATAGTTTCTTATTAATATTTAGAAGTGGAGGTACGTAACAGCATAAATAGGATCACTAAAAAGTATAAAATAAAATAAATGTTTAAAAAACAAAAAACCGCCTTCAAAAAGCAAAAAATAACTTCTTTAAAATGATTGGTAAATAGGTCAGTCCAACTGAAGTCGGCGTCCAACAATATTTTAACCAAAAGCAGACTTCAGTTGGACTGACCTATTTACCTATCATTTTAAAGAAGTTATTTTTTTGCTTTTTGAAGGCGGTTTTTTGTTTTTTTAAACATTTATTTTTATATACTACATAGACTTACCGAGCTCTGAGTCGTTGGATTGGTCACGATAATAACTTTGCAATAAAAAGCAAACCAACTACAATGCGGCAAGAAAAACTTGTCACAAAAATTAAATTTACTTCCTGTAGTGTAAGTAGAAGAAAACGTAAGTAAAGCGCTTGGTTGTTATATGCGATAAACGCTACGTTAAACGCGATGCGTAAATATTCATATTTAAAAGTCGTATCGTAAGAATAAAACAAGATGGCCGCCGCTAATGCAGCGGCAGTGATAAAGTGCGTTAAGCCGAGACTGAGCTCATTAGATCTCTATCTCGGCACTAACTGAATTGATACTAGATTTATGTCGGGGACCGTAGCCGTACAATTTCAAAGTCTTTATTAACTATACGCCCGCGACTTCGTCCGCATACATGTGTATCGCTATACCGAAATATTTAGTTTTCGCTATCCCGGAATAAAAGTAAAGTATCTTTTAACTTTGTCTGTACAGTCGACTACAAAGAGATGTATCCACTTTTGGATCTTGTAACAAAGCATTAAGGTAAAAAAGATGCCCTTTTGTAGTCGAAAACAGACTTTAGTGGGACCCTGTCTGTTGGGCTAAACAATTTTGGTCGAATATGTATACTTTCACAGATTTAATTTTTTCTCAAACATGCTCGCAAATAACGGTTTTCCGATTGAAACGCATGGACCGAAAATGCCTCTTTTTACTCCTAGGAGTAAAAAAACCATATGAAAACACTTTCCGTCCATTTCCATATTGATTTTTCAAAAGAGCTCTCTATTGCGTATAAAATCGATAGGACCATGAAAAAAATCCCGTACACCCAACTTGTGGGGGCGCAGTGAGGGGCGGCGGCGCGGCGGGGCTCTGCGGAGCGGCGGCGGCGGGCGGCGGCTCGTTGTGCGTGAAACTATCGCTACTAATACTCGTATGAGGCAAACAAACATTCTCTCCGAATTTTTCAAAGGTTTTTAAAAATACTTATAATCATATATTTGTATAATTTCCTCGCATTGTTTGAGAAAAGCATTATGTATGCCTCGGCGGAAACGAGGATTTCCTGACTCGTATTTTAGCAGGCCTCGCTGTTGCTCGGCCTGCTAACCACCTTGTCAGGAAATCCCTTACTTTCCGCGCCTAGGCAACAATGTACTATTCCTAGTTATTTATACTTTTTGTTTTATTGACGGGTACAAAAACCGCTTATTTTGTCGGCTGGGTAAGTTGGAGGCGACTACAAAAAAAAATAGCAATGCTTTTATAAAATCCCTATTTGGTCAATTTGGGACATCGAATGAAAAATATTTCACCAAAACGGGAGAAACCTATTAGTGAGGGTTAGGATTTCAAAGCGAGAGATAGCTGGAATTTCAATTTTCATAGATAATTATAACTTTTGGTTCTACAATATACTAGTAACTTGTTTAATTTGTTCTGGCATTAATATTTCGTATGTTTCATTGTAGGAAAGTGTTTTGTGTAGGTATTTAATTTAATGGTGGCTTTTAGTTAAAGATGAGTAACACCGGTGCTAGACTGCTACCCCCTTACTAATAAACGTTGAGTAACGGTGGTATAGCTATACAATGTTTTGTCCTTATCTGTCATTGTGACATTTGAATTTGACAGATAAGGACAAAACATTGTATAACTATACCACCGTTACTCAACGTTTATTAGTGGGGGCTAGTGTTGTGATATTAAATCGCAGAGATCATAATCATAATTCAAACACACTGCTTTCTTTGTTCTTTTTTTAATGATACAACAACAACTAGTTATTAAATAAAAATATAATCAAACTATTTTAGCTAACGACCTAAAAATAGGGGTGTTATAACCTCGTAAGGGCCAATGTGCAATAGGATATAAATTATCAAGGCAATTTAATTTGAACTGTGTTGCAATGAGAATAAAGTTTATTTTCGTTTCTTCATAAATTGAAAATGGCATTTTCGAACAAATTAATTAAACTTTATTGCCTTGATGGTAGATTCAGAGTTACACTCACAAAAAATTGGGTGTATATAGTACAGTGGGCCTTACGAGGATAAACTTAACGTGTGTGTCTGTGTGTATATGTGTATCTGTTTGTGGCATCGTAGCTCCTAAACGGGTTTTTATACAAAGCTAGTTTAATGAGTATAGTTATTATAGTATGCTAAAATTAATAGCGGTCACCATTAATATTGATTTTTATCTATTTGAAAGGTACAATTTACCTTAATATAAAAACTTCCTTTATCAAAATAAGAATGTCTTATTCATCAATTTAACAGCTCAGTTTAAAAGCACATAACGACATTTTTAAGTAAAAAATTATTGGCTCCCTCATTGTTTAGGCGGCGTCGGCGCGTCGGCGTGCGCATAAAATTTTTACGACCGCATAAATTACGGGCACGATAATAATGGAGCGCGTTCCTTAAATGGTTGAAATATTATAATTATTATTGCCCTATTTACTGGAGATTGGGGAAAATAAAATTTGAATGGTATTTAGTTGTGGAATGTTTGGGATGTGACTAAACTTAATTTAATTTATTTTCTTGATTTCTTTTATTGTCTTCGTATAGTTAAGTCGCATGAAACATCATTTTAAAGCTTTCTAGTATATGAACAAAAGCGTTTGTTTTAATTTGAACAAGAAAAGCGAATTCCCAATAACTTACCTACATTTTTGTTTTATTATTTTTACTTTTCGCGTAACAGTAAAATCCGTAATTGGCCCATGATTTCTAATTATGTCTGAAATAATCCTTCATTGAAATTTGTACTGTGGATTTAATGTTTGAATAAAAAATGTAACTACCTACCAAAACAACACAGATATATTACAATACCGTGTTTTCATCTTATATAATTTTCTAGTATGTACCTAACATAATACGTTTAGTTCTAATTTTTAATTGTTTTAATGTGTAATAGATAAGTGTTCGGACTTATAGCAACATCTGAGAGTGACTTACATGAAACAACCAAAATGTCAATTCACAATTCTTATTATTTTTTTACTTTATTTCTCTAGTTAATAACTTGTTAAATAATTACTAAATGTCGAAATATTGCGCTGTCTCAGATAAGCCACCGACAGACGGATGGACAAATTCAGGTATCTTTTTAGCCTTTTGGTGGTTGTAAACGGGAATAGCCACTTAATAGGTAATTAATATTTAACATAATTATAGTCCAAAAATAAATCATTTCAAATACTCTATAAAATAAATGCATCCATTTACAACAATTGTTTGCTTCGTTCAATTTCAACGCTACGGTACTTTAAAATACAACAATAGTAACAGTTGATTAATGGTCGCTGTTAGATAACTAAGTAGCACAGTGGAAAAAGTTCAAGCGAAGAAATCCGAGATCAATACACAACAGACGAATAGTTCTTTTAATCCGACTGCCGAAGAAGGAGAACATTTTTGACCTGTATAAAATAAATAAATATCAAGGACAATCTCAAACAAATAGACCTAATCCCAAACTAAGCTCTAGGTTTGTACTATGGGTTGACTAATGGCAACCATAAACACTTATGTAGAGAAATAAATACTTAAATACATAGAAAACATCCAAGACTCAGAAACAAATACTCGCGCTCATCACTCGGATATTTTCCCATACAGGGGATCGAACGCGGGACCGTTAGCTTCGTAGGCAGGGTCACTATCAACTAGGTTAACGCGTCTTCAAATGTATGAATGTACTGTTCTTTGTTCTTATAGAGACTGAATTGAGGGCCCGATTTCGACAAACAAGCTGTCGTCAGATTTGTCTTGGCTTCCAAAAAGTCACTGGGAGTTTAATGTTTTTTTCTTAATACCAAAATGGCAGATTTAGGCGGAAATAGCCTCTAGGCCAGAAAAGTAGCTTATGTATTAATCCAGGGCATAAGTTATCTCCATTCGAAATTTCATCCGAATCCACCCAGCCGTTGCAGTGTGAAGGAGTAACAAACTAAAACACAAACTTTCGCATTTTTAATATTAGTGGGATAATATATAGAGTAAGTAAAGCTATAGTAGTGTACCTGCCTACGAAGCTAGCGGTCCCAGGTTCGATTCCCGACCAGAGCAAATATTTGTGTGATGAGCGCGAGTATTTGTTTCTGAGTCCTGGGTGTTTTCTATGTATATACGTATTTATTTCGCTATGGAAATAGATTTATTGTTGGCTAGTATCCACAGTACAAGAGCTCGACTTATATAGATATACATAGATATTCACGTTAAACTTAAGCACCCCTCTATTTTCGTCGGGTGCGAACAAAGAGGGATAGAGGCCTAAATTGCTCCTATTACCATCATACAGTCAGCTCGACATTTCCGTGAACTCCGATACAGGCCGGACGCACGATAATACGAAATTGCGGCTGATGATACCTCGATCGCTCGCGTCTGCAATCAATTATGCATGCAACAGGGGAACTAACGTTTGTTACTGGTTTGACGCTCACTAGATCCCTTTCTTACTTATGTATAACGACGGAGATGCACTGAGTGACAATGTAGTGTATTCAAGTACTAATACATAGTTTACGGGGGATAGTTTGGGTTTAGGTGGAGTTTGATTGGACATGGTTTGTATAGTAAGGCGATGAGATGGCCAAGCGCTATTTTATAATAACTTACATCATTTTGAATAGCAAAACAATGTAGTGATATTTTTAAACCGTAAATATTTTGTATATAAAAGATTTTTTCACATTTTTCTGTTGTTTCTTATGTAAATATTCATTATTATTTACCAGCCGTTAATGTCCTACTGCATAGCAAAGACCTCCCTCCCTTCCTTTCGCGTAGCCCTGTCTTGGGCAGTTTCGACCAGTCTTGATTGAAGGCATCAAGCTCTTCTCGCAAACGTCGCTTTGGTTTACAGTGTGTAAATGGAATACGAGCAAACATTTTAAGGACGGTAACATAAAAACATGTGTATCGTTAATATAAGTTGTATTTCTTTTTTTCATACATATTAATTCGCCACGCAATGTATCAGCAATAGCCCAATGAAACTGCAATTAACTGAGACTTAAATCTTCTTTTACATTATACATTGCTGCTCGATGGGACCTTTAAAAATTAATTGCGCTCTATATATTAGAGTTATTAGAGTAACCTGCGTCTAGTTTAAATGCTTGCTCGCATTCGATTTTCATACTGTATCTTAAATTATTATTTACTAGCTTCTGCCCGCGACTTCGTCCGCGTATAATTAGTAATTTTGCCATCCTACGGGAACAGTGATTAATTCAAGGTAGCCCTGTGTGTTAATCCAGTGTTTAAGCACACTCTATTCCTAATTGCACGTAAACAAATTCGTCCATCCTTTTTAGCAAAAAAGTAACAAACTTGCGCACGCATAACCTTTCACATTTATAATATATGATTATGTACATCCTATACTACATATTATGTAGTATATGATGTAAATAGGTAGGTACATCCAACGCCCAGAATCGCTCTGACCAAAATCGTAGTCGATAAAAATGTATCCTCGGTATGTGAGTCCGACTCGCACTTGACCAAAATCAAAATCAAAATCAAAATATTTATTCAGTAAATTGGCCACATACGGGCTCTTTTACACGTCGGTAATATACAGTGAATCTACTAGCGCTTCGGACAAGACCATCATTGCGGAGAAGAAGCGCCGCAAGAAACTCCAGCAGAAGGTCATTTTTTCAAACATAAAATACAATAATACTTAAAAGTAAGTTACATTACAAGGTAATAAAGCAACAAATATAAATTATTAGAACTATCACAAATAAAAAAAAATACAAATTCAAAATTAAAAACATTACAAATAAATGTAAAAATTATCAAGATTACATGTCAAATACATGAAACTAAAAATAATGACTAGGAGAACAACACGACGAGGTCTCTACGTCAAAAGCCATAACTGGAATCATTAACTGAGCAACAAGTCCTTGCAGACGTGAACAGACCGGACCCCACAAACAGCACCCGTTCACGAATATGACGCATATCTCAGCCATCGCCTCCCTCAACCATGTGTTCGGGAAGGTGGCGACCGGTTTTCAGTATTTGCTGTTTTTTTAGGATTTGTACTATGTATAATCATACCAAATTTTAAAGCTTGTGTGTTTTATCGTTTTTACGATACAACAAAAAGAAAAATGGTTTGGCGATTTTTATATCACACTTTTGTATTTGAATAATACACATACATACATACATTAAATCACGCCTGTTTCCCAGAGGGGTAGGCAGAGGTCACTTCTTTCCACCTGCTACGATCCTGACAAATCTCTTTCGCTTCTTCCACATTCATACATCGAGTCATGCATGCACGTCGGTTTCGGGTACTTAAGATCCGGCCCTTTTCCAGTATTTCTCCGATTTGATTCGAAAAAGTACGCCTAGGTCGGCCCCTTCCGACCCTCCCACTCACTTTTGCTCTGTATATCTCTTTCGTCAATCTTCTTTCATCCATCCTTTCCAAATAATACACAAACTGACAATATCCCATACAAAGCAATTAGGACGAAGTTCTTCGATGAATGAGCGCATTGAGCGCGAGCGGGCTTTTCCTCACCTATTTAAACTCCCGGCGTCCGCGACGCTGCGAAGGACTT
The DNA here is from genome assembly GCA_946894065.1 of Acleris literana. NCBI lineage: Eukaryota > Metazoa > Arthropoda > Insecta > Lepidoptera > Tortricidae > Acleris > Acleris literana. The sequence continues at coordinate 1,054,676 of OX335671.1, forward strand.
TGTCGCTGTACTTTCATGTATAAACTTAAGTCGCACTATTTCACACTGAACGAATTATATGATTTAGATGTTAGTGCATAAAGTATTATAGTAGGTGTAAGTGCCCAATTAGTTTTTAAAGAATAAAGAATAGTTAATATATTTAATTTCGTTCCAAAAAAACTTAATCTAACCAACTGTACTTACTGACAGTACATTACAGCTATTATCATTGCTCATAGCTATGAGTTTATTTAACTTCGATATACTACTTCTACCCCCATTTCACCCCCTTTAGTTATATTTTTTAAGAATCGCTTAAAGTAATATTTTATATTAATGCGTAGAAGCCTAAATACCAATTTTCACTTTTTAACCACAAAAATGACGAAATTCATACAAATTTCTACACTCCCCTTTTATCCCTTAGGAGTAGTTTTTCCAAAATCGCAAAAGTTATATTTTTTAATTTTAAATAGCTTTTGCCCGCGACTTCTTCCACGTAGATTGCGATGATGTGTTTATCCGGGCTCAATCCGGGGTATAGCCAAACTATCTCCATTTCAAACTTCATCCAAATCCATCCATTCGTTGCAGCGTGAAGAAGTAACAAACTAACACACAAACTTTTGCATTTTTAATATTTAATGCTCGGTGACCCGTTGCATTTTATGTCACTTTAACGTCAAAACGTAATGACTGATATAGATAAGTCTCATTAGTAGGATTAGTAGGATACTCGCATTAATAGGATTAGTGGATAATACAATAGATTTTATCCCTCGGGAACGATCCAATTTCATGGGATAAAAAGTATTCTATGTCCTATTCCAGGGCCTAACCTATATGTGTGCCAAGTTTTATTGCGATCCGTTCAGCCGTTGCAGCGTGAAAGAGTAACAAACATCCATACATACAAACTTTCTCAATTATAATATTAGTAGGATTTGACCTTTTTATTTAAGAAAAAAACTAAACTTCACCTTACAATTTAGGTACAGAAACTATTTTAACATCTGCGAAAAAATATAGTTTGTACTTACCATTAACTAAAAAAAAAAAAAAAAAACACTACTAGGTTAGGTACTTATGGAAAAGAGAAGGTCTACGACATCCTAATATTATATTTCAGTCCGGTCTCTTACATTACCGCGGCCAATGTCCAGCAAAAGCCCAAGAGAATTTCTCTACCCGTGAAGCTCATAAAACTCCAAGAAACTAAACAATATTTCCAGATTACCTAGCGTTTGTTTCAAATCTAATACGCCAACAAAACCGCACTCTCTCCATTAGACTCCACGTATTTCCCAACAGACTACTTGCTTCAATAAACCTATAAAATACGCTCCATGTTTCCTTTTCAACTAACGTAAATAATACATACATGTATGAACAAATACGAATGTTTGATGAGCTTTCTTAAGACGAAACGTTATTTGCGACCTCCCCTAATAGTGTACAAATATTATGGCATAGAAAGGTAGGGTGTTCCGCGTTCTATTCTCCCCCCCCCCCCCCTTGACAAACAAACTGGACAAACTGCTATATTTGCGAACTTGCCTAACTAAGTGTTAGGGATTTTGGCCTCTGTTATTTAGAACTTAGTTTTATTTAAAGATGGGATTAGATTGGGTTGGAAGTGATACCCGCAAAGGGGAGTGGGTAAGCTGATCTTGTTGTTAAGTAAGTTTATGTGGCTAGGAGAAATACGTCGTAACTGATAAAATAATATGTTGAAGTTTGAAACTTAAATTAAATCATTTAGAATATTTTATACGAGTATCATGCAACTAGACAGCTCACATAAATGATTGTAACTTGGATCAGAGCCCATTCAAATGACCAAATGTCACGCCAAATGGAATGAATGATTGTGCAGGCTGGTTTTAATCAATATTTAAACTTCTCTTAGTTACTAAAAAAATATCCAAAAAATACTGCTCTCCTTAGGAGAAAAGGCACAAGTGCAATTAATTTATACAAGCATATTAAACTCTCAAAGATTGGAAGTGCAATACAATTCATATAGTACATGTGCCTTTTTTCCGTTAGAGGGCAAAATAGATAATCTCCTAATTTCTGTTTGAACGTAAAAGAACAGGGGCACTATACTACCTCCATAAGTCATATTGCTTGTGACCTGTTATCGTATTGTCAACGTTATGATAGCTCTTCTTTATTTGACAGTAATGGCGGCCGAGTTAAAAGCAATTCGATATCATGTCAAAAGCATTTATAATTTACGCGAGTAGAAAAGAGCTCCTGTTTATCTTAAAGTAAAAGTATCTCAGTAAAGAAACTGAGTTGAAGCTTTATTATTTAAGTTTTCTACATTTTTGATGATACATACACATACAGCATCAACTTTGTTTCGTAACATATATTACAGTCATTACAAATAATAATTCCTCCTCCTCCTCCTCAAGTCCTCGTGTGGTTGCCGAGTTAGAATAGTGCCACTCCATGTCTTCCCGTGGATGTCGTAAGAGACGACTAAGGGAATAAAGGCTTGTAGTACTGTTAGGCGATGGGCTTGCAACCTGTCACTAATACGCTGGTAAACATCTTAGCCTAATTGTGCAAATTGTGGTTATAGAATTATCAACAAGTTTTTAGAGATGTTTGTAATTCTGTAGCTCTGCCTACCCCACTCTGGGAACGAAGGCGTGAGATTATTTATGTATGTATGTACAAATAATAATTGTGGACACTTTACTTTGTTGGCAGCGATTTAATTCCCCGGCGGAATGTTGCTGATTCAACGAAGTAGATAACTTTCAACGTATTGGTATAATAGAGGTCATTTTCCACTGAACATTGAACAGATTACAGTCATGTATTGTGGGCCAAGAAAGTCTTTTACAACTTTTGAACCATACCGTCATACAAACAAAGTTTAAAATTAGACTTTCATGGTCGACTGTACATATTTTACAAAACACTGTTATCGTGACTAAGATCTTTAATCACTTAAGACAAAGTTTTTTTCAGAACGCAAATATTTGACATTATAATAATAACCTTTTTGTTAACTATTGGTAGTATTTAAGATTATTAAAAAAACCATTTCAAAAATAAAACTAGGTGCCTTTGAAAAGATAAATCTCACTTATTTTAATAGGTAAGACTAAATCTAAGACTAAAGATATAAAAATAAACTAAAACATTAAACCGATTTTAATTAAATAAGTATTATTAAAATTTCACTTTAAAATATCTGTCTAACTAAAGATACACTTACATCGAAAAAGAAAAGAATTTTACAAACCTTAATAAAATGGTTTGAAATTCATCCTAAGCGATTTAATAACCAAAAATATCGTTTTCCCATGAAACTCATCAAGAGAGTAACGTTCGCCAAGATTAAAGCTACCCCAATAAAATATACGGGTCACCGCTTCTATCAAATGTCGGCAGACAGTCCTCTGTCACGACAAATAGGACGAATACCTTGCAAAACAACACAATAAATCGCAATTATTAGCACAGATTTATCGCTGTTTTCCTTCAATTTAATAAAGTTAAGTTACTCCTATTATTTATAGAACAAAGATTTCATAACCCTGGAATTATATTATGGAGAAATTTATGAAATGTCCCATTCGGTAGATAGAAGGGAAAAATGAGCACACCTAGAGGGAATTTCATAAGGGCGGTAAAATATGAAGGCTGAGATTTGGGACAAGTGGGGATGGCTTCCCCGTGTTGGGCTGCGAGTTGTTTTAGACGCGGTCGTGTTTAATTCGAGAGTTCATCCCTATCGACAGTGAATGGCTATAAGTTACTGAAAAAACATTGAAAATTTACCAAACTTTAATTTGAACAGTTTCACTATGAAACAATATCGATATCAAAGTTCAAATGGTTTGCGATTTATGAATACGAGTGATTTGGAGAATCGTTAAAGTATTTTATCGGATAGTTACTCATTTATTTTTATAGAAATGACACTAAATAATATTCTGTTTCAAACTGTATCTAATATAATGTATAAGCGGATCCGAGAATAATGTTCGACTGTCTACACGAACACACACACAAATCTATACTATAAATCTTCGAAACGAACGAAAATTCTATGCAAAAATTGTTTATAAGGTCGATCATAAGCTTGGTATGTTTCGATGAGTAATCTATAAAAAATAGGTATTTTACGTTTATAAATTGTTATTCCTTGATTCATAAATGCAAAATCAACATATTTTAGTTCCTTTCCATCAAAATCAAATGTTATAATGACAGATAAAGACAGAGCATGTTTATGATTAAGAAGACGAAAGCATACTTCAGCTATTGCACGTTTACGAATACGAGAGTTAGGTTACAACTATATTTTTACACATAAATAAAACATTTATACATGTAAATCCGATTTTGCAACAACCATGTACTCTTAATAACCCAGACCTGTAAAATAAACAGAATTTATTCAACAAATTCAAACATTCCACTATTTTAGATATCAATGTATTCTACCAATACATCACACGCAGATACCATTCAAATTCCATTTACACGTGCATGTAATCAAAACACATTCCGCACGCATGGCCCCCATGCACAAAAATCGTTTACATTCCAACAATACAAAAATCCACAGTTACGTATCTTTACGCGCCGAACGCGTGTTTAAATTACTCCCGTGAATCCCGCTGCGTTCAGCGCACATATAAATATCGGCGCGCGTATATCGGCGCTCGCGTAAATTCGGCGCGTGCATAAATTCGGGACCGTACGTCGGCATGCATTACTTGCTCGGGATATAGGTGTAATGGGTCTATAAAAAGGGGAGTTTGTTGATTCTTTATGAAAAGTGAATTTGTCGGGATCAAGGGATGCCTTTGTGTTATCATTAAATATTAACTGAAATCAATTTGTCTGTCAGCGATTTATACATTATTAAAGCAACAACATTTAAGCTTTCAAATGAAGTAGGTTGGAATCTTTTGTAAAACGAGCGGTGCTGTCTAAAATATTTGGTATCAGAACCTAGTTTCGGCTCAGTCGATCTATAATTAAATTGTTTATTGTTTTTTTCATCACACTTGCTCGTAAATAGTGTCCTAACAAGCTAGAAAAATCGACCGTAAATACAAAATAATACCCACGGACCTTTTTTTTACAATTACTAACTAGAAATAGCTTTTTTTAAAATATTATACGTAGACTCAAACTATCATAATACGCCAGGACCCCAATTCTTGTGCCATTCTATATGAAGTTTCATTCGAGATGAAATGTCAGTTGCATAAAATTTTCTAAAAATCTCGCATATAAACGATCGAACGATCTCGACTGTCACTAGAATCGGACTCCTGACCACGTTTGACATTATCTGTGGTAAGTCACAGATAATGACGTAGTCTGCCGCAAAGGGCATTGGGTAAATTTGTTTGAAGAATATTGACATATTTTTTTTCAACGGCCACGGATAAGTTTTATATAGTTATTTAGAAGACCTCTAAATACACATAGATATATATAATTTATGGCGTTAAATAATATCGGAGCGGAGATTTTAAAGATTTAAGTATTCAGTTTTTAGTACAAAAGTACGCCCAAGTATGAATATTTAAATATCTCGGCTCCGATGCACTTAAGAGTATTACGTTACATAACAAAATATGTTTATTTTTAATAATTATATCATAATTTACCCCTTTTACGAATGGCCGCTCACCTTGAAAATGTATGAATTTTACAAATGACAACACTTTTACCCAAACCCCTTTATAAATACTGATTATAAACTGTGTGATTCCAAAATAATAATTAAAAGGGTGTCTTTGTGCAAATATTAAAATTTATATATCAATAAAAACATGTCGTCATCCGAAGAAATGGATAATGCGACTCCGCCGGACATCGACAACGCGGCTAAAACTATTAGTGAGAATCGTAAGTTAAAAATATGATCTTTTGTCTGATTTTATTTCATTTCCTCGCAATTGTGATGAAATACATTGTATGTTACACGGGTGGTAAAGGAAATACAAAGCTCGAGTCATTAAAGCCCTCAGGCTTCGGCTTCGGGCTTCTAACAGACTCTCGTTTGTAATTCTGTCTTTACCACCCTTAATACACAATGTACTAAAAGTTACCCAACGATACTATTTCGTCGATGAAACTGCAATACCGCGTAACCAACAATGGCTAATGCCGCGTAACTAACAAATGTGTCAAATTTGAGTTTTCGCGGCTGTAGGTAGAGCACTGTGATAGGCTCCAGACGGCATTGACAGCTGTGTCGATAACCAATCAGGAAGCTCCAAAGTCACGTCATGTCGATATCGCGAGAGAACATGTCGTTTTTACAATTCCGCGAATGTGCATACAAGTATAGAGATGACGTATATTAAATTTCAATTGTGTAATACCGCGTAAGTGCTTTATATAAATACATACTGGTAAATTTGGATGCTTAATATAATAAACAGCTACATTATGGGGTTAACAATAGTACATTATTGCCTAGGCATGGAAGTAGGCAATTGCGGGCCGAGTATTGGTTTAAACGGACGAGCTTGCGAGTCCGTTTAAAAATACGAAGCCCGCAATTGCTGTTCCTGCCGAGGCAAATATAGTGCTTTTCTCAAAAATCACAAGAAATAATTTGTGTTGGAGTAAAATCTTCATCGCTTGAACTCATTTTTTGAATTGCATACAAACAGAAACTTCATGTGAAAAAACCATCACTCTTTACCACCTTTTTGTTTATGACAAGGAGAAAGCAATCTTTGTTTTTAAAAAAACATAAGCTATTCCAGACACAGATAAAAAAGTTATGTTTCGAATAAAATTTGGATGTACAAGACTTGTGCCCTCATTTTATTATGGCCTTTTTCACTTTTTAAAAAGTTACAAGCTAGATAGTAATGGAATTTGTATGCAACATTGCGGGCTTGTGTAGCGAGCACGCAATGTTTTTTTTTTTTAATTTGAGAACTGTCAGTAAACTATGTATTTCGCGTCTCAATATGTAGATAGGAATGTCCACATTTCCGGACATTTTTGAGAAAAGTTATTTAGCCTTTGGGTAAGTCTAACCTCAATAAACACAAAGATATTCAATTTTAATGCTCTCCTGTCAAATTTGCCACAAGTCAGTTACGCGGTTATCAGCAATTGTTAGTTACGCGGTATTGCAGTTTCATCGTCGATTTGTAAAAAATGTCAAAGTGTTTTATGAGATACTCGTAGACGAACAATTTCCAAGTCGTAGAAAACCTACCATACTTTTGCCGCGATCGCTTATTTCGATATTTCGATATTTCTAAAAAAGGAAATTAATCCAGAAGCATGCCTTATTGCCCTAATCTGGAATGTAAAAACGATAGCCGCACCAAAAACATTTTCCATGGTGGCGTGTTGTTTTTATGATAGTTTGAGTACCTATTGGCGACAACAGATCTGATACTAAGCGAAGCCACTTCCACTGTTGTTTCTATTCCGTGGTCTAGGATGTTTTCTACATATAGTATTTAAGTAGGTATGTATTTCTCTATATAGATATGGTTATCTTAGTTAACCGAACTCATAGTGCAAAGAGAGATACCCACTATTTGCACCTTGTTTGCTTTACATTACGCATGCAATGATGAATATTGACAAATAAGTTAACGCGATACAGTACAAAAGTAATTATCTACTTTAGACATTTAGTTATACTCGTACAAGCCTAGAGCTTAGTTTGGGACTTGATCAATTTGTGTTAGATTGTTCTCAGATATATGTCATTTTATAAAATGGCTTAAAAGGGTCAAAACCTATGGTACCAACGATCTAGAGTCTAGGCTATAACCATGCGCCAGTGTTAATCTGCTATACTTACATAAAAAGTGGCCGGAACATAGACGTCCAAAAGAAAAATTTTGGTCCCTCGTGTCGTGGGGTATCCGAATCACCCCCATGTATGTTCCGCGATTTTTAGTATTTTCGGAGATATTGATCATTTTAATCAGAATTTTGGCAATTTTTCCTTATGTCCATGTTATGAAAAACCCATAAGTTCATTCATTATTTTAATATTTTTGCAGTTGTTTCTTACATTGATAGAATAATTATGAACATAGGATGTTTTTAAAACTACATGCCAGTTTTTTTTTCATGACAACATTTTGTGTAATCACACAAAGTTTGTTTGTCCATACTGGGTGAAAAACAAACATGGGGTACAATTACTATGGAGAAAGTAACTTTGTGTGATTACACAAAAAGTCGTGAAGAAAAAATAAATGGCACGTATTTTTAAAAACATCCTAAGTAAATAATTATTCTATAAATGTATGAAACCACTGAAAAATATTGAAATACCTAATACAAAATAAGGAAAAATCTGATTACAATGATCAATATCTCCGAAAATACTAAAAATCGCGGAACATACATGGGGTGATTCGGATACCCCACGACACGAAGGACCATTTTTTTTCTTTTGGACGTCTATGTTCCGGTCACCCTGTATAAAACTGACTGACTGATTAACTGGCGGACTGATAACGCGCAGACTAAAATGCTGACCCTAAAGACTTGAAATTTGGAGAAAATATTCCCTGGTTATCCTAGAGGGGTACAAAAATAGTATTTTGATAAATTCAACCCTGACGGGATGAAATAGATGTAATAGGGGTAAACTAATTCTACGCGTATGAAGATTATTATTGAATATAAGTGAAGTCATAATTACGAGTAATTAACTTGAGTGTCAGCTATTTGCTTATGCAATTGTAACTGACATTGGTCAAACTCTCTAAGCAGTTGATGTAATTCAATTACTGATACATGAATTAATTACTGCTAATACATTATTAATTGTTCAGTGGTCAATTAAATTAGAAGCACTTGATAGTGCTCCATATTTACGAGTATGAATATACATATACATATACAACAACCCTATTGCTGGCACCATACAGATTATTGACATAATTAATATTATTTCAAGTTAATAGAAATGATTATTCTACAATCACTAGCTGCCAATAAATAGTATTTTCGATGTTAATAATTGGCTGTTTTATTGATAGTACAATAACAATAATTATGGTCCAGAGTTAGACGATATTATAACACGTTACGACAACATTGTGTAGAGGGTCAGTAAATATGTATATATCTGAATTAATAAAGAAGGTCATATTTTTGATTTTGTTATCCTTTAGCTGTTATCTTTTAGCTGTGTGGTTGCCGGCTTAGAATAGTACCACTCCATGCCTTCCCGTGGATGTCGTAAGAGTCGACTAAGGGAATAAAGGCTTGTAGTACTGTTAGGCGATGGGCTTGCAACCTGTCACTAATACACTGGTAAACATCTTAGCCTGATTATGCAAAATGTGGTTACAGAATTATCAACAAGCTTTTAGAGTTGTTGGCAATTCTGTAGCTCTGCCTACCCTAAACTGGAAATAAAGGCGTGAGTTTATGTATGTATGTTATCCTTATTGTAATCAAATTTGTCTGAAATGTTAAAATAAATTTGTAAATCCTCATTATATTTATCAATAACAATATGAGTGCTTGCATTCCTATTTTTATGCAGGTTTTCATGGCCTATTTTTATCACATCCTTGTTAGGGTCTCCCCAGATCTTTCGACGCGGAATCGGCTTGAGCCGGTAACAAAAAGTTTTATGTCCATGCAATAAGAGCGAAAACGACGTCGCTCGGCTCGGCTCGGCTCGATTCCGCGTTGCGAACGGAACGACGTCGTTTTCGCTCTTATTCGCATGGACATAAAACTTTTTGCTACCGGCTCAAGCCGATTCCGCGTCGATAGATCTGGGGAGACTCTTATTCATCGGTTTTCATAATGAAAAAAACTTACTTAAATATCAAATTAAATCTTCTTAAATACGAAATTAATGAAATCAGGGGGTTTACCATGGCATACTCAAGCAGTTCAATTTAGCTTGAGAGAAAGGGACAGAGCTATAGCAGTTATACAGCTCTGTTCATTTCTCTCAACCTAAGCTGAACCGCTTTACTATGTCACGGTAGCCCCCCTGGTAGTTAAACTTAAAAAAAAATCAAGTTTTTCTTAAGATTATCCCGAATGTAAGACGTCAGTAAAAAATCTCATTGTTTATTGTCTCAATGAGGTAGTGACAATGTATTTATTCGTAACCAAACGAAATCAACCGAATAAATAACCGTAGTTTTAAGGGTTCCGTACCCGAAGGGTAACCCAACGGGCTATTAATATACCTACGTTGTCCGTCCGTTCTTCCGTCCGTCCTATAACTTTAAAGACTGTATTACCGTTTTCACGATATAAAATACAAGCGTCAAAGCTATGGTTAAATAGCAAAAAGCAGGGCAAAGCCTGAAGAAAAACAACAAATACTAAAAAATGGCCAAGTGTGAGTTGAGCTTGCGCTGATTGGATTCGAAATCGAATTTTAAATCGGAATAATAATACCTGCTGTGCGGCGGCAACAGTAAAATAACTTTAATTCTATCTCGGCACTTACTGTATTTTTTCTTTCTTAAATAACTTTGGAGGAAAGGAGGTAAATGGTATATAAGTAGGACATTTCTTGTTTAATTTATTTACGCATCTTTTACAATGAAAATAAATTTAATATGACTAGGTAAGTAGGCACGGTCAAGGAAATGTATTCTCGTACCTTTTTCACTCTTGTCACAATGACAATAAGAGTCAAAAAGGTAGGCGAATACATTTCCCTGACAATACTTACCTGCATTAAATTTGAGTTATCTATATTTACCTTTACCAAATTTCAAATCAATAGTACATTACTACAGAGGCCGGGAAGTAGGGGGTTGCCGGCCGAGTTCATATAGACGGCCGAGTGAAGCGAGGCTGGATAGTTACGAGGCTGGCAACCCCACTTCACGCCGAGGTTTGTATAGTGCTTTTCTCAAACATATAAATAATTCATTAAAAAATTAAAAACAAAAACTACAATGTCAAATACTAGGAGTGCATAAACATTAAAAGTAACCTACAGTGCTCAGTCATCCGCGCTGTGCCGGGTGCGAGCGCCCGCCCGCCGCTGCTGCGCCGCCGCGCGGGCCGCACCGTGTTACACCGCCTGCGATCTAAGTTACGCTACGCACCCCTAATAACCTCTGTCCTCCTGGTACCTGGTGCCTTTATGCAAACGCTTTGGTTGGAAGCACGGCTAAGTATATTAAAAAAAACAGCTATTTAGGCTGTTCATAAACACAGCCGCCATGTATACACAAAAATTGAAAAAAAATACTTTACAGTTATCTCGAGGTGTTCCGCCCGCAACGTGATACTTTGAGGCCTAAAATAACTAACATAACGCCAACATTCCATTGCGTGTTTGAGAAATAATCATTTTCCATATCTAAACTGTGATCCAAATTTGTGAGACGGACAGACAGATTACAAAAGGGACAGACGGAGGCAGTCGCGAGGCGTTCATACAAGCCGATTATTTACGGCTTTACCAAAAATTCCTATGCATAGAGTAGGTATACATACAAACAAAACGTAAAACCGAAAATAACCCGGTATACTATAGCTTTACCTTGCCTTCATAATACGATGCATAACCAAAACGCAATTTATTTACTACTAAGCCGAAATCTATCGCAGTACTCGCTCGCACGTATTCACTTACCTACAAGAAAGAAACAATAACAATATATTCGTACACACGCGCAGTTACATTTCACTGCGCGCGAACTTATTACAATCACAAAATAATTCAGGTCCTGCGGTCGCTTTTCGCCGGACTCGAACTTAACACATTGAAACATTTTGCTAGCGCTTCGAACCCACACACAGACACGGCGGCCCGTATAACGTATTAAAAATCAGAGCGAGATGGTGTATTAGTCCGCGCTCACCGAGCGGCTTATTTCATCCAATTTTAAACTTTAAGTGTATAGCACGCGTTCACTTTCTTTTCCCGAGGACGCCATCGCTGCCACCTACGACCTTCAAACTTTAATCATATTTTGTATCCTTTTTTCATTACGCAATTACGCAATACGCGACGCCATTACTTTCTTTAGTTAGCGTCTTGTCGCGCAAAGACACACAGTGTAATTCTTTTCTTGTGATAGTTTTTTTGAATTACCTATTTATTTAGTGTTTTATGATTCAAATAACTAGTAAAATTTAGCTCACTAAGTGTTCGGTTCGTTCGGTGTTCATGTGCTGTGATGATTTGTTTGTAGTTACCTACTGTTTGGATTATTTGTTATTGTTCACGACGACGGAGGTTGGTGTTTCTATTCTATTTTTGGACGCATACGATCTTTACTTATATTTAAGTAATTCTGCTTTGAATGGGACTTTCCCTCAGATTTTGACTTTAAGTCAGATCTTTTTGACTCTGCCTGTGTCCGTAGCTTCCGCTGAAAGGTCGTTTTCGGCCTTGAAGCGAATTCATACGTACACACGGAATAGTCAAAATGAAACAAGACTGTCTAATCTGGGGGTAATTTCCATTGAAAAACATTTACTTCTTAAAATTCAAAAGAAAAGCAATTTCCATGATAACGTTTTAGCTCATTTTGTTAAAAAACCCCGCAGAATTATTCTTGAATATAAATAAGTATCGAACTGTACCTAGCGTATTTCAATTGTATATAATTATATATTGAGTTTTCAATCGGTTTCTATATTTATTTGCATGAACTTAGTTTAGGTTTAGTTGGATTGTTTGGCGCTATATGCGTGTCATGGTTTTCTTAACAGGTACAGAAGGCGGGTACGGACGGCGCATGCCGCGGGCTGTGGGTTTTCTTTATTCGGTTGATTTTGTTGCACGAATTTGTAAATAATTTGTAATTAATTGGTTTCTGTGTGCAGACCTGCAGTGCATGTACTTAATTTGGTTTATTTTTGTTTTGTTTTTAACAAAGGACAACTTTTTATTTTGCATGATAGGTATAAGGCAAGCTAATTTTTACTGTGTTTTGATTTCTAACGTAAATTAACTATATATATTGTCTGTGTGTTTAACGTGTGCGTACGCAACTAACGGCTTTTTTCAACGCCACTTTTGTCATACTTGACATACACTGTTCATGTAATACCAGTGATGTCATGTATGGCGAAGGTGGTGAACACTAACTGCAAGGATCGCACGTAGAAACAGTTACCGCACTTACTTCAGCACTGCTTTTTGGGAACTAAAAGATTTATTAAGGTAGGTATGTTTTTTTAATTAATGGAAGGGGCAAACACGTACTCACGCCATACACCTTTTTTTGCTCCGGCTTGTCTAATTATTTACGTGACGCTTCGCCACTGGACGGAGGCGTACTATTAAGGCGTAGTTATAAAAAATAAATAAATATAATAATCTGTTTAAGGGTAAAAAATATTTAATCTTTTTGCTACGGGAGTAAGACCCTTAAACAGTAAGCAAAAACTTACTCAAGCAGCGCGCAAATAATCGTATTCAAATCTAAATATATTCATACAAGCTCGTAGATTAAAACTTTGTGAAAGCATGAATAGAAAGCTCAACGGGTAGTAATTTAGCGACGGAAGCTTTTGCTCGTTTGTCCCTGGCAGCTTTAACAGAACTTTATCTACACCTCTAGCACCGGGAGAAGTTACACAGAACTTTTATGGAGTAAAAATCGAAGGTATATAAATCTTGAAAGAGATACGTTAGTCTAAGATGCATTCAAATTATTTGATTTTTTGTTTAATAGTTGAGATGTATTCCCGTGCATGAGGTTTATTGACGTCGTTTTCTGCGATAATATTATTTCTTGTTTTATTTTCTTTAACATGTGCTTTTTTAACAATTATGTAAAACAATAAATATATACAACAAAAACAGCTTTGTTTAAAAAAAAAACAATTTATGTTGCACAAACTCAAATGTTCAAAAAATGGAATATACTTGTAGTTAAGCCACTAAGTACAAGTAAAGATTAAAAACATCAATTTTAAGGTAATCCTTTCATTTATATGACCCAAGCTGTTATTAATATCTGACTTATTTATTAGTCTAAGTAGTTGATTTTTGCGTTACTCTAAATTTGTCCCTGCGTGTATTTCGTAGATGTATTTTGTTTAGCAAAGCAGCAGGTACGGCTATTATCGCCTTAAATGACAGCAGTCTTGCGGTTCGGTACGCAAATAGAGCTGTGGCTACCCATTACGGTGTGACCACGTCTTCGCATGGCGGTGACGATAAGCGATATCGAATAAATATACGGGGATATAGGTAAACAATATGCCACATGGCGCCGCGCAAGTAATTAAAATGATTGTCTAAAAGATGAGCTGATGATGGAGACAGTAGCAGAGGACAGGATCTCCGATTCTCCACTATACTTAACGAAGACGTACCGTATGTGAACAATGGAACTCATTAGTTTGGTTTTGATAAGCAGATAATTATGTTGCAAAAAAGTAAGGTCGGCACTAAAAAAGGTTATCCCAATTAAATACATTTTTGACAGACTTATGAATTAAGGATCGTTGTTTAATACTCTCTTTTTTGTGACATAGATAGACGGTTTAAATCCATCATCTACCTACGAGGGAATAACTAACAGAACCAAATTATTATATTAATAATATGACAAGACATTACCCTAGTTGGTAGTGATCAATGATATTTTATATTAAGATACGTTATGCTCATACTAAACGCATTCAAAACCCGTGACCAATTAGTCCAATTACTGACAGAGACCGAGACGCGAACGAAGCGCGAAAGAAGCGAACGCTATTGTTATAAAGAGATAAATAGATAAAAAGTGAGGCAATTTGCCTTCCTTTTCGAGGAACGTTTTTGCGCGCAGATGACGTATCTTTATATAAAATATCATTGGTATTTGGTAGTGACCCTGTCTACGAAGCTAGTGGTCCCAGGTTCAAATCCCGGCAAGGGCAGATATTTGTGTGATGAGCGCAAGTATTTGTTCCTGAGTCTTGGATGTTTTCTATGTATTTATTACCCATCATAGTATACAAGCCTAGAGCTTAGTTTGGGACTAGGTCAATTTGTGTGAGATTTTTCCCCTGATATTTATTTATTTATATACATACAGGGTCTCTAATCCATGGGTAAAACGATATTGATTTTCACGTGTTATGGTATTGTTTTTACCTCGGCCGCATTACTGTCAAGTAAATAAGATTTATAGTAACGTTGATAAAACGATAACACGTAAAAAGCTATATTATTATACCCAGTAGAATAGAGAATTAAAGGCACAGAGGGCCCTGCCAAGATGCATTGCGCTAACTAACGTTTCTATTCGTTTCATTTTTAAACCAATCGCGTCACTGGTAGATGACGTGATACGAAAATTCACGTGATCTACCAGGAACGCGATTGGTTTAAAAATGAAACGAATAGAAACGTTAGTAGCGCAATGCATCTTGGCAGGGCCCTCAGGTCAAAACTATTACCTTATTCGTTCTATGGGATGAATCGAACAATGAAAGTGACAAATTACAAACGGTTCATCCTATAACGTTCAATGTACAATATCCTCCTCCCCTCCTCCCCCTAGACGTCGGATCGGAAATTGTCCATCGTAATTGAACTGCACGCGTCTATCTCGTATCTCTCTCTATCTATAGTATCTGAGGCTGACGTGTGTCCGATACACGGTAGTTTATTGTCGTGATCTTATTTTGTAGGGGAAATATCAAGGATTTTTACAACTGCTGAAGTAACTGGCATAGAGGTTATATCTATTTTAGTCGTCAGAGTTGGCAAACATTGCAAGATTGAGGGCCGTAAACATGTAATAGCGAATATTCATGACCTATTCTCACAGCTTGAATAAAAGGTGATTCATGTAACAAATTGATGAGAAAACTTTTTTGAATATTTATAAAATTAACCAAAAATTTGTTCCTAACTCGTTTCCGTTCCTTTTCCTTGACTAAACTTACCTACATTAAATTTGGGTTATCTATATTTACCTTTACCAAATTTCAAATCAATAATCATTTTCCATATTATCTGAACTGTGATCCAAATTTGTGAGACGGAGAGATAGATTACAAAAGGAACAGACGGAGGCGTACTATTAAGGCGTAATTATAAAATAATAATAAATATAATAATCTGTTTAAGGGTAAAATATATTTAATCTTTTTGCTACGGGAGTAATCGTTTAGCTTCAATAAAATCTGATTGATGTAAAAAACAGTTGAGAAATAGTACATTACTTAACAAGGGCTGTAAAAGAAAGAAAGCCCGAAATCGCAGGTATTTGAGACCCGACCCGTAGGCGAGGGTTGTAAATATGCGATAGAGGGCTTTCTTTTTTACTGCCCGTGATGAGTACACAGCTTTCTTTTACAGCCCTTGTTAAGTAATGTACTATTTCATCACACTTGCTCGTAAATGGTGTTATTCCATGCCTGTATACAGAAGGACAATGGCCTAAATTGTTCCCGCGGGAATTATGGCGAGTTTGTCATCACTAGGGAGTAACGACTTTCTTTTTAAAATTTGCAACTCTTTCGTACATCATTTCTGACTAAGGAGGTTTAATTTTCAGCCAAAAATTAAATCGGTTTCTAATTTCATCTTCAAAAATTAGCTATAGACTAACTTACATTACACAAAACCTATACGCTTCATTAAACTTCATTATTTTTATACCTATTTCAAGTTTATATCAACATTTATCATTAATTTTAGTAATTATACATTTTTATCAAATTGGCTAAATCTGGCTCGAATCCAGGTCGAAACTAAACGCAGTTATTATCTGTGGTAGAGGTCACAAAAAAAATATCGTTTCCATTTACGTTCCCGTTCGTCAAAAGTTATTTCTTTATATTTTGCAGAGTTAAAGTGATTTCTCTTTGTTTTTTTTCCTCGCAAATGTGATGAAAACCATTGTGTGTATCACAGGCAGTAAGGGGCCTTCGGCGTCGGGCTTCTAACACTCTCGTTAGTAATTCCCTTCATACTACCCTTGATGCACAATGTACTATTTTAGAATAGCTATAAAAAATAACCACGATATAAGCCAGCAAAAATTTGTTCCTAACTCTTTCTAGCAATACAGAATTTAACATGGAGTTTATATGGCCGAGTTTTAACATGACGTCAAACGGCGTCTTGGATTTATCTGTCTTATCGCTGTCTAATTAACAGTTGAAAATGCTTGTATCATCCGTATTTCTTGGCCAATTTTAATTTTAATTTCACTTTTAGTGATCTCTTTTACGGTATTTTCACATCTTGTTGAGAAATGCGATTTAAAAAATTCACGCATATTTCCTATTTTTCGGCTGATTCTAGGACGTTCTGGGTCTCTATTCTTTGACCGGTTATGTTATCGTTTTTAACTCGGCCGTCATTACTGTCAAAATAAGAGAGCTATCAAAACGTTGACAATACGATGACAGGTCAAAGACGATATGGTTTTCACCGCCTAGAATCTCGGGCCGTTAGACTTTTTTCTGAAAACCCCGCAGAATATCGTTTCATGTAAGTGTTAAAATCTCTATCTGAAGTGAAACGGGGATTTAAATAACGGTGCGCGGGCGCTCAATGAAGACGCGCTTAATGCAATCTGTTTTATTTACTGTGCGGAATTACATTCAGGGCACACCCGCAGGAGGAAAAAGGCAGAAGGGGAACTTATAATAACTATACTCCGTTTGTTTAGTTACTTAAATAAATGTCAACAAAACAACCACGTGGTATAGTTTGTCAGCCAATAGAAGCAGAACACTGATACGTCAAAGTTCGATAAAACAGTTTTGATTGGCTGTTTAACAATGCCACGTGGTTTGGATTGTTTAGATTTTTTAAGTACCTAAACAAACGGAGTATACGCTTGTAAATTACTAACAAGTAAAGAATCTGATTAACTTAACTTTGATGTTTTACATGTTTATGATCAAGTAATAGGAACTCTTTAATAGCTTTTAGTAGTTCTGTCGAGTTTGAATTTGATTAATTTGTCTTATAGTAGCGAGTTTAAGTGCATTACCTGATGCTCTTTTGGTGAAATAAAACAGGAAACATGCAAATTCGAATAGCTGAGTAGGTACCTATGTAAGAGGGGTAATTAACTACACAAAAGATTCTGTAGGGTCAAAGTGTGTCCGAAAGGGTCCTTCTGTATACAGGTAAGATAAATTAAGGGTATTTATTATGTATTGAAAGATAAAATTGAACCTTTATTGATGATTCTGTCTGTTTGTCCGTCCGTCAGAACAATTTCCCAGGGCCAGTTAGAGGCATCTAGTTGAAAGAAAAATGAAATCCTCTGTCTATCTGCCTGTTTGGCAGAATATTATGTCTGCTAAAATTTATCTTAGGAACAGATAGAATTACTATGATCTACGGTCCCTTCGATAAATATAAACTTCAAACTACCAAGTCAACGCAAACAAAAGTTATGATCGATACAACACTTTTTTTTCCGCAGTGATTTCTCCAATATCAAGTTATTTATTTCAAAATCAAATCAAATCAAATCAAAATCTTTATTTTACATAGATCATGGTGTACAGAAAGGTCTTATAAAATTACATTGGCAACACATAATCTGCCGCTAAGCAGCACGTAAAATATACATAAGTGTGAATTTACTAAATTTAAAAATAATGAAGTCAGTGATAAGATAATGTTATTAATTATGGAAATCATGAGAATAAGTTATGTCAATAATATCGGGTTATTACAATTTAGTCAGAATTATTAAAATACTCGTCCATAGAATATATACATTTTTGTATGAGCCAGCTCTTTAGTCCCCGCTTGAACTTAATTAAAGATAAGTTTTTTAATACGTTGGGTAGCTTATTATAAATACTTATGGACATACAGTAAGTACTTCTACTGTATAGTTTGGTTCTCTTGGCGGGCACTACAAGGTGGTCTGGATATCTGGTACGAAAACCGCAGGTATCTTTATTCTTCTCTACCAGTCAACCAATGGGTTCAAGTTAGTGAGAGTAAATAAGTAAACAGAATAAATCAAAAGTAAAAGCCGGACATCTTTCAACCGCCCGTCTTCAATCGAAAACTCGTTCTTGAAAACCTATGCTTAGTATTTCCTCCTAGTGACCTAGAGTCTTGTAACTGTGTCCTAGAACTTTTAAATATGTAGGCTGTTACTGTTCCCATCGCCACTGTGACAGAATGTTATTCCATTTAAAAAAAGCAATTTGTTTAGTTAAGATATTATGTTTATTTTAAAAATGCACTCTGAATTCTTTTCTCCGTAGTTATTTCAACGCTCTTGGATTTTTAGTTTCTTATCAGTTGTCTTCACAGAATAGCTTTTTTTTATAGCTAAGTTTATCACTACGAGTGCTTTCTTTTAACAAGCTTTTATGTAACTTGCAGTGTATGTATGTAAGTATGTATGTATGAAAGGGTCAAATCTTGAAAGTTAAATTTGACCCACTTTCCGGTTTCCGATGATGCTGAAAATCTATATATACAGGGTGTCCCAGGAAGTAGTGTCAAGCGGAAGTCCAGAGGTAGTGCACCTCAAGGGGCATCTGAATCACCCTCATGTATGTTCCGCGATTTTTAGTATTTTCGGAGATATGGATCATTTAAATCAGAATTTTGGTAAGTTTTCCTTGTGTCCATGTTATGAAAAACCCTTAAGTTCATGTATTATTATAATATTTTGCAGTGGTTTCTTACATTGATAGAATAATTATGAACTTAGGATGTTTTTAAAACTACATGCCAGCTTTTTTTTCATGATGACTTTTTGTGTAATCACACAAAGTTTGTTTGTCCATACTAGCTGAAAAACAAACATGGGGTACAATTAGTATGGAGAAAGTAACTATGTGTGATTACACAAAAAGTCATCATGAAAAAAAAGCTGGCATGTAGTTTTAAAAACATCCTAAGTTCATAATTATTCTATCAATGTAAGAAACCAATGAAAAACTCACCCCCATGTAGGGTTTTTCATAACATGGACACAAGGAAAACTTACCAAAATTCTGATTTAAATGATCCATATCTCCGAAAATACTAAAAATCGCGGAACATACATGAGGGTGATTCAGATGCCCCTTGAGGTGCACTACCTCTGGACTTCCGCTTGACACTACTTCCTGGGACACCCTGAGGCCCTACTTTGAAATTCGAAGTTCGAAGTTACGTTAGCTCCATCCCTGTCACTCGTCATTCGAGACTAAATCGAGAGAAAGGGATGAAGCTATCGTAACTTCGAACTTCGAATTTCAAAGTAGGGCCTCTGTGTATAAAAGGCAAAACTGACTGACTGACTTAGATATCAACGCACAGCCGAAACTATTGTACAGTCGCCATCAGATATATTGTAGCGGGCGAGGTACTCAAATATTTCGGAGCAGCATTACTTTTCAATAAATTTGTTACACTAGTTATCATCAATAACACCAGAACATGCAATTTGTCATAAATATAAGAGCAGCGACTTTTCAATAAATTCGGAACATATAACGAGGTAAAAATATCAGAAAGCACAGAACGTCAAAGGTATCTACGCAGTCAGGGTGATCATAAAGATCGGAACATTTATGGGAAATATACCTTAAGTCTGTATCACACAGTTTAAATTCGTTACTATAATTATTATGCATGTCGAATCTACTCGTGACGTGAATTCCAAACAAAACATAAATACGTCATGCCAAAGATTTTATTGAAAAGTCGCTGCTCTTATATTTATGACAAATTGCATGTTCTGGTGTTATTGACCATAACTAGTGTAACGAATTTATTGAAAAGTAATGCTGCTCCGAAATATTTGAGTACCTCGCCCGCTACAATATATCTGATGGCGACTGTACCTAGAAACTTGAAATTTGGTACAGGGGTTCCTTTCATGATGTAGGTGAGCACTAAGAACGGATTTTTAGAAATTCAACCCCCATCGGGAAGAAATAGGGGCAGTAGCGGGAAACTAATTCTACGCGTAGGAAGTCGCGGGCGTCCTCTAGTCAGAACTAAAGATATATGACCTTTAGTTCTGATGAAAACACAATATTATAGTACCATCGAGCTCGTCTGATGATGGAGACTCAGGGTGGCCACAGGAACTCCTAAGTAACACACGATGAACCCATTAGGGCTCGTTAGAATCGTCTTGACGAGTAGATGACGATTGTGAAAAGAAAGTATAATTGGCAACAAAAGCTTGTCCCAAAAATGATTTTTTTGTCAGAAACTTATTAGAGAGTAGTTCAACGTATTAATTTGTAACGAGGTTGTTACAACCTCCTTTGTTTGCGTTCCTGGCCACTCTTACATTTCGACCTAAATCTTTCCAAATTCAAAATTGTTTATGATCTATTCGGATATCGATCCATAAGCTCATTCTCTAGAAAATTCTCTAGGGATCTCGTGTCTTGGTGCTTCTTTAAAATTAATTATTTTATTTTTGTTTACTTATCTTCCTGTAATCTTATTATTAGAAAAACTATTAAACACATAATTTATAAAAGTGATTCATTTATTTACAACTTCAATACAACTTCTCCGTGTGGGTCCCAGCGATACTACCCTATACCGTTAGAAATTTAGAACAAAAATACGCTACGGTACTATAGTTCAGTCAATGTGGAATGATAACCTGTGACAGCCATGTTTTGTAATTTCAAAAATAAAAAAACCAGTCACGTGGGAGTGTTGCGTACCGCCGCACAGTAGGTATTATTATATTCCTATTTAAATTTAGAACGAATTACCCCGTGCCCAACTCACACTTGACCATTTTTTTGTGTTTATGGTTTTTCTTCTGGGTTTCTAATATAATTATACCAAATTTGACGCTTGTATGTTTTAACGTTTTTAGGGTTCCGTACCCAAAGGGTAAAAACGGGACCCTATTATAAGACTCCACTGTCCGTCTGTCTGTCACCAGGCTTTATCTAATAAACCGTGATAGCTAGACAAGTGAAATTTTCACATAAGATGTATTTCTGTTGCCGCTATAACAACAAATACTAAAAACAGAATAAATTAAATATTTAAGGGGGGCTCTCATACAAGAAATGTGATTATTTTGCCGTTTTTTTGCTTATGCTGTATAGATAATGGTATCCCCTTCGTGCGCGAATCCGACTCGCACTTGGCCAGTTTTTTAAGATACCTACATCAAAAATTTAAATAAGCTTCTTGTATAGGGATCCCCTTTATTACTTCACTTTTTCTTGTAAATCTTCCGTAATAACATTATATTCTGAAAAAAAAAACCGCTATCTATTACGATTCGAAAGATACACCTCTGCCCTACTAAGCAGTATCCCAAATTTAATAACCAAAGCAGTTTTAATTCTCTCCTGTTAGTAATAAGGTTGATATTGCTGCAGGAGTTTTATCTGAGATAATCCAATAATTAGCAGGGCAGAGCTTTTTAAAGTCAGGACGGACGGACGATCAGAGTAGGCATAATATTAAGTTCTTCTTGGTTTCCCTATTTTCCTTTCTCCTTGTTTTTCTTCAATTATCGTCTTAATATACTCGTCGTGCCATATCAGGTGACCAGTCATCTTTCTTCGTCTATTTTATATTGTCTGTAATGTCTTTTCTTTTTAATGACTTTTCTTTTCCTTCTAAGTACAGTCATTTATCTTCTTTGGTAATATAGTTCTTGACTTTTCCGATAAAAACCGAATATAATACATATTTAAGAATCGGTCTGGACTTTGTTCTGTGCTCTCACAATTTAAATATTGCTGCTAAAACCCTTTTAAAGAAAAAATACTAGACCAAAATGACATACAATCATGGAATCGCAAGTCTCTAAACAGTAATAATAAATGACGTTATATTTCAGGAAAATACAATTAAAATTGAATCATAAAATGTAGGTCGTAAAGTTCAATTTCAATTTATCGTTATGTGGTAAATATATAGCCTCTGCTTTATTAAGGGTTAAAAGCCAGCCACTTGCTATACTAAAAAACTTTAATCCCGTAAAACGCAGTTGCATTTAATCACATCTTGAGAGGCTGTTGTCCCGATGCTGGGCGGGCTGAGAGCGCTCAAAAACTTTTTAATTTTTTCGTCGAGAGCTAAGGTAACAAGGTCTTGTGCCTATTAGTAAAGTAGTTGTAGAAAGGCATTGTAATGGCGCAAGAGAGAAACTTTATGACTAAATTAAGAAATTATATGGTAATGATGGCATTTGGAAAATGGAACGGAAGACGACGCTGTTCGAATAGTTAGTTGGTAGACGAAGGTAGATTTGATTCCCGGTAAGGGTTTTTTCATGGCATGTAGAAGCATACAGGCCACCTGATCATAAGTGGGATCTGTGACCACCTGTGTACACTCAAGACTCCAATCTTAAGTCCACAATTGTAAGACGCCAATGCGTTGCCAACCGAGAGGACTAAAAAGAACGATCTTATCTTATCTTACAGACTTATCTTTCGGCTACACTTCGACATTTAAATACAATTACGCTCTTTCACACTCAGCTGTTTAAATAAGTGCAGACCTCACGATGTTTTTCCTTCACCGTAAGAGTATCGGGTTTACCTAAATTAGAAAAACTCATTGGTGCATGGTGACCGCGGGGGTTCGAACTCGGTACCTTACAATCACGAGTTGACCCCCTAAGCCACCGACGCTTTCACGATTTATTTCAAAATTCGTACACGGGGTTATAAATAAACGAATAAGGTAAAACACCCTCTTTCATGGGCAGTCGATAAAAAGTATATTCCTAATAAATATTAATTAATCATAAAAGTGTCGGGTATACGGAACCGACAGTATCGGTTTTTTTTATTAGGGAGCAGCCGTTTCGGGCCACCCGACCGAGGAACACATAAAAATGATTTACAAATGGCAACACTGTGCGATCTACAGCAGATCTTCCGTGTATGTGGCATTAGACAAAATGCTTAACGCTTACGTAAGCGATTGTCGAAACCTGTCAAAATAACCGCCCGGCAGCCGGCAGCTTACGTCAATCCTTTACATATTCGGTTTTAAACTGCTAATTAGACAGCGGGTAGACAGAGATCTGAAATGCACTGTGACGTCATGTAACAGGTCGGCCATTATAACGTCCATGTTAAATTCTGTTTTGCTAGAAAGAGATAGGAACCAATCTTTATATTGGTTTTTATCTTGGTTATTTTTATAGCCAAAAAAAGTGCTGAACTTATAAAATTTAACAAAAATTTGTGGTACCCATTTTTCAAACTGTACCGACCCTATGACGGTGACAGATGTCACTAACATACAATTAATAAACTTAAAACGCCAAAGTCACAAAACTGTTTAATACAGTTTTGTGACTTTGGCGTTTTGAGTTTATTAATTGTATGTTAGTGACATCAATGATATTGTTTAAAAAATACCCACTATAAATTAAAATAACAATTATCTACATACATACATAATTTCACGCCTTCGTTCCCAGAATGGGGTAGGCAGAGCTACAGAATTACAAACATCTCTAAAAACTTGTTGATAATTCTATAACCACAATTTGCACAATTAGGCTAAGATGTTTACCAGCGTATTAGTGACAGGTTGCAAGCCCATCGCCTAACAGTACTACAAGCCTTTATTCCCTTAGTCGTCTCTTACGACATCCACGGGAAGACATGGAGTGGCACTATTCTAACTCGGCAACCACACGAGGCCCCACTAACAATTATCTATTAAACCAAAAGTGCAAGTGTTGCGTTTATATTTTACACTGGCAACAAAATGTCCTTGAAAAGAAAAGTGCCACTTTGATCCCTTCTAGCAGGGAAAAAAAGTCCCCTTTCCTAATAGGTGATGAGAAATAGTAGATTGTGTCACAAGGGAGCAAAATTTCATTTTTACGGCGGGGGCGTACATTGAATCCTGAACGAAGCGAAGGATTCTATTTTAGGATTCTATTTTAGAATCCTTCGCTTCGTTCAGGATTCAATGTACGCCCTCGCCGTAAATATGTTATCTTGCTCCTTTGTGAAACAATCTACTATTTCTGAAAACTGTTTGTTACATGTAATTCAGCTTTTATTGGACCTGTAAAAAAAGTCATAAATATTCTCTATTCTCGCAAAGCATCTTATCTAGGACCACTGATTCGTCTGTTTTTTTTTAATCTGCGACAAATAGGTGTTCTATGTGTCTGTCTGTAGCATTGTATCTCTTAAACGGATGGACCGATTTGAACGAGTTTTTTTTAAAAAGAAAGTTAGTTTAATCAAGATGGTTTTTAGGTAGGTTTTAAAAAAAACGGGTGGTTTAATAGATACCAGCTCTGAAAGAAGGGGTAACCATTGTATCGGAGTTTTTTTATTATCTTAATAATTATATTGGAATGGAGTCTACGGAGTATAACCTCGTAAGCCCCACCATACTACAAACAGGGAGTTTTTTGTGAGCGGGAATTTGAATCTACCATCAAGACAACAAAGTTCAATTACCAATGTTCGATAATACCATTTTCAGTTTATGAAGATAGGAAAATAAACCTTATTCTTATTGCAACACAGTTAAAATTAAATTGTCTTGATTATATACATCCTATTGCACACTGGTATGTAAATAAAAAAAATAAAGGTATGTACAGTCAACAGCATAAATAACTGATCATTTATGTACCTTGTCGCTTTCAATCATTTCACAATTTTGTATGACATTTCAAACACGACGTTAAAGTGACAAGGTACATAAATGATCATTTATTTATGCTGTTGACTGTACCTAATTAAGTCTTAGAAACTTAACGGAATGCGCTCTACGAACAGTCGCCATCAGATATATTGTAGCGGGCGAGGTACTCAAATATTTCGGAGCAGCATTACTTTTCAATAAATTCGTTACACTAGTTATGGTCAATAACACCAGAACGTGCAATTTGTCATAAATATAAGAGCAGCGACTTCAATAAATTCGGAACATATAACGAGGTAAAAATATCAGAAAGCACAGAACGTCAAAGGTATCTACGCACTCAGGGTGATCATAAAGATCGGAACATTTATGGAAAATATACCTTAAGTCTGTATCACACAGTTTAAATTCGTTACTATAATTATTATGCATGTCGAATCTACGTGTACACGTCACGAGTAGATTCGAATTCCAAACAAAAGATAAATACGTCATGCCAAAGATCGACACGCATAATAATTATAGTAACGAATTTAAACTGTGTGATACAGACTTAAGGTATATTTTCCATAAATGTTCCGATCTTTATGATCACCCAGACTGCGTAGATACCTTTGACGTTCTGTGCTTTCTGATATTTTTACCTCGTTATATGTTCCGAATTTATTGAAGTCGCTGCTCTTATATTTATGACAAATTGCACGTTCTGGTGTTATTGACCATAACTAGTGTAACGAATTTATTGAAAAGTAATGCTGCTCCGAAATATTTGAGTACCTCGCCCGCTACAATATATCTGATGGCGACTGAACAAACGACAATATTGTATTGGAATTCCCTTAATCCCTGATAGAGCCCTTCATCAGATCGATAATTTAGAACTTCGCCACAAAATGAACACCTCAAAAGAATAAACAAACAAATAAGAATTTTCAAAATCGCTCTACACCTGGCGGAGAAATCCAACATACCAACATACAAAAACAAAAGAATACAGACGAATAAAAGTTGATTAAACACCCCGATTAACCCTTAATAAGGCCTCTTTAAAGTAAAAATACTTGAACAAAATGAAATACAGTCATGGAATCGCGAGTCTCTAAAGAGTAATAATAGATGATGTTATATTTCAGGAAAAGACAATTAAAATTGTATCATAAAATGTAGGTAGTAAAGTTCAATTTCAACTTATTGTTATGTGGTAAATAGCTATATAGCCTTTGCCTTATTAAGGGTTAAGGTGTAAGTTGGACTCACGCTCCGATGGATCCGTAAACTGCCTGGCTGACGCCTGACTCATATTAGATTATATTATTCATTGTACTACAATCACACTATGTACATAACGTATCATACATACATAAACTCACGCCTTCGTTCCCAGAATGGGGTAGGCAGAGCTACAGAATTACCAACAACTTTAAAAACTTGTTGATAATTCTGTAACCATATTTTGCACTATCAGGCTAAGATGTTTACCAGCGTATTAAATCAAATCAAATCAAATCATATTTATTTGCCAGAACACAGTATAACATAGAGCAGATGTTCAATAATTAAAAATCCATTGCGTTCAGCTATTAGTGACGGGTTGCAAGCCCATCGCCTAACAGTACTACAAGCCTTTATTCCCTTAGTCGTCTCTTACGACATCCACGGGAAGACATGGAGTGGCACTATTCTAAGCCGGCAACCACACGGAACATAATGTATCATTTTCACGATAAAGCAAAAAAACACATTGATTTGTTTCTAAATACGCCATTATAATAAAATTCAACCAGCTATCTATTACGATTTAAAAATACAACTCTTAAAGGCACGAAGATGGACGAACAGACAACGTAAGCTTAGTAATAGGGTCCCGTTTGGTACCCTTTGGGTACGAGTCCTAAAAACCTCTGCAGTGATCTACTGTACGGACTGTCTCTCGCAGGCTTTACAAGAGGTACATAAACGAGTTTATAGACACTGAGAAACTTTTCACGTTAGAGGAATAAAGGTCATCGCATTAAGGGCGGCCATATTTTGCCACTCAGGTCAATGACTTTCGTTTCATTACTTAGTACCAACTTTACCATACAATGTTAAAGGGCATTGGGTAAATTTGTTTGAAGAATATTGTCATATTTTTTTTCAGCGGCCACGGATGATTTTTACGTAGTTATTAAGAGGACCTCTAAATACACATAGATATATATAATTTATGGCTTTAAATAATATCGGAGCGGAGATTTTAAAGATTTAAGTATTAAGTTTTTAGTACAAAAGTACGCCCAAGTATGAATATTTAAATATCTCGGCTCCGATGCACTTAAGATTATTACATTACATAACAAAATATGTTTATTTTTAATAATTCTATCATAATTTACCACTTACGAATGGCCGCTGAAAATATATGAATTTTACAAATGACAACACTATTACCCTATCCCCTTTAATCAATGTTAATGGACTGTTAGTTCATACATTTAGACAGCTGTTAACGCTCTAATCGTCCGTTAAGTCGTTAAACATCGTATGGTGAAATTGGTACTTAGTACAACGCGGTTTGCCTAGTCGGTAGTGACCCTGCCTACGAAGCTTGCGGTCCCGGCTTCAATTCCTTTTAAAGGTAACTGTATGTTTGTGTCATGAGAGAGTATTTTGTTAATGAGTCTTAAATGTGCAGGTTTTTTTTTATTTAGGTATTGAGTCTTAATTAACTATTGAGAGATTGTCCCCCGACATATTTTTATCCATCCAAACCTTTATTTGACATAATTATGGTAAGTAAGAAATAAATATTATGATAGATACTTAGGTCTTCATAGCTAAGTCATATTATATTCTACTTTGTCTTTAACCATATTGTTTCCATATGTTTAATATTCTGATAACTCTACTCATGTCAAAAGAATCCCGGTCTGCATTTTAAATCTGATATCCTATCGGTAAGGGGCGCGGCGAGACGAAATTGTAAGGCGATTCTGCATGCACCCCGTCCCCATCGAACAGTCACGGGATGCATGTCCATTATGTTCATTAGGACCCAAAATAGACAAAATACCATTAACCTTTTTTTTTTAAACAATTTTCATACGACACGGTTATGATGTTTCAAGAAAACCATAAATACATGGTGATCGTCGCCATAGTGAAAATATATTATATTGTCAAGATCTTATAAACTGAGACGTGTTTCATCAGTTGGTGGGTTGGTTGGTGCCCAACGTCCAAAAATAAAAAACCATTCCCACCGAAGATACCCGAGGAGATAATTGTTTTTTTTTTTCAATACAAATGTCAATTCTCTTCTCGCATCCTCTCGCCGCACCTCGCCGGTGAATAAGCACCATAACACTCTTAACTCTTAAAAACATCTTCTGTTTTGATTTTGCTGCTAATCCGATAAATAAAGTTATATTATACCTTGTTAAAAGATGCCAGATTTTAATTCATAGCTAGTTAATATTTTTTTAATATCAATCAGAACTAGACACTAGCAACACAATATCTCTGTGATATCAATTATGAGTCAATAGACCTGGCAACATTGCCAACAGCATACATCCAGGCAACCTATTTCCAACCTAATATCTTACATATTACAGTTCAATTCCTACTCTCCAATCCAAAAACAATCGTACTTTCTTCGGAATATTTTTAATTGGCTCTAGTATTTTACTCCCTTTGAAAAGGCATATCTTTGTAACTCCTGTTTTTAATTTACACCCTTATTAATAGTCGTAAAGAGCAGAACTTTGTTTGGAAAGTTGGTATATGCGTCGTTGTTCTTGGAAGTTGTTGGCGAGACTAATTGGGCCGCGCGACGCCGCCCGGAGATTGCTCGGAGACTGTCCGATGGACCAATTACAGCTCCTGAGTTATCGGGAGTGAACGGATTATTGCGAGCCGATTGTTTGAGCTGAGACTTCACTGTTGCCGGTAGGTGTGTTTGTTTCTAGAATTTGCAGGAAAAGGGTCAAAATATTTGAAAGATTCTCAAATACTACTATTTCTGCCCTCCTCGATAGTGTCAAATTTGGGATAAAATGCTTAAGTATGATTCGTAGCATTTCGTAGCAGTAAACTTTCGTAGCTCTTTTACTCCGTAGCACTGTCGTAGAAACTACAAAGATGCGTCTCTATTGTAAGCGGTAAAAACCATATCGTCTTTGACCTATTATCAACGTTATTAACAGAGCTCGGAATAGGCAGTGCCTATTTACCTAAACTTCGCGGGAGGACGTAACTAAGAGTGGTTACAACCACCAAAAATATATATTTCTTATTATTGAATGCGGGATTTCCCGGGATTGACTGTATTACTCTAAAGGTTGAATACTTTTAACTTTACTTATAAATCTTGCTATATTGTAAATTATTTATTTATTCATCTTGAAATAACAATCAGTCATAAAACAATATAATATAGATCAAATTGAATCAAACGGAAGCCTGAAATTTGATCTTTTTAGTTGATTTAAATAGAATTATAATATTGTATAGAATGTATTCAACAAAAACAGATGTAGCCGACACTTTAGCCGTGCACTTACTACCTGCAGTTTGCGACCCTGATGTAAAGTTAAATGTATTAAGCCTTTAGAGTAATACAATTAATCCCGGGAAATCCCGCATTTAATAATAAGAAATAATTATTTTTGGTGGTTGTAACCACTCTTAGTTACGTCCTCCCGCGAAGTTTAGGTAAATAGGCACTGCCTATTCCGAGCTCTGGTTATTAAGTACTATAGTATTGTCAACGTCTATATTGACTGCCATAATAATTTTTAGTCATAATGTGCTTCAGGTCATAATCATCGCAAGTCATAACGTGTTTTTTAAAGAAACTGTTACTTTTTCAGGATTTTATAAATCAAACCTAACCTAACCTAGCCTTGTCTACACGTTAGATATTTCAAAACTTTACAGTTTACAGTTTCAGCGATATAAAAAATTATGACTATCAAAAATTATGTCAACAATTACATTATGACCAATAAAATTATGGGAAACAAAGGGCTCCCATTGTCAACGTTTTGATAGCTCTTATTTACTTGACAGCTGAGCGAGTTAAAAACAATACCATAACAGGTCAAATACGATATGATTTTTTTACCGCCTAGAATAGAGGTCTTAGGCCGAGTTTCTAGGCTGTATGGTCATTATGTACCTATTTTGAACTTCTTATAATATTATGTTACGTATCTACCACTTAATAATATTAGCATAGAAAATGAAGCAAAAACTCATTGAAACATTACTCTTATTTGCGCAAGTAAAGTAACCTTTTCCTTGAGTTGACTTTACACTTAACTGTTGTCCAAAAGACCACAGTTAAATCTTCACAGCCGACAGTTGGCACGCATAGTCTATGGGCAGTAAATTAACTAGGACCATATGTCAGCTTGAACTACGGCCGGGCAAACTGCACCGAACTGCAGTTTACTGCACGTGAATGTATGTCTTTGCGGCTGAACGGTGTTGGGACAGAGCTTGGAAGAGTTTTCTACGGCAAGTTTCTAAGTTCCAAGTGTAACAGAGTGAAAGTCAGGTGTAATTCGTTTTTATTTAATGGGAGCTAGTTTTATCCGAATAGTTTTTTATGGCTTGGAGAAAGTACGCACATCTGATGGTCAAAACATTCATAATTCAAAATAATTATTCAGTAAATTGACGTCGTCTTTTACAGGTCGGTAATAAATTAAAACTAGCACAAATAAAATTGTGACAATCGTCAATAACATTAAAATAAAAAGGTTTTCCTATGGAATCCTATTATCGTCCCTAACCGGGTCACTTCGACGTATCGTTAGCTCAATTCCACATCGGATACGCTACACTATATACAATTCACTTGTTAAACCTCATCTTCTTTATGTAATAGAACTCTGGGGCAACGCCGATAAAACAAAACTAGCCGAACTCCAAAGTATTACCGAATATAAGAACTCAATTAGGGAAAAATACGTTTACTTTTGAAGGTGCACAGCTTTATAATAAATTACCGTCTGCTATAAAACGTGCAAGTTCATTCAATGCATTTAAAACTAAATTGTCACAGCATATTTATAACAGCTAATAACATAACTACCTGCCTACAACATTAAAAAAAAAATACATTAAGTGAACAAAAATACAATAATCGGAACGAACGTTTAAGTTTATATACTAACAATAATGTGTTCTCATGTAAGCGACTTATGTCTTTTTTAAAAGCTGCCTGAGTCATCTGAAAACCAGTTTAGGGCAAATAAATATTCGGACAAACGATGTGTTAGGTCAAATGTTGTTAGGGATTCCAAGGGACACCCAACTAAAAATAATGATTAGGAGAACAACACGACGAGGTGTGTACGTCCAAAGCCATAGCTAGAATAATTAACTAATCAACAAGTCCTTGCAAAAGTGATCAAGGGTAATATAATGATGTCGATTCTTAGGTTAGTTCTTAACTAGATTAGAGAAATACACACTTAAATACAAAACATTTACACCCGTATTCAAAAACAATACTTAAGGGATCCTTACTGAGTAAACGTACTGCGTTCAATACATAATCTTTGTGATTGGTCCTTTTTGATCGACCTTTTGTTTATGAGACGATTTGAACCACCCTGTGCGTTCGTGAGCACTGTGAGACCTCGGGCCAGTTTTATAAAGCTACAAGTAACAATTTTACAAGTCTATACTGGCAACACAGCTCATATGGCTGGTCGTCATTGGTCGAGGATGTGTCAAATGGAAACTTGTAACCTGTAAATTGTAATTTGTAGCTTTATAAAAGAGGCCACTCATAGTGAGGTTTGTGAATACGGATGTTAGGACTCAGTATCGAATACTTGCACTCATGACACAAACATTTGCCTCACATTCACTACCAATTAGGCTAATGTGCCTCGTCAATATCATTAAGAGGTGGCAAGTTTTACCAAATTGTCCAAAGAGAAGGAAGGAGGCCAATGTTTTTCGATGGCGACTGTAAACTGTTCATCATCTTCATCATTATCAGCCGCAAGACGTCCACTGCTGGACAAAGGCCTTTTCCAAGGTTTTCCTCAACGATCGGTCCTCTGTTGCTCTGTACACTGTTCAACTTCAATAATTTCTTAGCTAAAGTCTTGGTCTTTTCCAACAAATTTAAAACTTGAAATGGCATCTCGCTATGGCGTTATTAGCAGACCAGTTTTATAATATAAAAATTCAATGAAAACCAATTGACATCTTGCAGATCTAAAGCCATAAATCATGAATGGCGATAAGGCAAATTCTGTCCTATGCAATCCGACTTAAGTTTACTTTCGTTCGTCTGTATTATGTCATATAACTTTTATTCTTTGGACTGTCGCAATTTGTTCGCGTATAAAAGAATTTGTTTTTAAATTGGATGTCCACGCCGTTCGTGTAACACGCTTAACGCTGGTCGCCATTTTAAATAAAATTGTTTTAATTTTTTGCTCGAGCTAACCGCATGTAGTTTTAAACTGCTGTTCGCTGTTGATTTAACTTTTAGCTGTACAATGAAGAATAATGAAAACTTGTTAACGTCAGGTACAACGCGAACCTTTTTCATTGCTCTAAAGTGTAATTTGACAGTTTAACTAACGTACATGCATACATACATAAACTCACGCCTTTATTCCCAGTTTGGGGTAGGCAGAGCTACAGAATGGCCAACAACTCTAAAAACTTGTTGTTAATTCTGTATCCAAATTTTGCATAATCAGGCTAAGATGTTTACCAGTGTATTAGAGACAGGTTGCAAGCCCATCGCCTAACAGTACTACAAGCCTTTATTCCCTTAGTCGACTCTTACGACATCCACGGGAAGGCATGGAGTGGTACTATTCTAAGCCGGCAACCACACAGCTCTACTACGTACGTACATACGTAACACTGTTAAAATTATCAAAAAAATTAACCGGCTATAAACATGAGGAGCTTCTTGATATTCTTTTTCTTTTCTGTGTGTATTCGATTTCTATGCCAATCAGGAACCAGTTTTAATAATTCTTCTTTTTATAAATATACTTTAAGGGTGATCCAATTCGATTTAAATTTCGCCAAGGGTTCGTCGTGGGATTCATGGAAGTCGACGGAACTTCTTAATAATTTGGAGTCTGTTCATTGTTTTTGAAGGGTTTCCAAGTCAAACAAGGAACCCTTATAGTTTCGTCATGTCAGTCCGTCCGTCTGTTCGCGGTCTAGCTCAGACACTCTTCATACTACATACATACATACATAATCTCACGCGTTCGTTCCCAGAGTGGGGTAGGCAGAGCTACAGAATTACAAACATCTCTAAAAACTTGTTGATAATTCTATAACCACAATTTGCACAATTAGGCTAAGATGTTTACCAGCGTATTAGTGACAGGTTGCAAGCCCATCGCCTAACAGTACTACAAGCCTTTATTCCCTTAGTCGTCTCTTACGACATCCACGGGAAGACATGGAGTGGCACTATTCTAACTCGGCAACCACACGAGGAAAACAAACAAAGCATTCATACTACAAAGCTTTAATTTAGCATAGTTATACATTTAAATTACGCCGTTGTAAAATTTGTTCATAAATGTTATTTTTTGAGAAAGTTTTTTGTGTTTGTAGCTTTGGGGGTTACAAAGCTACAAACTCATTTTCCAAACTTTCTTTACACTGAGAATGGTAAGACATGCAAATGCCCGATTTAAAAAAATACAGTACTTTTTCCACAGGATTGACACTTCGTAGGTACTTCACTCGTTATTCATAGGTTAAAGAAAACTTTAAATAACACGATCTCTTTGAGAAACTCGTTAGAGAAATTATTTGAAGCAACTTTTTGGTTTAGAACGTCCATAAACTTTTAACTAGGTGTTAACATTATGTTGGACCAACAGGGCTGGAACAGGCGGTTGAGTTTTTGTTTGTATTCCTTCGTAGGGATGGCATAACTATGCGCTCGAGTTGGTTTAAACTCGAGAAAACCCAGAAAATGGTAGTTCAGTAAGAGGACACATGCTGCCACACCCACAAAAGAATAATTAACAAAAAGCAAGCTTTCAAAACCCGACTGTTGCTAACCAACTTTAAATCGTTATAAATCCTAAAAGATCATTCAAAATGAAAAATGATGAAAGAAACCTAAATATGATTTTTAAATCCCTATTCAATGATACCCCACTTGTCATACTTCGTCGACTTTTTTTTTTAATTTACACTATATGGCGTCTGGTTGCCGCCATATTGAATTTTGATTACTGTCACTGAAGATATGACATCTTCAGTGACACTCACCACATTAAGACAGATCGATTGACATAAGAATCATCAAAATCGGACAACGTGTTTAGTTTTTATAGTGCCACAAAGGAACAAACATATCACATTACCCTCCTCCTTCGGTAGTCGGGTAAAAAGGAATGCCTTTATGTGCTTCCACGCGAAGAACGTTCTGGGAAAAGTCATCGTACTCAGTGTAGCGTTCTATCGCCGTTTATTCAAACTCAAAATAGTAAGTATATCCAAAAACTACAAGTCTTAGCTAATTTTCTTATTATTATTTGGTGCTATCTTAGAAAGTTTTCAGTAATTAGGTAAAAACATTTTAGTCAACCTGTGTAATTCAAAAATCACTGCAACCTTGAAATTTGTTGGTAGTAATTGTGCTTTAAGATATTTTGCGGATTTTAAGTATTTACCTCTAGTTTTGAATATTTATGTATTTGGAGGATTCCATTTCTGTCATTCAATCCCAAATAACGTTTAGGTAAGTAGATGTTTCTAGATAATTTATCGAAATGTATTAGACTATGACATGTCCTGGATAGCATAGAATATTTTTTGTCCCGGATAATAGATCCCGATGGAAAATCGATAAACGAGTTCTACGAGCAAAAGTGTATACATAAATTTAAAATATAAACTCGAGTCAGTTTTCTCTCGATGCTCGAGTCCCAACACTAATGCAGTTTTTGTTTGTCTGTCTGTATTGCATAATTGTGTGTTTGCCTTGCGGCTGGGCGCCTGCCAACTGCGAGTTAATGGATTCGCTTCCGCAGCCTGTTCGCTAATTTATACTGAAATGGAAATGTATAATGATAACTTAGAGTGATACGTCTGCTTAGCCTAAAATGAACGGCGTGGGAGTTATGCTTTAGCAAGTTGCATTATAAATGACAAGCGTACGAGTATAACGAAACTCAAGCTTTGAAAACCAGCCTGTTTGTTTTTTAAATTAACTTGTGTGCACACACAAACTGGATAGCTTTTAATAGAGCGCTCCTGGAGAGAGCCGGAAGTTAAAAATTAAGTAAAATTAACATAATTGTTTCATCCCAAAAAATCCGACTACGTTAACAGCGCAGCGGCAACAGCACCAATTAAGTAACTAAATTATAATCAAATTACCCAGTTTCGAAGACCCACAGCCGGATGCGCTTGTTCGTGGTCACGTGGCATCTCCCAGAAGGACGCAGATGGTTTACCTGGGTTTTTAGTGGGCATTCAGGGCCGGTATTCTTGGCGGTAAAAATCATAATGTCTTTGACCTGGGGTGTGTTTCTCTCAACAACGACGGACGGACGGACGAACGAGTGATTATCCAAGCGGCGAGTTTAAGTAGTCCCGTCAGAGCATTTGGCAGCATTGTTTCTCGAACGTATAAGGCTGCCTAATTGAGAATGCACGCGCTATAATGTGTTTTGTTCGCTCGGAAGGGACTACTTAAACTCGCCGCTGCGCTTTCGCTCGTTCCTTCGACCGACTACCGTTTTTGAGAGAATAACACCCCTGTTATCGTATTGTCAACGTTTTGATAGCTCCTATTTACTTGGCAGTAATGCGGTCGAATTAAAAATAATTCCATAACAGGTCAAATACGATATCACTTTTACCACCTATAATAGAGGCCCAGGCTGTTTGTTTTTAAAATTATTTTAAAATAATATATAGGTAGTATACTGGCTTCTGCCCGCGATTGTCTTTCGGCTGCGTTGTCAATTCCATAGGAACAGTGATTTTTCTTTGGATTAAAGTTAGTTTATGGGTTATTTCAAGGTTTAAGATATCTTTATTCCAGACTTCATTCAAATACCTCCAGCTGTTGAGCAAAACCACATCTAAAAACTGGCTTTCTGTTAAAAATCCACGTCTAAATCCGGCTATCCGTATAGTAAATATCGTGCTACAGACAAATACACTGATAATAGTCATAATACACACACTAAACTTGCATAAAAATGGAAGTTGATAGTATTCCCAACTCGGCTGTATCCACCGCAACACGTCGCTGTGACAAATACTCGTTCCTCTATAATACCTGTTATTATCGGCACTCGGTACTTTCGCGGTGTGATACGCAGAGAATTACAGTTATGGCCTGATTTCAGGAGAATAGGTTCCCACGGGGCTTAAATTTGCGGTACAGTTACTAGCAATAATGTCCAACATTAGGGGCAATAGATGTTACATAATTAAATAATTAAAAAAAATGTATTTTTATTTGTACTACTCACACTCACAGACACCATGTATTCATCTTTGTACTCTACTCAAGCGGATTCTGGCACCGGCATCATCTAGCCTTTTGCTGTCGTTAGTTAAATATAAGAAGTTTTAAAGTAGTTAAAAATTGTTTGCTATCTAAACCAGCACATGAGCAGGAAATTTGTATTTGGTAACCGTGGTTTCTGGCCCCACGAGACAGGCGTCGCCTAGTGTAGTGGTCATAAGCAAGGTATCTTGAAATGTATAGTCATGTTTGGTAAATAAACATTTTTTATTTAATTATTTACTTATTTTGTAATTTAATTCTTCAATATAATTCAGTAGCTGATAATATTATTAATATAAAGGGTTATTTGGTTACTGCAACCATTTCCGTTAAGAGATGATAGTGGAGATTTATGTGCAATCATTTTGACCCTATAAGTAATGTATTATACAAAAGTGAACCATTTTCAACATAATTCTCTTAAACGTTTTGAACATCTATAACCACCCCCTTCTGTTAGGCGTCAGGGGTAAAAATATCTGACACGTGTCCACTAGTTTAGAAGCATAAAGGAGCGCCATACCGCTGCTCAAAATACGGTGACGGTACGGAATCGCAGTGACGTGCCGTAAACGTCGCGACTTTACCGCATGCTCTCCACACCCCGAAGCTCAAAATATGGTGACGGTACGGAATCGCAGTACCGTCGTGACGTTTACGGCACGTCACTGCGATTCCGAACCGTCATGGTATTTTGAGCAGCGGTGTGGTCGCTCCTTAAGAGTACCGTGTGTCGGATGTTCTTCAAACAGTGTTATATAAATATCACAGACATTACTATAATGGTTATTCATTATACATATTTTTAACAAGATAGTGCCAAGTCTTTATTTGAATAATAACGAACGGGTTTCTACTTACCTACTTACTAAATATTGCTTTTGACTTGTATTATTTTTAACTCTTTAGTACACTAAATACTACACTAAATTAGAGGTACACACTAAATTAGTACACTAAATTAGGGGTATACACGCAGTTTGACTTATGGAGAAAATAAACAGAGGCCCCCAAACTAGGCGAAGCCTGTATCTTGGGAGACCGAGGTAGATTGGCAATGTAAATGTAAATATACATACATGCATGCAAACATACACGCACATATACACACACATACATATACATCACATATATATATAATTTTATGTATATTTCTTTAACAATGCTTGAATACTAATTATAAGAATTTATACTTTTAAGAGTGGTTAGAACATAAAATTCAAATTGTAGAAGTTTTAATAGTTTAATTTTTTTGAAAACATCTTCAGAAATATAGTAGTCCAAAGTAAGCAACCATTCTGTGAGCACATATTTAGCTTTGTGAATTTTACAGTTTCTGATTTTACAAAACTTTAACTTTAGAACTGCATTATACATGACAATAAGATAACATGTCAAAAAGTATATTTTGCTGAGTACAATATCGTTAGTCGTTCTAGGTTACCGAAAGAGCAATGGACAAAGGGGTCAGACAAGATACACTACGCTAACTAACGTTTCTATTCGATTCTTTTTTAAACCAATCGCGTCACTGGAAGATGACGTGATACGAAAAGTCACGTGGTCTACCAGTGACGCGATTGGTTTAAACACGAATCGAATAGAAACGTTAGTTAACGTAGTGCATCTTGTCTGAGCCCTCTGGGCTGATAGTTTCTCTGCGGGTAGTTGGAGAGCTGTTAAGCATTTTTGATTAGATCTTTGAGGCACCGTGTAAATTTGTACAGTTCTTCTTTAATGATATTTAAGTACAAAGAAGCAGACCTGGCTGAAGGGCATTGGGGCTAAACAGAGTTATGATTTTTTAAGAAGCGTAAACATCTTAGCCCAATTGTACGAAATGTGGTTACATAATTATACAAGTTTTTAGAGTTGTAGGTAATTCTGTAGCTCGGCCTACCCCGCTCTGGGAACGAAGTAAGTTAAAGGCTTAAGGCATGAGTTGTCTGTATGCATGTAAATAGCCGGAGTCCGCCGTTTGGCAAAAATACGTTTTCCAAATGTATCGTTTCTCAACCTTTTCATTTGCCAACCCAATTTTATATAAACATTTCAGGATTTATTTCAGCATAGAACCCTATAAGTTAGGTTAGGTTAGTTTTTATAAAATCCTGAAATATTTACGGTTACAGAAAACAAAGCGGGTTAGCAAATGAAACGGTTGGGAAACGATCCATTTGCCAAACATATTTCGCCGAAACGAAGGTAACCCGTAAATAGCGTTTTGTTTTCGAGCAGCGCAATGTTGTTAATGGAAAAGTAATATTATTTTTTATTTAATTACCAACATTGCTCTGTTAAAATTTCAAAGTGCCTCAAAAACATTTTTTAATTTATTTGATACTTTTGCAATCACCTGGCTCAATTTTAGGACCGACTTAATGACCTGGCTCTTTGATTATTTAACTTCTTAAATATTGAATTAAATTTTTGTGCAAAATGTGGTTACAGACATATCAACAAATTTTTAGAGTTGCTGGTAATTCTGAAGCTCTGCCTACCGCACTCTGGGAACGAAGGCGTGAGTTTATGTGTGTATGTGTAATTATTTTTTTAAAATGTTAAATACCCCAAGGGCCTTTTATGCGAATAAAAATCACTAGTCACTTAAAAAAACATAACTTAGTTTAGCCCCAATACAATTTAGCCAGGTCGGCTTCTTAGTAATACCTAAATATCATTATAGAAGAACTATACACGGGTGCCAAAAACACTTACTCAAAAATGCTTAATACCTCTTAGACTAGGAACGAGATCGTTTAAAAAACGTTTTAGCGTTCTACATTTTTAGGCCAACATGGCGGTAGTTTTAATTCCTCATCTGCTGGTTGTGTTGCGTTGCACACTGAGCGCGGGCGCAGAACAAAAGCGCAGCCGTCCGCCTCCGCCTCCGCGCCGACGTGGCGCATGGCGTTGCAAATTGAAATCTTACTGCATTTTATTAGCGCAGCTTACGTGGAACAGATGTGGTGAAATAAAATTTATTTATTTCATATTTCATTTCAAATACCTACATATATTTTGATAACAATATTGTTAAGAGAGAGTGAGTTTGTATCTATCGAACAGATAAGCTTCAGAACCACGGAACCTATTCGTTTTTTTTCCTCATATCAAAGGTACAGTCAAGGTCATCAATATGTATACACCACAAAGTTTCAAAAATATGTACACAGACCTTATTACTATGGCAATAAGGTATATGTGTACATATTTTTGCAATTTTCAGCGGATATTTATTTTTGACCTTGACTGTACACTATCGGAATAATGTACCTTCGAAATTACGAAAGAATAAATAACAATTTAAATAAGATTAATTAAAAATTTGTTCTATGTCCATCCGGACATGGAAGCTTGGGTAGGCCTCCAACAAGGTAGAAGACCGACGACGTGGCTAAAGGCCCCTCTAATATTGTTTGTCCTAATGTATTGTTTCGTCTAAAATCTTTTCGGATAATTTTCTTTTTATGCTGATATTACAGAATCTAATCCCGCCCTCGCTTCGTTCCAGTTTAAATGAGTAAAAATTTGCCTATGTCTATCTCCAGATCATCATCATCAATTCAGCCGAAAGACGTCCACTGCTGGACATAGGCCGCCCCCAAGGTTTGCCACATGGACCAGTCGTGCGCTTCAATCCATCGGTTTCCCGCAATCTTATGGCCCCTCTACACGTCGGCGGATCATGGGCGTGCGTAAGGGACGCATTTACAGTTTACACCTTATAGTGAGCAACATATTCTTGCATATCACTCTTACGTATAGCTCCGTCCTTTACGCACGCCCATGATACGCCGATGTGTAGGGGGCCATAAGGTTGCGGGAAACCGATAGATTGAAGCGCACGACTGGTCCATGTGGCAAACCTTGGGGGCGGCCTATGTCCAGGAGTGGACGGTTTTGGGCTGATTTTTTAATCATTTAAACCGGAGCGAAGCGACGGCAGGATTAGATTCTGTAATATCAGCATTAAAGGATAATATCCGAAAAGATTTTAGACGAAACAATACATTAGGACCAACAATTTTATGCGTTTCAAAGGTATAAGGACCCAGATACAAACGTTAAACCTGTATTAACACCCCTTCGTTTAAGTAAGACGTTAAAAAATTCAATAATTATTTATTTTTTGATTGAACTCTCTGTAACTATGTAAGCTATATGCGAATACGCTCCACTGCATGCACACCATCTGTTTTACATTATAGCAGAGAATCGCATGCAAATACTCGTACACAGGCGAGCCATAACGGGTCACTTTAAACTGAATTCCTTAACAAAATGACCCGTTATCCATGCTCGTGAGTTTATAAAGAGAAAACTTTATACCAAATAACTTTACAGAAAGTGCCAACGACGACCTTATTACAACAAAATAAGGCTTGTATTAACATCACGTCTAACAATAGACTGCATCAATTACTATCAGACTCAATAACCGTTCAATGTCGTTAGCTCATTTTTTATAGCGGCTGTGTAAAGGAAAATGGGCTTTGTGGGGTTGGAATACAGCTTAAGGGTGTAACATGAAGGGTGTCTACTTGAACAGCCAAATCACTGTCATGTCATAAATCTCTGACGACACTTCGTTACTGCAGCGTAGGGTGACCATGATTGACATGGTTTTATGAGACAGTCTCTGTTTGTTTGTTTGTAACCTTTTCAAGACAAAATGGCTGAACAGATTTAATTAATTTTGTCAAGAAGATAGATTGTCTTTTAGGGAAAGACATGGGATACTTTTCACCCTGAGAAATTGTTCAGTCCTCAAGGGTACCGTGATAGAGATTTTTACGCGGACGGTAAGCTAGGATAGTCTATGTATTGTATTTATTTATCTATGTAAGATCTACTCGATTAAAA
Organism: Acleris literana; assembly: GCA_946894065.1. Lineage (NCBI taxonomy): Eukaryota > Metazoa > Arthropoda > Insecta > Lepidoptera > Tortricidae > Acleris > Acleris literana. The sequence continues at coordinate 1,096,579 of OX335671.1, forward strand.
ATAAGCCTAAATAAAACCATAATTATAGAATAAAATGTGAGTAAATCAGGAAAATTATTAAACATAATTATTAACTAGATAATTAAACATAATGTTGAATTAATATAATTATGAATTGTGTAATTTAATAATCCAAAGTGTATATTATGCGTGGAATAAAAGATATTTTTTTATAAAGATAAACTACAATCGTAAGGGAGTGATAGACATACGAGCTATAAAATCGCGACTCAATAGTTCGCAAACTTAGTTGGCTCAGCGTCGGTGACAAGACATAACGTGACATCTTCATCCATGTTAGTGTCTTAACGAACTCGCTTCAACTCGGCCGACAAATTATTAACCGGCAAGTTTAAGTGAATTTTAAGACCTGCATTCTCAATTAGGTAGCTTAACCATTGAGCTCGCTCGCTCGCTCGATCGACTAGAAGCCATTTAAAATAATTAAGAGAATATCACCCTAGCTGGCATATTACTGGTCATGTTTATCGATGCGAATAGACGTGAACAAAACATTACTTTTTGACCAGTATGTAAGTGCGAGATTGACGGAGGCTTTATCCACGGCGATAAAAGTCACCATAATACAGGCCTGACAATATTTATTCCATGGATTATGTTTAAATCGAACTTTTAAATCATTTCGGCATATGTCAAAAAAATACAAAAAATATTTAAATGCGTAGTCACTAACAACGAACCGTCAGAGCACTGACACTCTCTTGATTTATCGTCACCCTACTGCCGACAGGACGCTCGATCAATGTGTCAATTTTTATAGAAAAATTGCACTTTTTTTTGTTCAGCTTTATTTACCAGTGTTACCTGTTTCGTGTTCAATATCCGCTGCGTCACGAATCGAATAAGGATCTAGATGGATCGCGTATTGCGCCATTAGGCACTGATGGTTAAAATGGTGCTCTCAGTCAAAATGCAAATGGATTTGGATTTGGAACGCATGGGTAAATATTGTAAGCATTCGTTATAATATATTTAACACTATACTTCGTATTTTTTAAGTTAAAATAATTCATTCTTGATTTAAATTACTTGTACAGAATATAATTATATTCTTTTTCTAATTTTGACTTCATTTGAGGCGAAAACGCATGCAAAATAACGGTAATTTATTGTAATTTGAAAATAAAGAAGAAGTTAAGTATTTGTCACCTCTTTATTTTGCAAACAGTAAGATTTAAATATGTTGTTTCCCTAATTATTGCTAAAATTATGGTCACCTAACGTTTTTATGTTAAAAATTAAAACCTATTTGAAAATCAAACGATCAGACGAGTAAGAAATTGAGTTTGTAGGGTGGCCATGATCCCGCATAAAATGATTTCATTCATTGTTTATTTGTATAAAAAACAAAGTAATTGTCTTAATGCTTTTAAATCTATTGCGTTATGTTCCTAATTGTGTAGTGAGTTTTAGTTTAATTTGTTGCTACACGAAGCCGCAGTCATCCCGTATAGGTGCGTACTTTCGGTACTACACGACCAAAACATTCAAAATATGTAGGTACTTAAATCCAAAAAGAATACTTACATCACAGACTTAAACACTCGCGCTTATCACACATTTGAACATACCGAGAATCAAACCCTGACCACTTGCTACAACATCGCATAGACAATTATTGTCCTCTGTACACCCAAGCTCGAAGACTAGAACTAAAGCATCCTTTAGAAGCAACTCTGAGCCTAGGAGCGGCCATTTTGTATTGTTCTGAATTGCAACAATATTAGCGATAAGATCAGCTGTCGCGACGGCTGAAAGCGCGGCTGTCTTGTCGGTGCGACAACCGACGACAATAAGGAGAAGACGATGTAATAATTTAACTAAAATTCTGTATTTCTGGTTTAAGTGGAAAAAGGTAAAGACTAGTAACTTAGTATATGATTTATATTTCATTTCAAGCTAAGTGGATTTTATACCGTTTTGACCTAGGCTAAAAGCAATCTCAATATAGATTTCATGCTAGTCTTATTTACTAAATAGGTAATAGGTGTCATGGTATGGTCATATCATGAGGCGGGATGAAAGTCATGTTACGAGGAAAGAGCCTAAAAAGAGAAAGATGGTTGTGTGAAGAGTGATATGAGAAAGAAGGGAGTGAACGCTGAGATGATGGCTAATACAGAAGTGTGTGGAGGGTTATAAAGCAAGAGTAATAGGCCTAAAAAGAGAAGAATGGATGTGTGAAGAGTGATATGAGAAAAAAGAGAGTGAACGCTGAGATGATGGCTAATACAGAAGTGTGTGGAGGGTTATAAAGCAAGAGTAATAGGCCTAAAAAGAGAAGAATGGATGTGTGAAGAGTGATATGAGAAAAAAGAGAGTGAACGCTGAGATGATGGCTAATACAGAAGTGTGTGGAGGGTTATAAAGCAAGAGTAATAGGCCTAAAAAGAGAAGAATGGATGTGTGAAGAGTGATATGAGAAAAAAGAGAGTGAACGCTGAGATGATGGCTAATAGGGAAGTGTGTAGAGAGTTATAAAGTAAGAGGAATAGGCCTAAAAAGAGAAGAATGGATGTGTGAAGAGTGAAGTGAGAACGAAGGGAGTGATTGCTGAGATGACGGCTAATAGAGAAGTGTGTGGAGGGTTATAAAGCAAGAGGAAAAAGGCCTAAAAAGAGAACGATGGATGTGTGAAGAGTGATACGAGAAAGAAGGGAGTGAACGCTGAGATATTGGCTAATAGAGAAGTGTGTGGTGGGTTATAAAGCAAGAGGAATAGGCCTAAAAAGAGAAGAATGGATGTGTGAAGAGTGATATGAGAAAGAAGGGAGTGAACGCTGAGATGATGGCTAATAGGGAAGTGTGTAGAAGGTTATAAAGCAAGAGGAAAGGCCTAAAAAGAGAAGGGTGGATGTGTGAATAGTGATATGAGAAAGAAGGGAGTGAACGCTGAGATGACGGCTAATAGGGAAGAGTGTGGAAGAAAAATACATGCAGCGCCGACCACCGATAGTTGAGATAAGGGCAAGGAGATGATGAAGATGGTGATCTTAATAATACGTAGCTTTGACTTGAATTTGGGTATTGTAGTCTCCAAGGATCCATTTTTCATACAACTTGATAATAAATTGTCCTCAGAACGTCTCCTTAACTTGGTCTCCAGTCTCGACTCTCAAGACGCCGGCGAAGATAAGCCCGCATCCATTACAGTGTCGCGGCGCGATGGACGATCAATTATCGCAGCAGTGGTCGCCGGCCTTAGGACGTGACGACAATAGACAATTAACTGATACTAGTTGGTTTTTTGTGTTCGACTACGTGTACAGTGGAAAGCATTATATCCACAGCCATTGCGTCAAATATTATGTATACATTGACCTTATGGTTTGTGACATCAAGGGCGTGTAGACATTTTTGGCGTCTTACGAATGTGTATACAGGGTGGAAAAAATTAACGCCACATGGACGGCAACTACCTTAAATACGGGAAATAGAAAATTCTACGCAAAGTAGACTTACTTTTATTTTTGAAAAAAAATATTACTGCATTTATGGATTTTTGAAAATTTGCTTGACTTAACCGGGAATCGAACAATATGACAAAATAATAAAGAAGGGTTACTGTACGGTCTTTATTTAATTTAAAGGTGTATGTGTTATAGACATAAATGATCACTATCAATGACCAATTTGATCTGTACCTATCATAATTCATAAAACACGAATTTTTTGTTTTGTCATATTCGACCAGTTCGATTCCCGGTTAAGGAAGAGGATTTAAAAAAAACCCAGTTTTTTTTTTCAAAAATGAAAGTAAGTCTCCTTTGTATAGAACTTGCTATTTCCAATATTTAAGGTAGTTGCCGTCCATGAGGCATTCGTTTTTCCCACCCTGTATATTTACGACTTTCGTTCAACGAAAAAGCATTGTATTTTTTTCTATTTTTCAATTCATTCTGAGTCCAACAATTTGCCTTTTTATCAGAAATATTCAAAGTAAACAATCCAAAATCCTCCAATCCACGATTGGGTGGAGTCATTGATATTTCCAACAGTGCAGTCGGTCGAGTTGCTCGTTTTTCCAACGGCTTTGTTTCTAGTTCGGTCCTCCAACTTCACGAGCGCGATGATGGATAGAAACGAATTGTTTTTGCTTTTGTTTCGATGGAATGAAGTCGACGATTGTTGTCGTAAATATTTATATACTTGGTATTTGAAATGAAACACTACGTTATCTTTTTCTTTAACATCTGAGGCCCTATTCTATGGACGTTAAACAATATTGTTTTAATGTGTTATTGTAAACTGTCATAAAGTTGACAATGCGATAACAGCGCCCATTCTAGACGGTAAAATTCAAATCGTATTTGACCGTTGAAACGCGTTGTTTTGTTTTTGTTTAAGTGAAATCATTACAAAATACGTGAAATGCTTGTGATTGTTGTGATTGTATATTTTAACAATATCGAAATTAAATATTTCTTTAGTTCGTTTTAAATGTGCCTTGCTTAACCTCGTAAGGCCCAATGTGCAATAGAAGGTACATAATCAAGGCAATATAATTTGAACTGTGTTGCAATGGGAATAAGGTTTATTTTCCTATGTTCATAAACTGAAAATGTCATTATCGAACAAACGTAATTGAACTTTATTGCGTTGATGGTAGATTCAAAGTCCCATTCACAAAAAACTCCCTGTTTGTAGTATGGTGGGCCTTACGAGGATAAAACAACACTTTATTAACATGTTTCTACCTACCATGTATTTATGTACTATACGTCCAGGTTATGTCTTTCTCAGTCAACATGGCGCATATTTTTTTTCGCGCTATCTATCTCTCTTCCTGTTCTTCGTTACTTGACTAGTTAAGAGGCCTGATTACTTTATATTTTTTATTCCGCCTGTGTACACTGTTTGTCAATGAACCATTTTCCTTTTAATCTAATAAGATCTATTAGACTGTTTGTATTTGTATAAATAAATAAATTTACTTACGTACATTTGAAAATCTGTCAGTTCAAAGTTAGTAAGCTTATCCCTTGAAATGGTTTTAAACCACAATATATTGCAAAACTATACTATTTCCAATTACTTCCCCACACCACCTACAAACCACCACAACTACAAAAGCAAATACTTTGCAACCACGCTCAATTATGAAACATGTGAACTATTCAGTGTTTTTCCTCCCGCGTGGCTAAACCACGCCATAAATCCCCCGGTTAATAAATAGGCCCTTGAAACTATGTGCAATAACTCACGAGGGTCGCCTTCCCCAGTCTCGGTCTACACATTCCTGCCTCGTCAAACGAGGTATCCGCCATTTTGTAAACTGCTGTAAATAATGTACAGTCACCAGCAATAATTATTCTACATACCGCTCAAAAATATCTGACACGCTCTTATGCTTCTAGTAATAGAGACGGGTCTATATTGACTGACATAATTATTTTCAGTCATAATGTGCTTTAGGTCATAATCACCGCAAGTCATAACGTGTTTTTTAAAGAAACTGTTACTTTTTCAGGGTTTTTATAAATCAAACCTAACCTAACCTAGCCTTGTCTACACGTTAGATATTTCAGAACTTCTGAAAAGTTTACATTTTTAGCAATATAAAAAATTATGACTATCAAAAATTATGTCAACAATTACATTATGACCAATACAATTATGGGAAACAAAGGGCTCCCAATAGGGACGTGTCAGATATTTTTGAGCCTAATGTTGGATAAAAATTATATTATTATTTCTGGGGACTGTACAGTAGGTACACGCAATTTTTAAACCACTTTCCATAAATAAATAAATACCTATCAGGGGACAATGTTACCTAAACTATTGCCCTAGTCCCAAGTTAAGCTCTAGGCTTGTCAAGTACTATGGGTACTACACATCGATATAAATAATTATACAGAGAAATATATACTTAAATATACATATAACATCCATGACTCAGAAGCAAATGCGCTCATCACATAAATATCTGTCCTTACCGGGATTTGTTCGTAGGCAAGGTCACATCCAACTAAGCCAACGAGTCGTCAAAGTAACACGTCGGCCATTGTTCGTATTTTGGCCTAAATAAGGAATAAATAAATAAATAAATAAATAAATAAATAAATAAATAAATAAATAAATAAATAAATAAATATCAGGGGAAAATGTCACACCAATTGAACTAGTCCCAAACTCTAGGCTTGTACTATGGATACTAGACAACGATATAAATATTTATAGAGAGAAATATACTATCCATACTAATATTATAAATGTGAAAGTGTGTATGTTTGTCCGTCTTTCACGCTTCAACTACTGAACGGATCGTGATGAAACTTGGCACGAATATTGGTTAGGTCCTAGAATAGGACATAGGATAGTTTTTATCCCGGAAAATTGGACAGTTCCCGAGGGAGCAGCGATAAACGACTTCTACGCAGACGGAGTCGCGGGCAAAAGCTAGTACTTAAAAATATAGAAAACGTCCATGACTCAGGAACAATAAAAACTCATCACACAAATATCTGCCTTTGTCGGCCATATTGTTCGTATTTTGGCTTAAAGAAGGAATAATTAAATGATTTTTTTTGCACACTTAAATCCAAAAATGCGATTCTAAACAAAATATTGACAAATACTGTTAGCTAATAAGTGAAAGATTCAAGCACCGTAGACATTCAAAACAAGAGACTTATGTGTATTTTTATCTCGCTCTAACAAGTAACGTATTGGATAGTGTAAAATACAAATAAAACATTAGTTTTTAGTACATCCCTACACAGGGATTGTGTGTACGCGACTGTCGGGGTCTTGGCGTGTGATCCAAGATAGAGTGATAGAGTGATCCAAGGAAGATTTTTATATATAATAAATTCGGGATGTTACTAATGAATGTTACAAAAACTTACATAAACCGACGCGAAGTGAATGCGGTTCGCTAAGTAGTTATAATATAAAAGGTCATAATAAAGCATCTACATCGATATTGTTGTGAAATCCTTCGTCAAACTAAACCGCCACTCTCAGGATTAGACTAGTAGACCATAGAGCTCTAAAAACTGCACAATACGCCCTCGGAATTCCCTATTCTTCCTGTTGCCTATAAATCTCTATACAGACTAATCCTGGGCCGGCACCGGCCCGGTTTTCGGTCGGACCTACTAGTTTATGAAGCCGGTACGGGCTAACGAACTGAAAAATGCAATAGGGGCACTAGAAGAGATTGGAGTTACGAGTAGGAAAACAAACATTCTAAATTCAAAATATTTATTCAATAAATTGGCCACATGAGGGCTTTGCACGTCGGCAATATGGAGTGAATCTACTAGCGCTTCGGACAAGACTATTGCGGAAAATAAGCGCAGCAAGAAACTTCAGCGAAGGAAGGTATTTCGTCAATCATAAAAAACATACTTATACACCTAGAGATTTTCCTAGCACGAACGACGTATTGTTAGTGCTTGACATAATAAAATCATCGACAATCCTGTTTTGATTTTGTTATCGATAAGTACGATCATAGAGGAAAACCACAGTCCTATATTATAAAATATTAACCAATTGATAGTTTTGTTATTATTATTTTATTTTGTAACGCACCCCCTGCTAACTTAATATTTACGTTGTCATGTAAAAACTAAGCAAGAAATCTTCTGGATTTATGCACGGATAACATTGGTCTAGTCGGGTACAAATTGACAAAGGCTACAATTCAAAATTGGCGAGTTTTTTTTTTTACAAATTAACAACTTACACGCAGAGAAAATTAAAACATAATTTATATATATAGATTATTACATAAGCAAAGTAGTTTCCTACTATCTGTGTATGAATATGAATTATTCCATGAATGGAAAGCCAAAATTAAAGTCACGACCTGTTTAAATGGGATCCACTATCGTGGACCCCCATTTTCCTCTCATGGACCCCCATTTATTTTTTCCGCTCACATAGACCCCTTGCAAGTCGTCCTCGACCCCTGGGGGTCGATATAGACCACTTTGGGGATCACTGGTGTAGCATCTAGGCCCTGAGTTTATAAATTGAAGACTTTTTCACTGTCATACAAGTTTGTTCCTAGGCCACGTCCCCTGGCAGTGAGCGCGTTAAACATATAAAGCCAAAAATATGAGGAGATGGCCAAGAGTTTTTAGGTTAAGTATCTCTTTGGAAATCTTAAATTACAAAAGTACATAACTATACTACCTACAACTGAATCTTAAAATGGCTCCTGTGTCATTGTCTTGAAGATGCTGGTAGCATTTTCTCGTTGAATGTAAGTAAAATAATTAATAATGTAATTTAATTAACTGGAAAATACCAGTTTTTTATTGCGTGAAGGAGGCAAACGAGCACACAGGTGGCCCAATAAGTGAAGTATATTGTTCTGACGCTTTAAACTTTAACCTTATTATAAACGTGCAATAGCTAAGGTGTCAACAAACCTGTTATAGATAACAACCACTTCACCGTCATAGAGGAAAACCACAGACCTACATTATAAGATATTAACCAATTGATAGTTATATTATTATTATTTTATTTTATAACGCACCCCCTTGTTATATGAATCATATGACATTATAATTGTATTTTTATTTTATGTCGCTGTTTTCTTTTTAGGTACCTCAATGAATTCCAGGACATTGCGAAGGTATTCTAAATAATTATGTCATGATGTACAATTATTTCCTCTTTGACGTTGAAGTGGAGGTTATCGATAACAGGTTTGTTGATATAATAAGTACGCCAAGCACTAACGACATGTTGTTCCTGCCAGAAAAATATCTAGGTATATATAAGTAAATTAAACAAAGGTGCTAAGGTAGTTAAGTAATAAATATCTTTTTCTCCCGCATGCAGTCCGCGAAGTTCTGAGTTCCAGGTCCAGGCAAAATTTAAAAAAACAAAGTTATTATTTACTAACGGCGGCAGCCGCGAAAATGTATGAAATTTAATTAGGTGCGTACCTGGTGTTTTACTTTTAAAAACCATGTTTGGACTACGATCACTATCTCCAAACAGCCAAACACTCGTGCAAATAAAAATTCTTTTTTTTTAATGTCATAGTTTACAACGTATTTAAAAGTGTGTCAAATAGTTTCACTTTTTTAAATAGAAATTGCGTTCATAAACAAAATACATTGCCGAAATAACATAAACGCGTAATAAATGTTATAGTTTAAACTATATTTTATTCAAAATGAATTTATTACGTTTAAATTTGTGATTTTATTTAATTCTTTATTTCAGTGTTATACTAAATCGTACGTTTCTGTTCTTTTTTTTTCAAAGAAATGTTGGGACTGTGTTTAATTTTATTAACAATTGTGTTAAATTTCCTCACATCCTTGGAGAAAAGCACTATACAAGCCTCGACCGGGAAGGGCGGTTGCTGGACTCGTATATAGCGCGGCCTCGATTGCGTCTCGGCCACGCTAACTCTACTCGTCCCGCAACGGCCTATTTCCCGGTCTGTGCAGTAATGTACTATTATTGAAACTAGCACAAATAAGATCTCTATCTTGGTAATTTCACCTGTTGTCTTACCCACACTGGAACACAATGCGAATATGCTCGGCGGTAAGTTAAATGATAAGATTGTGGTAGTGATCCAGAGGGACCTTGCGCAAGATCTTACCTCTAAATAAATCTATTTTACCCCAAGTGACGACTACTTTATTTCCCTGGATCAAGTTACCACGTGCCAATATCCGTAGGTACGTGTGGCTTTCCGGTCAGCGGCCGCGCGCCGTGCAGTGCATTAGAATTGCAACCGGCCCGAGAAATAAAGGCGAGTGCATTCAATTTTCCAATTTAAAGAAGCGTAAAGTAGAGAGTGGAATGGTAGAGGGTTTAGTAACTGATATTTTTGGATTGAGCTATGGTTTTACATACATACATAATCTCACGCCTTCGTTCCCAGAGTGGGGTAGGCAGAGCTACAGAATTACAAACATCTCTAAAAACTTGTTGATAATTCTATAACCACAATTTGCACAATTAGGCTAAGATGTTTACCAGCGTATTAGTGACAGGTTGCAAGCCCATCGCCTAACAGTACTACAAGCCTTTATTCCCTTAGTCGTCTCTTACGACATCCACGGGAAGACATGGAGTGGCACTATTCTAACTCGGCAACCACACGAGGAATTAAAAATTAAGCTATGGTTTTAAAAGCTGTATTTTGCAGTCTCTAGCCAAGAATAATAATCTCTACGGACTTTTTTTTTTTGGCATGGAATGTAAACGAACACACTGGTTACCTGATTGGAAGGGGGATGTCCAGTAAGATCACCTGGTAGGATCACCCACGTACAAAATTAATATGTAGGGGATTCTACCAGCGCCTCTATTCAAGACCGTAAAAACAATATCGCATTTGATCTGTTATCGAATTGTCAACGTTTTGATAGCTCTTATTTTCTTGACAGTAATGGCGGCTGACGTCATAACAATATCATAACAGGCAAGCTACGATATCGTTTTTACCGCCTAGAATAGAGGCGCTGGTGATCTTAATGTCCAGTATCCACATCGCGATTGGAAGTAGACTCTGAAGTTATAGACATTTTTAATCTCAAGAATGTAATCCAACGATGACGATCCCAAGATTGTTATCTTACGATGACAATCTCTAAACAGTAAATGTGTTGCCAACCTTGAAGACTTAGATGGAATGCCTCTATGCTAGTCATTTCAAACACAAAGTGAAAAATGCTCTTTGGCGGCAAATTAAAGGGTAAGTGTTCCGGATGACTTTTTTTTCACATTTAATACAAAATAAAATGTAAAACAAACAGCAGCTGGGTGGCTTAATATGTTTTTCACTTCTCATGCTCAAAAAAATGTGTCATATTAGACTTATCAAGCGAGACTCAAGTAGTACATGTAAACCCTAGAGAATACATTATATTCATATTTCCCCTAGGGAAAATAGGAAATGGAAAATAGAATGATTTATTTGTACAAAACATTTTAATTTGGCCAATCAAAATACTTCACCAAATTAAATCCACCAATCAAAATACTTCACGAAATTAAATCAACCTATCACAATACACATCGACTGTCAATCGGAACGTTAGGTTCTTTTTGGTACGCATACTCTTTAACTATAATTAACTCTTTAAAAAAAAAACTTTGTATTTGGTATGAACCAACCAGAATACAGCTATATTAAAATCGACCAATCAGGGAACAGAATTAATTTCTCAAAACATTAGATGTTTTTTAGTCCCTATTTTACAATCGTTAAAATATGATTAAATCGATTGTGCAACGCTTTGAAGCGCTAAATACTCACACGGTCAGTTGCGTTTATTTGCGGTGTCTATATTTTGTATCTGTGTTAAAGTACTTTTAAAAAAAAACATGCCGCCAAATTAAAACAATATTTTCGCCGTAGAATATGTGGTGCTATCTTTGCTAATTTTTTACCTTTGTATAGATAATGTTTTTATTTTCTCACAATCGAAGTGAAAAGTAGAGTGTATTACTCGGGTCTAAAAGCCATATTAGGTACCCCTCGAACAATTTTAACCATCTCGTGGTACTAAGTATGGCTTATTTTAGACCCTCGTTGTACAATCTACTATTGTTCTATTATATATTAGCGGCGAACTCATCTGAATCATCAATATTTGATTATTTGGATATCAATATGACTAAATACAAAATAGTTATTATTTAATGCACTTAACAACTTTTAATGTGGTGCTACTATATAGAACCCTGTCGCAGAAAACGAATGAGTACTTTTGAAGTACTCGCCTTGTTGATTTCACGCTGTCATATTGTGACAAAGTTGTATGGTGGCTTAACAAATTAAAATCTCGATTCTACCCAGCTTTATTCTTTAGAGCTTTGCCCCCTTGTTCACAAACGCACAATAAACCTATTTTAGTTAAAGTATTATTTTTCACTTTCTATCAAATTTCATAATGACAGATAAGGACAGAGCATATTTCCAGCACACTTTAGCTATTGCACGTTTATAATAAGGTTAGAGTTTAAAGCGTCAGAACAATATACTTCACTTATTGGGCAACCTGTGTGCTCGTTTGCCTCCTTCACGCAATAAAAAACTGGTATTTTCCAGTTAATTAAATACATTATTAATTATTTTACTTACTTTCAACGAGAAAATGCTACCAGCATCTTCAAGACACATGAGCCATTTTAAGATTCAGTTGTAGGTAATATAGTTTTGTACTTTTGTTACACTATGTACCTAATTTAAGATATCCAAAGAAGTACTTAAACTAAAAACTCTTGCCCATGTCCTCATATTTTTGGCTTTATATGTTTAACGCATTCACTGCCAGGGGACGTGGCCTAGGACCAAACTTGTATGACTTTCTTAAAGTAATTCAAGTCAAAAGCAAACAAAAGCAAGGACTTTTATCTTCGGCCCCTCAGGCGATTACCAAAAAAAAATTGTATGACAATGAACGAATATATGCGTTGGTGGCAGTGAATGCGTTAAAAAAAAGTCTTCAATTTAAGCATAAACTCAGGGCCTACATTCTACACGATAAAACCTTATTGCTTTTGACGTGTTACCGTATCGTCAACGTTACTATAGCTCTTATTTACCTGACAGTTCCTCTATTCTACTGGGTAATAGTACATTACTACAGAGGCCGGGACAAAAGGGGTTGCCGGCCGAAGACATATAGACGGCCGAGCAAAGCGAGGCCGGATAGGTCTGAGGCGGGCAACCCTAATTTCCCGCCGAGGTATGTATAGTGCTTTTCTCAAACATCAAACATAATAATAATTCATTAAAAAATTAAAACAAAGATTACAAAGTCAAATTACTAGGAGTGCATAAACATTAAAAGGAACCTACAGTGCTCAGTCATCCGCGCTGTGTCGTGTGCGCCCGCCTGCCCGCCGGTGCCACGCAGCGCACCGCCCGCCTGCGATCTAAGTTGCGCTACGTACCCCTAATAACCTTTGTTCTCCTAGTACTTTAGATAAACATGCAAATGCTTTGGTTCGATGCACGGCTTAGTATATTAAAAAAAACAGCTATCTAGCCTGTTCATAAACACAGCCGCCATGTTAACACAAAAAAAAAGTTTATTGTTTTTATTATACACGATTCCACTATGCAGTGGCAGAATGTCATGATGCCTGTGCCACAAATTTATGTGGAATGGAAATTAAAAAAGAGGACTTTGCAGGCCTAGGCCTGCAAGATTTGTATGAAATTCCATTATCGACCTTTTGTCCTAGCCGCACCTGAAACGTCATATCATACTTCGCAGCCTATTATGAGGCACATAACGTCAACATTCCATTGCATGTTTGAGAAAAAAAACATATTATCTTTGACATGGGTATTGTCTTAACTCGGCCGCCATTACTGTCAAGTAAATAAGAGCTATCAAAACGTTGACAAGACGATAACATGTCAAAAGCAGTTTGGTTTTTATAGTAGGAGATCCGAATAGGAGACGATTTGGACCGGGCTGTTTATTTGATAAAAAGTATTTTAAACCAAATTTAATATGCTTAGTAATATATGGCGAATAGGTAGGCTGAAAAATTTCAGTCCAGTATATAATTAATTAAAAATTTAAAAAACAACTTTGTTTTAAAAAATTACAATTGCTTGTTTAATGGACAAATTACATACCAATCGAAAGTATGAAGCCTATAGAATATGCAAAAGTTAGTTTGACAAATTTTTTCCCGTCAAACTATTGGGTAGGCAGGTACAGATCTAGTGAATAATCCTTTCACATCGTGAAAACTCGGAACTCACGTCTACTTCCGAATGATGAAGACATGTCTATGAATTATTGAATTATTAAGTGACATGTTTGTATTATATAAATAGGGTACTTTAGTTATCAGTGTCAAATGTCAAACCACGAGTTTGAAGTATATCACACCGAGATGTTAAAACCACCACGATCAAATATATAGAAATTAGGTGTAGGTGAACAAGAAGAAATATAAATAAATGTTGAAAATAGTTTCACAGGCTTGTCGATCTAAACGTTTCCCAGGTCTTAATGCTTTTGGCATGACTATTAAAAAAAACTGAAAACAAACTTAATCTTAATTAACAAAAAAATACTCTGGTATTAACCACTCTATATCGATTATCACTCTCGCGATGCGACGTTCCCCCACGTTGTCTTGATGGGTACTGAGTCAGACTGAAGTAGCATGACAAATACGAACATTTCCGAGAAAATACCATGTGAAAGGATATTTCGCTACATCTGTATAAACAGGTAAGTAGGTTCTAATAATTTGCACCAAACCTAACGTTTGCATATTCTATAGACTTCATACTTTCGATAAGTATGTAATTTGTCTATTAAACAAACATTTGCAATTTAAAAAAAAAGTTTTTTTTTTTTTTTAATGATATAAGTACTGGACTGAAATTTTTCAGCCTACCTATTCGCCACATTAGCGTATTAAATTTGATATCAAATACTTTTCCTCGAATAAACAGCCCGGTCCAAATCTTCTCGTATTCGGATCTTACGTAGACCATTAGGGTGACTTAACCGGTAATGGATAAGGACCAATGATCGACACTTGATTCTTATTTGACAGAAGATAAGGGTTATTCATTTGTTTTGCAACAATCAATTTAGGACCGTATGAAATTTGAATTAAGAGTGAAGTGTCCATTACCGGTGCCTGTCAGCTAAAAGTATCCATCATTGGTGCCGTCACCTTACCTTCAGTTTGGTCGTTTTAAGAGGCCCGATTTGACATCAGTACAAAATATGTGTCTGAGGTTATATTTTATACTGCGTTGACAGCTGTCAAATCGGCCCTCTTAGAACGACCAAACTGTAGTAGGACAGAAGCGCGTGTAGTGGATCTGTTGTGTTTTTCGGCTATCATCCTTGTGAAGTGTTATTCCTGTTGTATTGTGTTGTTTGGTGGTGGTAAATTAACAATTGCCAGGTGAGAGTTAAGTCAAAGTAAGTGTAGTATAAGCCAAGTGGCCGCTAGGCCTCTTGGATTATGGCGGAGAACGAAAAAGAAAAACCTCCTGATGAGGGCAGTGACAAGAATGTAAATATGGACGTAGACAGCTCGATTGCGATGACATCGCGTAAACGCACTAGCGCAGCCTTGCAACTGCCCTCTGATGAGGCGGGCCGTGAGGCCAAAAAAGTTATCGTCGATCCGGAAAATGCCAACCCGTCTATAGCGAACATGTATAAACATCCATCCTTGGAAAACGGATCCCAAGCATACGGTAAGGAAGACTGTGGTCCATTCATCGTGCACGTCTCCCGTGTATCGGAGTCACCTGATTCCGGCGTAACTTTGCGACCCATTAAAGTAGGCCTCATTTTTGTACAGAACAACATCCAAAATGTCAAAAAGGACGGTATTAAATCTCTTGGTCGCAATAGGGTGTCAGTAGAATTCAAAACTGCTGAGGATGCCAACAAATTTATTGTAAATCCATTCTTAGCTCGTCACAAACTGTTAGCTTCAATCCCCTCTTACAACGTGTCTCGGATGGGAATTGTTCGTGGAGTCCCTGTAGAATGGTCTATGGAGGAATTTGTGAATGCTACTGATCTTCGCGAAGGATATGGCAAAATTTTAAAGGCCCGGCGATTACATCGCAAAGATATCAAGTCGGACGGCCCCTCTTGGGTTCCAACTCAGTCAGTTGTACTTACTATAGAAGGACAGAATTTACCCCAAAGACTCTATGCCTTTTATACATCATTGATTGTGGAAGTATATCAGTTACCAACGATTCAGTGTAGAAAATGTGTTAGGTTTGGGCATGTACAAAACCAATGCCGTTCTGAAGCTCGCTGTTACCGGTGTGCACAGAAACACCCGGGTGACCAATGCAAAGTGTCACAAGAAAATGCTACATGCCTGTCATGTTCTGGCAGGCACTTTGCTACTGATAACAATTGTCCAGAATTCTCACGACAAAAATCTATCAAAAGGGTAATGTCAGAACAAAGCATTTCTTATGCGGAAGCAGCATCTCGCTTCCCTCAGGTGCGGAGACCTTATGCCGACATTGCTAAAGTTATGTTTGCCCCAGTATCTGAGCCCCCAAGGCGTCCCTCTACACAGTCTTATTCCTCAATGCCCTCCTCCCCCCATAAGTCTACCTCTTACCGCAAAACTATAGAACGGTCCCCGCGACATAGGTCCCCCCTCCCTGAGGGCTATGATAGGCATGCTCATCAAAATATTGTTGCATCACCTTCATCTCAACTCCCAAATGGGCATGGTTATCCCAGCCCCCCGCAAAGGATAGGAAGAGTTACCCCTAATGAAGACCTGCTAGAGTTATTATTCAAACTCCTTACCAACATTGTCTCCAAATGGAGCGATGTATTACCGTACGACGTTGCCCCTCTTATGATTACTCTTGCCGAAAAACTATCCAATGGCTTCGATGGCCCCCATGCTGACACACATCCTTCAGTGGAACAGCAGGAGCATTGCTCCTAAAAAAATGGATCTTATCACGCTTATTAATAATAACAAAATTACAGTTGCAGCCATTTCGGAGACATGGTTGAGACCTGGAACCCGCTTTAGGATTTCGGGCTTTTCATGCCTCCGAGATGACCGTGACGATGGTCGTGCTGGTACTGCACTCTTCATTAAAAGAAACCTTCCCTTTTCATTAATTCCCCTCCCCCCCCATTCCCAAGATATAAATGCCGTAGCAGCTCAAGTAATGGGCATTCATTTTATTTCATTATACATCCCCCATCCTAACCTGAACCTCATTCCTGACCTTTCGTCAATACTATTTTCCGTTCCCCCTCCCCTGGTAATCCTGGGAGATTTTAACTGCCATCATACCTCCTGGGGCTCTTCCTATACTGATTCCTTTGCCCCATTCCTACTAGATTTATTCGACGACATTAATGTCTGTATCATTAACGATGGATCCCCCACTCACAGAGTTTACCCAGGACAGAATACTCAATCTGTGCTTGATCTGACAGCTTGCTCCCCTAATCTCGCATCTCTTCTATCATGGACGGTCTTAAACCAATCGTGCGGGAGCGATCACTTCCCAATAATCATCACTAATCCTTGTACTGTTCTTCCCTCTACTGCACCCGAACCACTCTTAAAATACAAAATTCAAGCTGCTGACTGGCCAAATTACTGTTTATATGCCGATCGAAAGATAAAGGAATTAGATCGAGTTACCTGTAGTAATTACCTACAACAGTACTCTTATTTTCTTACAATTCTATTAGAATCTGCGGATAAGTATATCCCCTTGAAAAAGTCCCCTAACCCAAAAATTTCCTCTCCCCCCTGGTGGGACGCAGACTGCACAGCGGCCATCAAAGAGAGAAATGTGGCCGAAAAGTCATTTAACGACACTGGGAGTAGTGATGATTTTATCAAATATCAAAAAGCTTCAGCATGTATTAAACGGTTCTTGGCACAAAAGAAGAAAAAAGGATGGAAGAGTTTCTGTGAAGGTTTAGCCCCCAGGACGCCTTCCACTATGGTTTGGAAGAACATTAAAAGATATAGAGGTTCATTCAAACCTGACCCATTATCCTCGGGTAACTCATCATCCTGGGTGGAAGACTTTGCCGACAAGTTGGCCCCTCCTTATGTCCCAGAGAAGTTACAGCTCTCTGTCACCCCTCCGACTTCTTCTAACGATCCCTTTGATCAAATATTTTCACTCTCGGAGCTTAACATAGTGCTTGACGGCATCCGTAACAGTTCACCTGGTGAAGACGGGGTGCCTTACATTTTCCTCGGTAAACTCTGCTCTTTCGGGCGCAAATACCTTCTCGACTTGCTTAATAACTGCTTTTCTTCTGGTGAGATCCCTGATTCTTGGAAAAGCCAGGTAATAGTCCCTATACCTAAAGCAAACAAAATTGCCTCGGACGCAAACTCGTATAGACCCATAGCCCTCTCTGCGACCGTTGGTAAGGTACTTGAGCACTTAGTGAAGAACCGACTCGAATGGTTGGTCGAGAGTAAGAAAATTTTAGCTGACAGTCAGTATGGCTTTAGAAGGGGCAAGAGTGCTATGGATAGCTTAGGGATACTGACATCTGACATTCATCTTGCTTTATCAAAAAAACAACACCTTTTCGCGTGCTTCCTTGATGTGAATGCTGCTTATGACAATGTCCAACTTCCGCTGCTCAGAGCCAAACTGCTCCAGCTGAGCATCCCCGTGAGGATTGTTCATTTCATCTGCAAACTGTTCATGGGAAGGACAATCAAAATTAGAGTTGATGGCTCGAATTCTATTCATCGAACTCTGTGGCAGGGGATCCCCCAGGGTTCAGTCCTCAGCCCCCTCCTATACAACATCTACACCTCAGATCTTGATCAGTCGGTGCTTCCTTTTTGTCAGATCCTCCAGTACGCAGACGACTTAGTTTTATATGTTACAACCGAATCCGACTCCTTTGCCTCTTCACGTCTTAACGAAGCTCTTAGCTACTTGAAAGACTGGATGGATGAACACGGTTTGTCACTCTCTCCGTCCAAAAGTCGTATTGTGGCCTTTACACGAAAAAGGGTTATACCAACAGTGATGGTTTCCTGCGAGGAAGTATTAATACCTAACCTTGAGTCAGTCAAATTTTTAGGCGTTATCCTTGACTCTAAAATGAGCGGTGTCCAACATTTAAATTATGTGATTAGTAAATGTGAGACTAATATTAATGTTCTTCGTAGCCTGTCCGGTGTCTGGTGGGGCTCTCATCCGTATTGTCAAAAACTAATCTACAATGCATTAATCCGTAGTCATATCGATTATGGATCCTTTATTCTAGAGCCGTGTAGTAAAGTAGCCTTAAGAAAAGTTGACCTGATCCAGTCAAAATGCCTGCGGATTATACTAGGCGCTATGAGGTCTTCCCCAAAGAATGCTATGCAGGTGGAATGTGTTGAGTCGCCATTTTACCTCCGGAGACAACACTTAGCTGATCGGTTTGTTTTCAAAGCACTCACATTTTCTAATCACCCCCTTCACTCTCGATTGGAGGCTCTGTCACATGAGGTGACTGACAATGAGTATTGGTCCCACAAGGTCCCTCCAAGATTAGTTCTAAGTTATTCAAAATTAAAAAACCTCTCATTATCTTATTATAAAACTGAAATAAATCCGTTATTTGAAATGGAATATTATGCCTTAGTTTACCAACCGAAAGTAATTCTGGATTTCGGTATATCCAAAGATGACCCGGGAGCCAATATAAAATTTAACAAATCTCTTGAAAAGTGGCAGGATTGGCTCCATATTTTCACTGACGCCTCAAAATTATCGCCTGATGGGGAAGTCGGCGCTGCTGTCTGGATTCCAAAGTTCAAAATTATTTTAAGCTTTAAATGTCCTCGAAAGACTTCGGTTTTTATAGGCGAGGCGGTGGCTTTATTTGAAGCGATATCCTATGTCGAATCTCACAGCATTCCCAAATCAATTATATTTTCTGACTGCAGAAGCTGCCTGCAAGCAATTTGTGGTAATCAATTTAAAATGAAAACTAAATTTCCGTTAGTACTTCAAATTAGGAAAATGCTGCTCGCATGCGAGAACAAGGGTATAAAGGTCGTACTCACATGGATTCCGGGTCACTGCGGCATAGAAGGTAATGAATCTGCCGATTCATGGGCCAAGAATGCAATAGATACCGGTATGAAAAACCATTACAATATTTTTTCTTCTGATCTTTTAGCAATGGCTCATGCTGACATGAAAGACTCTTGGCAACAGGAATGGGACCTCTCCAAGCTCAACAAAGGTAGACACTATGGAGGTATCCAACCAACGATTCCTACAAAGCCCTGGTTCTTCCGCTTTAGATCAGCCAATAAAAAAACGACATCCACTATCTGTCGTCTTCGCCTGGGTCATGTGTGTACCCCGGTCTTCCTTGCCAAAATTAGGGTACGGGATAGTTCTCTCTGCGAATGTGGGCTCGACGAGGGCACCACCGACCATATCTTTTTTGACTGCTCTAGATACAGTTACTCACTGTATGACGTTTTGCCTCGGGATATTCCGCGTCCAACCAATTTTCAATCTCTTCTCGCTAGCCCCAATTCCTATAAAATGTTAATAAAATATATACAATCACACGAAATTAATCTATAGTGTATAAATGTGTCTATTTTTATGTCTTTTTGTTATTAACGCCTCTTCCACTCACCTTACATAACTGCATTTGTCCGTGAAACGTTTTGTGGCTTATTTATGTCTGTGTCGTCCTTAACATTTGTTATTTGTTTTAGGTTTCCTGAAGCCGGATCCTTCCACAAATATTTAAAAAATTCCCCACCGAACATTTTCCTAGCGTGTCTAATGTCAAGTTGTCATTGGCGAAATACATCTTACCTACAATAGATGTGAAAGCCACAAAAAAAAAAAAAAAAAAAAAAAAAAAAAAAAAAAAAAAAAAAAAAACTGTAGTAGAGTAGAGGCCCGGTAATTGCGGCCGAGTTAAACACAATACAACAACACGTCAAAGCCATATGGATCGCAGTAGAAAAGAGGTCCTGGTGTAACAGTGTTTTTCCCGTTTTTCCCAACCCGCTAAGCCGGCTCGCCAAATTACGCAATTCTTTCTATTTACCTAAGCAAACCCAAGCCCTGGCAGTTAAAACAAACACTTTTACCGACTCTGTTCGTTCCCCGACCCGGTGTTGGTTTTGGCAACACCCGCAACTGTCCAAGAACATCGACGGATCGCAACTTATCAGACCCCAGGGAGGGCAACTTCGTCTAGCTTGATGAAAACGCGCGGTAGGTTTTTTTTAACATCGATTTACAGTATTAAAATATTACAATATTTTCTTTGGTACCAATTTCACCATACTATCAATGTTAATCGGCTGTTAGTTCATACATTTTGACAGCTGTTAACGCTCTAATCGTCTGTTAAGTGGTTAACATCGTATGGTGAAATCGGGTCTTAGGAACTTACTTTTTAACTTGATGGTTAAATTATTAAGTGTCGAGTTTAAGTTGTCCTGTCAGAGAATATAAACAACATGTAGGGGATGTATTCTGAATTAGGTAGCTTGAACATCGAGCAAGCTCCCTCCATCGACAGATTGCCAAGAATCCGTTTTTAAGAAAATAACACCTCAGTCGTCATGAGATTTTTTAGGAGTCATTTCACTATGAATTGCATACATGAGGAATTATTTGTAGATACCCTGTATATAAACGTTATGTCCTATCCAGATTGACAGACATTTTGATACGATTACATAAAATTCAACCATAACTGAGCGTTTCTCTTTTTTTTTGCCACTAGTTTTCAAAATTGACAAAAAACCGAAATATCAATAATCATATAGTTTATGAACGAAATTCGATAGAATATTTCATAAAGTTTTAGATTTTGTGCAAGTGACCGCTTTTTAATAGGTTTAAATTAAGGTAAGGAGAATATTGGTTCTTATTGTGTTACTTTTTCTTTGATTAATATCATAAAAAGGTGCACAATTTATCCCTTAATGTTGGTGTGTTATAAAAAAATACTATAAAAGTAATGTAATCGTGTGAAAATATTCTATCAAATTATAAAATTTATCTTTGAAAATTTGGTACAGATTCTTTTTCTGTGTTACCTTGACCTAAAATTGCCCTTAAAGTTTTGTTTCTATGTAAAGTAAGCATATCTGAATAAGTTTTTGTATATTGTATTACGATTGCGTTTTCATGTGTTTTATTAGTAGCCCAATTATTTCTTTTTATATAATATAAATGAAATAAAACGAAAATAACGACGGTAAAAATGTTGGGACAGTAACAAAGAAAACCATTGGTAACAAAGGAAGAAATGTAAGGGTATGTGTATAATGAACCTCAATATTAAGTTTTATACAATTATTTTATGAAGAGGTGAAATTGATGAAATAAAACAACGTTTTTTCCATTTATTTCGTATTATAGTTTTTTCTTTTTCTGTCATTTCACTTATTTTTTTATATTTGTATTTTGACTTCATTCTTTCAAGATTTTTTTCTTTTGTTCTTCAAGCTTTTCTGGATTATTTATTTTTAACCGTTCTCTGTAGCGTCGCATCTTTTCAGCCCCAGAAATCTTAGTAGGTTGCTCTGACATTTTTTTAGCCCTGTACAACAATGAAAACTAGCCTTTATTATTTTCCTCTTAGTGTAACTTAGCTTTCCTTTGATATGTTACCACGCAAAAGTAACACAAAAAGAAATTACAAAACACGTGTTCAATGTTTTAAAAAAAAAAACCGGGCTTGTTTTATGGAAAATGTTCTATGACTTTATATCAAACTGTTCGTAATAATATTAACTATCCTAATAACTAACCAAATATAAGTAAATTATTTAACCTACCTCGTAAAATCACAAGTACACAATAGGAAATATATTGGTCACAACACCTACGCACGTGCTCTCTTCAGTTTTTCTGAATGACAACTAACCGCAACAACATGGCCGCGTGGGAAGTGACATTTGTTTGTGTTGCCCATCGCAAATAATAAGTCTTGGTAGTTTTTAGTTTAATATAAGCTAGTATAATGGGGAACACAATAGGAAATTACTTTCGGAACATTTCCTGGGACAAGAGTTAAAAATTAAATTCTACCGTATTTACTGGTGTTAACTCAACAAAGTAGATGAAAAATGAATCTTAATACTACTAAGCATAGATTAAAATTCAAAAGTTCATATAGGTTTATTGACCATCATGAAGATATTCCAATTTTAAGTTATGGATTTTACGATGGGACAGTCGTTTTTTCATACTTAAAAAAAAGTAGAGGTTTAGTTTTTTAATAAATTTTAAATAAATGCCAAGCGTTTTATGTATTGTAAAATCATTTTTAGTGTGCAAATAAAACGACGAATAAGTAAAAAATACAAACTCCTTTACTTATATACATTAAGTATTTCATTTTTAAATGCAAAGTCATGGGACACTGCAAAATGTGCTAGTGGCAAAAAAAAAAAAGAAACGCACAACTAATAAAACAAACCAATTATGAACCAAATGGTGCTAAATAGGGCGCCAGAATGAAATTTTAGTGGCGTCAACTAGAACATTATACTGGGGTTTTTAGTTTTAATTATTGGCAATATATGTGTAGTTTGTCCTACTGTCATTTTCCATAATTACTGTTAGCCATAATGCTAAATTCCCATAATGTATCGATTGTCCTAAAGCATTTTATTTATAATTCCAGCTGTCACATTGTTTACACAATTAGGATTATTATACTTTAAACAGCGCGTTTTATCTCACAAGCAAGAAGGCTGTGCGTTCTCCTTCAAGCTACTGGTTTTATTCAAAAGTAATAAATTCCGTCGATAGTTCCGCCGCTTTCCGAGAAAGCTCAAAGAAACTTCACCAAACTTCTGTTATTTGACGTTTACTGGTTTTTGGAGTAATTATGTCTGTATTCCAGTTGTTTGGTGATTTGAACATAATGTTGAGCGAGTTGCCGCGCGAAGTTTTGATTGTTATTAATTAATTTCTTATTAAAGA
The DNA here is from genome assembly GCA_946894065.1 of Acleris literana. Lineage (NCBI taxonomy): Eukaryota > Metazoa > Arthropoda > Insecta > Lepidoptera > Tortricidae > Acleris > Acleris literana. Next base: position 1,120,043 of record OX335671.1, read on the forward strand.
ACAATGCCGGTCTCCATAGAAGCTTCGGCCTAAGAAAAAGTTGTGATGGATATATAGAATTGGGTTTATATGATGTAGAAAAATATTCAAAACTGTATGAACTGTCTAAAAAAAATTATTTAGAAATATTTGTAACAACACTTCACTCGTTAAGATGTTTTATTTACAAAGTATCTTAATAGATGGCACTATTTGTCGTATAAGTTCTCTATGTGTACAGTCGGGGTCAATAGAAATGATAAAAGATGTAAACAAAACCAAACTGACCTATTTACCATTATTACACCATAATCACGTACTTTTGGACATCGCGTGAGGTACATTTAATGATGTTCACGCTTGATTGTTACTTTTATATTCTGTTTAAGATTTAATAGTACATTATTGCCTAGGCATGGAAGTAGGCAATTGCGGGCCGAGTATTGGATTAAACGGACGAGCTTGCGAATCCGTTTAAAAATACGAAGCCCGCAATTGCTGTTCCTGCCGAGGCAAATATAGTGCTTTTCTCAAAAATCGCAAAAAAAAAATTGTGTTCGAGTCAAATCTTCATCGCTTGAACTCATTTTTTGAATTGCATACAAACAGAAACTTCATGTGAAAAAACCATCACTTCTTACCGCCTTTTTGTTTATGACAAGGAGAGACGCAATTTTTGTTTTAAAAAAAACATAAGCTATTCCAGGCACAAATAAAAAAGTTATGTTTCGAGTAAAATTTGGATGTATAAGACTTGTGCCCTCATTTTATTATGGCCCTTTTCACTTTTTAAAAAGTTACAAGCTAGATAGTAATGGAATTTGTATGCAACATTGCGGGCTTGTGTAGCGAGCACGCAATGTTTTTTTTTTTTAATTTGAGAACTGTCAGTAAACTATGTACTTCGCGTCTCAATATGTAGATAGGAATGTCAACATTTCCGGTCATTTTTGAGAAAAAACTATTAACTATACGTTTTTAAAATCAAAACTCGTTTGCAGAAAGATTGAGGTTAGTTGTCAAACAGTACTGCGGCTCTATTCAACACGGTAAAAACAATATCGTATTTGATCTGTTATCGAATTGTCAACGTTTTGATAGCTCTTATTTTCTTGACAGTAGGTAATGGCGGCTGACGTCATAACAATACCATAACAGGAAAACTACGATATCGTTTTACCGCCTAGAATAGAGGCGCAGATTTGTTTACATCTTTTGACATTTCTATTGACCCCGGCTTTACAGTGCAACCACTTTCTTAATCGGCAATCTTCGTTTTTGTACGAAATACGAGTGACAGATATACTGTCAGTTGCGAGTGCAAGTGCGATAGCGATAGCCAGCCGAACTCTATTAGGAAGCAGGGAGTACCTAAAAAATCTGAATTTAAATCTCTCAAAACAGGTCATCGGGTCATCTTTCGTATCAGCGGGCTTATTTTTTAAAGTGTTTAAGCCAAGATCTGGCTATGTCCTTTGTAAGTTAAAATTAATTTTAAACCTGTATTTTTTGTTGAAACTAACTTTTTTTCACGCTTGATTTTTATTAATACCTTTAAAATAATGATTTAAAAAGACCACGCGTTTTTTTATCTTTTGTGAATCTTTATCGGGTTTGTTACGTACGAGTATTTGTGAATACTTTAAGAGGAATCAATATAGATAAATATTTTTTGATACAGTTGCTCAAAAAGTGGTAGCTACTTTTCGTAGCTGTATTTCTTGCGGAAAGTTGGATTTTTTCGAACTAGTGCTTTTTACTTTTCTTATTTCGCACTAGTGCGTTTTATTTTTCCATTTTTTTAAAAATATAATTTGGTTTCAACTTCCAAGCCGTATATCCAACCAAAGAGTTTGCATGTTCAATCACTTTTTGATTACGTCATTTAGCATTTTAACTATACATATAGGTAATATAATTTTAAATATTTAAATTACATAAATACAATACAGTACATACACACACACAAATTATCTAGGTAATATTTAAAAAAATCAGCGTTGTTAAAGATGGCTGAATGTGAATGAATATTACAAATGATCGGATAGTTGAAGTATTAAGGTGGATTCACGTTACACCATGTCGAAGCCGGGCCCAGCCCAGCACGGCGTAATGTGAATCCACCTTTATGCGTTACCGCTGGCTAATAGAGTATTTAATTTTATGCTTTTTGATTTTTAAATATAGGTCTTAAATTACTATGTGACTTTTTTTTTCTTTGATATGGCTGAATGGACACAACCATTGCTATTATGAAAAAAGTCTGTCAATTAAAAGTAAAACACAAACCCGCCATTTTCGCCAACGATTAATTTTTTTACGTATTGGTTTGAAAGTTTTGTTATGAAAAAATTTGCGATTTAGACGATTGTGAAATACATTTAACACCGCCACATTTATATACAAACGCATTAATTGCAAATAATAGTATTTTACCGGAGAAGTCAAAGGAAAAATATATACCGTCTATGACCAATTCATCGAAAGGAAAAGCGAATACGGAGTGATTTCTTTTTCACAAAACTTACTTTTGGCCTACTTTTTTGAACTTTCTAAGAAATATCAGGCATCTACCATGTGGTCAAAATATTCAATTTTAAAAACTATGATTCAAAACGAAAATGATATTGATACCTATAAAAAGTTACATGAAATTTAATTGACACTGAATAGTTTTATTTTTTATGTATTGTAATTTTTTCGCAAATGTATTAAAAAACGTCGTTTGACACACGTGCGGAACTGTTATTTTCACTCGTCCCGAGTCTTGACCCTCGCTTGCAGCTCGGGCCAAGACATCTCGGGACTCGTTTGAAATGACATACTTTCCGCACTAGCATCAAAATGTACTATTTTAAAACAGTTGCTCAAAAAGCGGTACTTTTCGTAGCTGTATATCGTGCGGAAAGTTGGGTTTTTTCGCACTAGTGCTTTTTACTTTTCCTATTTCGCACTAGTGCGTTTTACTTTTAATTTTTTTTAATATACTAAGCCGCACATCCAAACTAAGAGTTTGCATGTTTTCATAAAGTACCAGGAGTCGAGAGGTAATTAGGGGGTGCGTAGCGCAACTTAGATCGCAGGCGATGACGTCACGGGGCGGCGCAGCGGGCGCGGCGGGCGGGCGGTCGCACCCGACACAGCGCGGATGACTTAGGTAGGTACTTCTAATGTTTATGCACTCCTCGTATCTGACGTTATAATTTTTGTTTTAATAATTTTATTATTTTAAGTAATTTCGGACAGAGTGTGTTCACACGTCGTTATCTCACTTCAGAGGTCCGGGGGGAAGAGGACAGATACAGATATCGACATACACACATACATACACAAATACACATTTTTTCGCAAATGTATTAAAAAACGTCGGTCGATACACGTGCGGAAATGTCATTCTTCACTCTTCCCGAGTCTTACCACTCGTCTACGGCTCGTGGCAAGATATCTCGGTACTCGTGAAGTAATGACATACTTTCCGCACTACCATCGAAATGTACTAATTAGAGCTTGGTTTTGGATTATGGGATAATTAATTAGTATGACAATATCCGATAGTGTTTATGTATTGTAGTCTGTGCCAATTGAAATTGGCAAAGATGTAAACACAACCAGACGAACCAATTTACCATTATTACTCGGTAATCACGAGCTTTTAAAGATCAAGTGAGGTCTTAGCAACGATTTATACACTTGATATTTACTTTCACATTAAGTTTAGGATTAACTAACGATTAATTATACGTTATTTTATATAAAAACACGCTTGAAGAATATTTGAGGTTATGTGTCAAACAGTACTATTCGTTTACATCTTTGGCAATTTCAATTGACACAAACTTTAGATATACTATTTAATTATTTACCAGTTAGACTAGTTGGTAATGACCCTGTCTACGAGCTAGCGGTCCCGGATTCGAGTCCTGGAGTAATTTTGATTGTGTGTGTGTAGTGTTTTATATATTTTTTCATCTACATCTACTCATTACGTTTTCACAACACTGTTCTGCTGAGAACATTGTTGTCCAACTTTAAGAACCAATGAAAATCAATCAATCAATTTTTGTGTCATAGCTCCTTAAAATGAAAAATTGAAATCGACCAATCAGAACACACCATTTTGTGTCGTAAAAGGTGTATTTTTGCTAAAAGATACACAGACTAAAAACTATGTCACTGACTTTTTTTAAATGTAATTCAAACTTGACCCCTAATCTCGAACCACTAGAGATGAAATTACATGGGAGATATGGCGAAACAACTATAATTTTATATTGAGTTGACATTTTCATCTCGCATGTTAGTTTATTAATCTCGAGTGCCATGAGAATAGAATCCAGACTATAAAAAAGTTATCTATGGTAAAATTGGCGGTGATGTCACATTAACATGAATTAAAATTTGAGTTTCGAATATGAATTGTTATTTTATTTCCTCTCAGTAGTTTTGAAAAGCACTATGTCTGCCTCGGTAGAAAGTGCAATTTATGGACTCGTACACTAGAGGGCCTCAACTACGTTTCGGCCCTCTATTATGACTCGTCCAAAAATCGCGTACTTTCTATCCTCTGCAACAATGTACTATTTCACCTCTAGGTTGGAAAGTATTATTTTTTTTAATAGCTACGATGGCCACGGAGTCTAAGATAATTATTATTGAGCTACGTCATATTATTAAAATAAAAGCTTTTCATAATATCTTAACTCGGCTATACGTTAAACGACGTATTTATTACGATCTATAGGTTTATATTAAAATCAATTTACGACTGGTCTATTTTTTTCGCAATTACAGAATATCAACATTCAAAATTATTCCTTTATTCTACTGCCCACCATAATGCCATGACAGCATAGCATGACACTTTTTTTCACGTTTCGGCATGGCCATCTAGAAAATACACATACTGCCAACATTATAAAAGTTTAATCGAGTTGGTCACGACCAAGGAGCTTATATACAACACTGGAGGTTGAACTCTGAACATTCGTCCGAAACAAGTGACCTTTATTACGTCACGAATATATTCCATGTCTTTCTGTAGTTAGAGTAAGAATGAGATGGAAGTCATTTGTGACATGTGAAAGAAAGAGATGAAATATTTAAATACGTAATAAAGGTCAATTTGTCTTTTTCAAATTCTACAAATTTTACTTTATTTTTTTACTGATTATTCGTATTTTACTTTCCTCACAGTCGAAATGAAAAGTAGAGTGTCTAACTCGGGTGAAATAATCCATTTCCCCTCGAACTATCTTGGGTGGAATGGGTCACTTTCAACCCTTGGTTACCAATCTACTATTAAGTATTTATTTCCCTATATTAGTATGTTTTTCGTTGTCTAGTACCTATAGTACAAGCCTAGAGCTTACTTTGTGATTAGTTCAATTTGTGTGAGATTCTCTCAAAATATTTATTTATTTAACATTACTATATCCATATGAATATTAAACAAATTAAGCATGTTTTTCCTTCAATATTTTCATTTAAACGAAACCCCTATGCTTCGTAGAACTTTTCTCCAAAACATAAACAAAACATGTTAATTTAAACAAAAACACGGAATGTTTTAAACTCAAACAGAAAACATTCATTACGGTAATTACGTGCTGTTTAAAGGGAATTAATTATGACGAGTCGTTAAAACATCTGTCTGAAGGTAGCGGGACAGTTCAGATCTACATTTAGCAAAGAATATAAAATACTAACGACCCGCCCTCGCTTCGCTACGGATTATGTAAGTTTTCTTTATCACTCGTACATAATCAGAATAAATTATACACTAAGGGCTCGTTGTGCACTGTGACGCCATGTAAAAGGTCGGCCATATAAACTCCATGTTAAAATCTGTTTTGCTAAAAATATATAGGATTAAATCTTTGTTGGCTTATATCTTGGTTATTTTTATAGCTATTCAAAGAAATATTTTTATTCAAACTGTGATAAAAAGTCAGGAATATTCCTTATTGTAACAGTTAAAAATCATGGTCTTTAAGTAAACTCTTCATTTTTTAAGTTACAGAAGAGCTACTCTCCTTATCACTGTGTCTCCCCATACGTAAAAAGTATTGTTAAGTATAACGATAAGAATCCGGCAGCGGCCGTAACCGAGTCGAAATAACCCCCATAAGCATAAAGGAGGGGGATAAATTCAAAAGTTCGTGAGGAATATTTTTTATCGTGCGTTATGCTCGTACATTTAATATAGGGTAAGAGTTAGCGCCAAAAATCATCCTCGCGGACAAAGAATAAAATGAATAAATAAATGAAAGAATAAATGTAGTACCTACAAGTACTTTATAGTACATTACTGCAAAGACCAGTAAGTGAGCCATCCTGGCCGAGTAGGAGTTAGAAGGCCGAGCCTTTTATACATACGAGTCCAGGATGTCTCTTAATGGTCGAAGCATGTATAGTGTGTTTCTCAAAAATAGAACAAGTAGAATGATTAAAAAAACCGCCTTCAAAAAGCAAAAAATAACTTCTTTAAAATGGTAGGTAAATAGGTCAGTCCAACTGAAGTCTGCTTTTGGTTAAAATATTGTTGGACGCCGACTTCAGTTGGACTGACCTATTTACCTACCATTTTAAAGAAGTTATTTTTTGCTTTTTGAAGGCGGTTTTTTGTTTTTTTAAACATTTATTTTATTTTATACTTTTTAGTGATCCTATTTATGCTGTTACGTAGCTCCACTTCTAAATATTAATAAGAAACTATAGAACACTTCAAGCTCGCCGCAGACAACGCCGCGGGAATGTCATAGTCATATTTAAACCTAAATGTGCTTCGTCATAGTCGCTCAACTTCCTTTATCGAAATATCTTATCGCCACCCTTGAAATAGGTACCGTTAAGGAGTTCCGGTGGTTCCACTTCACCATATAGTACTTTTCAAAAGCAAATGCATGAGTTACAGTGAAAAATACCAAAATCGCTATAGGTGTGCCTGTAATATTTGAGGAGTTCTCTTGATTTCTCCATGATCCCATCATCGGATCCTGACGTGGTGACAATGGGACCAACTAGAAAGTATACCCATTCGAACAACGAAAAAATTTTTCAAATCGGTCCAGTGGTCTTCGAGTAATCGGGGAAAATACATAAAAAAAAAAAAAAAAAAATCCCGACGAATTGAGAACCTCCTCCTTTTTTTGAAGTCGGTTAAAAAAGAAAAAGTTGTAAATATTGATGACCACATGTACCTAACCCTCAGGGCGCTAGTCCGACTCGCGCTTAGCCGTATTTTTTAATTAATTTAAACGATTCACTATATGTTAGACCGGTCGCGATGTACTAGGCGCGCATAAAACGGACATGGTGCGTGTGACGTTCTTGTAAATAATAGAAATCGCGTTATGTCTGCTCTGAGCGAGAACTGCTTTGGGTTTATGATGCCCTGGTACTTTTGTGGGGTAATTGTTTTACGCGCACTTTTTTATTTATTAACTTGTCTTTATCTTCTAGTATCAAACTGCCAACTAGAGCTGATTAATCAGCTTTTCATGTAGTTATAAATAAAAAGCAATTCAAACTGTTTTTTTTTTAAATTAATGTTGCTCTTTGCATAAATCTTAATGGAGTCGAAATAGTTTTCACTTTCATATATTTTTTGTGCCATGTGACATGTGACCTTTTCTTGCTTACCTCTGTGGTCTTTTTGAAGGCTGTCCACAGGTCTGTACCGATAGTTCCAAATTCAAATAATATGGTATGTTATGGATTTTCCATACTTACTTACTGGACACTTTTTGGATTCCTAATTCAAAATCACTCTACTTATTGGACACTTTTGAGAGTGCTCGAGGAACTTTAACCTACTGGCTCCTATTTGATGATGTTATGACAAGATTACATAGCATTTTTGAGAAAAATAATTTTCACCGGACTGCGCAAAGCCTAAAGACGTGTTATGAGTTAAGAAGTGTATGTTTGTATGTATGTGATCAAAAATCGGATGTTCGACTCAAGCTTCTCAGTTATTGGACAGTATTTAATAAATGGGGTGTAATTTTATCCGTTAAGAACATTTGGGTGACCATAGGCTATAAATATTATAAAGGTTCGTCTTACTAGTCGCCAGTCGGGTTGGAATATATAAAAATGTTCTATACTTTTTCTGCTATCGATTTTTTTTTATTGTTGTTTAGTTGTGTGTCTTCTGTGTAGAGAAGTAGATGAACATCTTTTTTTCTTTCTTCTTTCTTTTTACCTTTTTACACAAATTCAGTCAAGGCTGGCGAAAATTGGCTCCTCTAGGGATAAATAAATATCGAGGGACAATCTCACACTTTACTCTTGCCTCGTAAATCTCCACATGACCAAACCTACAACATGGTATAAAATCTGGGGACCTAGTGAAAAAGGGTATAAGTCGACTTAACTTGTTCTACAAAAGGGTATATACATAAAGGGAATATTCATGACTTAAACCCTTCTTCACTTGATCTTCAGGAGACTTACACCCTTTTTCACTAAGGCCCCAGAAAAATGTGTCAATATTTATCACATAAAAAAAAATAGTCCGAATGTATTGTTATTCATAATCATCGCCAGTCATAAAGTGTTTTTAACTGAAACGGTTTTTATTTCATGGTTTTATAAAACAGACCTAACCTAATCTAACCTTATTTACCAGCTAGATATATAAAACACTGTAATGACTTGCGATGATTATGTATAACACACATTCGGACTAAAAAAAAAGTGAAACAAAGCTCTCCCATAAAATATACATACGCGTAAGTCCATAGAAAATATTTATACTGATTAGTCTCCTAGCTCCTAGCCTACGCCTCTGAACCGTAGTTGATCGCCTCCCAATCCGGGCGTAGTCGCTCCGCAGCCGTAGTCACTCTAGCGAACGTAGTCATAAATGTTTTATTCTGACGAAGTTTACGTCGCACGCTCAATTGGCTCCCGATAACAACAGGACAAAGGCTTTGTGACGATATTCATCATTTGACATGCGTCAGGGTTCCGTAGGGTTCCGTAAACGTGATAAGGAACCCTTGTAGTATTTATGTGTAACGACGAAATATTTTAGCAATTAAGTACTAATGTTTACGGTTTGAAATTTGGAACTTTAATTTTTTTGAGTCTACCAGCGATTCCTGAGGAGGCTGGTGTACAAAACAAGAAACTCAAGTCAGTATTTTTCAAATGAAATTCCAATTACATTAATTATATTTAAGCTATACTTAACTTTTTTAAGATTGCACACGTTTTCGCCCTTAACGCAGTCAAAATTAGAAATGAAAATGTTTAAAAAAACAAAAAACCGCCTTCAAAAAGCAAAAAATAACTTCTTTAAAATGGTAGGTAAATAGGTCAGTCCAACTGAAGTCGGCGTCCAACAATATTTTAACCAAAAGCAGACTTCAGTTCGACTGACCTATTTACCTACCATTTTAAAGAAGGCGGTTTTTTGTTTTTTTAAACATTTATTTTATTTTATACTTTTTAGTGATCCTATTTATGCTGTTACGTAGCTCCACTTCTAAATATTAATAAGAAACTATAGAACATTTCAAGCTCGCCGCAGACAACGCCGCGGGAATGTCATAGTCATATTTAAACCTAAATGTGCTTCGTCATAGTCGCTCAACTTCTTTTATATAAATATCTTATCGCCACCCTTGAAATAGGTACCGTTAAGGAGTTCCGGTGGCCATCTGTGGTCTTCATCATCAGTTCCACTTCACCATATAGTACTTTTCAAAAGCAAATGCATGAGTTACAGTGAAAAATACCAAAATCGCTATAGGTGTGCCTATAATATTTGAGGAGTTCTCTTGATTTCTCCGTGATCCCATAATCAGATCCTGACGTGGTGACAATGGGACCAACAAGAAAGTATACCCATTCGAACAACGAAAAAATTTTTCAAATCGGTCCAGTGGTCTTCGAGTAATCGGGGAACATACATAAAAAAAAAAAACCCGACGAATTGAGAACTTCCTCCTTTTTTTGAAGTCGGTTAAAAACGATTGTCTTTTCTATAAATACCTAATCTTTACATAGTATAAAATGAAGTCGCTCCCGCTGTCTGTTCGCTTAGATCTTTTAAACTACTCGACGGATTTTAATGCAGTTTTCAGTCAGTTTTAATATATATGTATAATGAATTTGGATTATAGCGAAGCGAAGCGAGGACGGGTCGCTAGTTAATAATAAGAATAAAAATGAGTATTCAAATAAGAATGTTAAAAGCGATTGTTCCACTAAAAGTCAAACACCAACATCGACACAACTATGACAGACTATTTGAATACTGTAGAGTGCTGAGTGTGTTTGATAAGGTGAAGCTAGCTATGATACGGGAATACAGAGATGTTATGGGGGAATTAGTTAAATATAGAAGATCTGATAGATTGCGAAATCTAAAAGAAGGAAAATTATTTATCACCCCAAGAAGTAATAACCTTTACGGCTTTAGAATTTGGTCAAACTTCCTACCTCATATTTTAAATAGTTTCCCTAAACATGTAATAGAACGCATAGAGGCTAAACCGGGGTCTACCAAAAACATTGTTAAGAGATTTCTTATGTCTAATAATTCTTATAAATAGTGTCCTCACTAACTTAGCCAAATAATCTTAAATTAATAAAGATTTTAGCTAAGTAAAAATTGTAAACATAACAGAAAATTGAAATAAACAGATTTTATTATTATTATTATTAATAAGAAATTTGCACAAATATTTTTTCTGTAAAATCTACGTTATTACTGGAAACATGTACGAATTTGACCGTTTTCATTCAAATGCTTAATAAAGGAAATAGAACAGAAAACTGATATATTAAATAAAATAATAATAAAACTTTTTCCGTAAAACCCACACATAAACCACAATTTATCACATATTAAAATCTTTTATTAAAAAAAATATCTAACTGATGGTGGAAACCGGATCAACATCCGTTGCGTAACGTGGTTTAGGATGAGTTAGCGGACATACAGACAGACAGAAAGACCGACAGACGCAGAAAATAACTTTGTTTTATACTGTGTAATAATAATAATGAAGATATGGAAGATGTAATGTTCACTGGGAGATCTAATCTCCCGGTCAACAAAAAAAAAAAATAACTTTTGTAATACAAATGTAAATGACTTTAGTAATACAAATGATTTTCAATTCAATGATAATGATAATGATAATGATTCAATGTAAATGATTTTTTAAATTTAAACGTTGCTGAAATAATTAGTTGCCACTCCAGGTCTTCCCGTGGATGTCGTAAGAGGCGACTAAAGGAATAAAGGCTTGTAGTACTGTTAGGCGATGGGCTTGCAACCTGTCACTAATACGCTGGTAAACATCTTAGCCTGATTGTGCAAAACGTGGTTAAAGAGTTATCAATAAGTTTTTAGAGTTGTTGGTAATTCTGTAGCTCTGCCTACCCCACTCTGGGAACGAACGCGTGAGTTTATGTATGTAGAAATAATCAGGCCCCGGTAGATTTCACGGTAACCCTGACCACAGCTGTCAGTGGGAGCGGTAGTTTAGATTAATTAGTGCTAATTAAAATAACTATTTATCGTGAAGCGTGAATATACACTGATATAACTCTTAATTGTATAATGAAGCCACAAGCGCGCATATTTGTAAATCGTATTTAAAGGAGTTATTAGATTTTAGTTTATATTTATACTATTTATTTAACGAATGCAGAGCAGAATGATGCTAATTGACAAAGTTGGTGTTGGTCAAGTTAGGCTTGCTAGTGACTGTCGACGAAATTACTGGCGAGTTATTTAAGAGAATTCATCCAGCGGGCCACGGGCGTGTTTATCGGTGTGGATAACCGTGGATAAAACATCTGTCACTTTCCGACCAGGGGTATGATTCTCTCAACAACAACGGACGGACGAACAAACGAGTGATTGTCCAAGCGGCAAGTTTAAGTAGTTCCGTCAGAGCGAACAAAACACATTTTAGCGCGTGTATTCAATTTGGCAGCATGACTTCTCGAACGTATAAGGCTGCCTAATTGACAATGCACGCGCTAAAATGTGTTTTGTTCGGTCGGACGGGACTACATAAACTCGCCGCTTCGATTCGTTCGTCCGTCCGACCGACCGCCGTTTTTTGAGAGAATAACACCCCAGTTTGTTAGTTGATAAAGGCGACCATAATACAGGGCCAGCCTAGTATGGCTGCGTCTATATCGCGCGTCAAATGTGGATAAAGCATCCGTCACTCTCGTACTTATTTACGTGTCAGAAGGTGACGGATGCCTTCTCCAAACTTTGTCACGCGGTAAACGCAGTCATATTAGGGCCCCAGGGCCTCTATTGTAGGCGGTAGGTAAAAATCATATCGTCTTTGACCTGTTATGGTATTGTTATTAACTCCGCCATTACTGTCAAGTAAATAAGAGCTATTAAAACGTTGACAATACGATAACAGGTCAAAGACAAATATACCGCCTAGAATATCCTTTCAACAATCTCAACGGGCCAAACCAGACAGCTCCAACCGCAGTGCACTATCGATTATGCACCCGATGCAAGCCGCTGATCCAACGAGCTGTGGTCTCAATCCACACTGCATGCAATTTCATATCTAGATAACCAGATTATTGTTATAGGGGTATATAATACTGACAACAGCTCTGAGAGCCCTGCCAAGATACACTACGCTAACTAACGTTTATATTCGATTCGTTTTTAAACCAATCGCGTCACTGGTAGATGACGTGATACGAAAAGTCACGTGATCTACTAGTGACGCGATTGGTTTAAAAACGAATCGAATAGAAACGCTAGTTAGCGTAGTGTATCTTGGCAGGGCCCTCTGGTCTTCTTTGTAAAACTATATTACTTTTGACTATTGAATAATATCATAACGTTGATAATACGATAACAAGCCAAATACAATAATAATATTGTTTTATCGAGTCTAATATAATAGCCCAATTAGGCGAGGTGGTAGCGAGCCTGCCTACGAAGCTAGTGGTACCGGGTTCGATCCCTGGTAATAGCAAATACTTTTTTAATGATGCCCTGTCCTGAGTCTTAATTTTTTTTCTATGTAAGTATTTTATAACGATTGGCCGTCTGTAATCTTCACTAAGATCTTTTTTGTTAATATCAAACAAAAGGTAATTGTAAAACTGCCCTCGTTCTTCAAACAGCACAGTGGGTTGAAAGGTTAAGGTTAAGTTTAAGGTTAAGGTTAAGGTTAGGTCCGATAAGTCTTAACGCAAAGTAGAATAACAGACGGCCCAATCATATTTCCTGATTTATACCTATATGTTTATCGCGTTGTCTAGTTCCCATTGTACAAGTTTAGAGCTAAGTTTGGGACTAAATTATTTTGTGATAGATTGTTCCTTGATATTTATTTTAATTATGAATTGATTTTCTTATTTTGATTAGTCTTTACTGACTGCTGAGTGCTGACTGAAGGTCAGCGCATGCATTGCCACCAGTTTATGCGTTAGTTTATCAATATTATTTTCAATATTTTTTTATTTTTTGCTTCAGTTAACAAGTCAATCCTATTTACTTGACGATAAGAGCTACTAAAACTTCAACATTATCGTTACAATTATGATTATAAACCGTACCGTCCGTCGTGGAGATCTTCGAAGAAGGCCAGCAGTGAACCGAGTGAACGTCTTTTAATAAATAAATTAAAAAAGAAATAAATATCAGGGGACAGTGCCACACCAATTGACCTAGTCCCAAACTAAGCTCTAAACTTGTACTATGGGTACAAATATCTTCCCTTACCGGGATTTGAACCCAGGACCGCTAGCTTCGTAGGTAGGGTCACTACCAACTAGGCTAGCGCGTCATCAAATGATGATAATGATGAGCAAAAACCAATTCAAATAGAGTTCCAGCGCTTGTTTCATGTTTTACCCTAAAATTCAGCCCAATTGCAGCAATATTTCATTGTGACCAAAACTCCATGGGCAAATAAAACTTGCACAAAGGGGCCACCGACCGGGCAATAACGAGGCGACACCATGTTTATTTTCACCTGCGAACTACCCGCGTTTGCTCCCTACCTGTACAGTCAACATAATAAACAGTCTTTTAATTTTAACTCGAAATTCTATGAAATAAAAAAAAAAACAATAAAAGGACTTTAATATTTAAATGTAACGAAGTTCAGCTTAAGAGTGGCAAAATACTTATGATACCGACTGTTCATTGAACAGAGAAACTAAACTGTACAGTCAACAGCATAAATAAGTGATCATTTATGTACCTTGTCACTTTAACGTCGTTTTTGAAAAGTCATACAAAATTGTGATACGATTGAAAGCGACAAGGTACATAGATGATCACTTATTTATGCTATTGACTGTACAAAAAAAATAGTTATTGGCATTGCCATACCGACCTTCCTACTTATAGACACGAAATTATCGAGATAGATGAGTAAATGGTAAACCTTCTATATCTCAGAATAATTTTAAGTTTTAACGTAATCTTTTTTCTCGCCAATATTATTAATACAAAAGTTAGGATGTTCGTTACTCAATCACAACAAAACCGGTGAATGCGTTCGGATTGGCACAGAAATAAATTATAGTCTGGAATAGAAAGTAGGCAATTAAAAAAAAAAAATGTACGGCTCCCGTTGGGATGACAAAATTACGAATTCTAGCAGTCGCTAGTAGAAGCTAGTATCAAATAATTTCAGTTAACTGAAATCAATAGCGAAAAAAATTGATGAAAAAGATCCTTGCTTGAATTTTCGTAACCTAGCCAAATTTAACAATCATATCATATCTCTTATTTGGGTGTGTAATGTTTAGTATAAAAACAAATGGTCTAATTTCCATTTTACATAACACGAATTGCATAATTTCGATCTCTATAATAAACCAACGATATAATAATCATGATGCATAAATCGAAATGCATAATTTCCAAAACTATAATGCTCATAAATAATAAATATTTCTAACGGCTTCCATTAATATTAATGTGGTCACAGTTCTAACATAACTTCAAAGAAGATTGAAGTCGGCGACCACATTTTCAACAAAAAGCCGACATCAGTTGGACTAACCTATTAGGTGCCTACAATTTTAAAGAAGTTATTTTTTGCATTTTTGAAGGCGGTTTTTTGTTTTTTAAAACATTTATTTTATTTTATACTTTTTAGTGATCATAATACGCTGTTACGTTGTCCCACTTCTTAGTTGAAATGAAACTTTAAGTTATTTCAAGCGCGCCGCAAGCAACGCCGCGGGAAAGTCATAGTCATATTTCAATAACCTCCTTTTTTGAAGTCGGTTAACAAGTAAATATTCTTCGTTGTAGTCGCTCAACTATCTTAATCGAGATATCTTATCGCCACCCTTGAAATCGGTACCGTTAAGGAGTTCCGGTGGCCATCTGTGGTCTTCATCATCAGTTCCACTTCACCAAATGATACTTTCTGAATGCAAATGCTGAATTTGTTACTAAAAATACTAAAATCGCTATATGTTTGCCTACAATATTTGAGGAGTTCCCTCAATTCCTCACGGATCCTCTCATCAAATTCAGATTTGGTGACAATGGGACCACCTCGAAAGTAAACTCTATCAAACCAAAAAAAAAATTTGTAATCGGTCGACTATTGACGGAGTAATCGGTGAACATACATAAAAAAAAAAAACATACAGTGGAACGTATAACCTCCTCCTTTTTTGAAGTCGGTTAAAAATACATAATAACAAGAAAATGATAGTTATAATAAATGAGTGTATGTTATTCGATCGTATGCCTGATGAAATTAGACAACTGGTTTTTATGCTAAACGTTCATTATGCTTTTCGTGGTTAGTTAAATGAAATTATACAAAACGTTTTTAGACTAATTGAAGCGCACCCCTCTTATTATTATAATATTTAGTTAAATCAATCCCAATCTTCTCGTGAGCACGGCTGTTGTAACACAGTCGAAAAGTCGAGGTAAATGTTTCATTTTATTACGCGATTAAGTCCCGATTCATAGTTTTAGTATGAGTGAAAATCGTGTTAGTTTAAAGGAAAGCATCCCAACAAGTATTATAAAAGCAAAAGCAACTCTATTAGATTACTTACTACGCTTTCACAGCAAAATCGCTAACCAATTTCATTTAAAAAATCTATAGAGATAGCTTTCACCCCGAGAAAAGGCAAACGGTACTTTTTATTGCGCAAAATTTGACATTTCCCGAGAAACATCCCGAACAGAGTCGCAGGCAAAAGCCAGTTTTTTATAAAAGCTTGTTAAACGCTGCCACTTCCTGTTCAGCATGTGGTTTCCCGCGAAATTCGCCAAAAACTCCACGATATATTTCATTGTGACCAACTCCATAAACAAATAAAAGTTGCACAGAGGTGGCGACGCGACAGCATGTATTTCACCTGGCACTACCCGCGTTTGTTCTTCCTGTACAATATTCATTGGGGACACAATGAGTGGGATTTAAATAAATGGTTATTATGTGAGTATATCTGTCTGTTGGTCATCATCTAGAGACTGACCAACCAACCAACTAACCAACCAACGTGATAAACAACTAACGTAACTTTCACCTATGCCTTCAACCAGAATCAGATGTTGTAAATAATCCGTTGTCTTTTGTTTCATATTTATCTTGCTGTCTCTGTCAGCTTTCATTGGCAAACCATCAATAAGTTAAACCTTTTGTTAACTTACTTTTTGTCATTTGGACCATTTGTCAAAATGTACGTCATGGTTTAACATTGTGACCGTGACATGCATTGACACATGGACATTTTGACTTTTATGCTTTCTGCTCATTAGGATTGTGTAATGGGCAGAAAGTATAAACTTCAAAATGTCCAAACTTTGACACATGGACCATTTCACGTTTATTACTAAGTCTCGGAATGTCGCGTCTTAACGGCGCTTTCATCATCATCATTTAAAAATTTACAAAAAAGAAAAATTCAAAAGTATATAATATCGTTATATATTTTTAAAAAAACCGTAACAAAACATGTAGTTAACTGGGTTTTAAACCTTGCTTTTGTAAAAAACAAGTCATCCTCAGCTGGCCTATTTTCTAACGCACTCGCAATCGACTTCAAAGTGGAACAATTGTTTTCATTTTGTATGCAGACTCGCCTTCGATTTTTAAAATGAAAACGATTGCGATTGCGAGTGCGTTAGGCAATAGCCCCTCTGGTCACTAAAATAGAAGAAAATAAGCGCTGCAACACCAGAAGAGAACTCGCAATTACGTTGCCAGCTTTCACGAAGAGACTCGTCGTATCTCTATGAGTTTTCCACACAGATTCATTAATACTTGAGCCCACTACACCCCCACCGTAACCCCCACAAAAACGCTCGGTGTCGCAGGACAGCTCCAATTACTCAACCCTTTCAACTACACGATACGATACGATGCGGGCATTGTAGGGGACCGACGGGGCTTAGTTTCAACACAACAGATACTATCATAATAACCCACATGTGACAAGTTGCAGAGATTTTGCTAAAGGATTATTTAAGGTATACAGAGTGATAGGTTCAGGATATGACATTAAATTCCTTTAGGCTGCGTCCGCACTGACAGTCGGCTTGCTTTGTACAATCATCACAATCATATTGTACCTAATTATATCCCTATTTTTAACCGACTTCAAAAAAAGGAGGAGGTTCTCAATTCGCCTGTTTTTTTTTTTTTTTAACGTTTGTTACCTCAGAACTTTCGACTGGGTGAACCGATTCTGAAGGTTCTTTTTTTATTTGAAAGCTGGTGCTTCCAGATTGGTCCCATTTTTTTAAAAATGAAGATCTGATGGTGGAATCCATGAGGAATCGACGGAACTCTTCAAAATTTATAGGCACACCTATAGCGATTTTGGTATTTTTCATTGTAACTCGTGTATTTGGTCTTGGAAACCACTATTTGGTGAAGTGGAACTGATGATGAAGACCACAGATGGCCACCGGAACTCCTAAACGGTATATATTTCGAGGGTGGCGACAAAATATTTCGATTAAGATAGTTGAGCGACTATGACGAAGCATATTTAGGTTTAAATATATGACTATGACTTTCCCATGGCGTTGCTTGCGGCGAAATTGAAATGTTCTATTGTTTCTTGAGAAATGGGAGAATAACAGCATAATTATGATCACTAAAAAGTATAAAATAAAAAAAAGTTTAAAAAAACAAAAACCCGCCTTCAAAAAGAAAAAAATAACTTCTTTAAAATGGTAGGTAAATAGGTCAGTCCAACTGAAGTCGGCGTCCAACAATATTTTAACCAAAAGCAGACTTCAGTTGGACTGACCTATTTACCTACCATTTTAAAGAAGTTATTTTTTGCTTTTTGAAGGCGGGTTTTTGTTTTTTTAAACATTTATTTTATTAAGTATTATAAACCCAAAAGTGTGTTTGTTTCTTGGTTCCGTCTGGTTTGGTAGTGATCCGCGCACAAGGTTCTACCACCGCACTGAGTTCCCGAAACCGTTGGGACCGGACATTTTTTGCTGACTCTGCAGATCGACGTAGTTTAATGTCGCAAACAAAAAATTTAATGGTTTTTTTGCCGATTTCTTTAACTCTATCAACTATTGACGCTCGTTTAATAGCTCTAAAATGCACAATTTTATGCATTATCAGATGATTAATATGTGCTGTAAATCCACGATTTGACGACGCGCTGGCCTAGATGGTAGTGACCCTGCCTACGAAGCTAGCGGTCCTGGGTTCAAATCCCGGTAAGGGCAGATATTTGTGTGATGACCGTGAATATTTGTTTCCGAGTCATGGATGTTTTCTATATATTTAAGTATATATTTCTCTATATAAGTATTTATATCGTTATCTAGTACCCATAGTACAAGCCTAGAGCTTTATTTGGGACTAGGTCAATTGGTGTGACATTGTCCCCTGATATTTATTTATTTAATAAAAGAAAATAAGCAAATTTCCGTTTTAGTACCTACCAGAAATGTCCAACTTGAATATTATTTTTCTGGAAATCTATAAACAACTGACTATTAAATTTTTATTTACGATATGAAACTACGTCGATCTGCAGAGTCAGCAAAAAATGTCCGGTCCAACCGTTTCGTGAACACAGTGCACCATGCGCAATGCACCTCATACAAAATCATTAATAGGCACGGCCCTAAATCTAACCAGCCATAACAGTAAAACTTCACCGCCTCGCAGCTACACAAACTTCCCATAAATAATCCTATACGCCAAAGACAATATCCAAGAAAAACTTGCAGAGCTTTTTATCAAAAGCTCGTCTTGCCCCGGGCGCGGTGTCCCCGGAAACTATCAATTTGCGTCGTAGCTTTTTGCCGAAGCTTCGCGCCAAGCTTTTTGCTGACTCACAGATACAGGGTGTTCTTGCAGGGTTAGTAAAGTGTTGGTTAAGTCGCCAACGTAGCTTAGTAAGTTGGGTTGATGCGCCACGGCGAAGTATGATTATGTAGCAACAATATTATCATCATGTCAGCCGAAAGACGTCCACTGCTGAACATAGGCCTCCCCCAAGGCTCTCCACTCAGACCGGTCTTGTGCTTTTCGCATCCACGATCCTTACAAGGTCGTCACTCCATCTTGTTGGAGGCCTACCTACAGCTCGTCTCCCGGTCCGCGGACGCCACTCAAGAACCTTCTGGCCCCATCGGCCGTCAGTCCTGCGAGCAATGTGCCCCGCCCACTGCCACTTAAGTTTGGCTATTCTTCGGGCTATGTCGGTAACCTTAGTTAATACAATATTATAAATACACATAATTATTTATATGCTAACAAATACCAACGTCTAAAACCCCGCTTGCATATTTTGTCTCATATCACTTATCATAAAAGCGAGAGTTTGTGTGTGTATGTGTTAGTTTGTTACTCCTTCACGTTGCAACGGCTGAACGGATTTGGATAAAATTTAGAATGAAGATAGCTAATTCCCTGGATTAACACATACATTGCTACAGGACAATGGTCTTTGTAAACTATATCCACGAACAACGTGAGACATGGTTTGCCCTGTTGATAGTAGCCCTGCCTACGCTAGCGGTCCCAGGTTCGATTCCCGGTATTGGCCATTTTTGTGATACGCACGAGTATTTGTTCCTAACTCCTGGGTGTTTTATGTATTAAATTATTTAAGTACGTACTTCTTTATACTGTGTGTGCTAACTTATATTGAGACTGAGTCAATTTGTGTGTAAGATTTTTACGGGTCATTAATTTTACATCACATTTTATAAAACAATATTGCTTTTGACCTACATTGCACAAGGTCTTAAAAAGTCCTAAAATAGACGCATCAGAGTGTATAAAAAGGAATACAAAGGACGGTTAAAGTGCTATCCCAGCGAAGATCATTTCAGCGAAAATCTAGCGAAAATTGCAGAAAGCTGATGCATGAGAGTAGCACAAAAGGGAAGGCCAGCCGTCGATCTAAGCTGAATTTTACTCTTTGTAATATAACTTATTAACTTGTGTAATTATTCAATACAAGGCATCGAGACAAACCTCTCTGTGGTTTAATGGTGCTGTTGAATGTAAAATTTTACTGTGTTAAAGATTCTTGCGGTGCTTTAGTAACGACGTTGATCTTATTCGAACACTTCGAACCGTTGCTAGATTCATTTCATATTACAACGTTAAAAGGAAACTTTACCGAATAAATGTTTAGAATTTAAATTTGAACATTGCATTGTGACGAACCTTAGAAATTTATATGTCCAGCAGTGAACGTGTGTCAGCTGATATTGAGATTTTCATATACAGTGGTGGCCACATAATTAGGGCACTTGTTTTTTCCCCATACAATTGCCTACAAATATGACTTATCAATTTTGACCACTAATCAAAAAGTTCTAGTCCAATTTTATTGCTAAATACATTTTACTTTACATAACTAACTAAGGTTTAAACTGATGAACAGTGAACTAATATTAAAAACGGACCTTATATTTTATAAGGATTTAAAAACTAAGTGCTGACGCGTCTTTACAAAATTCTACAACTTTGTATGAGCGCCGAATATTTATTTTTTCAAATCCTTATAAAATGAAAGATCTGATCTCAACAGAGATAAATTGTACATACATTAAAATTTTACTTTATTAGTTAACGATAAGTGTAACTAAAAATATTATTGGTTAAGAACTTTTTGATTGGTTGTCAAAATTAAAAAAGCCATATTTGTAGGCAATTGTATGGGAAAAAACAAGTGTCCCTAATTATGTGACCACCACTGTATGCCTGTAAACTTTATTGAAAAATAACAAATTACTTAACAAGTCATACTAAGGCGAATTAAGGATATCTTTTTTTTAATAATAATTGTGTTATTATTGTGAAGTCAAAGTGCCTTTAAGGTTGGTAATGTCTTGGGCTCTGGAACTCAGGGACTTCTACGAGTAGCTCAGGGCCTAGAGTCACTATTATAGTATTTGTTTGGGTATCCTGACTTTTTACCAAATCATAATTTGACAAACTATATCATTTTACAAACTTTCATTTCGCGAAAATGTAATTGTGCTTAAACCATTACATATTACGAAGGTTACATGGGCTTATTAAATAAGTTAGGTTAGGTTAGGTTAATGTCCACAAAAAAAAATGTGGAGGGAAGTACGTCTTTGCGATATTGAAAGTTTGTAAACTGATATAATGATGATTTGGTAAAACATTAGTGAACTATTTATTTGTTTGAACAATAAACATTTTTTTATTACAGTGGTGTTACTTGTAAAGTTATTTGACATGTCAAACAAAAGTTCGTAATGTGTTGACACACTGAGTATAAAAAGAAAAAGTACCAAAATCCTTAAAACGATTGAGACTAAAGGGCATTGGGTAAATTTGTTTGAAGAATATTGTCACTTTTTTTTTCAGCGACCACGGATGATTTTTACATAGTTATTTAGAGGACCTCTAAATACACATAGATATATATAATTTACGGCGTTAAATAATATCGGAGCGGAAATTTTAAGGATTTAAGTATTCAGTTTTTAGTACAAAAGTACGCCCAAGTATGAATATTTAATTATCTCCGCTCCGATGCACTTAAGAGTATTACATTACATAACAAAATATGTTTATTTTAAATAATTATATCATAATTTACCACTTTTACAAATGGCCGCTCACCTTGAAAATGTATGAATTTTACAAATGACAACACTTTTACCCAAACCCCTTTGACACCAAATTTTAAATACCTACATAGTTTCAAGCAGATTGATCTATAGATAACAAATGCTCGTCTGTGCTGGTTTCTCATGGCTAAACAAATTAGGATGCGGTCCCAAACACGCCATTCTTCAAGAGGTGTTTTATCAAAGTCGATCCTTAGTAGTTGGGTGGTGACATTGTGTAAGAGGTAGCGTTTAATACATAGCGAATATTAAAGGACCTTCTTATAGCCCATATTGTTTCGAAATGGTTATCGTGTCGTGTTATGGTATTGTTTTTAACTCGGCGACCATTACTGTCATGTAATAAGAGCTACAGAGCAACAAAATACAGTAATACAGGGGTGTAATGCCGTATTTTGTTTGTATCTTTCTTTTCCATTGAGAAAAAAAATGGCCAAGTGCGTGTTGGACTCGCGCACGAAGGATTCCGTACCATTATCTATATTAATCAATCAATCAATCAATCAATCATTTATTTGTGTTTACAGGTCATTACAAAAGATGGTAAAATATGTATAGTGTCACTGTAAATTCCCGTTAGGCGTACAAATTTATAAAGAAATACAACTAATGCTATAATAAATGTCAATAATATAACAGAAATAACGCATAAAATTTAAAAGTTTAAATCTGATTGGTATTAAATATATTAAAATTTATCTATTAAAAATTCATTTACACAATAACATTTTTCAGTCAGTAATTTCGATAGCTTTACCTTAAAACTAACAAAGTCGGTATTTTAAAAAAAACACTTTTGTTGTATGGGAGACCCCGTTAAATATTTATTTTATTTTTATTTAATTATTTATTTTTAAAGTGAATATAAACAACTAAAGGTAACCTATCGCAACCTCGAAAAGTTTTTGACCGAATTTCATTTGACCGAAAACATTTCGTTTTTTATCGTTTCTCCGATGGCACGATTCGTCATTTTTTTATTTCACCATTTGACTTTAAGTAAATGGTTCGTTAGTCCAAGCAACTTTTCTCCTTGTAGTCACGTACCCTATGTATTGTTACGTATTTTATTTCAAAGCCCATTTTTCATTACACCAATGCTACAACTAGCCTGTGGATCGTTTTGTATTTTGTTTCTTAACCCATTTTTCACTTCATCAATGTTACATATAGATTTTGCTACGTTACGTCAAATATTCATTTCGGCCAAAAAATCTTGCTTGTAATTAGTTTCAACTATCTACAAAATGCAACGAGCAAGACGAGTCAGGGCAGAACCGACTCAGATAGGTTATTTTTTTTTCTGCCCCGAAAAACTTGCTTAAGTATAATTTATCCAGACAATGCAAAGATCAAGACAATCAGGGTAAAACCGACTCGGAACGGTTCACTTATTTTCTATAACTAAGAAATAAGTCAACACAGATCAAACAATATGATTTATATTTTATAGCAATCTTAATAATACTTCATATCATCAACAATTTGTTTGACCTAATTACTACTGAAAAATGTAGTTATTACAATTTTAAATGTTTAGCTAAAGTTTTTAAATATTGAATTTCACTCATTTTATCTTTCAGCCTCGTGTGGTTGCCGAGTTAGAATAGTGCCACTCCATGTCTTCCCGTGGATGTCGTAAGAGACGACTAAGGGAATAAAGGCTTGTAGTACTGTTAGGCGATGGGTTTGCAACCTGTCACTAATACGCTGGTAAACATCTTAGCCTAATTGTGCAAATTGTGGTTATAGAATTATCAACAAGTTTTTAGAGATGTTCTTAATTCTGTAGCTCTGCCTACCCCACTCTGGGAACGAAGGCGTGAGATTATGTAATATGTATGTATATGTTATCTTTCATATTTATAATCTTCATTAACTTTTCATCCCTCATAACATACAACTTTCGTCTCTTTTCTGGGGGTTCACCACATAACATTTTTTCTATATCATTCTCGATTATTATCGCCTCTTTTATCAGTTCGCCTACAAGGCAATAAAATTTAGGTTGTTTTTTATTGATCACTTGGTTTATGTGATGATGCCATGCTTCAGCTGAGTTTTGAGTTCTTGGAATAGAGTTTTGATTGACGAAATCACAACTCCAAAACTCAGGGCTGTATTTCGGTTGTGATTTGTAAGTTCCGGTAACATAATTGTTTTCAAACCAATGTGCGAAATTTCTGGCGTCATCTGAAAACAAAAATAAATAATGTGAAATTACAATGTACTTTGTCTAATACATACACCAACTGGTCATATAAGATATATTTATTAAGTGTTTTATATGACGTACTTATTTTTAGGTAGAAAAAAACGTTGTACCTGTAAGCGTTTCCAACAGCTTGTTGAAGTACAATGGTATGTCATTTGCAGGTAAAAAACTCAATGCCATGATACATTTTATTTCAATGTTGAATTTTATATCTTTAGCATATTTGGATGCTAAACCTTGACTTTGTAATTGACGAAACAAAATCTGTCCTAAATGGAAGTTGCATCCATGTAGTATAACATCTTCATAATTTGAGCGCAAACTCAAGATTGCCGCCTTTTCAAAATCTAAAATGCAGATTTTCGGCGCAATTTCCACATTATTTTCCGATCCATAGTCATTTAAAAGACTAAATATTATGTCATAAGAGCGTTTGCATTTATTAGTACATAAACAAAACACTAAAGGAAATGTTTTCTTTTCTATTCCTTGTATGTTGCCGTGAATCGTATATAATTGCTGAAATAATGACGGGACTATCTTAAACGTCCCGTCTAACAGCCAAAACTCAGCATTTTGGAGGACTTGCATCATTTTTTTTGTTGACAATAACATTACTCTTTTATTTTCATCGTAAATTTTGTCTTTGATAATAAAATCTTGGCCATTAATCTCAGTATATTTTTTATCCACGGTAAACAATATACTGTCAACTTCCGGTAATTTTGGCATTTTTGATTTAGTGCGGTATATCACTTGTTTCAAAGCAGCCGTCGACGGTAGATTTTCCAATAAAGGTTTGGGTAGTGCAGATATGTTATTTTGAATAATTTGGCACACTTTCAATCCACTTACTGCGTCTTGCTTAATTTTTCTGACAAATCTGCTAACTCTTTCCTTAGAGGATTAGGTTCGTGATTATGTTCATCACGATCTTTAATGATTTCATGTCGCCTTTCATTATTTTCTAAAGCTTTAGACACCAATGATGACCTACATTTTAACATTTCATTCTTCCTTAACTCGCATACCCAATAATATGTTTGATCAATCACTTTGTTTTTATCGTAAGCGAAACCACTATAGTACATTTTTAATGCACCTCGTTTTGATTTAAATAGTTCACCATACTGTTCAGACATATTTTATTACAAACAATACTGTACGCGTATAATTCTAAACCTCAACAAACTGTGCAGATTACCTTGTTTTTATGTCACTAAAATTGTCATAAGGCGGGTGCTTTACAAAATGGTTCAACAACAACGTGGGTAGATTGACACAGTTTTGTTTGCCAGGAATAAAAAAGTTTTCGCTAACGTAACAAATAGGAAATTAAAAACTTAGTTCATATTTATACAATTACATCTAACTTTTAACATGTTATTGAAAATCAAAACCAAAACTTATCAAACATAACATGGTCGATTTAAAATTAGGTAAACTATGAATAAACCGAGCCGTAATATTGGGCAAAGGATACTAAGGTAAAATCAGAAATAGGAAAAAGACAAATAGACAAAGCATTACATTGGACAACTGTTGATACGCCGAAACCAGTAATGAGGTATAGATAATTTGTCAAATCGTTAAAAAACCAAAACAAGTAATGAATAAATAAAACTATTCGAAATGATCATTCGGCCAAACGTAAAAAAACCCAAACCATAATTGACGAAAAGTATTTGTCGAACCAAAATTCGGTCAAACATTTTTCGAAGTTGTGATAGGTAACCACAACTAAATATTCTGTGAATATTTCAAGCGTCCACCCGTTGCCGTTATTGATATCGAGCAAAAAACGGCAAAAAAATCACGTTTGTTTTGTTTTGTGTTTGTTTGTTGTTTGTTATTTTTTCTTATAGCGGCAACAGAAATACATCATCATCTTTCATGAGATAACAGCCTGGTGACAGACAGACAGACAGTGGAGTCTTAGTAATAGGGTCCCGTTTTTATCCCTTGGATACGGAACCCTAAAAAAGAGACAAAACAGCAATAAAAAAAAGTTTTGAAGCAATATTGTTTGGCTGGAAAGTGCACTACTCGTAGCAGATTATTGCTACACAGCAGAATTATGCTGGTACGGGCTACGGCGTAGCGCAGCGTAGCGTTATTATTTTGTAAAACTTTATGGTGTAGAAATTAATACCTTAGTTAGAAGTCCTTTTTATACTGATTTGAAGGGAAATAACAAGAAATGTGAATACTTAAATAACGTTTTTACTTCTCATGCTCTTAAAATGTTACTTTAGTCGCTGCACATCGGGACTAAAGCTCTTTATTAATCTCTAGGGACAAGTTTTTTTTTTAAATTTAAGTTTGTGAAGGGAGGATTATTACCATTTTCAGTGATTGTGTAGATAGGTATAGACAATTTTTAAGGCGTGGAAATAACCTCAAAATGAAAACTTTGCAAAAATATAAAATAAAAAAAAATCGTGAAATACGATTAATAATTACGAACATGAATCTATTTCATTATATTAAGGATGAATTAATTTTATTGTGCATGGTCCAATTAGTTTTAAAATAGTTTTCAAGTTTGAGTCTGTTGGCTAAATATGCGAGCAATTAAAGAGCCACTTTACAAAAAAAACAACCGCGATACAAATTTGTAAGGAACTTTGTTATAATAAACATTGTAATTTTGTATTCTTTTTTATTTTTCTCGCATTCAAAGTGAAAAGTAGTGTTTAACGCGAGACTAAACAACCACTCGAACACTCTAACTATTGCCACCCTCGCTCAACTCGCGTGGCTAAACATCTCGTGTCATTATGGCTTGTTTTAGTCCCTCGTTGAACAATCTACTTTTACAATAAATTGGCCATAAACCAATTTTAAGCGCCAACAAATTTGTCCCCGCTACCCGCTCCCCGCTCCCCGCTTCCTCCCGTTCCGTGCCTGCTCCCGCGCAAGTCCGAGCACTTTATCAACATCAGCGCGCCATCCGTCTCGATCTGAGATAAAGCGCTGAAAAACGCGCACTCGCCGATTACTGCTGAGATACTAAGATTACACGATTCAGTTTTGTCAGTTCACGACGTCGACGG
The DNA here is from genome assembly GCA_946894065.1 of Acleris literana. NCBI lineage: Eukaryota > Metazoa > Arthropoda > Insecta > Lepidoptera > Tortricidae > Acleris > Acleris literana. Next base: position 1,147,395 of record OX335671.1, read on the forward strand.
TGATCACTGGAGCTCTATTTTACTCTGTAAAACAATATAGCTTTTGACATGTTATCCAACCGATAAATTATGAATAACTCTTATTTATTTGACAGTAATGGCGACCGAGTTAAAGACAACACTCCTCGTAAGGCCCACCATACTACAAACAGGGAGTTTTTTGTGAGCGGGACTTTGAATCTACCATCAAGGCAATAAAGTTCAATTACGTTTGTTCGATAATCCCATTTTCAGTTTATGAAGATAGGAAAATAAACCTTATTGTCATTGCAACACAGTTCAAATTAAATTGCCTTGATTATGTACATCCTATTGCACCCTGGGCCTTACGAGGATAATGATAACATGTGTAGGTCAACTCTTTGTAAAGTTTCTACACTCATCATCATCGTTCTCCTGTCCTGCTCTTATCCCAGCTTATTTGGGGTCGGCGCATATATTTTCTTTCATACTTCTCTATTAGTCGTCATCTCGGTAGTCACTCCCTTTTTAGCCATATCATCTATCACAAAGTCCATCCATCGTTTCTTTAGTCTTCCCCTACTCTTATAGCCATCCACATTCATGCTCAAAACTTTCCTGACGATATTTTCCTCATTCCTCCGCATCATAAACCCATACCATGACAACCGATTTCCACACAACTTTTCAGTCACCGGTGTCACTTTTAGACTTCCTCTTATATACTAATTTCTTATTCTATCCATTCGTGTAACACCACACATCTCTCTTATCATTTATTTTGTTTCTACACTCTGTATACGATGTAATAATCAAACCATTACAAGTTCAGTCAACTGCCTTATTTCATAAGCTCCCGTCTCACTTGCACCCAGCATATTCACATACTCTCCTAAACTAACTCCGCGATCACAGCACCCGCGCTTTGTCACCGAATTAATTCATCAAACCGCCTCAATCTCTGTAATTCCATAACCCGCTGTAGTCTGCTAACGAGCATCTGCGGCCTCTAAAGAACCTAATTTGTACGTAAAAGCAGCTTTCATTCTTCATTATGATGGAATATACGGGGCTCTAATGTGAGCGGGAACGACGCGGTTGAAATACACGAGCAAATCTTCCTAGAGACCGTTGCGGCTGATTATGCGATGCTGTAAAAAATAGTAGTAATGTATCTATGTATTTGAATACTAACAATGAAAAAACAAACAAATCATTTCTAAAGAATCTCTTTTCCAAGGTCCAAGTCCGATTCATTGAAAATCACCCAAACGAGATTATCAACCTTTTTTTAGCAACAAAATACTAGCTGTAAATATTTTGCAGGAGCTAGTATATCACAGTCTTAGATCCCGACGAACGAACGAGTGAATGTCGCAGCAGCGAGTTTAAGTAGTCCCGTCAGTGCGAACAAAACACATTTTAGCGAGTGCATTCTCAATTAGGCAGCTTTATGGGTAAAAACTAAAACAAATGTACATAAAGACGCTATTTAAATGTCACTTAAATGATGTCTAACTCACAATTTCGTTACAAAAATTTATGTGTTTGACGTGAATCGACAGTTTGGTTACGGTGAATAACTCTTCTTTAACTGGACATTTATTTTGATTTTTACCCTTATACGTTCGATCTTATCGACAGAAGTCATGCTGCCAAATTGAAAATGCACGCGCTAAAATGTGTTTTGTTCGCTCTGACGGGACTACTTAAACTCGCCGCTGCGACATTCATTCGTTCGTTCGTCCGACCGCTTTTTTTAGAGAATCACACCCCCGAAACATAATATTTAAAAGTTTTATTAATGTATTATTTGCCCTGCAATGTATTATATTCACATTCAAAATCGTTATCAATTTACAATATAGCCCTATTTCCACAGCTTCTTTGCAATAATGGACTCTAGTATTCAACCTTCAGCGTATATCAAAACGCCACGCGTCCGTCCAGGCTACTCGCCCTTATGTTTCCATTCCAGTACTTCCCGCCAGTGCGGTGGCGCGGCAAGTAATTTAGTTAATGCGCGAGCCGGATTTGTTTACCAATAGACTTGAACACGCGTTTAGTGACTTAAGGTTGGCGCAGACATAACCACTCGGCACTGGATTGGCTCAAAGTGAGAAATTGAAAAGTGAGCTTTAAATTGTTTTAGTATGATACTACGATACGGTATTGTATCCAAAATCAGTGGTGGTAAGACCTTGTGCGAGGTTTGTCCAGATCGCTACAACCATCTCATTCTTTAACATACCGACAATTTAGCAGTGTTGGCATTGTTGTGTTCCGGTGTTCGTAGCGGATTTTGCTAATAGCGGATTTCTTTGCTACAGACTACAGCGTAGAACTCGTAGCATTGCTGGCACTCGATGTGTTATATTATAGAAGCTGTCACATTGGTTATGTACAGTTCATCATCATCATCATCATCATCATCATCATCATCATCATCATCATCATCACCATCAGCCTATAACAGTCCACTGCTGGACGTAGCCCTTTAACATGGTTCGCCAATTGTCTCGGTCCTGGGCTTCCCTCATCCAACCGTGTACAGATTGTGTACAGTTCGTTTCCAGAACAATGTATTTGCTAGTTTAGTAGGCTACATAAATAGTTAAAAAAACATGTGTTTCGATAATGAAGTCCTGAGGACCCAATACTTAACTCATAAATGTACGATCGTAAAATGAAAAGTTGAGTGTCCATTATTTCTGCCTGTCAGCTAAAAGTGCCCAATTCTGGTGCCATTACCGTATACTCTTTCGTTGAAAGCATGGAGGAAATCCTCAATTATCCTTAAATGTAATTCCATCGCACTTTCATAGTGCTTTATCACTTTAACGTCATTTTTGAACTGCTGAACTAATCTTTCAAAGGTGTGAAAGGTACATGGTACTAAAGTGAATAGCTTCTGATAAGGCCAACTGTATGAATGAGCGGTGCAAGTCCACCTCCCAGACCTAGGCTAGATGCATCGCGTTATACTGCGTGCGTGTTCGAGCCAAGTGTTTGACGGCGCTGTTTGCGCGCGAACGTTGTTTGCTCTGATATTCACCGGGATCAAGGACCATTGTATTAATATCATCCAATACGCTGATTATAATCCATCATCTGATTAATAGAAACTGTTAAATAGTATTCAGTCAAGATCGTGAATCAATATAAGGTAAATTTCAAAATCATAGTAAAGAATACCAAACTCGACAGATCTATACTTTGTCAAAATAGGTAATATTTAAAATAAAACAAAATCACGGACTCATTATACTCGCCAATCAAAATGGACCACAGACTCTCAAGATTTTCCCGATTGGTCTGTCCAAAATGTGTCCTGTCTTGATTGGGTAGCATGCTGAGTCACGGGATATACATTACAGATTATGTTTAGTTAATCATAGACGTCAAACACTGGCTTTCTTCTCGGTACGTGAAAAAGTTAATCTAATAGTACTATAATAAGTAATAAAATTAAAATATAAACTAGCTTAATTTGCATATTATTATATTTGTTTGTTATTTGGTCAGCTTTGGCAACATCCAAACACCATAATTATCCTTCACCTTTACCTACAATACTGTCTTAAGATCGCTAGCACTAACGTATATACTTATGTCCTATTCAAATTCGTTCTAAATATAAATCTAAAAAGAGCGACAAACAACGAAATATTTCGAATTCAGAACGTCAGCGTCGCTGGCAACTAATTTGTTTTGATTCAATTATGTTGCCGGCTTGTGTCGTTCGCGGAGACCGATAAGAGTTTTTCCATTCTCGTTTATTGATTTTGGAACACGAAAATACATAAGGACGAGACGATGAGAAATGTTCTCGGATTTATGATAGCTTAGGAAGCAAAAGTAGGCCGTACGTGGCCTGATGTAATGTCAGTTTATTTAACCCCGACGAAGGTAGTTTGTGGTATCGAAGCTCCCAAATGGGTGAACCTAATTTGAATTCGGTTTTTTTTATAAAAAGTTACGTTAATTTGATGAATCGGTTGGGCCGTTTGAGAGATTAAGAGTAAGGCAAATAATGTGATTGTTTCCTACTTAATCAGAATTTATGGCCCATGGGGTCGAAGACTTCTCGAGTGGCGTCCAAAAAGGTGGACCAACGACGTGGCTAAGGTTGCGGGTAACCGATAAATTCAAGCAGTGCAGGACCGCTCCATGTAGCAAACCTTGGGTGAGGCCTATGTCCATGAAGTGGTCGTCTTTCAGATAAAATGGTAATGATGATGATGAACGTTTTTAACTCGTTAGGAGTATCCAATTATTCATAATTCCAGCACCACTTTCCTAATCCACCGTGACCTGGACACGCAATCCTCACCTCAAAAACGAAAACAGAATTGTAACAAAATTCCAGCTTGTTTCGTGTTAAACTTCTACGTTCAACACAAGCTACAGCTAATCCTCAACTTGCCGTAATTGCAGCAAAACTGCGCCCACGCTCACACGAATTTCAATTACGTGTCGTTTCCCGCCACCGCCATTTTGTTCTTTTGGAACGCTTCAAAATGGCCGCTTAAAAACTTGAAATGTTTGCATTTTTTTAATTAAGTTTCTCTGCAGACGCGTGCTGCTAGATTTATTTTAGAAGTGAAAATGTTTTAGTGCTTTTCAAAAACTGTTAATGAATAACAGACTGGAAAATGCTATGCCCTGAAAGATAAATTGTACGATACGATATAAAAAGTAAGGCGTCAGTTATGACATCAGAGGGCCCTGCAAAGATGCACTACGCTAACTAACGTTTCTATTCGATTCGTTTTTAAACCAATTGCGTCACTGGAAGATGACGTGATACGAAAAGTCACGTGGTCTACCAGTGACGCGATTGGTTTAAAACGAATCGAATAGAAACGTTGGTTAGCGTAGTGCATCTTTGCAGGGCCCTCAGTCTTTACGACGAATTTCGAGATATAGGGCTGGGTGCACATTCGGACGTTTCAACTTGCATTGTTGTCTTCGTCATTGACGAAAATCATGATAACTACCAACTTTTGATGCGAAAAACATCACATACGAGGATAGTTTCTATTCCTTAAAGATAAAGAAGAAAACAAACAAGAAAGATGTTAATTTTATCTAGAATACTTAAGCAAAGACATGACAGCGGTAAAACCGCCGAAGACTCACCCAGCTGAGTTCTCATCCCCATGCGGGCCCTTTGCAATTTGGAAACTTAATGAGCGCCATGATGTCCCTTATTCTTAACTAGCTGTACCCCATCCGCGTAGAAATCGCTTATCACTACCCGCGGGTACGGGGCTATAGACCACTTCTTTCCACTTGCTACGATCCTGCCAAATCTCTTTCGCTTCTTCCACATTCATACATCGAGTCATGCATGTATGTCGGTTTTGGGTACTATCGGGGACTGACCAATATTCTGGAATAAAAAAAACGGCCGTCTCTAAGCTATATGAGTAGCTACGGTGGATCATAAGTAGCTACAAACGTTAGTGCTTTGTCGCTTTAATATCACGTTTGAACTGCTGGACTAATCTCTCAAAGGCGTTAAAGCATGGTACAAAGTGTACTTTTTACTACTACCAATGCCAACTGATATCTCTGTACCAAAATCCACGTCGCTTGTATGATGCCTCAAACCGTGTAGAAAAAACCAACAAACATTTATATTTTTATTATTAGTCAGGATGCTTTGTATTATAAGTACGAATATGTAAATAAGTAGATACATTACGTTTAACTCAGCGGGACCCAAACCCGTGTGACCTTCGACGTGGCTGAGGGCGTGATAAATAAAGTCTTACGAGCTTTGTACGTGATATCTGAATTCTACTTATATATATATATATATATGTCTAAAACTTATTTTGTCGGTCTCTCTGGCATCCAATTGTTATGCACTTAGGTACTAAAACTTACTTACTTACTTAGATCCTACTAAGATAATAAAATTTAAAATATTTTTTTTTTTCACCCATGAAATGATTTCCACGCAGATTTATGCTTTAATCCTACGAAGACACCCTCAACAATAAAAAAATATCATGAACGGTTTCAAAGCTTATTTTTTTGCGATCTTTACAGCGTCGATCGTACCATAATATAATATAACATTACGTAACTGACCAAATTACACAAAAATATTATTACAAAGGATGGACGAAGCACGCGTTAAAGCAAAATGAACCATCTAGTGTGGCAAAATGGAATTTTATTCACTGGCAACTGTACCAACATTTTCCTCGCAACATAACAAACGGAAACTAATTTGAATTAATCGTTGTGTCTGAATTTTCAATAAATACTTTTGTGTGCACACCAGTTGTTAATAAATAAAATAATGTAACCTTTCAGTCGAAACGATGGATAACCGTCACAACAAAATTATTCATACAGTTGGTATGAACTTTATATTTACGGTACTAAAAATAAGTTTTTGCCTGGCTGCATTTCATATGGCAATAATTTTAACTTTATCAGTACCAAACGAGCGGATGCGTTCCAAATTTATGCAATTTAAAAATGTCCGCAACAACGTTCCATTATAACTAAAATTCGATTCTACATTTTAATACATTACACTTTTCTCTGGTCCAATAACTCTAGGCGAAATCTACTTAGAAATTTATTACGCCGTTAAACAAAATGAGAGTAATGTTAAGAAAAATGAATAGTTATGTGAGCGCGGAATTACACTGCAGAGCTGCATTAAAATATTATGTGGAGAGCTAACCTGCGGAAGTTTTAGAACATTCATTAAAATGTAACACCTTCCTGAAACCCGACACTCTTGTTCAGGTACCGTTATGACTCTCAAAATTATACACGAAAATGTTGAAATACTAAATAATTATTCGTACTTATTATTCCACAACACTTTACATTAGAGTCACGAATTAAACCGCTTTCAGCACACAAGTAATTTTTCATTCAAACTTTTGCGTACTCCGGAGCGCATTAGAAAAAGGCTCTATAAAGTACCTCGTGAAAATACGCGCGTAAAAACGCGATGGCGGCGCGCGGGAAATTGTCGCCGCCATTTTGAATGCCACTAAGCCAAGCCAGAACGCGTCTTATTTTGGGGAGTTTAAGCTTGTTGGTCGTGGTAAAGTTTTTCGTGTGGATGCGTACGACATTTGGCAAGGGAATTGTAGGAAGTACTCTAGAACCTTCTTCCGACGGATGTGTTAATGGGGGGGCGACGCGCCGCGCGGAATATTGGGTGAGATACGACCTTTATTTTCGCTCGCATTGAAAAATCTGTGCTTTACGTTGACGCGGCTTGCTGGAATGTGTGCGGAGATCCCGATATTGTTGGGATAAATTGGATCCGCCGGTTTTGTGTCATACTTGATGTCAGCTGAGTTATAGTAGAATGATGCGAGACTTCGTGTTATGAGGCTCTTGTGAGGCTCCTGCAAATTAGTTTCCTTTCTTATTTGGAATTTTTGCTTACGGATAGGCTTGCGCGGTTGTTATATTAAATCTAACTAGGTTTTTACAACTTAACGAAATGCATGTGATCATTATGCAAAAACTTATTCTTATTCTTAAATACATTTTAAGCATAAGACGTTTGTATCATTGAATTGTACACTTATTTAACTATAATCTATTGCCCGCAACTATGTCTACGTACAAGTCGCTTATCGCTTTTCCCCGAGCGCTTTATTTTTTACGGGACAAGGGGTATCTTAAATGTTCAGAATATGGACTATGTGTGCCAAATAGCTAAATCTGTTCTGCCATATTGGCGTGAATAAAACACAATCATCCAAACATTACAAACTTTAACATTTTTTAATTTTAGTAGGATACCATTTATCTTTATCCCGCTTTATCCCGCCACGCTGCAGCATTAGACAATGTCTTAATTTTTCATCAGCTAATACAATTAGAAGTCCCACTGCTTGCGAAACGTGTGTTGCTGGGATCCGGATAAATCCGGATAAAACCGGTTGTTAATTTATTCAGTGGCCGGTTGCGGCCGCCGGGTGATTTCCCAGAGCGCCGCCGTCTTGCCCGGTATCGGTTCTTACTGGGCTGAGATTTAGGACTCTGGAAGAAGCATACTAGCTTTAGTAATATTGTAGATATCAGGGGACCATCCCACAGGAATTGACCTATACTCCCGCCGCAGTGAAAGCGATTTGACAGTACACAAAAAAGAACCTGAAACATGCGCATAACAAATCTTTCTTCTTCTTTCTGGTCTTTTACAGCAGCGAGAATATAGTCCCAAACTAAGCTCTAGGCTTGTACTATGCGTACAAGAAGATGAACATACTTATATAAAAAAATAGATGAAAAGGCCTCATACACAAATACCTACTCACTGGCGCCGCGCTTATCACACAAATATTTTCTCTTACCGGGACGGCTAGATTTGTAGGCTGTCACTAGCTAACCGTGTTGTCGATTAGTATTAAATAATTTATATAAAGACGAATTGAGAATCTCTTTTTTTGAAATGAACATTACAAGACAATATTTTTTAAAACCAAACTAACGAAACTCAACTCCGTGAGTCTACGTCAGTGCAACAGAGATTTGGTTATGTCAACTCCTAAATTCATTATCAAAATTAAGACGTCATAATATTACTGCAATCATTGCAATATCAGTGGGTATATAGCTAGGTATTTTTTTTTGCAAATTGAGATTGAGCGAGTGGCTTAAACTTAAGGTCTACAGCTTTTTACAGTCTGGACCGTGATTCTAGGCGGTAAAAACCATCCTCTTTGACCTGTTATCAACGTTTTGATAGCTTTTGTTTACTTGACAGTAATGGCGGCCGAGTTAATAACAATACCGTAACAGATCAAAGACGATATCATTTTTACCGCCGAGAATAGAGGCAATGACAAGTCAATGTCAGCCAACTACCAAGACTATAAGTCCTGTGCACAGAAGAAAGACTAAAGGCATAGAAACCGTACTAAATAAGCATAAAATACATTATGGTTCACTTCTTTTAATTTTTTAAAGAATCTATAGCTGTTCTTTCGTTATTTGGTACATCGTGTAAGGCGTGATTTGGACCTATAGACAAGGAAAGACAAATCCTTCCTATAGGAAGGACAAAGAAGTCCCTGTGTAAAACCTTGTGACAATGACAGTTAAAGAAGAAAAAACAGCCTACTTTTTGTTTCATTTGTTCTCATGTAATACGTAATCTAAAAAGTAGAGAAAGATAGCTGAGCAAAGTACGTCGTATAGTCCGGTTTCTATGCTATATGTTCTTATTATGTGGTCCTGTGTGTTCCTAATATAAGTCAACTTGCATTTTGTTTTAGATAACTTAAGCAAGTTCGAATATCCCCTCGAGATTGGTTTGTTTTCTTTTAATTTCTCAAAAATGGTCCCCAACAAACTCTCCCAAGAAAGACTTTGACCGGGATTTGAGTTACGCCTAAAGCAAAGGTTTATAAGTTAAGGAGCATCCTCACTGAGAGCATTCTACACGCGCATTCTATGAATGAAATAATATTATTTTGATAGTCCTATGTCTAATGGAGGTGACAAATACCAAAAACGCCACTTGAGTGCCACTACTCTTTTGAACAGACTACGAAGAAAAGACTAGAAAGAAATACTAAAGAATACGAAGTTAACACTCTTTAAAGAAGAGATACTGTTGCGCGTTGCGCTCTTCATGATAATAGACAGATTTCTTAATTCCATCCAGTGCATCTACATCCCGCCCACTCAAGTGGTAAATAATGTGCCGTGTTGCAACTGCATCTCTAATGGCGCCAGAGCCGGGGCCCGAGGATGCCACTTACGTGGCACTTCGGCTGATGAGACTGTAGGGCCCGATGGAGCAGTTTCTTTTAAGTGCGAGTCCATTAAGTTGGCTAGTGGTTACAACTTAAATCCTTTCCTAACCCTACTTAAATTATAAATGCGAAAGTGTGTGTTCGTTTTTTTTACTCCCTCACGTTGCAACGGCTGGACCGATTTGGATGAAATTTAAATGGTAGCCTATACCGATAATCGAAGTCTACGCGGACGAATTCACGGCCAGAAGCCAGTTTTTTTATTCTGATATAAATGTAACTTTGTTCGTCTGTTTGTTATGCTTTCATGGCTAAACCGATGAACCGATCTCGTTGAAATGTGTGGCGATATTTTATAGAGCTCTTATCCACTTGACAGTAATGGCGGCCAAGTTTAAAAAAAGATGATGACATGTCTATAGCAATATAGTTTTACCGAGTAGAATAGAGCCCATAAGTGACAAAAGAATGAGTTCTACATGGACTAGGCCGCAAACCTAATCTTACTATACAACTTGTTACCTGCCCTCGCTTCGCTTAAGTTTATATGAGTTTTCTGTAATGCCCGTTCATAAAGTATAATTTAATATACATAAAAACTACTGATGGGCCGACTATTCGGCATCATTTCTAGTCGGTGAATAGTCGGCGACTAGTCGGCAAAAAATGCCGAATATTCGGCACTTTATTGCCTATCATCAAAAATTGTCCACACACGTGATTTTCTTTTCGAAATAGGCCGCATTTCAACAAACTGGAATAAGGTCTTATACCTAGATTAAACGCCGAATTTGTATAGACTAATCTCGGAGTAAGTCTTATTCCAGTTTGGTAAAATGCGGCCATAGTTATAAGTAAAAAGCACTAGCTACTTCGTTTTAATACTATAAGTAGGGTTCTAATTGTTTTTTTTTGTCTTGCAGAAAAAACGTAAACAAAACTGGTCAAAACATGGTAATGGTAGGTAACAAAGCACGACGGAAGAAGCGAAACGTACGTTTCCGAGTTCATCCGAACTTAGCAAAATCCTACGATCGGTATTACCGAATAGTCGGCCGACTGGCCAGTCGGCAAAATTCGTAGTGGGCCCATCTCTAATAAAAACCTTCTGTGAAAAAATATCCAACTGATGATAAAAACCGCGTCAATATCCATAGCGTGGTTTAGGTTGTGTTTTGTTTGGCTTCCCCCCCCCTATAATAACGTGGTGGAGTCTCTGGGATACAATTAGCAACGCGGCGGACGGGGTACCTGGGGAAATCACCGTACTATTATCCTCTTCGTCAATATGACAGTTTCCACTGACGTCTTTTGGAAGGATTCACTACCACTCCCTTCATAACGTTTCTTATTTTTATAACTAGACAAAATATCTCGACGTTAAATAAATAACTCAATTTGAATGTGAAGGTTTCGAGTCCATATTATGAACTGCCAGTGCGCTTGATTTTATCCAAATAAATATACACGTTTTATTTATTTATTTTATTTTATTTAAATATCACGGGATAATCTCACACAAGTTGACTTGGTTCCAAACTAAACTATGTAGATACCTACATTAGATAGAAAACATCCGGGACTCAGAACACACTTGCACCCATCACACAAATATTTGCCCATGCCGGGAATCGAACCCGGGACCGCTAGCTTCGTAGGCAGGGCACCAACTAGGGAAGCTTCACACGCTTTGTGTTTAATTATTTATTTCTCTATGAAAATAATTTATATCGTGGTCTAGATAAAGTACAAGCCTAGAGTTTATTTTGGGTCTGTATTAAATTTTTTCCTCAAATTTTTTATCGTATTCCTGGTACACATATAAGTTCGAAATCGATTTATAATACGCACTCGCCACCGGGGATGTTTTAATTTAAACGTAACGTTTCACTGCACTTTTGAACGTTATCGAATTTGTTTGCAAAAAACGCAAAAGCTTCGAAGCTAAAAAACATATCTTGAAATTTTCAAATATGTACGCTGTGCTAAACGTAGACCCATCGAGTTTGAATACGTTGGATTGTTCTCGGTGAACAGGTCTGTAATAATAACCTACAAACGAAGAAACAAATTATAATTTAACTTATCTTGCAAAACCGACAGTGTAGAGTTTTTAAAAGGTATTTCTGGCTTGGTTAAAGATGCATAGACTAGTATAAGAGCGTATGACGTTGTTTTATTGTATTTTACTTTTAAGAACACATTTATCGCATATCGGGTTGATAAAAATAATCACACTTAATATGTTATAAACCTCACTAAAATGCATTATGAGGTAAATATGTAGATGATGTTCTAATTTTATGATAACAAATTGCGGAATGAAATTACCTGCGAACCACATAATAAAAAAAGACATATTTTAAGAGGATTGTGAACCACCGCTAAAATCTCGTAGCTGTCAAAAAAAAATCATACTAGCTCCGGGCGATAGCGTTTTTCGCCTCCTAATTCTAGTCCGATTTCCACGATTTTTGAATATATTGTAGTTATTTTTTTTATTTTTTAAATTTGTTTTATTCTAAGAAATATTTTCTTGAAAAGGAAAATGCACATAGTTTTTCATGATATCTACAACATATTCAAAAATCGTACAAATCGGACTAGGTTTAAGGAGGAGAAACGTTATCTCATTTTGTATGGACATTTTTAGCTTAACAATCCTCTTAATTTAGAACGCATCCTCATTTAAAGTAAAATGAAAAATTAGTTAAAGAACCAAAAAACGCCTCTGTTGCGCTAGCGTAATGGCCGCGTCGCCGAAATTTCCCGCTCAAATAAAAACAAAATGAGGTGGCTCGTTATCCGACACACGGTAATCCAATCTAGCTGATTCACGCTGACCCCTTTTGGCTAGGGATGCGCCCGGGATATTGCCAGTGGCCAACGACAATATTATTGGCATTAATATGCCCTCCAATCCACATTAACATGACAAAGGCAATAATGATGGTTTTGCCCAGTTGATCGTACTTCGTTTTAACCCATCTTGGTTCCGTAACCTTATACACTCACATGCTTTGTGCAACCAGATTTACCAGTGATAGCCCTTATTTCGTTATAAGTATGGTCGATAAATTTGCACGAGCACTCAAGTCGATTTTTTTTTAATGTTACCTACAGCCGCAAATTGTCAATGATATGAAATAAAAATGTTATTAAAATAGAAATTACGATCATGGTTCGAAATAAAATGAATAGAGGAGTATTTATTTGTCATAGATTGTTTATACCGTCTGAGTATTTTGGCCTTCCATAATTAGAATGCCTGAGCTTGCCAGACACAGCCGAGTATGGTTTGACTGTATGGCATAAGACGTGCTTTTTTTATGGTACTTTTTATAGTCTTCGGCGAATATTTAATTTCAATACAGATTTTGAGGAATACACTAAAGTTGTAATTTCCGGCCATGACCTTAATATGTTTATTTCAACTGTACCAATAATATACGTATACATATGTAGCTAGTTTGCTGGCAATATTGCCATATTGTAATTTTACAATCGCATTAGCCATTTAAGCCAGCTGGTCGCGGCACATCCCTAATCCGGGCTCTGTATTTATTTTTCAAGAGATATCAGCGAATACAGCTTGTGGACTGTACCAATTTAATGCAATGTTATAAGGGTTGTTTTGGGCCTAATTCAAATGTAACCGCCATGTTAGTCTGCAGTATTTTGGAAGGCGCATGTGGTACTTTTGAGTCCTTAGTAACTTAATCAAAAAAAATACGTTGAGTTAATAAATAAATATAAAGCAAGCTTTAAAAACCCGACTGTTTTTTGATACTGTCGTCAATATTATGTTAAAAACATTAAATCAAAATCCGATCCGAGACACTCGCGCCATGCGCCATCGAGACAAATCTAATGACGTATCGTTTATCAAAATCAATTGACCCATTGAGTAGTTATGAGAGGACATAGTACCCAACATACATACAAACATACATGTCATACATACATACAGGTCACACACGTAACCCTCCTTTTGGGCTTACAAAGACAGAGGACTGGTATATTTTAAGTAGCATTTATAGGGGTATTCAAAAGGCATACGGTCGATGATAGTGCAAAACCGTGTATCTAAAAAAATGGATAAGTAAGTTGCAATTTGCTTCTTTGAATTTGTTAGTTAAAATGTTTTGCACAATCACCGACGATAATACTCCTAAAAGTCGAGAAGGTTGATATTATTTAGTAGTTTTGCGATTTGAATCACCATCAACCATTTACATCCTTTTAACCAACTGAAATGCCATCTGCTAATATCTAAGTAATTTTATCTAAGTTTACCTATTATATCTTAGCAGAAACCTTACAAATACAAGGTTATGAATTATGATTTTCCTATAGAATTCCGACAAATGGAAAAGTAAATGCCATGGGAAAAGAGGCCGAAGCTAGAAGCCTATTAGTTTCCGCATTTTACTATAATTAAGTTTATCATTATTTATTTTCTTTTGCTGGCTGGTAATGTTATTATACTAATATTAGAGGAGTACAGACGTTAACTTTTTATATATTTTGTTAATCTAACACGTCACGAGAACTAGAGTAGATTTGGGTTATATTTAGAACACAAGGAACACATGCCTTTTAGTAGGACATTAAAAACTTTTATCTTGTAAAATGTGGCTCTTTTAGATAAAATACGTAGACAAACCGTGGACAAACTTTTTTTTTAAATATAGATAGTTAAATAATTCAGAAAATGTGGTTATCGAACCAAAAACTTTGTATCATGTTTACTTTGAAACATGGTAATATATTTAAGTACTACTAAAAGGAAGAGCAATGTTTAATGGACGAGAATAAAGTGGAGCTTAAAAGTTGTAAAAGAGAGTTATACAACTTTTATAAGATACAATAACCTAGAAGCTAGTGTAATAAAGTTTTTAGGGATAGTTTATGGTATGTCTTGTCCACATTACCGTAAACAAAATATATAATGATTACTTATCAGGTTATAGACACCATACATACATGTTATAGACACCATGATTGACGGTTGACAGTCGGAGAAACATTGATAGCTTTTTTAACAAAAATGTGGCCTTTTTTTAAGATAACATTTTTATGTGCAGCTACGATTAGTAAAGTCAAAAACACGTGTGAATCTCTCTTCACTTAACGTACTATACCTACCTCTACGAGTATTATTATTCTCCTATGCAGTCGTTCACGTTTGTAGAATACAAGTAATTAATTATTTATAGTAGGTACTAATAAAGGCACATTTTCTTGAACTAACTATCTAACCATACACTGATAAAACCATAATAAGAAAGCAAAACAAAACGAATTTATTTACATTATAGTATTCTAAGTAATTCTTAGTCTTTGTTTTTACCCGAAATCATGACTTTTATTACTATGTTCAAACTTTTGAACTCCCAGCGCCTGGAAAACCCTTTAGCAGTGCTCTGGGGTTGAAAAAATGCCATATCATCCCTCTAATCGACGCGGAATCTCACCCTACTCACTGTCTCGTTACGATCTCCAAAGAAAGGACCCGGAAAGATAATTATAAGCAAACGCGCTTTAAATTTTAATACGTTTTTGCTGCGAAAATTTAAGTTTAAGTAGAAAATTGCGTATAAATCAACCCAGAGATACATTGAAAATCGAAGTTCGAAGTTATGTTTAGCTCCATCCCTGTCACTCGTCAATTGAGACTAAATCGAGAGAAAGGGATAGAGCTAACGTAACTTCAAACTTCGTTTTTAGGGTTCTATAGTCAAACTAGGAACCCTTATAGTTTGTCCATGTCCGTCCGTCCGTCCGCAGCTTAGCTCAGACTCTTAGTTTTAGAAAGCTGTAATTAGGCATGAATATACGTATAAGTCACGCCGATAAATTTGTAAAATGAAACCTTAAAAAAATCGACACACGTAACATGGGCATGTATTATTATTTTCTCGCCTACCCCATTGTGTGGGGTGTCGTTGGATAAATATTTCAAAAATATTGCGAGTTTGTGCAAACAATTTTTCGATTTAGGGATCCGTTTGTGCAATATTAAGATGTGTAACAGTCAATATTTCTCTTAAACTTTGACCTGTCTCAAGACGATTATCTCACTCAAGATCAGTTTTTTAATTCAATGTATAGGTAATTCAATTCAAGTAACAGTCATGTGTCATGTACCATGATGAAAACCTACTTGCTCAAATGTCTAACGCGAACACCGTGCAAAGGTAAGAAAACCAACGCCATCAATACCGTAAACTCGTGTTACTTTAGCCCCGGGGGGTAACATTGGCCACCCTTAAAACTATAACTATTTTAGTGGTAATCATCTTAAATTGTTAAAATGATTATATAAGTAGCTTGGTCCTGATGTAACATTTAATGGAATAATAAAAAAAAATATTATGGTTTTTGGGGTGGCCAATGTTACCCACCCCCGGGGCTAAAGTAACACGAGTTTACGGTAACCTTCTTACTAATTACAAGTCTCAGTGGCGCTGTTATAGCAAAAATAACTAAGATTCTATGAACGATTAAGTTTCAAGTTTTGGCCACCGTCTCAAATAAATTGGTAAAGTTATGAAAGATATAACGTTGGCGAACGTTCAAACCAATGTTCAAATGGCCGTTTCGGCGGCACTTTGACGCATTTGCGTCGTAGTTACAGTTGAATTCCTTTGCATACCTGAGGCTCTACTTTGAAAACCGCTTTGAAAAGTGCTCACAGACTGTATACAGTGTGTGACATCCATAAGAACATAAATTTTAAGTAACGATACCTAGCTTTAAAGGCTGTGAACCCTTTACAGAAGGAATTAAGTAAAAAGCACCAATCACTTAAGTAAAGGTCCATCGAGCAGCAATGTATAACATTGAGTCTAAGTTATCTGCAAGTTAATTGAGGGTTAGTTGAGCTATTTATGATACCTACATTGCGCGGCGAATTAGTTAGTATGAAAAAAAAAGTAGGTACACTTTATGTTAACAATACACATGTTTTTATGTTAATGAGGATGCATATTAACTATTGTCAAAATATATGTTCGTATGGATGTCACACACTGTATACTTACAGAGGGCCCTGCAAAGATAGATCCTGTAGATGCACTACGCTAACTAACGTTTCTATTCGATTCGTTTTTAAACCAATCGCGTCACTGGGAGATGACGTGATATGAAAAGTCACGCGGTCTACCAGTGACGCGATTGGTTTAAAAACGAATCGAATAGAAACGTTAGTTAGCGTAGTGCATCTTTGCAGGGCCCTCTGATGTCAATGAGTGTGACAGCGATAAACATAGTATAGGTAAAACCAATTCGCTTCCCACCGTCTCTCCCTCGCTATGTACCTACGCTTAGATTTTTCAAACTACGCAACGGATAGAAAATGCGAGTTTCATCAATAGATAGAGTGATTCAAGAGGACCTTTGGTTTTTGTAAGGGTGTTAGAGAAAACTCACATAAACCGAAGCGTAGCGTGAGTGGGACGTTAGTTAGTCTAAGTAAATGTAGGGGTCGCCATTATATCGGAGATTCTTATCTATCTAATAGTTATGTTTTGTACCGCTAGCATAAGTAGTATTTTCTGGTTTATCGCTCAGCGTCTCTTTCATTATAGCCTAGTTAGAGAAGCATCACCGATGCAAGAAGTCCTAGCAAAAACCGCGTGTTTCAAGTTTTGAAGCAAATGTTACAATTTCAGTGCCAAAAACTACATTATTATGACTTCGTGGAATGGTGATGTTACGTCTCGACCAAAATGGTTGAAACGACCAAGTCGTACCTCATTGGCTTGATTTGGCACGGTTTGCGCTTTTAACTGAAAATAATAGAGTGGGATGGGACATTGTATTTTTTGAGGTTCAATTTATGCTAGCCGAGAAAGACTTGAAAAGTCGTGAAAGAAATGCTGTGGTATTTGTGTATTCAATCATTCCCTCTCAACCTCCCCTACGGCTTTTGAGAAAAAATCTTATCTTATCTGGCCGCGATTAGAAAAGGATTAGAGGTGACACTTTTACCATTATACTTATGGCAAAGTGTTCCATTCCCAAACTAATCGCGGTTTCATAATAAAGGCCGGACAAGCAATGCGTTTTGTGTTAAAGGAAAGTCATAGGTTGGCATAAAAAAGTTTGGAAAATATATCTAAGGGTGCTGTTCGGTATAAAATCATGGCAACATGATCCAATTTTTAGCCAACATTATGATGCTTCAATATGGTGGTTGTAGTTCTACCTGTAACCACGTCAAACTCTTCTTTGCCAAGCTGTAAGTACAAATACAAATAATTTATTTCCAAAACTTACATACAAATTACGGTTGAATCTAACCCCCACACTAGGCATTGCCTGTCCCGTGTATAAGTATACCGTATATGGTTCTAAGATGGTTAATATAGAAGACTGATTTCTTTACGACTGCTGATCCTTACTGAAAATGCGGTGGAAGGTGGACCCATTGCTATGTCAGTACGGTATTAACAGAAACTTTCATTAATACATTTTTTTTCATGTCATTCTTAATGGGCTGGAAAACAATTTACTTTTCACGCCAATATGTGGCCGCCAGTTAGTTATTGCTGTTAATCTTACATCGTATTTTTGAGCAAGACGCCCATAGTTATTTCTCCCCGCACATAGTCGTTTAAATGTTGCTTATCTAAACAACCCTTCAGAAATCAATAATGGTCTACTCAAACGCAGCTAAACAACACAAGACCGTGAAACGGAACGCACACCAGCTCCAGCTGATTGACATTGACAGTTAGCAAATTTCTCAAACAAAACGTAGTAGTGAAAAACGATGGCTTTAAGCTATTTTACAGAAAGTGAAGCCCCTCGGGATTTCCGGATATCGTCTACTGAAAGTGAAGGACACTATACAAAATGTTTACTATGTTACACAGTGAAGAAAAACTTCTATTGCCAAGATTGTATACGGACAGGAAACTTCGTACATTCTTCCATGCCTTACGCAGACAGGTCAGTGTTTTTTTACTATGTTTAGTGCCAAATTTGTTGACTCACTTCGTACACAACATAATGTGCAACGCAGTTACTTCTAATGCGTCAAAAATGTTGAAAACAAGATGAAATCTATGACCATATGTGAGGACACGAATGACTACTAAACAAAATGTTTTTTTTAACGTTCCGTATTTTTAACTGCGTAGACGTTTTTGTGACTGGATAAGCATGCGTTATTAATTCTAGGATAATGGATAGGAGTTCCGACTAGTATATTTTTATCAATCTTGATGATTCATCTATTTTAATTGGTTTTATGCTTGTGTGAATCTTCAAGGTTATATACATTTGTTTTGATTCGTACTTGACTTTCTAGACGGTGGTCTAGTTTTGATTTGAAAGTGAATCTCATTACACTATTAAGCAATCCAGTGCTCAAAAACATATCTTAAATATTCTTATGACAATTTGGTTTTGATGACAATTTTTTTGTATACAATGACCTATTTTAATTGGTTTTCAGTGCATTTCATAATATATGTTCCAATTTCAATGTAGAGTTTACAGAATGATTCAGTGTAAATAGATAAGATTAATTGTAACTTTCAGATAACAATGTTAATTTTGACATTAAATGATAATTATTAAGGTTCAAATTGCATTTCTGGGGAATATTCTACAACATACAAGTATTATCTTGTACTATATAAATTCAACACCATGCTGCACACCTATTAGTATCTTAGTGTACCTGTTAATGTTATAAAATGTGAAAGTACAGTTTGTTCGCTCAAATAGTGTGCAGTGTCGTATGGTACGCGTGCTTCCGGCTTATTTCCGGTCGCAACGCAAAAAAATGTAACTAAAAGTACCCAAGGCTAGAACCCAAAACTATAAATGTGCAAAATTGCACTATGTAAGAAAAGAAATCATTCGGGCGCCAGGGCCCTATGCCAGGTAAGAAAGAAAACGGATAGCTTAGTAAGAAAAATGGTAGAGTACTGGATACTTTTAATCTCAAGGCGGGCGTGGTTGTAGTCAAAGAGTTAAATAATTAACAACAAATTGTTTACAGGCTTTTTATTCACTAATAAATTATGTTCAGGCGGTTACACGGTAGCAAATAACCTATATACTTAGGTGGTATCCTAGCTAGAGCTTAGGTCTATAGGTTACAAAGAGATTAGATCTTAGGTGTTTAGTTAGAAATTAGGTTTGGTCGTTCACCTGGACATGTTGAAATTAGAAAAGAAAGAAAACTTACAATTTAACGAAGGTAAAGTTACTAAGTGTCCACCAACTGCACCAGAGTCTCTTGGTAGAACGAGGCCGTTTCACGCCAACCTCGTCCAGGTCACAGAACTCCTGCTTCGCAGATCCGGTACCGTTGATGAAGGGCAACGAAGAGGGGGTGATTAAAGAAACTATGGACCAGAAGGGTCCTGTCAAGGAACTAAAGGAGAAGTCGTCGGAAGAGAAGTATAGGGCGAGAACTAAGTCTCAGAAAATAAAAGAAGTAGGAAAATTTGCTCGAGGGCGTGAAATCATAATTCCCTAATACAAGCGTTGACTTAAAATTAAATATTGCTCAAGGGCGTGAAATCATAATTCCCTAAATCAAGCGTTTTCTTAAAAATAAATAATGTTGCTCAAAGGCGTGAAGTCCTAATTCCCTAAGAGTGAAAGGCCACAGCCTAGATAAAAGGAGGGAAGTTATGTTATAGCATTACATGCCCAAAAAAAGGGTCCATATAAAATGGTTGATAAGTTTAAAAGGGTAACTACATTGTAGTGAAGAGTTAAAGGCGAGTTGAAGTTGAAAGGAGTTAAATGTTGATTTTAGTTAAATGGTAATAAAATGGGTGCGAGATCGCTGAAACAAGTAAAAATAAACAAAATTAAACCCGTGCGTAAGAAGCAACGATTTGCCGTAGGCAACATGGCGGCGAAAAGTTTACTGTAATTAAATATGAAAATACGTACCACCCATTTATTTTATAATAAACCGAGTGTTCCATCGCCGGTTATCCGCTGGTGCTTTGGTATTACGGGCTCACAGTAGCATCCCGACTGAAATAAAACAACAAATCGTAAAATACGAGGCCCGAGACCCAGAGGGTGGAAAAAATAAACATCGCAATAGTAGTATATTTACCGATGGATCTTCAGGTTTTGGGTCAAATTATGGCGCGGTGCCACATCCTCGCCGTCACCACCAAAGTTTGATGCAAAAAACTGTCCGGATAGCTTTGATAAGCTGGGATTAGAAAAAGAAACAAGCCGGCGTCACCGAGCTCCCGTAAGGAAAAAAATATCAAAACGTCTCCCTGCCAGCACCATCCAGGTGTTGCCAGTGCAGAGTCAAAAACGGTTCGAGACTGTCAAAAACCCGACGCCAAACGTCCCGGAGCGAACATTCGTTCAGGCATCTGTCAAAGCGAGCGTTGGTCTAAGTCGTCTTAGAGCGCCAACGAACGAGTGAAGATGAAATAAATAAAGAAATCGCAACGTATGTCGCGCGAGTTTAAATAATCGCGTGACATTACCCCCTTCCCTGAAAAAATAAAAAATAGGAACTATTTTTTATGCAAAAAGTTAAAGTCCAAAACCAGAAGTTAAACGACAGTAACCACCGAAGGATACCAAACGATAGGTACGACCACCTAGAACAAGCAAAACTTAAATAATAAAAAAGTTAAAAACGATAGAGTCTTAGGGTAGAGACCCATAGAGACAGCATGCAATAGAGCCATAGCTCTCAGGAGTAGAGACAATAACCGCTCCTACAACAGCAATCATCAAACCGTGTTCAGGAATCCTGAAAAACCACAAAACACCGAAAAGTCAAAGAGCAATTCGACTCAGAGACGGTTAAGTCCTAAAAGTCCTATAACCTTAAATGAATCAAGGAAAATTATGTAAGTTAGCATAGAGCTAAAAAAGTAAGAAAACAAGTTAAGTTAGTAGTAAAGCTAACAATATAGAACGGTTAGGCCGTCTAGCCACCGGCTAATAAAAGCTTTAAAACAAAATTTAAGACAAGCTGAGTTAACAGTAAAAATAACTATATAGAACGGTTAGGCCATCTAGCCACCGGCTAATAAAAGCTACAATACAAAATTTGACAGCTAAAACAACTCCAAGTTGAAGACCAACAGAAAGACAGATAGGCACCCTCGCCTCCGGCTCGGAATCCTTCAACAAGAAAGTGTCTAACTACAGCTGAAACAAATTAAAGTGAAATTTAAGTTCATCACTTACAAAAGTTCAAACTTACAAATGTTATAACGCAATAACTAAGAACAATAGTAGCGTAACAGCGAATCCACTTTGTGACTGGCTCAACCCTACCAATCTTCCATTCACAAAGGGAAAAAACAGAAGGAAATAATCTTCAACTATGCGACTGGCTCAACTCTGCCAACCTTCCATCCGCACAGAGAAGCAAAAAGAAAACTCAACCAAGTGACTGGCGCAACTCTACCAATCTTCCAAGCACAAGGAGAGGAAATAATAAGATTTCGACAGATGTCAAAATAAAAGAGCTCTACTATGTGTCTGGCACAACCCCACCAACTTTCCATGCACATAGAGAGAAGTTTGTATCACAACTAGGCGGTGATACAAAAAAGAAAAGAGGTGCTCTACTAAAAAGTAGAGGCAAAAGGGTCCAGCGACCGTGTAGCAGGTGCTACAACGAACCGGAAGCTGAAACAAAAGGGGCACTGTCAGGGATCAGCTGACAGGCTAAAGTCAAAACAAGTTCGATCGAAAAGAGTGTGTGTCAAGTCCAGGGAAATCCTTATATATAAACTTAACAAGAAAATATGTACTAACGAGTACTTAAGAATAGGCACTTATAAAAAGTACTTAAGAATAGGTACGACACTCAACTATCTAACTTAGAGTACGCACACAAAAGTATGTACATGTGGAAACAAATGTACATATAAAATATACAACTCTTATATGCAGGAATGTATATAGAGCAAGCTAGCAAAACCGAAAATGTCCAAAGCTCTTTTTTTTTAAATAACAACAAGCGAAAGTGCTAATGAGATAAGTCCATCCTAACAAATTCACCAAACACGGCTTAACATACAACCTTACATTCATCACGCAATCAGGTGCCTTGACCTACTCAGAACACACAAACAGTGAAGTTATGGACCGAATAAAATTAAGTTTTAATAATGTCTTTTACATGATAACGTCCTGAAGTGCCTTTGGTAAGGTCTTTTAAAACATAGACATTATCTGAAATTTTGTTTATAATTTCACATTTAACGAACCTTGGAGCTAATTTAGCCGAAAAATAGTGCGCAGCACTGGATTGAACGAAATTTCGTCTCCAAACTACATCACCTACAAGATAAGAGACGGCTTTGCGGCCTTTATTATAATAAACCGCATTGCGCTTAAAAGCTTTCAATAGGGAAGTAGTGACTTTTTCAAAAATAGGTTTTAACACTTGAAAGGAATTAGCATAAGAATGACGACTATCTATAGTTAAGTCGTCCAAATTATCAAGGGAATTACTAAAACGATGCAGAGAGGCATCAAAAATAAGCTCTCTTCCGAACATAAGAAAATTGGGAGTAAATTCAGTAGCAAAATTAATTGAGTTGTTTAAAGCCAACTGAATATGAGGCAAAAACTTTGACCATAATCTATGGTCGTCCTTTACAAAACAAGAAATACAAGTCTCTACGGTCTGGTTGTAACGCTCAATAACGTTATTTTGTGGGGTGTACAAAGTATTATAAAATATTTTATTTATATTAAATTCTTTAAGGAAGTCAACAAAATGTTTTGAAGTAAATTGAGTACCATTATCACAAATTATTACTTTAGGGGAACCAAATTTTAAAAATATATCTTTTTCTAGAAATTTGCAAATGACTCTAGTAGTAGCGTTTGCTAATGGAAAAAGCCAAACATATTTAGTAAAGACATCTACAACTGATAAAATGAAACGATGACCAGAATAGGTACGGGGTAAAATTCCAATTAAATCCATGGATAACATAGTCATAGGTTTATCAACAATTTTGGGGTTAACAGATATACCGAAAGGAGGAGCATTAGAGCATTTATGAGCTTTACAGGTGTCACAGAGTTTAATATAATTTTGAACATCAAAAAACATCTTATTCCAAAAATAATGTAATTTTAATTTATGTAAGGTTTTATGTATACCTAAGTGACCAGAATTGACATCATCATGGTTATTTCTGATAGTTTCCAAAATATTTTCTTTGGGAACAACTATTTTCCAATCTAAGCGCGAATTTTGATTAAATTTGGGTTTACAATATCGGTAAAGAGTTTTATTTTCCACTTTGTAATTTTTATATTTAGTGGGAAATTTTTGACAATTTGTAAATATCCTTTTATACCAAGTATCCAAAATTTCATCATCAGGGGAAACAAAGTCAGAGGGACCAATAAAAGCAGCAATTTCAATGCGAGATAAAGCATCTGGGACCACATGTAAAGAACCCTTTTTATGAATTATATCAAAGGTATATTGAGAAATCCGTGCGGCCCATCTAGCCAAACGTCCGCTAGGATTAGAAAGACCTAACAACCACTTCAAACTTGCATGGTCTGTAATTACAGTGAATTTCATCCCTTCTATATAGGGTCTAAAATGTTCAATGGACACCAAAATCGCTAACAACTCACGCTCTGTCGTACTATAATTCCTTTCACACTTGGTAAGGGAGCGGGAGAAAAATGCTATAGGGTGCTGGTCTCCAGCATCATCCTCCTGACACAACATACTTCCCATTCCCACCGAACTACAATCGCAATGAAGGAAATAAGGTTTTGCAAAGTTAGGGCACAGCAAGACAGGAGTGGACATTAAAGCCAATTTTAAATTATTAAAAGCATCATCAGCTTCGGTATTCCAGACAACATTTTTCTTAGAATTTTTACTACCACCTGTAAGACAAGTTAAGGGGGCAGCAATATCAGCAAAATTTGAAATGAACCTTCGATAATAAGAGCAAAGACCTATGAAACCACGAAGCTCCTTCACAATAAGGGGCTTAGGGAAATTTTGAATTGATTCTAATTTAGAGGGATCCGTATGTAAACCTTGACTGTCAACAACATAACCCAAGTAGCGAAGTCGGTCCTTACAAAACTCACACTTTTTTAAATTTATGGTTAAACCAGCGTCTTTTAAGACTTTATGAACTTTACCCAAAAGTGAAATGTGATCAGAAAATTCAGAAGAAATCAAAATTAAGTCATCTAAATATTTAAATAAGACATCATCAAACTCAGGACCAAACAATCTGTCCACTAAGCGCTGTAATTCAGCAGGTGCGTTTGTCAACCCAAAGGGCAAACGAACATACTCAAAAAGTCCTTTACCTGGAACAACAAATGCGGTTTTTTCACGTGAAGATTTCTCCAATGGAATTTGCAAAAATGCCTTAGACAAATCTATAGCAGTTATAAATTTAGCACCCCGCAGGTTATCCAGAATTCTAGAAGTATAAGGTAGTGGATAGGAGTCCTTAATAGTAACCGAATTGAGACGCCTAGAATCCAAACATAATCTTGTGCTACCATCCTTCTTGGCTACTGCTATAACAGGAGAGCACCAAGGAGATTTCGAAGGTTGTATAACGCCATCCTTAAGAAGAACTTCTACCTCAGCATACAACTCATTTTGTTTTGCTGGGCTAAGAGGCCAATAACGCTGTTTAATAGGATCACCCGTAGTGTTAATTTTATGTTCAACCAAATGAGTTGAACCCAATCCCTTCTCTTCATAAGAAATATCTTTAAATTTTTTAATAACTTCTTCTAACTGAGTTTTTTGGAATGTAGTCAGAAGGGCAGCTGACGTTACCGTGCAAATAGAAGGTGGAACGTCACTATAGGAAATATTATCAAATAATTCTCTAGCTATGCCAAACCTTAACCAGAAATTAAATCCTAGTATGATAGGAGGTTCAAAGGAAGGAATTACCAAAAATGGAATAGTGTGAGTTATATTATCAACGGTAACTGGGATATCCAGAACACCTAGAACACCTCTGGAAGAGCCATCAGCTGTACTAGCCACCAGCTTAGGATTTTGTCTAAGTGTCAAACCAAAATTCAAAAAGGTTAAATGAGAATTTGAACCAAGAACACAACTATTCGCACCACTGTCCAACAATCCTGAAAAAATATGATCTCTAACCTTGAAATTTAAATAAGGCCGAGAGTCACTAGTATCAACAAACAACACCGGGGCAGCTTTATGAACTCCAAAGAATATTTTTAAATGGTCAAGCCAAGAATTAAAATCAGTTTTAATTTCTGTATCAGAAGGTTTAAAGTTAGAGGGTGAAGTATTTTTATCTTTGCCAGCCGAATCACAAGTAACTTCAGTACAAAGTGGTGTTCGACCGGAGCCTACAAGTTTTTTGAACTACTAGTACCAGGTGACACGCCCACTACATTACAATTGTCACATGTCATAGAAGTGACATCCTTTTTATTACACTTAAAACAAACTATGCCTTTTACAGTTTTACAATCTCTGTAATGATGACCAGTCTTTTTGCATTTTAAACATAAGATATCCTTGTTTACAGAAATTGGATTAAGTTTCCTTACACTAGCTGTAGGCGGAATAGATAACACATTGACAGAATTAAATGCATCAATTTCCTTGCTAAGACGAACTATGGAATCCAAATTTGCAATAGGTCTGCCTATAAAGTGCACCATGAGAGACGGTGACATATTGTGTCTAATAATGTCGATCAATGTTGCTTCAGACAAAGGAAATGTCAATTGACTTGACATGTCCATCATATCAATAATATAATCGGAAAGAGACTCTCTAGGCTTCTGCTTACGCGTGCGAAGTTGATACTCAAGTGTATAATCAAAATCATTTTTATCAAAACGTCTCATTAAAGCTACTTTCAATTCATACCAAGAAGCAATAGTGGTACGAACGGAACGAAACCATTTCAACGCCTGATCAGACAACAAAGAAGAGAAGGCTCTAATCAGATAAGATTCATCAATGCTACGAGCAAATTGATAGTCCTCCACTTGCATCAAAAATTCGCGAACGCAAGTGCGCCCATTAAAATTAATTTTAGTTTTAGATAAATCTGGCTGTTTTACAAAAGTATTATTTGACCTCAAACGGTTATCCAAAAGCAAAGTGTTATTATGAGCATTAGTTAAATTCAATGCATTAGGTAACTGAGAACGAACAGAACTAGTATTATGAGAATTGTCCGGATACACTGATAATGTTATCAAATCACCATGAGGAAGGTTATTGAGGGGATCCGAATCTGTACCAATACCAGTTGAAACAAAAGTTGGTGGTTCCGTATTAGGAGCCATTGTCTGCTCAGATGGATTAAGATTCCCTCCAGCTGACACTAAATCTTCATGACGATCCATTTTTAAATTGAATTTAAGTTATAAAAATATTATTAGCAAATATAGAAATGATTATTAATCTTAACAAATATTAAAAAGTTATATTTATATATATTTCCAGAAACTAACTTGTTGTATAAAATACAATGAACCGAGAAAACAGTAACAAAACTGTAGGCTAAGTCGATTAAGTATCTTCATACACAACCACAAAAAACTATGCTGCATAAACTGACCGCTAAGTAAGTTAACAGTGGGAATGACAGTAACAATATTACACTGGTACCATAAAAAATATCACTCAGCATATGACCAGCAAAAAACGTCTTATGGCTGAGATATATAATATGATAAAAAAGTACACTGTTAACAGAAAATAAAGAAGGTGAATGACCACTACTTGCACTGAACACAACTTATGTCAATTGATGACACCAAAAAATACCCAAGCTTGAGATAGAAAAGCCCAAAAAGAACTACAAAAACAGTGACTATATCAGGTCCCTGTTCGCGAGCGACAAATGTCATATGGTACGCGTGCTTCCGGCTTATTTCCGGTCGCAACGCAAAAAAATGTAACTAAAAGTACCCAAGGCTAGAACCCAAAACTATAAATGTGCAAAATTGCACTATGTAAGAAAAGAAATCATTCGGGCGCCAGGGCCCTATGCCAGGTAAGAAAGAAAACGGATAGCTTAGTAAGAAAAATGGTAGAGTACTGGATACTTTTAATCTCAAGGCGGGCGTGGTTGTAGTCAAAGAGTTAAATAATTAACAACAAATTGTTTACAGGCTTTTTATTCACTAATAAATTATGTTCAGGCGGTTACACGGTAGCAAATAACCTATATACTTAGGTGGTATCCTAGCTAGAGCTTAGGTCTATAGGTTACAAAGAGATTAGATCTTAGGTGTTTAGTTAGAAATTAGGTTTGGTCGTTCACCTGGACATGTTGAAATTAGAAAAGAAAGAAAACTTACAATTTAACGAAGGTAAAGTTACTAAGTGTCCACCAACTGCACCAGAGTCTCTTGGTAGAACGAGGCCGTTTCACGCCAACCTCGTCCAGGTCACAGAACTCCTGCTTCGCAGATCCGGTACCGTTGATGAAGGGCAACGAAGAGGGGGTGATTAAAGAAACTATGGACCAGAAGGGTCCTGTCAAGGAACTAAAGGAGAAGTCGTCGGAAGAGAAGTATAGGGCGAGAACTAAGTCTCAGAAAATAAAAGAAGTAGGAAAATTTGCTCGAGGGCGTGAAATCATAATTCCCTAATACAAGCGTTGACTTAAAATTAAATATTGCTCAAGGGCGTGAAATCATAATTCCCTAAATCAAGCGTTTTCTTAAAAATAAATAATGTTGCTCAAAGGCGTGAAGTCCTAATTCCCTAAGAGTGAAAGGCCACAGCCTAGATAAAAGGAGGGAAGTTATGTTATAGCATTACATGCCCAAAAAAAGGGTCCATATAAAATGGTTGATAAGTTTAAAAGGGTAACTACATTGTAGTGAAGAGTTAAAGGCGAGTTGAAGTTGAAAGGAGTTAAATGTTGATTTTAGTTAAATGGTAATAAAATGGGTGCGAGATCGCTGAAACAAGTAAAAATAAACAAAATTAAACCCGTGCGTAAGAAGCAACGATTTGCCGTAGGCAACATGGCGGCGAAAAGTTTACTGTAATTAAATATGAAAATACGTACCACCCATTTATTTTATAATAAACCGAGTGTTCCATCGCCGGTTATCCGCTGGTGCTTTGGTATTACGGGCTCACAGTAGCATCCCGACTGAAATAAAACAACAAATCGTAAAATACGAGGCCCGAGACCCAGAGGGTGGAAAAAATAAACATCGCAATAGTAGTATATTTACCGATGGATCTTCAGGTTTTGGGTCAAATTATGGCGCGGTGCCACATCCTCGCCGTCACCACCAAAGTTTGATGCAAAAAACTGTCCGGATAGCTTTGATAAGCTGGGATTAGAAAAAGAAACAAGCCGGCGTCACCGAGCTCCCGTAAGGAAAAAAATATCAAAACGTCTCCCTGCCAGCACCATCCAGGTGTTGCCAGTGCAGAGTCAAAAACGGTTCGAGACTGTCAAAAACCCGACGCCAAACGTCCCGGAGCGAACATTCGTTCAGGCATCTGTCAAAGCGAGCGTTGGTCTAAGTCGTCTTAGAGCGCCAACGAACGAGTGAAGATGAAATAAATAAAGAAATCGCAACGTATGTCGCGCGAGTTTAAATAATCGCGTGACAGCAGTAAAACCCTTTGAAGTCGCCGACTGGGCTTTGTGCTTGGCGGCTTCTTTGTAGCAATTGTAACACCACACGCAAAGTTTTTGAACGAACAAAAGTTAAGTCTATGTGAGTTTCACAGCTTCAGTCCACAGATTGTTACTTAAATACAAAAAGGACACAAATCAAAATGTGTTTGTGTTGCATTTAAATTCAGAAGTCTATTTACTTTAAGTTTGATATTAAACCATATCTGTTTTTGTTTTGTGGCTTTTGTATTTAAGCAGCGAGATTTTGATGAAATTGGGTATAAGAAAGCTCGGATTCTATAGAAAGTCATGGGATACTTTTTCTACTTGAAACTTTTATTAGTTCCTAAAAGAAAAAAAAACACTATGATGCATTTATGAAGTCTCGGAAAGAATGTTTCTTTGGGTTAATCAACTTTTTGTTGCTGTCTTTCTGTCCCGTAAACCAGGAGACAACAGTGATAGAGTTTCTTAAAATAACTTAATAACTTCTAGCACACTCATAAAAAAACTCATAAAAGAATAGGTTTGTAACTGCCAATAAAACAGATTTTTAGTGGGCTTTATCCTTTGAAATCACAGTTTTAAAAAGTGACCCAAGACACGTCACCATGGCAACAAGGTACAACAAAAAGTTGATTAACCCATTTAATCAGATGAATAATATTTGTCTTCAATAAATTTATTAACTATTAACTATTTCAGATTTTCAGAGAAACAAAGCAAACTACTCAGGCTGAAGGCCAACAGAAAACATATTCTAGACAGAGCAGAGAAACTTCTAGCGAACAAACTTAAAAAAGACAGTCTAATAACAGAAGTAAAACAGTCCAAAGACAAGCTAGACCTGTTACGGCTGGCCATAGAGCAGAGGAAAATTAACATAGATGAGAAGAAAAAACAATTGACAGAAATAACTCAGTACAATACTGAATTAAGGTTTGTTTGTTACCTGATTGTGTGATCAGACTAGTTGAAATATAACAAAGGTTACCGCTTGTTCTATCTACACTCATTTCTTATAGTTAATGAATTTGTAGTTGTATGACGACAGCCATTTCCCACTGCGGGAGTTACGATCTTACTAATTACGCATCTAAATTTTTTTTTATACCGGACAATGTGGCACCAATTGACCTAGTCCCAAACTAAGCTCTAGGCTTGTACTATGGGTACTAGACAACGATATAAATACATATATAGAGAAATATATACTTAAATGCATAGAAAACATCTACAACTCGGGAACAAATAATCGCGCTTATCACACAAATATCCGCCCTTACCGGGATTTGAACCCAGGACCGCTAGCTTCGTAGGCAGGGTCACTACCAACTAGGCCAACGCGTCGTCACTCACGTCATCTAACTTAACCTATCTTATCTAATGAATGTTCAAAACTCGCCAGGGTGGTCGCAAATCTTTGTGTTAAAAAGTGCTTGTCACAGTAGCAAAAGATAAACAAAATTTAATTACATTGTATTTGTGACATCCTAGGATGGCTATTTCTCACAACAAGTTTACATTTCCTGCCATGCAAAAAGTTTCTTCTGCCCATCCTTTGTATTTGATTGCCCTCTGATTTTAATATAGGGTTTTCCGGTAACCTTCGGGCAGGGAAGATGGCCGATTGAAAGATCTCCAACTTTTACTTTTGATTTATTTTGTTTAATGATTTACTCTACTCACTTGACATGGGTGAAATCACTGCGTAATACCGCGGTCGCCATTATTTAAACTAAAAACATATTAATTTATTGGTCTATCCAGGCTAAAGCTCCCGCGCTACCAGAAGCGCGTGTCGAGCCTCGAGAAGCACGCAGCGACGCAGCGGCTCGAGCTCCACAACCGGCACGGTGTGTGCGCCGACCGCGCCGGCGCGCTGGCCGCCCTGCGCCGCTCAAGGGTGCGCCAGCTCAACAAGTATATCTTCCCGGTCTACATCAGCCTTGATACCAGGTGAGGAGGGGATTCAGTTTTATACTAGTGTTTTTTGTACAAATTGTTGCTTACTAATGTAGTTTTACAGGCTTTTATGTAATTTGCTTGGTTTATATGTCTGTCATTCTACTCAATATCTTGCAGGTCTATTTTGAACCACTTACTGTTAGCCTAATGGATTACTGTTATCCTAATGGGCTGACATTTTGAATCCTACGGTGCTTTTTTCAGGGTCCAATTTGGGGATAACCTCTGCATCTAAATTTGTGATTCGGCGCCTCTTCAGACATTCTCTTTCAGGATGTGTGAATAAATTAGATTTTTCAGCATCAGAGTGACTCTCACTTTTGTTATCATCTTTAGGTTTTGTTTTTCCCAATCCTCCAAAGTATGGTCCAAGCATTTCTACAGGGTAACTACCACTTCTGAATTTGTAGTCGTTAATTTTATGATGGAAATAAAAAACTTACCTTTCAGTCACTTTTTGTAATTCTTGTACAGAAACATGAAACGTCTCGCTTCTCTGACACAAGAAGATCTCCCGCGTCCGCCCTCTTTATTATTAGTTCCAAAAAGTGGAGCAGCGGCGCCACTTGTTCAAATAATTTATACATTTAAATACTTACATTAATTAACAATTACTTTAGTAGTTTTAAAACAGATTGTCAAATTAAGTATTCAAATTGTAATATTTAAAATTTAAATAATTAAGAATTCTCACGGGCAATTATAATATTTTAAAAAAGGTAAAGTAAAGTGAAGGAAGTAGGGATTCAAAAGGCGAGAAGCCGGATGCTGTAACAATATTATAAATGCGGAAGTTTGTGCGTTTGTTTGTTACTTCTTCACGCTGCAACGGCTGGACGGATTTGGATGAAGTTTGGAATGGAGGTAGATTATACCCTGAATTAACACACAGGCGAATTTCATCCCAGAAAATTTAAAAGTCGCGGGCAGAAGCTAGTACAAAATAAAACTTGAGGGCAATCCAATATTTATTAATTACTTTATTGAACAAAATTAAAATAGTGTACGGAAGCCGGCTTAACTGCAACAAACATTCTCTACCAAACAACCTTTTGGACTATGCAATATTACTCGTATCGTGCCTAAGAGTTTATCTGATGATGGAGTCAGATAATGCTTTAAGCAAGTGATGAATGTCTAAAAAAATACCGTCGGCAGCTTAAGTTTGTTTTAAAATAAAATATTTGACAGAGACTTATTAAAAGTATGTCTTATTTTGTTTGTAAAATACTTAATGTTATTGAAGTTATTTTCCACTAACATTATTCAAGACATGACATAAGTACCTACATATCGTCATTGCTTTGAAAAAACCTCGTATTTCATAATTCGTGACGTATGATTTTAAACTTAAACGTGAAGAGAATTAAGTTCAAACTCATACATCTCGAAATATCAGATAAGATTTTTTTTCCAAGTAGTAACGATATGTACGAGCAAACGGCATATTGTTCCAGTGACAGTATAGAAGACATGGAGTTCGTCGGAGGCGAGCCGGAGGAGCCGACGCGCACGCAGCTGCACATCGTAGCGCCCTGGCTCAGCGCCGACGGGGACCACTCGCGCGCACTCCACTGGGGTAAGATCACACCTATTACTATAGTTCTTCTATACAGCATAGATAAGGGTGGATTTTGTAATGATAGAACCGTGTGCAGTATCCCAGCGGATCCACCATCCACCCTATTGTGTTCCAGCGTGGATTCAGGATCGGCAGTGATGTCGGGATTCCAAATGTCTTCGCGATTCAGACCCGTAATGTTTTTTTTTCAACAGCGAAGGAAAACAAGGAGGCGGCGCTGACGGCCGAGCCGGCGGACCACCCGCTGCATCGCACCGTGGCCGCGCTCGGGCTGGCGGCGCAGCTCGCGGTGCTGCTGGCCTGGACGCTGGACGCGCGCCTGCCGCACGCGCTCTCGCTCAGGTGACCGGGATTCGGTAGATCTGAGCCTCTTCGGACCTTCGTCATTAGTGAAAATAATTAAATTGGGACACGGGAAGGGGGGAAAAATTTATTAGAATATGGAACCGTAATAAAACGAAGAACGTTGTCCCTCAGCGAGTACTCGAACTGGCGCGTGAGCTCGGGCGGGCTGGCGCGGCGCGCGGCGCGGCTGTGCGCGGGCGCGGCGGCGCTGTGCGTGCGCGCCGGCCTGCCGCCGCCGCCGCCGCCCGCGCTCTCCGCGCTGCACACGCTGGCCGCCGCCGCCGCCGCCGACGACCCCGGCCTCGGCCGGTGAGTGCGACACGCCGCCAAGGGATCAGGAACGGACGCCATGTAGACGAGTAATTCACAGTGTGGCGACCTAGCGACATCTAGCGCGCGCTCGTGCGAGGGGTGATCGATAAGTTTTAGAATCGGTATGAACCGTCCTCGTAATGATATTATTATAATGTGGACTATACCGTGTCACTGATCGACGTTGAATTAGAGAAAAATAAAATAAAATTATTCATTTGTTTTTCTGTGATAGCTGACCAAAAAACATCTGTATGGACAATTTTACGAGACGACAAAAATAAGTTTAATTATTTGGAGCGGTGTGGAGAAAGTCCCGATGCCCTAATAAAAAAAAATGTTATTGAAAATGAAACCTCGGTTTATCATTATGATTTTAAGGATAAACGAGTTATATTTGCAGTGGACTTTTTTATTTCCAGCTCGGTCACCAACATTTAGGGTGGCTTTTTCGGCCTTTTTCGAGATTATTGAGGCCTACAAATAAATACTGTGATATTAGCTTTTAGCAATTACCAAATAACCTACGACAGTTATATAACATGATTCTACCATATAGTTAAGAAAAAAAAAGCGCTGAAAAGAAATTACGTATTTTCGACAGGAATTATTCTTCAGAGCCATCTAATTCACAAGGATGCTGCTCTCCGACCTAAGTTCAGAACTGATAACCGCTCCCCCTGTTATTTAACTTTTGACTACTACTACTTCTCATTCACCAATGTTCAAAAACAACTAAAAATCACAAGCTGATGATGACTTAGTTAAGGTACAAAATTTGACCTCCAAAAATAAAAAATAAATTATAGGGGTAAAATAAAACGTTTAAATGACGTTAATAAATGTTTGTAAATATAGAAAGTGTACATATTCCAATTAAAATATAACGATTTACATATCTCCCATTTTTTATACCGATTCTAAAAACTTATTGATCAACCCTCGTATCAACCAACTCGCCGGCGCCACCAGCGTCAGACAACGCAACTAAAGTGTTCTACATCGCGCTAACGCAGTTTCTCCAGTCAGTTGACATATATAGGATGGAAAAAACTAACGCCACATCCATAAATGCAGTAATAATTATTTTCAAAAATAAAAGTAAGTTTCCTTTGTGTACAATTGGCTATTATCAATATTTAATGTAGTCGCCGTCCGTGAGGCGTTCGTTTTGACCACCCCGTATACGACTTCCAACAAGTAATGTTCTGTGACCCCGAACCAGACCATCTTTTGTAAATTATTTCCGAGCAGTTATGTAATAAATTTGTCTTCTTTCGTAGCGTGGAGGCGTGGACGAGCGACGCGCTCGCGGAGGCGGCGGCGGCGTGGGGCGCGGCGCTGGGCGACGCCGCGCTCGAGCAGGACCCGCCCGAGCACCTGCACTGGCCCGAGAACGAGGTCAGTCCCGCCACTAGTGATAGCAACCCGGGTACTGACTCGAGAACGAGGTCAGCCCCGCCACTAGTGTTAGCGACCCGGGTACTGACTCGAGAACGAGGTCAGCCCCGCCACTAGTGATAGCGACCCGGGTACTGACTCGAGAACGAGGTCAGCCCCGCCACTAGTGATAGCGACCCGGGTACTGACTCGAGAACGAGGTCAGCCCCGCCACTAGTGTTAGCGACCCGGGTACTGACTCGAGAACGAGGTCAGCCCCGCCACTAGTGATAGCGACCCGGGTACTGACTCGAGAACGAGGTCAGCCCCGCCACTAGTGATAGCGACCCGGGTACTGACTCGAGAACGAGGTCAGCCCCGCCACGAGTGTTAGCGACCCGGGTACTGACTCGAGAACGAGGTCAGCCCCGCCACTAGTGATAGCGACCCGGGTACTGACTCGAGAACGAGGTCAGCCCCGCCACTAGTGTTAGCGACCCGGGTACTGACTCGAGAACGAGGTCAGCCCCGCCACTAGTGATAGCGACCCGGGTACTGACTCGAGAACGAGGTCAGCCCCGCCACTAGTGATAGCGACCCGGGTACTGACTCGAGAACGAGGTCAGCCCCGCCACGAGTGTTAGCGACCCGGGTACTGACTCGAGAACGAGGTCAGCCCCGCCACTAGTGATAGCGACCCGGGTACTGACTCGAGAACGAGGTCAGCCCCGCCACTAGTGATAGCGACCCGGGTACTGACTCGAGAACGAGGTCAGCCCCGCCACGAGTGTTAGCGACCCGGGTACTGACTCGAGAACGAGGTCAGCCCCGCCACTAGTGATAGCGACCCGGGTACTGACTCGAGAACGAGGTCAGCCCCGCCACTAGTGTTAGCGACCCGGGTACTGACTCGAGAACGAGGTCAGCCCCGCCACTAGTGATAGCGACCCGGGTACTGACTCGAGAACGAGGTCAGCCCCGCCACTAGTGTTAGCGACCCGGGTACTGACTCGAGAACGAGGTCAGCCCCGCCACTAGTGATAGCGACCCGGGTACTGTCTCGAGAACGAGGTCAGCCCCGCCACTAGTGTTAGCGACCCGGACACTAGCCCGAGAACGAAGACAGTCCCGCCACTAGTGTTAGCAACCCGGGCACTGGCCCGAGAACGAGGTCAGCCCCGCCACTAGTGTTAGCGACCCGGGTACTGACTCGAGAACGAGGTCAGCCCCGCCACTAGTGATAGCGACCCGGGTACTGACTCGAGAACGAGGTCAGCCCCGCCACTAGTGTTAGCGACCCGGACACTAACCTGAGAACGAGGTCAGTCCCGCCACTAGTGATAGCAACCCGGGTACTGACTCGAGAACGAGGTCAGCCCCGCCACTAGTGTTAGCGACCCGGACACTGGCCCGAGAACGAGGTCAGTCCCGCGACTAGTGTTAGCGACCCGGACACTAGCCCGAGAACGAGGTCAGTCCCGCCACTAGTGTTAGCGACCCAGACACTAGCCCGAGAACGAGGCCAGTCCCGCCACTAGTGTTAGCGCCCCGGACACTAGCCCGAGAACGAGGTCAGTCCCGCCACTAGTGTTATCGACCCGGACACTAGCCCGAGAACGAGGTCAGTCCCGCTACTAGTGTTAGCGACCCGGGTACTGACTCGAGAACGAGGGCAGCCCCGCCAGTGTCTTAGCGACCCGGACACTAGCCCGAGAACGAGGTCAGTCCCGCCACTAGTGATAGCGACCCGGGTACTGACTCGTGAACGAGGTCAGCCCCGCCACTAGTGTTAGCGACCCGGACACTAGCGAACGAGATCACTTCCGCCACTAGTGTTAGCGTCCCGGGCACCGGCCTGAGAACGAAGTCAGTCCCGCCACTAGTGTTAGCGACCCGGACACTAGCGAACGAGATCTCTTCCGCCACTAGCGTTAGCGACCCGGGCACTAGCTAATGAGATCACTTCCGCCACTAGTGTTAGCGACCCGGGCACTGGCCTGAGAACGAAGACACTCCCGCCACTAGTGTTAGCAACCCGGGCACTGGCCCGAGAACGAGGTCAGTCCCGCCACTAGTGTTAGCAACCCGGGGACTGGCCCGAGAACAAGGCCAGTCTCGCCACTAGCGC
Source organism: Acleris literana (assembly GCA_946894065.1). Lineage (NCBI taxonomy): Eukaryota > Metazoa > Arthropoda > Insecta > Lepidoptera > Tortricidae > Acleris > Acleris literana. Next base: position 1,184,451 of record OX335671.1, read on the forward strand.
TAGCGACCCACCCGACTAGTGTAAGCAACCATAGAATTAAAAATATCATAGATACATTTCATAGACTGTAATCACTATACCATCATAGGTCAGAAATGAACCATGACATCAATTGCAGGAGGAGGAGCCGGCGCCGCGCTCGCCGCCCGCGCCGGCCGCGTCGCTCGTGACGTCGGCCGCCGCCTCGCTCGCGCACATCTGGCGCGGCTGGACCAAGTAGCATCACAGCGTACATACAAACAATCACTATCGGCATATAAACTGAACTATAACTTACATTCTGATCCAACTATACAACTCTACAGATGTAGTGAAATATCCTTTCACATCGTATGTTCTAGGAAATGTTCGTATTTGTCATGCTACTTCAGTCTGACTCAGTACCCATCAAGACAACGCGGGGGAACGTCGCATTGCGAGAGTGATAATCGACATAGCGTGGTTAATACCAGAGTATTTTTTTGTTACTTAAGATTAAGTTTGTTTTCAGTTCTTTTTAATAGTCATGCTGAAAGCATTAAGACCTGGGAAGAGCAGGGAAACGATTAGATCGACAAGCCTGTGAAATTATTTTCAATATTTATTTATATTTCTTCTTGTTTACCTACATCTTTTTTCTATATATTTGATCGTGGTGGTTTTAACATCTCGGTGTTATATACTTCAAACTCGGGGTTTGACATTTTAAAGTACTCTATTTATTTAATACAAACATGTCACTTAATAATTCAATAATTCATAGACACGTCGGCATCATTCGGAAGTAGACGTGAGTTCCGAATTTTCACGATGTGAAAGGATTATTCACTACATCTGTACTTTTCTAGATTGCGTCTTTTCATCAGTATTCTGCCGGCAGTTATGTTTGCCGCTACCTTATTATTTGATTATGAGTCCTATAAAAGTACTAAATAAAGTGTTAAATAATTAAGTAGGTACTAAATTTACTTTCATTTTGAAATACGGAAATAATGGAAATTTAATTCTTGTTTAAACGATTTAGGACTCATAATCGAATTATGTCATAGTGGCAATGACGGAAAATCTGGGGTTAAACGGAAATGTATTAAAAACTAGGCTGTTTTTTCCGCTCATTCCCGAAATACCAGTATTTCAAAATACCGAACTACTCTTTTTACCAGGTTTGCTAAAAACCAGATTCGAAATATTGGGTGAATATAATAAACAATACCCTAATTAATCGCGAATCAGGTATTTTAAAATACTGGTATTTCGGGAATGAGCGGTTTTTTCACCTTCAACTGTCACGGTCACAACCTCAAATTTTAACTTGACTCGGAAATGTACTTCTCTTAGACTCTTTTGGGCCTTACAGTGTTGACAGATCTATTCAAACCTTATGACGACCCACCAAAAAACTAAGTAATAACTATGAGCCGCTGTTTCTAACTCATTATGTATGTCATAAATAAAAAAATGGTTTATAGATCGTTTTGTATGGTTGTATTTATTCTATACATTCAATAGTTTTGACACTTGCCCGGTTCCACCAACATTGCACAACGATAAAGTTATTACTATTCCTTCACGTTCAAAGTATTTCATCATCATCATCATCAGCCGCAAGACGTCCACTGCTGGACAAAGGCCTTCCCCAAGGTTTTCCACAACGATCGGTCCTCTGCTGCTGTCACCCTGCTGTTTCCCGCGACCTTTATCAGATCGTCAGTCCACCTTGTGGAAGGCCTGCCGAGTGCCGACACTTCGTCTCCCGGTTCGCGGTCGCCACTCTAGAACCTTCCCGCTCCAACAGCCATCGGTTCTACGAGCAATGTGCCCCGCCCACTGCCACTTAAGGTTAGCAATTCTCTGAGCTATATCAGTTACTTTAGTTCTCCTGCGGATCTCCTCATTCCTGATTCGATCTCGCAAGAAGACACCCAGCACAGCTCTTTACATCGCCCTTTGAGTGACCTTGAGCCTTCTTATGACGCTTATTATGAGCGACCATGTCTCGCATCCATACGTCATCACTGGCAACACACACTGATCGTAGACTGTTGTCTTGAGGCACTGCGGTATTTGGGACGAGACGATAGTGCGTAGCTTACCGAACGCTTCCCAGCCGAGTTGAATTCGACGATTCACCTCTTTCAAAGTATTTGGCAGGTGACAATTCCGCATATATGAAACCCAGTGACATAGACTCGTGGACTTTGCATTGTATACAAAATTATAAATTATAATTCAGGAAATATGAATTGGCCGTCTGTAATCTTCACTAAGATCGTTTTGTTAATATCAAACAAAAGTTAATCGTAAATGCCCTCCTTCTTCAAACAGCACAGTGGGTTGAAAGGTTAAGGTTAAGGTTAGTTCCGTTAAGTCTTAACGCAGAAAATAAGATATCAAAGTAGATAACAGACAGCCAAATCATATTTCCTGAACTATATCTCCTGGAATTCGATTACCAAGAATCATACCAACATGCGCTCACTCAGTAATGAATTTACTCGCAAATAATTATGTGTCTTTACACGTGTATAGTGTAATTCTCATCAGCAAGTAAATGGACATTAGATCGCCTGTAATCTAAAGTCTGTTCCTATTCGGTCTGCCAATGACAATAACAAGGATACCTGACTGTAATTGTCTTAGAGGGATGAAATAGTAATGAGAATAATGTTACCTCTAATTAGTTTATTAAAAAGGTTGAATATATATTCATCATCATCATCGTGTTATTTTATGCTGGGTGCGACAGAGACGAAAACCTCACTTATCAATCAAATCTATCAAACCTCACTGCATTTTCAATGTCAGAAATAGTTCAAAAAAAAAATCTCTATGACAAGACTCTGTAATAGTGTTTGCATCGAATTTGCTTTTCATGTGCCTTGTGCCTTAAAATGGACATCAAGACAATGATAAAGTGTATAAATAAATAATATGACTAGGCTCAACCTTCAAAAGTACGCGAATATGGAAATATAATGGCAAATTGATTTGTTTATAAGAGTGACGGAACGAATAGGAACAGACTTTAAGCCATTTAAGTGGGTCTCTGCCGAATGTATCATTTTCCATTTTTTTATCTGCCAAGACCTATATCTCGTCACAGCTGTTTTTTTTTTGTAGTCATAAGTCTATTATGACGTGGGTGGTGGTCTAGGTATCCCAAATATGAAACAAAAACAAAAATATCCGATATCGAAAATTTTGAAATTATCCCGAAATCCGAAAACTTATTCGGAAAACGAAAAGTTGGTAAATGATACGTTCTGCCAAACGACAAGCTCCCCATTAAATTAATAAAATGACCATCAATCATAATTAAAAATATTTGTTTAACCAGAGTATTGTAGTAGTTAATTGAAAAGGATCAAAATTGTATTTTCCTAAAAATGGGCCTTTTCAAAACTATTTCACTTAAACAAATTTCTACCTTACGAGTACAAAAGAAGGTGTATTTTGTGTTGTGAACAGTTACGAATTTATCCGTGATTGACGATGGGACTAGTATGGATTTCCGTAATGGTGTTAAGGTTTTTTTTTGTTTCGCTAGCAATACACAGCGTACATGTTGAGCAAAGTACATGCAGAAAATTATTTTTATTATTTTTTGGATTATTTGAAATAAAACGTTTTTGTATAACTAAGTTTTTTATTTAACTTCTAAAAAACAGTCTTCATTAAAAATATAACATAAATTAATATAAATTAGGTACCTAAACGACTAGCAAACGATACCCAACAGCCATCACGGTACATAGTCTTTTGTTTTTACAATCTGCGGCGGCGCGCCTGGCTTGAATACACTATAGCTAAAGCTTATAAAAAAAAAACGCTGTTATATACCTATTCCTTTTAACTTTATAATAGCTGTGTAAAAGGATTGTAAAGGTAAAAAATTCCATACAAAATGCGATAAAGTTTCTATCCCCTTAATCTTAGTCCGATTTTTACAATTTTGAACATGTATACAGTGTGTTACCGGAATGCGGCCATTTATTAAAACTGCCGATAATATGTTGCTTTAGCAATTGTTTGCAAGTACTATCAATAAAAAAAAATCACAATTAATTTTCCTAGATACTGTCCATTTTTAATGTAGTGCATGTGCTGCGTGTTCATCGTTATCAGTATCGCTGTTGCTTAGTACAAGGCATGTCGTGGTACGGGGGCAAGTCATAATAATCAAAGTATCCGTCGACTGTCATTTACACTTTTCAAATAGCAGTGCTTTACATTGCTGGCAATTTAAATTTTGTTAGACCGTTAACAAAGCCTGAAAATTTGTTTATTAATTAAATTAATGTCATGGTTACGTTACAGGTTACAGATATACATTATTTTAACCTCCTTTAAAAAAGGGTGCTGGTAACACACTGTATAATGAAAAACTATGTATGTTTTTCTTTCCAAGAGAATATGTTTTACAATGAAACGTTTAAAAAACAAAAAACAAACGTACAGCCTTCGGTCTTGATTTAGGGGGTGAGACACGTTATCGCCCGGAGCTTGGAAACTTTTTGACAGATATGCGATTTAAGCGGCGCTCCACATTCCTCCGAATGAACGAGATACAACTGATATAACAGAAGTACCGCGCTGGCTATTGCTATAAATATAAATGCGTTAAAAAATTAAGTCTTGTAAAGAGATATTTATAAATAAAATGTTTAGGAAAAAGTACAACATTCTATTAAGTTTTATTTTAAATCCCTTATCCGATCTTTTGACGTACGTGAATTAACTTATGATCGCTCCCAATATTTAATCCGTGGATATATTCGCCAAGATAAAAGGATAAGTTTGCCTGTGTACATGTCTATTTATATTGTATTTTGATTTACGATACATTTGGTTAAATTTTAATTTGTGTCAAATTTTAATCAAATCTATCCACGGACTAAATATTGTAAACGAGGCAGTCTGTGTCTTAGCTGGTTATTTTCACAAGCTTTATAAATAAAGTACAATAACTTCTGAATAACAACCTTAACACTTTTGAAGCAAAGTTCAAATTGAGCCAATACCTAAATCAAACGTATGACACGAGTTGCGAAAAAACTAAACTTCACAATTCCGCCCTGAACCTTTTGACCTCGACGATTTTAAATTTTAGGGATAAATAGATCGAATGGGTATTCACCCACACCCGTAGGTATGTGTTAAATAACAGGTTTTAATTTTGGAATAAGAACTATGTACGTTTAAAAGAGACTCACACATTCATAGTTAACATTAGAAATGCAAATCTTTTAATACCAGGGTGTCAGCTATCAATAGCAGATGTCGGAAGCCAGTATCAGGTTATTGCATCTCACGAGTGCCCTTAAATCAATTCAATTTCAACTGTAATACTTTGTAATAGGAGCCCTTAGCATTTGTGAGCTGAACGACCTATAACAGATCTATAAGAATCAGACGTCATCTATCACAAGTGAGCTTCAATTCTTCCTGTGTCGATTTTCAAATTAACATGACAACGGAGGAATAGCAAAGTAGGTATATACGGAAAAGTCATTTAAATCCGGCCTTTGGAGCTCGAGTTAGGTACCCAGGTGACGCAGCCAGGACTGATTCAGGGCTAATCATTGCAGTGTTACGTCACGCCCGCTCGATGGACCCTTGTTTGAAAATCTGGTTTGTGTGGTAATTACCACACAAGACCTACCCCTACCTGTACCTATTGGTACTAACAGGTTTGTTTCCATGACTGGATTATAAATTAAAATCAGGTCGGTCTCGGGTAGTCACCATCCGACCTTCAAAAAGCACTTGTTGTTGTAATTATATCGCTATTCACACGCTATAAAGTTATTATTACAACGTTATAAGACTCTGATTCATAGCGGTATTTATCATCATAACGATATTCACTTAATATCGATATTCATTATAATAACAAAATTTGCTATATATAACGATATAATAACGTTATATGTCACTTCTATAACTATACTGGACTTAACTTCACTGGTTCGTTCGTGCATCATAAGAATCACCAGCAGGGGGGGTTACCATGACATACTAAAGCCGTACAATTTAGGTTGAAAGAAAGGGACAAAGCTATGTAACTGCTATAGCTGTCCCTTTTTCTCAACCTAAACTGAACTGTTATTAGTTGGTATGTCATGGTAACCCCCCTGCACGATTCATTGACTTACGGCATTAAAAGCATAAACTGGCTATCAGCGCGCTATTCATAACGTTATTCTATCCTTATTATAACGTTATTCTGTTTTGTTATGTCTTAGATTTCGTTGCGTTATAGCATAAACGAAATATACCATTACGATAATGATAATTTTGTTAACGTGATGAATGTGTGGTGGTCACCGCCGCGGCGTCTTGGTCCAGCGGCGCTGGCCGTCGGCGAGCGCGGTGTGCAGGTGGCCCACGCGCTCCAGCAGCTCGTCCGTGGGCGAGAGGTCGCGCGGGCAGCCCGGGACCCACCCGGCGAAACGCTAAACGAGATTTCTACAGTCAAGACCAATGAAAATGGGTCACTTTCTGTGGTAATTAAATATAAAGTGACCCGTTTTCTTTGCTCTTGAGTAGAGTCAAGGACTTTAATTGTTATGCCACTATGGTACCCTGTCATAATGACAGTGTCAAACCACATGACAGAAATTACGCTTAAATGAATGATTAACGTTATGCGACAGGGTTCCATAGTGGCATAACAATTAAAGTCCTTGACTGTACAACTAAAACGGGTCACTTTGTATTGAATTACCATAGAAAGTGACCCGTTTTCATTGCTCCTGAGTGTATTTCATAATTACCCCGATATAACAGCGACCACTACTTTCAGAGCATCTCTTGAATGGCCCAACCGATTTTCATGAAACCTAGCTAAAAATCTTTTCAATTAAAATTACACATACATAATCTCACGCCTTCGTTCCCAGAGTGGGGTAGGCAGAGCTACAGAATTACAAACATCTCTAAAAACTTGTTGATAATTCTATACCACAATTTGCACAATTAGGCTAAGATGTTTACCAGCGTATTAGTGACAGGTTGCAAGCCCATCGCCTAACAGTACTACAAGCCTTTATTCCCTTAGTCGTCTCTTACGACATCCACGGGAAGACATGGAGTGGCACTATTCTAACTCGGCAACCACACGAGGCCAAAAATTAAAATTATTAAAAAAAAAAAAAAAAAAAAAAACTTTTAAAACAAACGGCGTCTAATTTGATCGATCAGTTTGGGTACTACGGTAACACAAATATACACATAGGTACACACGTACTCAGAACGAGAATAAAGGCCGTGATAGTAAAATAGAGCAAAGCGTAACCAATGAAAATAGCAATGTCCTTCCGTGATCCCACTCAATGGTCCCATTGAAAGACCAGCGACATTCATGCCAGCGTTACATTGAGTTGGAATCATTTCGTGACTACATGTTTTTCAGCGTATTTCTTTGTTCCTTGTTGCCGTTTGTCACAAATAAATTGAAGGAAAGATAGAAGTGAAGAAAAGTACCAAGAATTAAGATATTTTTCTGCACACTCAAGTCTAAACCATAATAATATTGAAAACCTATTTGATTCTTGTAACTTACATCTTCACAAGGCAGCCTCTTCTTTTGCCTCCTCGGCGGCACAGGCGTCGGCTCCGACGAACAACTAGCCAACTCGCTCCCACTCGGCCGATCCAGCCTCTCGTGCCTATTAGACGCACACTTCGCACAGTTAGCTATCTCACTTTCACGTTCCACGGAACGCGGGTATGGTAAGCTGCATGGGGAGAATGTCGTCCCACTCCCACTACTTGGATGGTGCGGTCGAGAGCAGCACGGATAGCTCGCTGACTCGGTCCTGGTGGGACAGGGGGTCAAAAACTTGGAACAGCAAGGATCGGTCACGTTCGGGACTGTTCGTATGGAATGGATATGGCTCGCATCAAAGGATCGTTGGAGTTCGGAAATTTTCGACTCTTGCCTTGCGATTTTCTCTTGTTGCTCTCTGCAAACATTTGAATAGTTATAAAACGCAACAATTTCTTTATCTGTGTCATTCATACGCTATATTGACTGACTGCTGAGTTTCTAGCGGCGTTTCGTCTCTTTCGAAGCGCTGGTAGATTTTTGACGTGTTTTGCCTTTTGTATATAAAGTGTATTCTTTTGTACTATAAAAATTAGGTAAATAAATAAATGAAACTGACCGTGCGGCCTACATACAAAATAAGCATTTTTTATGTTTCTTTCTACAGACTGGACTGCTATGTTTGTATGTAGGTACATACCTGACGAGCTCCTTCTGGCGGCGTATGTGTACGCGCATCTCGGAGGTGATGCAGCTGGACTCCTCGCACAGTGCGGCACTGCGCGCGTGCGCCTCCTGCAACTGAGCGTGCTGATCCCTGCACGCGAATATAATAGATACAGATAAATAATGCAGACTAAAAAAACCGGGCAAGGGCGAGTTGGACGTGAAAAGTTCTCTACCATTCGTGTATTTAGAGGTCCCTCTTTGATTTTTAAATACTTATAATCATACATCGGGGTTTTCGGTGCTGGAATAATTTAAGAAAGAGTAGAGTAAAGATTTAGGTTAATCTGAGAAAATATATATTATGCCTAATGAATAACTACCTCTCTGCGAATTGTATACACTATATGATACAATTTTATTTTAACTCATGTAGTATTTTAGCTTTACTACCAAGGCTATGAGATAACAATAAAAATAACTTTAATTAATTACCTGCAGTAAATTTAATAGTTGAACCGATTTTCAGAATAAACTATTAATATTTTTCATTTTATCATTTCATTTCATCTTTCTACGTCGGCAGTTGTAATAGGTGCATATAAATGTCATATATCAATCTTTACGCGTCCGATATGTGTGACCTATTTGCTTATAAATGAGTTGGGACCTAACTGAAGAGGTTGATAATGACTGACCATTTCATTTATGAAAAAGGTACTTAGGTATTATTTTTCAAGTTTTTTTTTCATTTAATTATTAGGTAAGTAATTAGGTTGAAACCTGCTACAGTATATTCTGTTTTCTAAGTCAATACCTGCTCTTTGGCTAATGGCAAACATTCCCGCACCGAAAACTCCGATGTATGCTTATTATAAGCTACATTGTCACCACACCGTGACAAGCCTTCGTTAAGTATTATCATTGTCATAAGCAATATTTAAAAAACGACTGACTGTTGAGTTTCTTGCGGCATTTCTTCCCAGCAGCGGTCTCCTTTTCGGAAGCGCTGGTAGATTTTTGAAGTGTAAAGGTTAGCGCAGCTATTACCGCTTAGCACCGGATCAGTTCAAAGTGAGACATTGAAAAGTGAGCTTTGATTTGAGTTCATCTTTTTATCTACAACGACTCACCTGCAGCACTCTTCAAGGTGCCGGCAGCTCTCGTAAGCGCCTTGTACCCGCTTTTCCAGCTCCGCTACTTGCGCTTTGCTCTCTTCTAGCATACTTTTCAACTTAGCATTCTCCTCCAGCTTTTCAAAATTCTGTAAAAAAACCCAATTAACTCATTTCAAGTACCAGTTTAGGATACCATGCTTTACCGTAAAACCATACAACTAGGGTTTAGCCTGCAACAAGACTCTAATTTTACTTATTACATTATTATGAAAGTATGATAGCTATAGCTAGAGTTTAGACCATATGATTTTAGGTCAAACAATATATTTATATATAGTTACTTACCCAGCAAAAGCAGTAAGTTATTGTATTTTGTGGAAAATATAAAAGGGAATATTGGACAATAGTTGAAGCTAGGACTATACCTAGTTGTGCGAGTTTATGGCAATTTTATGTGCCCCAATTTTTATTGCAATGATAAGGCAAAATCACAGGCCATCTGATGGTGGTTTCTGACATTTTCATTTTCAAAACAGTGAGACCTTACCTCCCTGGCGCGTTTATCGGCCCGCTGCAGGCGGCACTGCAAGCGCCGCGTGGTGTCCTCTTGCGTGGCGCGAACTGACTGTTCCTCTACCAGCTCTGCGGTCGTATCCCGGAGAAGTACTGACAATAGAAGCACTAGTTAAGGGAAAGAACTTTAAAAAACAAGTGTAAATACAATTATTTCAAGAGGAACAAACTAAGCCCTACATTCTCTTCGAAAGACCTCATAGGTAACACTGTAATTGCAACCTTGTCCAATAAACTATATGGTGCCTTTTATATTTGGCAAACTCTATTTTGCCATACTACGCAATTCAATCTTGATAAAATCTGAAATTAAAAGTCATCTAGTGATGGTAGCAGTCCGATGACGTTCAGCGATGACGCAAGAGTGATAGTAGTACTCCTGAGACTCTTCTCCACATATGGTCTTCTTTTTCCTGACATGATAATGATAAAGAAGAAAAGGGGTGGAGCTAAGCATTTGAAGTAATTAAGAACGTTTCTGTTTTCGGTCCGTGAGCTAGTGGTAATTTTGAAGCATGGTCAAAACGATCTCTAGAAAGAAAATATTTCGACCGTAATAGCCGCTCAAACATAGATACATATTTAATTAGAAACTATTTGTGGCATTATCTATGTAAAGGGACCTTATTGTCGATTGTGCTTACGCCGCACTGCCTCACGCGACGTTGTATTTATATCGGAGTATCTTTAATAATGGCGGAAGCGCCAACGACAATAAGGTCCCTTTTCATATATAACGTCAAATTTACTCTGTATTTTGATAAATGTAGGTATCGGAGAAGACGATACATAAAAAAAGAAACTCAAACTTTGAGCTGCTTGTCTGCTTCAATATATTTAATTGCGGCTGTTGATGAAGATCTAAGTACAAAGCTTTATTGACCGCTCCTTAACTTGACTGACTTCACTCATGCAAAATACCTTGCATTTGTTGCAACTGCTTTGTGAGTGTATCGACGGAGGCGCTTTTCTCCACATTTACACACTCCAATTCTGCTATCTGGTGGCGAATTTCCTGAAACTGAGTAAACAAAGGGCGCTTACTTCAAGGAACATTTAACCATTTATTTATAAATCAAAAATTAATCTACAACAAGCCTCGTCAAATATTTATCAAGAATCATCATGAGTTTACAATAGTTAATCAGCAACATGCTTCAATAACAGTGTACATAAGCTAATCAGCAACATGCTTCGTCAATAAATCTACAATTATTCCTCAGCTGGGGCAGCGCCTGGTTCGCCTGGTTCAAAGGTTCCAAATATACTGGCAGCATTGCCACGCTGTATTGCCAACGAAATTTGTACTTTTTGACCGAAAAATTTAGCATTGTTTTACTGCTGTGAACATTATCAAAATTCAAACACATGGCATGGTTGGTTGTGCAATGTGTCAGGTTATGATTCTTATGTGAACATGAGGACCCTCTTCAACTATACGCTATACAGGGTGCTCAGCTGTAACCAGCGTCAAATTTAACAATCGACGAACGACGCTCCGTTATGACATTCCTATTTAAGAAGATCGCTTCTACTATATGTTAATGGTTTTCTTCATCATTATCGTCATCACCATTTTAGCTGGAAAACATCAAATGCTAGACAGAGGCCGTCGGTCCGCTTTGGTCTTCCAGTCGAAGTTTAATTCAGCTTTACTCACCTTCCGCTCTTTATCCTCGATATCCTCCAGATTCTTCAGGTCGCTGCTCGACACCATATTTTCCATCTCGGTCATTCTATGTTTCATCTTGTCCAGTCGCATCTAAAATAGTTCCGCGCATTGATTTACAAATACAACTCGCTCTTAAGCTAGACAACGAATTATTAACCGGTGAGTTTGAGTTGTCCCAAGGCCCACCATATAACAAAATTTGTCAATGGAATTTGAATCTATTGTGAAGATAAAAAGCGTATTATAGGGTCGAGGACTATGTAACAGACAAAAATGCAAGGCCTAAACCCGAAACTTAGTCAATAATAATTTGTTCAAATTCAAAAGCTTTATCTTGTCTAGGGGACACCGTTGATGTAGGAAAACATATCGAAACTTTTATGTGGTCGTCTTGCACCATGTTATATAAACATAATTAGGTGTTTTTTTTTCTCTCTATCTCTCCCGTAAGATTATATTAAGAAGATATTATATTTAATTTAATATTTATAACTTTATATAATGCTAGACTAAGTAGTACCATTGTAATAAGAAATATGTTTAAAAAATGACTGACTGCTGAAATTCTTGCGGCGTTTCTTCTCAGCACTGGTCTCCTCTTGGGAAGCGCTGGTAGATTATTTACGTGTAAAAATGCCCGTGCGGCCTACTTACTGAATAAATTTCTTTTATCTTTTACCTTTTTTATCTTAATGAAATAAAGTCAATTTTCTAATTTTATCATTAGTCATAAAAACAAAAGGAATTCCACTCTTTAGTTCCTTTGCACTAGATCTTTATTTCAAGGGCCTTATTACGTACTATTTTTAGTATTAGGAGGATAAGGCAGTTGTCAACCTACTACTTTAGCCGAGCAGCTTTGACGAAAAAACTGTCATTCACAAGACACGTATTATATTTAGTATAAGCATTGATTGGGCAACTTAAGTTCCGGTTAAAGGTCATCGTACCTTCACTACAAAGCCCCGGTACCAGCTCAGCATTGCATCAGCTCAAAGTGAACATTGGAAGGTGAGCTTTTATTTGTGTTAGTACGATACATATTTTAAAGTTAAGATGAAAATTATAACCGGGCGCGGGCCTCGCATCGTCCACTGACAAAATCACACAGTCAAACCTCACTTTCCAATGTTTGACTTTGAGCTGAGGCGGTGCTGATCTGTGGCCGAGGCGTTATAATATGCGATGACCCTAATTCATTGTCTAGATCACGTGCAAGCATAGCTATAAAAACTATTACACACACACGAGCATACAAGCCGTTAGTGGTAATTGAGATCTGAGACCCTTTTACATTTACAATCCCAAGAATGCAATCCCTAAAATCGCAAATGCGTTGCCAACCCAGAAAACTAAGATAGAATGCATCTATGCTAGTTATTTTACCAGTATTGCTAAAATATTGCCTTTACCAAAACAATATGACATTGCTCTGATAATAATTATTCAAAAGTGAATCCAACATAAACAAATCCAAGTATTTTCGAACTTAAATGAGAAAGAATAAGATTGAACTTACTTCTAGACTTTCGTTTTTCTCTTTCAACGCCTTGTTTTCCTCTTGAAGACCGCAAGTGCAATCACACTATAAACAAAACAGAGCAACAAGCAACTATTATTAGTGTAGTATCTTAAATAAGTCTTGACATAACACGTGAAGCATACATACATACATAAACTAACGCCTTCGTTCTCAGATTAGGGTAGGCAGAGCTACAGAATTACTGATAATTCTGTAGCCACATTTTAAACAATTGCATTTTGCTGAAGGATACCATAATAATAATAAAAAATACTTAAGAGTTTGAATACAGTAGATACAATTTGCTTTTGTATGCCATGGAGTAAAAAACGAACAAACAGGCCAACTAATGGTAAGTAGGGTCGGAAGTCTATAGATAATTTTAAACCAAAAAAATGCATTGCCAACCCTGAGATGAAACGTCTTTATGCTAGTAGTTTTACCGGGTCTTATCTCCACACTGGAAAATAACAATGCGTTGCTACTATACGACCCGTTAACCCTGCACAAGGTCTCTCCACCATTAAACTGTGTATCGCAAACCTGACTCTAGTCTTTCACCTTTGCTGGGATAACAACCACAGATACCTCACTCCCTACAAATTCCTACCAACGTACAGAGAGCATGTCCTGCAACTGCCTCAGCTGGTCGAGTATGTCCCCGAGCTCCTCGCCTACATCTGTTGACTCCGACCCGCGCTCCCACATACCCTACAAATTAAACAACTTGTTATAGAAAGTATACTTTATTGCCCTGGTAAAAAATACATGCATTGTTAAACTAACATGCGTTATACAAACTTATAGCATTGTTAATTCAAACGCTGTTACATATTAAACTTGAAACCTAGGGCAAAAACATTTGACGTTTAGTAGACAAGAATAAGTTAATTTGCCTTTAAAAATATGTAAGCTTCACGTTATTAGGACAATTGAAAATTATATTCTTACGAGTCAGACTATTTTGTTAACCGTTAATGATGCCGATCAACAAAAAAAGATTAAAACAATTTAATAAAACGTAAAACAATTTAACCTGGTGCCGCGACCAGGATTTGGTTAGATATTTAATTCAAACTGTAAATTAATTATTTAAGTTATTAATAGACTACCTAAAATTAGTATAAACACGCCGGTTTAGTGATAACTGTGTTATTTGAATACCGAGTCGTTGTTAGAACTGTTCATAAAACTTGATATTTCCGACTTCAAGTTCTCCACTTCTGTGACTACATCCTATAAAAGAAACGAATATTATAGAGCTTTACTATGTCAATAATTTTAAATTATAAAAAATAACAAAAGTTTTATCTACGGTTATGAATATTAATTTACCAAGCATTAAATACATCGTTATGAAGGGGGCAATAACTGCATGATGAAGAGCAAGAAATTACTATTTAAAACAGCATCCTTTATCAATTGATCTATCCGCTGCTGACACGATTATTTACTGGCCATATCTGATCGTATGACACCAAACTTCTTAAAACCAATACATAATAATTACTTGGCATTGTTCGATGGACAATTTCTGCCTGTTAATGACGTTCTGTAGCCGGCTGATCTTGTCCGTTTTCTCTTTGTCCATCAGTTTGACTTCGTGATACGATTTTCTCATTAGATCTATCATTGCCTCTTGCTTTGCCGTCTGAAAGATAAAAAATACCTCTTTATTGTGTTACTGAAACATTATTTTAGTCTACGATAGGCAGCTTAGACTTTATAAGCCAAATGTTTAGTTATCTAATTTGGTAAATCCTTTTTACTAAAACCCATATTGCTTTTAAAATGTTGGCAGAGTTAAAAAATACGATTGTTGGCCTCGTAAAAACCGTTGGTCAAGTAAATAAGAGCTATCGCAAAATTGACAATGCGATAGCAATGTCAAAAGCAATATGGTTTAACGCAGTAGAATAGAGACCCAGGTGGTTTGTAATTATTTATTGTGGATTAAACTAAACAAGCCTCTTACCTCGTAAAAGCACTCTCTATAAAGCTCTGCTATAACCGCAAGGTTGTCCTGAAGTGTATCCACGACATTCTTCTGGTTTTCCACTTCCTACAATTCCAACACATTTGTCATATTTTTTTAAACGCGGTGACTATATACGTATTACAGTTTTTTTATATGTCACTGCATAAAAATACACTTGACTAAAGAGATCACACTAAAACTCCCTACATTTTCGGTCCATAATGAAATAGATTAAAAATCCCGATATAATTTTGACCCCTACTTGAGAGCTAATATTTCAAAAGAATTCACATGAAACCTAAGAGCTGCCGCACACTAGTAGTTGAGTCAAAACATTACACACTGTCACCAGTGGCAGCCACTGTTGGCTGGATGCGGTCACCAGTAGCAGCCACTAGTTGCTAGAATACTATTGTTCATGTGGTCGCGTGTACGCGCGAATTGAATGACAAAACGCGGCCATTAGTAGCGAGTTCGGACGACTCCCGCAGCT